>OY720441.1:117722809-118922809 GCA_963082915.1 Dolichopus griseipennis | reverse complement strand
ATTTTATATGTGTTAATATACCTATACACTATGCATGCAGTATAGATTTAGCTTTTCATACTTTTATATGGAATAAGAAGAATAATGTATAAAAATAAATATGTATGTATGTATGTATATACCCTTCATATAGTTTTTTAAAGGTATATTAATAAATACTCAAAACAAGAAATTGAGAAGAATTTTTTTTTATTTATGAGTTTAAAAACAAATTATTCTCAATTTTTAAGTAAAAATAATTGTTATGAGAATAATTTTTGAGTACTGAGTAAAAACGAAAAATATTTTTTAAAAAAATTGGTAAAAAAATTTTACTCTACGTGAATACTTTATATCAGAGGTGGGCAATTTCTATGATTAACTGGGCCATATTGAACCCATTAAGTACATTTTTGGGGCCGGACAGAAATATATGAATGGAAAAATGTATAGACGCACAGTTTGTATGCATGAATATAAAATATTCATGCATACAATAAAAAAAAAGATGAATAAAAAAAAAGATGAATTTAAAAAAAAAATATGCTCTCAACGAAATTCGAACCCACCCTTTTCAATTAAAATGTCGACGTCCTAACCACTAAGCCATCGACTTTATGTTCGTCGCAATCTTTTTTTTAAATTATTATAGTTGCGATGGTATCAATTGTTTGTTTTGAATAACTGTTTTGAATTTTTTTAAAAATGTATTAAAAAAAATAAATAATTTATAAATGAGAATTTTAAGATGAATTTAAAAAAAAAAGATATTTTGCCCCAGCCAGAAATCGAACCGAAACGTTTTTAATACTAGTACCATATCCTAACCACTACACCATAGAACAATAAATAATATGTCTACAAAACGAGTTTTTATTTATCTTAATTTTTTTTTTAAATAATTGTAGTTGCTATAGTATCAATTGTTTGTTTTAAATAACAGTTTTAAATAATCATAGTTGCTATGGTATCAATTGTTTGTTTTAAATAACAGTTTTGAATTTTTTTATAGAAATATTAAAAAAAATTAATAATTTTTAATATAAATGAGTCTTCTGTCAAATTTTCTATAAAATAAAATTTTTTCAAACATAAAATAAATACAAATTAAAAAAAAAAATAGATAAAAAAAAATGAATTTAAAAAAAAAAAACAATTTTCTTTACCCTGAATTCGAACCGAGACAATTTTGCTACAAGTAACATGTCCTAACCACTACACCATGAATCGAATAATAATTAGACAACAATTTGTTTGTTTTAATATTTGGTTTCTATTTCGTTATTAATTTTTAAAATACTCATAAAATATCGAAACATTTGTATGGCAGCTACCCGAAGCCTTTCTCCGATTTTAACCAAAAACAATAGGGAACCTACAAATTGTCTAAAAATTACTTTGTGAAAGTTTCAGAACTCTAGCTCTTATAGTTTTTGAGCTATAGTGCTGACGGACGGACGGACGGACACACATAGCTAGATCGATTCACTTTTCGATGCTGATTCGATACGTACCCTTGACACTATATCTAGCTCTTATATTTCGATGCGTTACAAACGGAGGAGTAATTTTAATATACCCGATGTTCATATATGTATGCACGGGTATAAAAATGATTATATCTTTTTAAAAGGTATTAATGTATTTCAAAGTATATAAATAAAGCATTAATTATGATCATATATATCGGCTGTTCAGTTCAAGCAATTTTATTGAAAATTCTGTGTCTTATCATAAAGTAACATATATATAGAGTATTCACGTAGAACAAAATTCGTTAGTCCTTTCTTTTTAAAAATCCCGTCCCATTTTACTCAATATCCCGTCCCATTTTTACTCAACACTCAAAATTCATTTTAAAACTCAAATATTTTTACTTAAAAATTGAGAAGAATTTTTTTTAAGCTCTAGAAAAAAACAAAATTCTTCATAATTTGAATATTATGATATTATATGAAGAGTATATGTATATGTATGTACATATTCAATATTTACATTTTTATGCATATTTTTATGAATGTTAAGAAAAATGTATGTGTGTACATATTTTTTTGTAAATGTAACTTTTTTTATGTGATATTTTTCTCTATTTTTTTTTTGATGTATTTTTTATGTCTTATTTTGATATTAAGAATTATAATCAATTTAATAAAGGCGCGCATTTTTAAAAGTGTCAAGTGTTTATTTTGTTACAAGTGTTTATTTTGTTATGAACATATTATTAAGTATAAAATTTAAATTAAAAATATTGAGGAACAAAATTTACATGTAAGTATTAATTTATAAATTTTCTATTAGAATAAGTATTATATTTTAGACAAAAGCAATTAAAAAAGAAAAATAACATTCGCTACATGACAAGTTATCACTATTAAAGTAATTACATATTTTTACGAAATTTTTTTTTTTACAAAATTTGAATTTCCAGTTAATAAATTTTTTTCATATCCCCCAAAATTTCGTGTAATTACGAGGTATAACTTGTCACATCATAGCTTATTGCTTTTACTATAGCTTTTCTCTAAATTTCATTGCATTTTTCTTATAACTTATCATGCAAGATGTTACATTAGAAATAGTAATCATAATAATATGTATGTACCTAAATACATGTAAAAAAAAATTTGGATTATGAATTTTAAAAGATAAACTTAATTGCTGCATGTATTTAGGAATAAAAAATACTTTACTCATGAAACACCTTGCATTTTTATACGTTCTAATTTTCTTCATCTGAAACAATGCGGTATATTTTTATAAAGCCATGTAAAAATTTTGTTTATTAATCTTCTGAAAAATATTATAATACTTTATGTCTTTTATGTAATAATCTTATGATTATTATGTATTTGATGTATTATTATAAAATAATAAACTTTTTTTTATAAATATACTTAAATTTGGTTAAATTCTGAACATCAAATTAGCGTTTCGGCCTGATAGATATATTCCGCGTTGTCAGAAATATCTATTTTCTCTGCTTATTCCTTTTGTCATTCCTTCATTTTCTTTATGCATGTTTTAAATGAAGAATGTTTAAGGGCGTAAAAGCAGATTACCGTAAGAATGGTACCCCTTGCATAGTGTGCAATAGAAGTAGACGTAATTTTGACGGTAGGCTGTATGAATTTCCAAAAGAGAAAAATTTATTCGAAATTTGGGTATCGGCATGTAGTGTAAGTATAGAAAATTTAAAAACAAAAAAATTATTTATTTGCGAAGACCATTTCGAGAAAAAATTTTTAGGGAGAAAACTAAAAAAGGGAGCTTTTCCAAGTTTGTGTTTGCCACATAATAATATTGAAATCAATCCTATAACTCCACTATCTAATTTAAACTTTCAGTCAAAAGAGTTTTCAAATTTTAATAAAGAAAATATTTTTTCTAAAACATTTAATAATAACTCAAATATTAAAGTTTATAGTCAAAAAAATCTAGAAAAATTTTTTCTCATTATAGATTTAGCAAATAAATTTTTTTATTATAATTTGTAATAATTTTTATTTTTTGAATAATTTACTTGATACCTATATTATTTTCTTTTCATGAACGAGAAAATTGGATGAACACGATTGAAGTACCCAATCATAATATAATTTTGTAAATATGGAATGTAAATAACTAAATTTAAGTTAATGAATATTTTTGTTTGTTTTCGATAATTTTTTTTAGTCAATGAATTGTTTTGTTTTGTTTATACCTATGTACATATTTTATATTATATTTTTTTTTTGCTATAAGGGTTTTTTATGCCATAGGTATATGGAATATAAAATATTAAAGCTTTTTTATATATTTTTCAATAATGTAATGCAATACTTCTTCCATTTGGCTTTTTCCTTTATTAACTAACTTAAGAATTAATAATAAAACAGAATTATTTAAAAAAATATTGAAATTTTATTAAATTTTACATTTTTACCTTTCATGTCCATTTAAATTTAAAAAAAAAAATTTGAGTCAATCAAAATAACGAACTAAATTCTTCTTAAACGTAAAATTCTTATATATACTTATTAAAATGATAAGATTATTTATGATTTTACAAGCCATACAACTTTTAATAATAAGCTTGTCTGTCGCACATTCATTCAACATTAATATCAAAAGTTACAAATAATAAATATGAAAATAAATTTTTCTATTTTGATTTACAAGAAGAACGAAAAATACACTTAGCTGTTTTAATTTCATATTTCACACATGCATCAATAAAAGATGTAAAATCTCTATTTAGTTTTTTTAATTTCAAATCAAAGTAACGAAAAAAAAGTAAAAAGACCTTAAATATTTTATATGTGTTAATATACCTATACACTATGCATGCAGTATAGATTTAGCTTTTCATACTTTTATATGGAATAAGAAGAATAATGTATAAAAATAAATATGTATGTATGTATGTATATACCCTTCATATAGTTTTTTAAAGGTATATTAATAAATACTCAAAACAAGAAATTGAGAAGAATTTTTTTTTATTTATGAGTTTAAAAACAAATTATTCTCAATTTTTAAGTAAAAATAATTGTTATGAGAATAATTTTTGAGTACTGAGTAAAAACGAAAAATATTTTTTAAAAAAATTGGTAAAAAAATTTTACTCTACGTGAATACTCTATATCAGAGGTGGGCAATTTCTATGATTAACTGGGCCATATTGAACCCATTAAGTACATTTTTGGGGCCGGACAGAAATATATGAATGGAAAAATGTATAGACGCACAGTTTGTATGCATGAATATAAAATATTCATGCATACAATAAAAAAAAAGATGAATAAAAAAAAAGATGAATTTAAAAAAAAAATATGCTCTCAACGAAATTCGAACCCACCCTTTTCAATTAAAATGTCGACGTCCTAACCACTAAGCCATCGACTTTATGTTCGTCGCAATCTTTTTTTTAAATTATTATAGTTGCGATGGTATCAATTGTTTGTTTTGAATAACTGTTTTGAATTTTTTTAAAAATGTATTAAAAAAAATAAATAATTTATAAATGAGAATTTTAAGATGAATTTAAAAAAAAAAGATATTTTGCCCCAGCGAGAAATCGAACCGAAACGTTTTTAATACCAGTACCATATCCTAACCACTACACCATAGAACAATATATAATATGTCTACAAAACGAGTTTTTATTTATCTTAATTTTTTTTTTAAATAATTGTAGTTGCTATAGTATCAATTGTTTGTTTTAAATAACAGTTTTAAATAATCATTGTTGCTATGGTATCAATTGTTTGTTTTAAATAACAGTTTTGAATTTTTTTATAGAAATATTAAAAAAAATTAATAATTTTTAATATAAATGAGTCTTCTGTCAAATTTTCTATAAAATAAAATTTTTTCAAACATAAAATAAATACATATATTTTATTAAAAAAAAAAATAGATAAAAAAAAATGAATTTAAAAAAAAAAAAAAATTTTCCTTACCCTGAATTCGAACCGAGACAATTTTGCTACAAGTAACATGTCCTAACCACTACACCATGAATCGAATAATAATTAGACAACAATTTGTTTGTTTTTATATTTGGTTTCTATTTCGTTATTAATTTTTAAAATACTCATAAAATATCGAAACATTTGTATGGCAGCTACCCGAAGCCTTTCTCCGATTTTAACCAAAAACAATAGGGAACCTACAAATTGTCTAAAAATTACTTTGTGAAAGTTTCAGAACTCTAGCTCTTATAGTTTTTGAGCTATAGTGCTGACGGACGGACGGACGGACACACATAGCTAGATCGATTCACTTTTCGATGCTGATTCGATACGTACCCTTGACACTATATCTAGCTCTTATATTTCGATGCGTTACAAACGGAGGAGTAATTTTAATATACCCGATGTTCATATATGTATGCACGGGTATAAAAATGATTATATCTTTTTAAAAGGTATTAATGTATTTCAAAGTATATAAATAAAGCATTAATTATGATCATATATATCGGCTGTTCAGTTCAAGCAATTTTATTGAAAATTCTGTGTCTTATCATAAAGTAACATATATATAGAGTATTCACGTAGAACAAAATTCGTTAGTCCTTTCTTTTTAAAAATCCCGTCCCATTTTACTCAATATCCCGTCCCATTTTTACTCAACACTCAAAATTCATTTTAAAACTCAAATATTTTTACTTAAAAATTGAGAAGAATTTTTTTTAAGCTCTAGAAAAAAACAAAATTCTTCATAATTTGAATATTATGATATTATATGAAGAGTATATGTATATGTATGTACATATTCAATATTTACATTTTTATGCATATTTTTATGAATGTTAAGAAAAATGTATGTGTGTACATATTTTTTTGTAAATGTAACTTTTTTTATGTGATATTTTTCTCTATTTTTTTTTTGATGTATTTTTTATGTCTTATTTTGATATTAAGAATTATAATCAATTTAATAAAGGCGCGCATTTTTAAAAGTGTCAAGTGTTTATTTTGTTACAAGTGTTTATTTTGTTATGAACATATTATTAAGTATAAAATTTAAATTAAAAATATTGAGGAACAAAATTTACATGTAAGTATTAATTTATAAATTTTCTATTAGAATAAGTATTATATTTTAGACAAAAGCAATTAAAAAAGAAAAATAACATTCCCTACATGACAAGTTATCACTATTAAAGTAATTACATATTTTTACGAAATTTTTTTTTTTACAAAATTTGAATTTCCAGTTAATAAATTTTTTTCATATCCCCCAAAATTTCGTGTAATTACGAGGTATAACTTGTCACATCATAGCTTATTGCTTTTCTCTAAATTTCATTGCATTTTTCTTATAACTTATCATGCAAGATGTTACATTAGAAATAGTAATCATAATAATATGTATGTACCTACATACATGTAAAAAAAAATTTGGATTATGAATTTTAAAAGATAAACTTAATTGCTGCATGTATTTAGGAATAAAAAATACTTTACTCATGAAACACCTTGCATTTTTATACGTTCTAATTTTCTTCATCTGAAACAATGCGGTATATTTTTATAAAGCCATGTAAAAATTTTGTTTATTAATCTTCTGAAAAATATTATAATACTTTATGTCTTTTATGTAATAATCTTATGATTATTATGTATTTGATGTATTATTATAAAATAATAAACTTTTTTTTATAAATATACTTAAATTTGGTTAAATTCTGAACATCAAATTAGCGTTTCGGCCTGATAGATATATTCCGCATTGTCAGAAATATCTATTTTCTCTGCTTATTCCTTTTGTCATTCCTTCATTTTCTTTATGCATGTTTTAAATGAAGAATGTTTAAGGGCGTAAAAGCAGATTACCGTAAGAATTGTACCCCTTGCATAGTGTGCAATAGAAGTAGACGTAATTTTGACGGTAGGCTGTATGAATTTCCAAAAGAGAAAAATTTATTCGAAATTTGGGTATCGGCATGTAGTGTAAGTATAGAAAATTTAAAAACAAAAAAATTATTTATTTGCGAAGACCATTTCGAGAAAAAATTTTTAGGGAGAAAACTAAAAAAGGGAGCTTTTCCAAGTTTGTGTTTGCCACATAATAATATTGAAATCAATCCTATAACTCCACTATCTAATTTAAACTTTCAGTCAAAAGAGTTTTCAAATTTTAATAAAGAAAATATTTTTTCTAAAACATTTAATAATAACTCAAATATTAAAGTTTATAGTCAAAAAAATCTAGAAAAATTTTTTCTCATTATAGATTTAGCAAATAAATTTTTTTATTATAATTTGTAATAATTTTTATTTTTTGAATAATTTACTTGATACCTATATTATTTTCTTTTCATGAACGAGAAAATTGGATGAACACGATTGAAGTACCCAATCATAATATAATTTTGTAAATATGGAATGTAAATAACTAAATTTAAGTTAATGAATATTTTTGTTTGTTTTCGATAATTTTTTTTAGTCAATGAATTGTTTTGTTTTGTTTATACCTATGTACATATTTTATATTATATTTTTTTTTTGCTATAAGGGTTTTTTATGCCATAGGTATATGGAATATAAAATATTAAAGCTTTTTTATATATTTTTCAATAATGTAATGCAATACTTATTCCATTTGGCTTTTTCCTTTATTAACTAACTTAAGAATTAATAATAAAACAGAATTATTTAAAAAAATATTGAAATTTTATTAAATTTTACATTTTTACCTTTCATGTCCATTTAAATTTAAAAAAAAAAAATTTGAGTCAATCAAAATAACGAACTAAATTCTTCTTAAACGTAAAATTCTTATATATACTTATTAAAATGATAAGATTATTTATGATTTTACAAGCCATACAACTTTTAATAATAAGCTTGTCTGTCGCACATTCATTCAACATTAATATCAAAAGTTACAAATAATAAATATGAAAATAAATTTTTCTATTTTGATTTACAAGAAGAACGAAAAATACACTTAGCTGTTTTAATTTCATATTTCACACATGCATCAATAAAAGATGTAAAATCTCTATTTAGTTTTTTTAATTTCAAATCAAAGTAACGAAAAAAAAGTAAAAAGACCTTAAATATTTTATATGTGTTAATATACCTATACACTATGCATGCAGTATAGATTTAGCTTTTCATACTTTTATATGGAATAAGAAGAATAATGTATAAAAATAAATATGTATGTATGTATGTATATACCCTTCATATAGTTTTTTAAAGGTATATTAATAAATACTCAAAACAAGAAATTGAGAAGAATTTTTTTTTATTTATGAGTTTAAAAACAAATTATTCTCAATTTTTAAGTAAAAATAATTGTTATGAGAATAATTTTTGAGTACTGAGTAAAAACGAAAAATATTTTTTAAAAAAATTGGTAAAAAAATTTTACTCTACGTGAATACTCTATATCAGAGGTGGGCAATTTCTATGATTAACTGGGCCATATTGAACCACAAGTACATTTTTGGGGCCGGACAGAAATATATGAATGGAAAAATGTATAGACGCACAGTTTGTATGCATGTATATTTCCCTCAATTGTTGAATTTAAATTTTTGCAACGTTTTTTCTTAAACTTCTAAGTTATAAATATGTTGTTATATTATTTTTGTTATAAATATAAATTGTTGTTATAAATATTTTTTGCAGTATTTTTATTTTGTTTACTCAAATACAAAAACTTTCTTGTTTTCTGTATTAATATGTACATAAAAATTTGAATTTAAGCCATTTTTGTTTTTTAGGTACATATCGACACGAAAAAAAAGTTGCCTGATAAGCATAAATGCACAACACGTTTTAGTACAAAAAACATTCATACCGATGCACAGAGCCTTATAGAAAATAATAATAATATTATTTATAAAATATTAAAATAAATACAACCAAGACCCCATGCAATTCAACAATATTCTTACAAAACCCAAATCTCCCGTATTTGTTTCAAATGATTCGGCAATTTCATATTTACTCGATGAAAACATAATAGTAACAAATAAAGAATGCGAGAGTTGTAATAATACCATGAAATTGGTTTCGGAAAAGCAATATGCAGAAGGATATTGTTATAGGTGTACGAGAAAATTATGTCGAAAAAAACACCAATATTTAAAAATACTTTAATATCTATACCAAGAATAGCATTGAATAAAAAAATTATGGCTATTTATGAATTTCTAGCAAGAGACTATGAAAATCGGGTATTAAATGATTGTGAAATTTCCAAAAAAACATATCAAAATATTAAAAAAAACATAATATCTTATTTTTCATATAAAAATAAATCGGTTGGAATTTTAATTATGGGTCGTAGTTATAGAGTGCAAGTAGATGAAACAGTAATTTACAAAGGCAAATTAATCACTTCACCCACTAATATTTATGATGATACTCCTGGAGTTACATGGTTGATTGGAATCATTGAAGAAGGTACTTCTAGAATTATTATAAAAATAATTCCAGATAGAAAAATATCTACGATTACCAAACTTTTTCGAAAACATGTTTTGGCTGGAACACAAATCATAACTGATGGCTACCCATCGTATCCTAAGGCCGCCAAAAACAGTTTTTGTAGTCATGTAATCGTAAACCATTCACTAGAGTTTAAAACATGTGACGGTTTTCATACCAACAACATTGAAAACTTATGGTCTCAATTGAAATATGAAGAGAAAAAAAGTTTAGGAGTAAAAAAACATACATCAATAGTTATTTACAAGAGTTTGTTTTTCGATATTATAATTTAAAAAATAATGAATTTAGTGAAATTGGAAAAATATGGTATGAAATTATAAATTATTTAATAAACAATTAATTTTAAAATATTTATTAGTTTTTTTTAAAAATATATGGTTGTAATACTACCCCCTGTGAGGGGGACGCATACAGAGCCTTGCCCCTTCATACCTATTCGATCTGCACTTAAGCGCGTTTTATCGTACATATTATTTAAATTTTTACAACGGTTTTTTTTAACTTCTTAGTTATAAATGTGTTGTCATGACAACAATTTCTTTGTTTGTTTTACGTTTGATTTATTTTTCTTACTTTTTAGTACATTTTCAAAAAATTTTTTAAAAATGTACCTATATAGTTTCACTCTGTCCGTCCGTCTGTCTGTCTGTCCGTCTGTCCGTCCGTATGTTTACAAAAACTTTTACATCGTTTGAAATATAGAAAAGAAATTTTAACCACGAGTAGGTATTACAAAAAAAATAATTTCGTAGAAGAATTTTTTTCTGTAGCCCCACCTGTTACGGGGCTACAGCTCCCCAAAGTTGGAAAAAGCCCTATATTCAAATTATGATAACAAGAGTTCTATTAAGTGTATTTTCAATCTGAAAACGGCAAAAGATAGCTGGTTTTATAAAATTTATAAATTTTTAAAAGGCACATGCTTAGGGTTGCCATACGGTACTAAAATTTACCATTATGCTAAACTCAATTTTTGCAAAATTTTTGGCCACACATATCTTCTAAACGGTTTAAGCTAGGGTCTTGAAATTTTGGGAGTAGTTAGATCCTTTGAAATAAGTAGAAGTCGGTTAACAAATTTTTTTTGTCACGTCCCCTGTTTTGCAGCTATAAGGGCTCGAAAATTGAAATTTCGCTATATTTAAACACCTGTAACTTGAATATCTGTCCAAATTTATTTTTAGTAATATACAAAATTCAAAGCACTATAATTATATTTCAACATCTGTCAAAGGTTTTTCTTAATTTTGAAGAGTGACGAAGCTACAGCCCCTGCAAATTCCGAAAAAGCCCTATATTTAAATTGACATAACAAGAGTTCTGATAGGTTTATTTTCAATTGAAAAACGGTTGAAGTGAGCTGCTTTTATAGACTTTACAAAAATACTTTGCCTAAATGTTTAGGATTGCCATACGGTACTAAAATTTACCACTGTGCAAAACTCAATTTTTGCAAAATTTTTGGCCCCACATATCTTTTAAACGGTTCAAGCTAGGGTCTTGAAATTTTGGGAGAAGTTAGATCCTCAGAAATTAGTAGGAGTCGGTTAACAAAATTTTTTTGTCAAGCCCCATGTTCAGGAGCTATAAAGGCTCGAAAACTGAAATTTTGCTTTTTTAAAAACACGTGTAACTTGAATACCTGTTTAAATATTTTTTCCTTAATATACAAAATTTAAAGGTCTAACATTATATTTTAACATATGTTAAAGGTTTTTCTTAAATTTAAAAGGGGTTCTTTAAATTGAAGAAAGTGTCTCTCAGTTTTAACCATTTTTGCCTAAATAGTAAAATTCTAAGAAAAATTCCAAATTTTGGTGGAATTCACAATTTAATTCCTAGAACCTAAAAAAAATTGGGGGAAGGGGAGTAGTGAGCATTATATCCTTGAGAAATTTGGCAACCTTCCCCATACAGGGACTTAAAAATTTACTGTTATTATAGGTAAGCAGTAACTTAGTCACCAACGTATATATTTCCTAAATTAAACGTTAATATTGAAGCTTCAACATTATATTCCGATATAATACTTAGTATGAAACACTATATTATTTTGAAAATGTGCTTTTTTAAAAACCCTTGGTTTTTTTTCATCACTTGTTTAATATGAAATTAGTAGTTCTCTTGCATAAAGTTTGCATAGAAAGTAATTTAAATATATTTTTAATAAGTTACCTACCGTAAAAATAATAAAATGGACAATTTAAAAAAAAGAAAAGTTGATGCTGAATGTCGTAAATTTAATAATGAATGGAAGTCGAAGTATTTATTTGTTGATATTGGAAAAAAAGCTGTTTGTTTAGTTTGTTGGGAAAAAGTGACAGTATTTAAAGAATATAATCTAAGACGACATTATATATCAAAACATGAAAATACTTATAAAAACTTATCAGTAGCTGAAATGAATAGGAAAGCTTCTGAATTAGCAAATGAACTACAACTCCAACAAAATTTCTTTACTAAGCAATCAACAACAGAAATAGCCATAACTAAGGCAAGCTTTGTTGTTGCATATAATATTGCACAAAGCAGTAAATCATTTATGGATGGTGAATTTATTAAAAAATGTATGGTAGATGTTGCCGAACTATTAGTTCCAGAGAAAAAGAAACTTTTCGAAAGTATAAGCTTATCAAGAAGAACAACGGTGCGACGTATTGCTGAAATATCAGACAATTTGTTTTTGCAACTGAAAGCCAAAGTAGAAAGTTTTACTTATTTTGCTCTTGCGTTGGATGAGAGTTGCGACATAATGGACACTGCTCAATTATTGATATTTATAAGGGGAATAAATAGTCGATTTGAAATAGTGGAAGAACTCGCAGGATTGCAGCCAATAAAAAGTACCACTACAGGTGAAGATTTATTGCTAGAGGTAAATATGTGTTGTGAAAAATTAAAAATTAAATGGAACCAAGTTGTCAACATTACAACAGATGGATGTCCAAATTTAACTGGAAAACATAACGGATTATTAAGAAAAATAAATGATCAAATGAGTTTCCAATATCCTGATAACGAAATAGTTTTCTTACATTGTATTATTCATCAGGAGGTACTATGCAAAGGTGTACTAAAATTGAATCACGTTGAGAAAGTAATTAGGCGTGTTATTAATGCACTTCGTGTCAGTGCTTTAACTCATCGCCAATTTTCCCAGTTTTTAAAAGATTTGGATTGTAATTATTTTGATGTCCCTTATCATACAAATGTTAGGTGGTTAAGTCTTGGAAATGCTTTAAAACGAATTAATGAACTATTGGCAGAAATTATACTATTTCTAGATTTGAAGGAGAAGTTGGTAGATTTTCCCGAATTGAACAATAACGATTGGTTGAATGACTTTGCTTTTGCTGTTGATATTATGGTATATTTAAATGATTTAAACACAAAATTACAAGGAAAAGAAAAGTTTGTGCACAACATGTTTAGTGAAATTAATTCGTTTATGACCAAGCTAAAGTTGTTCGAAGAAAATATCGTAAAAAATGAACTTGCTCACTTTCCTACGTTACAACTAAGAAAGGATAATTTAGGATCAGAGAGCTTAAATAAGTATGCTTCAATAATTTCGGCGTTGCATAGTGAATTTTCACGACGATTTCAAGATTTTAAAAAAATTGAGAAATTCTTAAACTTAGTAGGTTTACCATTTTCGTTTGATGTGGCCGAAGCACCATCAGATATTCAGTTAGAACTAATAGATCTTCAATGTGATCCAATTTTAAAAGATCACTTCGGCAAGTATCCGTTATTAGAATTTTATAATTCATTAAAAGAAGAAAAATTTGGAAAATTGAAAAACATTGCAAGAAAATATCTTGTTATGTTTGGATCAACATACATATGTGAGAAAACTTTTTCTCTAATGAAATACAATAAGTCAAAATATCGTTCAAATATAACTAATGAAAATCTACAGTCAATTTTACGTACAGCTACAAGTGAACTGAAACCAGACATTGATGGTATTGTAAAGAACCAACAACGTTATCACCCATCACATTAAAAAATTATTATTAAAATACCATGTTCATATTTTGAAGAGTCATTATTTCTTATGTTTATTTATTACATTTTGTTTTACATAAAATATAAATCTTGGAATAAATTTTTTTCTTTAAAATTAATACTTATTGTTTTTTCCTAGGAAATTTGCAATTCGTATTGGGCCGGATGATGAGCGCAACTGGCCGGCTTTTGCCCACCTATGCTCTATATTATATGTTACTTTATGGTCTTATGTAAAAAATTTGTAGTTCAAAATTTGTAAAATAATTGATAAAAATATTATGTATAATATATACTATTATAAAATTTATATATAAGTAACGCCCTGTGCTCGAAATTCGAGCTTTTTGTGCTTTTAAATTTACATAAAAAATCCGTTTTGTATAATTTGTATTAGACGAATATTATACGAAACTTATTTTTTTTTTCCTATGCATACTAAAATTTATTGCAACAGTTCTTGCGTTTGAAATTTCCTTATTAAAAAAAAATTTATAATATTTTCAATTATAAAAACGTTTTTAAGTATTTTTGAATTTTATTACTGTAACTTAACGCGTTATAAAGAGAGTATAATTTTGTACAGTTATTACACAAAAAAGCGATTTACATTCTAAAAATAAATAGTGTTCTAATATTTAATGTTCTGAAAATTTGATGATGATGTATTCTGTATCCTAATTAAAAAGTTTATTCATAGAGCATAATATGTACAACAAAGTTTAACATACATCATAATTCATAAGTAAATAAGTTAAGTACTTAGTATTATATTATATTGAAGCTGGCAAAATACAAAATAATAGTTAAGTTGACAGAAGTCAAGATTTTTTTTAAAATCACAATTTTAAGATTTATAACATATCTATATTGATGATTTTTTCCTCCCCTTATTCCATTTTCAAATTTAGTAGCTACATAGGCAAATAAGCACTACATTTCAATAATAAAATCTAAAATTTTTACTACAAATGTATGTACATATACAAAAAATGGTTCTGAATTCTTTACTTTACTTTATATTATACCTAATTGTATAGGAGTGAACTACTCTTTTTACAGCTACACCACACCGCCTCTTGAAAAATAGTAGATGAAAGGAGTAGATAATTAAATATTTATTTTATCTAAATTAAAGCATATGACGTACAATTTTTATACGGCAGTACGCCAATATGTCTATCTATATATCCGTAAATTGATACGCGCGTACACACAAAAATATTTATTTGAATGTTTTAATTTAGGACAAAAAATTTTATTAATTTCATATAATAGGTATATTTTGAATTTTTTTCAATATAAGATATTTTTTAAAACATAATCTTAGAAATATAAGAAAAACCAAAAACCATTTGTCAATTTGTAAAATCCGATTACAGTACATCGCGTTACGCGTATTTTGGTTGCTCTCATGTAAATTCATGTACCTATTTATTTGTAAATTTTTTGACAGAAATTATACTTCAACTTTTATTTAAGTTTAAGATTATTTTTTAGTTTTTTTTTGCGAACATATTAAGGTATTTTCAATTATTTTGAATGTATGTTTTTTTTTTGAAAAAATAAAATTATTATTTTAAAATATTTTATTTTGAAAACTTAATCGTAGAAAATCAGAAAAAACAATTACAATATTTTTATACGCTTTGTCAAATTTTAAAATTTTAAATTCCGAAGTACAGTACACAACATACCTACTTATTTCAACATTTTTTGACAGAAACTGCATGCCGGACGCGTTTATTCTGGTTGATCTGTAAAGAACACATAATTTTTCTTAAGAAATGTAATTTTTTAGTTTCTGCAAACATACTATAGGTATTTCAATTATTTTGAATATATATAAAGTATTTTTTAAAAAAATATAGGTATTTTTAAAAACAATATTATTTTAAAATATTTTATTTTGAGAACAATAACAACATAAGAAAAAACAATAACATTTTTGTGTGCTTTGTCAATGTTTAAATTTTAAAAATTCGAGGTACAGTACGCCGCGTATGTTTTCATGTAGATTTATTTACATAACTACTTATTTCAAAATTTTTTGACAAAAACTGAACGCCGTACATGCTGAATTTGGTTGATCCATAAGTAACAAATCATTTTTCTTAAGAAATATTATTTATCAGAAGTCGGTTTTTTATTTTACATAAAACTTAACAAAAAGCAACAACAATATACGATTAAAAAAAAAAAATTTTTAAGCAAACGAAAACAAAGTACAGTACTTTTCGGTTATAACGACCATGAATGGACAGAAAATATGCGTCGTAATAAACGAATGTCGTTTTAAAAGAATGCTGTGAATTTTGAAAAATTAGTATTAGAATTAAACATTGTAGAATATGCTAATTTTTGAGCGGACTCTTCGAACTCATTTGCTACAATTTTACATGATGTTCCAGCTTCAAGCTTATGTATAGTGCTTTTTCTTCTAATGAAATTTTTTTTTGTATTTTTGATACGTTATGTTTTTTTTTTTATATTAACAAATAAATAAGAAAATACTAAATTCATCACCAAGCAACATAATTAGATATAATAATTTTAAATAAAAGAAATATCAATGTAATAAAAAACTTTCATTTTTAGGTAAAATTTATTTCTTTGGCAAAAAGTGTAAAGTTTATTATAATTAAAATTGCACCGAGTTCGTTATAAATGAAAACTACTGTATAAACGAAATGTATTGCTTTAATTTCGAAAAGAAATCATTTTTTTCGTCCACTTTTTAAGATAAAGAAAAAACAAAAACAAAAAGAAAAATTTTAAAAAAATTTAAATCTCCTTGTTCATTGAATATTTGAACTAAACAAAAAAAAGAAAGATATACATAAGTCGGCGCCTATAATCTTTTGAATTAGATTTAGCTGCGAGTTACAACCGAAAATGAATTACATTTACACAGAAAGTCGGCGCATATTATTAGAGTCATAAGCCTCAACTTTTAACCGCGTGACCGTTAAATTAAAGACAGGTTTTCACCTGAAAAAACGCAATATTCTTAAAAAAAAATATCATTGTCCTATGAAAACAAAAAAAATCTTTATTTTGGTTGTTGTTTCATTAAAATTGGTTAAATAGTTTACCCAGAAAAAAGATGTTTATATTTGTATGGGAAAAAATAAGCCGATTAAATATTATGATATATAGTTATACAGGGTGTTCCCGACTCGATGGTCTTCCTTCAAATGTTTTCAAATATTTTTTTCAAAAAAATTCAAATTTAGTTAAATTTCAGGTATCACAAAAAAGTTTTTACTTTATAACTTTCAAAGTTTTTGAGCTATAAAAGTGCTAGTATACTCAAAATGCAGGGAAAGAGAAGGGTAATATTTTGAAGTAAAAAAACTGTTATGTAAATACCGTTATTTTCTTGATAAAAGGGATTTAATTGATATTTTGTTAAAAATATCGGACTTTAAGCCCTTATAACCTCAGACTGAGAAACTTTAGAGTAATGTTTGATAATACTTAAGACATCTGCATTAATAAGCATTTAAATGCTATACTTATTTTTGTTTTATCTTATTTTTATCTTATTAACTCCGCCGTAGCCGGTCCCAAGCCCGGTTGAGAAAGGAGGAGGGAAGAAAAGTTGCAACCTGAATGGCCACATACATCGGCGTCTCAGGAAGTAGGAAAGCGCTATATAATGCAGTTGAACTCGTAACATAGTTATGAGAACTTCAACGCATTATATGGCAAATTCTGAAGCAACTTTTCAAACCCAACGGCCCTCCAAAGATGGGGGTTTGGCATACGGTTAACAGCCCTATCCAGTAAAAAAATATTGTTACGAAACCTCAATCAAAGCCTCGGATACAAATGGAAACACGGCACCGACCCAAGCAACAGAAAATGGATATTGATTTTGCAACATGGAATGTAAGAACATTGAACAAAGAAGGAGCGTTAAAATCCCTGCTACCTGAACTAATAAAGTATAAAATAGCGATAGCAGCAATTCAAGAAACAAAATGGCACAACAAAGGTATCTCGGATCTTAGGAGCCACTCGGTATTCTTCAGTGGAAAAGATGGTGGAAAGAGAGAATTCGGCGTGGCATTTTTAGTTAACAAAGCGTACAAACAGGCGATCCTAGATTTTAAACCGGTGAATGAGAGACTCTGTGTAATCCGCATCAAAACAAGATTGCACAATGTATCCTTGATAAACGCTCATGCACCTACTGAGGATAAGGCGGAACAGGTCAAAGAGGACTTTTATAGTAAACTGGAGGCTGTCTACGATCAAATACCATCGAATGACGTTAAAATTCTGCTCGGGGACATGAATGCGAAAATTGGAAAAGAGGAAGTATACAAAGGCACGATTGGAGAACACAGCCTACATAGTTCCACCAACGATAACGGACAAAGATTAATCGATTTCGCGAGTAGCAAGAGAATGGTTATATCATCCACATTCTTCCCCCACAAGGACATTCATAAGATTACATGGATATCTCCCAACGGTAAAACGTTCAACCAAATTGATCACGTTTTAGTTGAAAAGAGAGGGGCATCCCACATCATGGATGTAAGAGCATATAGAGGAGCCTGCTGTGGATCGGATCATAATCTTGTGAAAGTCAGATATAGGAGCAGAATCATAGCCAAACGAGCATTGAGGAAACACAATGCAACGAAGCTGGACGTAAGCAAACTCAATATAACATCTGTGAAAAACGAGTACAAAGCGTCGATCGAGACAAACTTAAATCTAGAGGAGTTGCAACACATGGAGCTAAATGAAATGTGGGATAGTTTAAAAACGGCACTGCATCGAGCTTCTGAAGAAACTATTGGTTTCCAGCCAATAAAAGTTCGAAACGAATGGTATGACGGAGAATGCAGAGATGCGGTAGCCGCAAGAAATGAAGCACACAAAGGAAAATTAAGTAGACCAACACGTGCTAAGCAACTACATTTCGAGCAACTTAGAAGAGAGGCCGACAAAATCTGCAGAAAGAAAAAAAGGAAATGGCAGAACGATGCGCTAAGAAAGGTCCAAGATAATTTGCAAAATCGCGATAGTATCAGAGCAGCATACAAAGACATCCGCATCATCAGAGATGGTTACAAAGCCCAGTCAAACTTATGTAGAGATGCAGAAGATAATCTTTTATCATCTGAGGATGACATTAAAAGCAGGTGGAAAGAATATTTTGAAAACTTACTAAATGCACCAAACGATGAAGTAAATGAACAACAACAGATCACAGTGGAAAGGCAAACCCAAAATGAAATCACGGGACAACCTACATTAACAGAGGTGATCAATGCCATAGAGCTATTGAAAAATAACAAGGCTCCTGGTGCAGATAACATTCCGGCTGAACTTCTGCGTGGTGGAGGAGAAACGGTACCAAAAATCCTCCATAAAATAATACTAAAGGTGTGGCAAGAAGAAAAAATACCCGCTGACTGGCAATTAAGTATTATATGTCCAATCTACAAAAAAGGAGACAAGCTCAACTGTAAAAATTACAGAGGGATATCGCTACTTAGCACTTCCTACAAAGTTTTCACTAACATCTTGAAAGCCCGCTTAGAAATAATTGCCGAAAACATTATAGGCGAATACCAGTCTGGTTTCAGGCCAGGACGATCTACAACAGACCAGCTATTTGTGCTGAAGCAGGTATTGGAGAAGTGCTGGGAAAGAAATGTCGATGTACATCAAATCTTCGTAGATTTCAAGACCGCCTATGACTCTATCCAAAGGGAAAAATTATATGTAGTTTTAAGCAACCTAGGCGTACCGGCAAAGCTAGTAAGACTGATTAAAGCGACTATGCAAAACACAAGCGCGAGGGTAAAAATCCAAGGGGACCTCACAGAACCCTTCAACATCAAACAGGGACTGAAACAGGGGGATGGACTCGCGCCTATGCTTTTCAATCTTGCCCTGGAGCACATAGTCAGGAAAATCCCATCTGACCCGAATGCCACGTTGCTTTTCAAAACCACCCAGATAGCAGCATACGCAGACGACTTAAATCTACTAGGAAGATCAGAGGCAGGTGTCAGAGAATGCTATATCCAGTTAGAGAAAACAGCTATAGAACTGGGTCTGAGAATAAACATCGATAAGACGAAAATGTTAGTAGTATCCAGACGTAACCAGAGAGAGAGACAAAACATTACTTTTGGTGATGACAACGTGGAAGTAGTAAAAAGTTTTGTCTATCTAGGGGCCGAAATAACAAGTGGAAATGATGAAACATCAGAGGTAACCCGAAGGATAGGCAAGGCAAACAACGCATACTACTCTGTGTTGAAGATAATGAGATCTCGAGAAGTCAGCAGAAAATGTAAACTTGAGCTGTACAAATCTCTTATCAGACCGGTGTTATGCTACGGCAGTGAATCGTGGACGATCACCCAAGCGACGGCAAACCTACTTTCCCGTTTCGAAAGAAAAATACTCCGTAAAATTATCGGGCCAATTATCGACCAGGGCCAATTTAGAATGCGACGCAACGCAGAGCTATACAATGTATACACCGACAGCGATGTTTTGACATACATCAAGCTACAACGCCTTAGGTGGGCCGGTCACATACAACGTATGCCAGATTCCCGCATTCCAAAAAAAGTATTGAACGGGAAAATAGATAGAAAAAGACCAGTGGGAAAGCCGAGAAATCGATGGGTTGATGCAGTTGAGTCAGACGCTGTATCAATGCTGCAAGAGCAAAATTGGATAACTGCTGCCCAAGATCGCGTGAACTGGAAGAGGATGATTCAGGAGGCCAAGGTTCGACAACGGACTGTAGCGCCATAGAAGAAGAAGAAGATTTGGTTCCAATTTTATCGAAATAAAACTAAATTATGGTCGAAAAACAGTTAAGGCCCCATAACTTCTAAACTAATGAAAATAGACCCGCCGCTTTCATACAATTTTTTGTTCTGCTCGATATGCCCCATCACCCATTTGAAGGAAGACCATCGAGTCGGGAACACCCTGTATATGATTGCTTGGTGTTTAAAATTAGTGAAAAAATTTATGTGTTTTATATGAAAATCAAGATTGGCCTGTACGCGTTTTTTATTACATTGATATTTCTTTTATTTAAAATTATTATATCTAATTATGTTGCTTGGTGATGAATTTAGTATTTTCTTATTTATTTGTTAATACAAAAAAAAAAACATAACGTATCAAAAATACAAAAAAAATTTTCATTAGAAGAAAAAGCACTAAGTAAATCAACTGTGTAAAATTGTGTAAACTGTGTAATCATTGCGCAAAAAGGAATCACTCCTTTCTTTGAAATGTAAAAAAATCATTGACATAAAACTTAGCGGTTAACTATATTTTTTGTGTAATATCCCACATGCTGTTTGAATTGACCTTTTAAATTGGTTTGATCAATTTTAACTCTCCCACCATTTGCAGATATGGCTCTACTAAATGCTACGTATAGTCGTCCATGATTGATTACATATTGAGGTAAATAAATCCCGGTTTTGTCAAAAGTTAGTCCTTGTGCTTTATTTATTGTCATTGCAAAAGCTTACCTATAAGGAAACTGCTTTCTTTTTAAAGTGAAAGGCATATTTGCGTCAGTACCAATTACCTCTACTCGAGGAAAAAAACTGCTTTACCAAGGGAATTCCTTGTAACATTTTCTAATTATAAAGAATTTTCTAACATTACGTTTGAAAAACGAGCTGAAAAGCTTAAACTTAAATAAATATTTATTAAGCTAATAAAGCTCGTTCGTTAAGTTTGAAATATAAGCTGAAAAGCTTAAACTTAATTTAATATTTATTTGAAAAATTTAAAGCTTGGATTTGAATTCAAAGCTAATAAAGCTCATCCGTTACGTTTGAAAATAACGCTGAAAGTTTTAAATTTAATTTAATATTTATTTGAAAAATTATAAAAACTTTTTAAAGTTTGGATTTAAATTCTATTAGCTTCGAAGCTCGTTCGTTAAAATTGAAATATAAGTTGAAAAGTTTAAACTTAATTCGATATTTTTTTGAAAAGTTATAAAAAATTTTTAAAGTTTGGCTTTAAATTCAAAACTAATAAAGCTCATACATTTGAAATATAAGTTGAAAAGCTTAAACTTAATTCGATATTTTTTTGAAAAGTAATAAAAATTTTTTAAAGTTTGGGTTTAAATTCAAAGCTAATAAAGCTCGTCCGTTACATTTGAAAATTAAGCTGTCAACTGAAATTTTATAGTGGAAAAGCTTAAAAAACGATGAAATTTTTTTGGATGAGCATTAACTTAACTAAAAAACTTTTGTAAAAAGGAAGAAAATAAACGTTTGAAATTATATTAATAATAAAAGCTGTGACTATGAAATACAAATTGACAACATGATCAAGTTTAGATTAAAAATAAACAAAAATAAAATACTTGGGTTTAAAAAGTTGTTTTTTAATATTAAATAACAGCATTGCATTTTTTACTAAAAGTTTATAAATTATTATTTATTAAATAATATCTTTTTTATTTATCCATGAATCATGACTTTTATGAAAGCCAAGCCACCTAACCAAAACTTGATTTCCTTTTTTTCTTATTATTTTTTCTACAAGGTAAACATTAGGAAACAGATGTAAGTTCAGGCAAAGATAATGAATACAACTAGATGTGCACTCTCATATAAAAATTTTTTTAAAAAATAAAACCCTAATATGGGTCTAATATCATCACACATTCATACACGTTAAAAATTAAAAAAGCTTTTAAGAGAGTTAAAAATATATATATGTCACGTGACTGTCGATTAACTATAGTATAAATAACGATTTAAAGAAGATAATTTGTGAAAGAATTTTTTATTTGCATTTATATTTTATATTATATATTTTATATTTATATTTTTATTTGCATTTTTTTTTGTAAGCATGTATATGAATGCGATATGTATACATGTATTAAATATTATTGTTGAATGCAGTTTAATAGATTTTTTTTTTACTTCATAAAAAGGTTTTTAGATAAAGATTTAAAGAAGATAATTTGCGAAAGAATTTTTTATTTGCATTTTTTTTGTAAGCATGTATATGTATGCGATATGTATACTTGTATTAAATATTAGTGTTGAATGAAGTTTAATAGATTCTTTTTTTACTTCATAAAAAGGTTTTTAGATAAAGATTTAAAGAAGATAATTTGAGAAAGAATTTTTTATTTGCATTGTTTTTTGTAAGCATGCATATGAATGCGATATGTATACATGTATTAAATATTATTGTTGAATGAAGTTTAATAGATTTTTTTTTAACTTCATAAAAAGGTTTTTAGATAAAGATTTAAAGAAGATAATTTGAGAAAGAATTTTTTATTTGCATTTTTTTTTGTAAGCATGTATATGAATGCGATATGTATACATGTATTAAATATTATTGTTGAATGAAGTTTAATAAGTATTTAATAGAATTTAAAAGATCATATACTCATTCGATGGCTCCAAAAATAACGACGTAAGTCAAGTTTGATATGACGATTAAAATATTTGTCTTAGGTATAAGTAAATTCATATCTTTTTTTTTTTTTTTTTGTTAATTTTTTATAATTAAATTTCTTATAAATAATATTTTTTTGGTTTTAAGTATAGTTACAACGAAACAAAATTAAAACAAGGTAGAATGTAAACCAAAGGTAAGCCTTCTTATATTAGCATTTTTAGGAGAAATAAAGAAAGAAAAATATACCGTAAAGAACGTCATAAGTCTTGAAGATCACAGAATAAAATTGTTTTAAATATTTTTCAACGGTTTTTTCAATTTTACATTTAAAATCGCGAATTTTAACAAAGTTATAATAAAATATATTTCCAATATTTTTGAACTCATTTTTCTTACAACATCATTTTAGATTTACATCGTTATAATTTGGAGCCATCGATATATTATAATTTCATAAATCGTATTTATTCATTTTTCAAAATTTTTAATAAAAAAATAAAGTCAACAAAGCTTTTATTTTGTTTTTTTTTTTTTTTTTTTTTGTTCTTTAATTTAATAATGAAGAGAGTATAAAGCTTTAAGCTTTTTTTTTTATTTCTTTCTTTTTATTTTAAAGAGCTTGAATTTTAAGGTTTTTGTTTTATATGAACTGTGCACTGTCTAGTTGTATTCATTATCTTTGGTTCAGGTTCATAAAAACTGCTTTTTATTTGTTTTTATGTGTAATCAAGTAAATTGTATGTTATTGGATCAGTTCTTTTTATTTTCGCTATTGTATAAATTTCTGTTGACCAAATTAGGTTGATAACCTTTTGCAAATATACCTTTAAATTTACTTATACGAACAAAATCTTCAACTTTGTATTTTGCTTTTCGGAATACTTTTAATTTATTGTAGACAGTTTTTAATAATAATTTCTCATTTTTCTTTGTAACCTTTTTGGGTGAAAGTTTAATTGTATGATGATATGTTGAGTTATATTTTTCAATTAGCGATGGCAGTATAGTTAACCATTTATATGTGCCTTGTAAACTGGATTGTTTCCACATCATATTTTTTAGGGTACGATTGAAACGTTCTACAATTAATGATTTTATTTCTGAATATGTATGATAATGGTTAATTTTATTTTTCCTGATTTGATTTTGAAATTTTTTGTTGAAAAATTCTGTACCTTGATTAGATTGTAAATTTTTTGTTTTTTTTACCAGCACGCTTAAAAATATTTTTCGTTGCGATTAAAACGTTGTCAGCGCTTTTGTTTTTAATCGGTTCAGCATACGCAAATTTTGAAAATGTATCAATAACTGTTAATAAATATTTATATGCCTTATTAAATTTTGCATAAGGGATCATTTCAACCAAATCAATTTGCCAAGTTTCATTTAAACCCTTTTGAATAAACTTTCTTCGTTGAAATTTTCTTCTAGCATTTCTATGAATTTCTGACACAACTTGTAGCCTCGACATTATTCTCGTACCATTTAATTAAATTTTCCAAAGAGTAGTAAAGCAGGTACCTGGGCATGGGAATTCTGTGCGAGAAAGAGACAGCAAATATTAAAGAAAGATGTTGCTATTGGCGCTTGCATAATTATTGTAGAAATATTTATGCAAATTAATGTCGTGATTGGCGTTTGCATAATTAGTTTCCGGAAAGTGTTTGTAAATAATATAGAAGGTCAACTAGATAAAGTAGAACAAGTAGATAGTGCAATGACCTAAACAGGTGTGTAGTATTTCTACCGGTTGCATGATTAGTTTCAAGGTCATTGGTTGCAAGAATTTAGTTTATTTTTTTATAAAAAGCTTTTATGGTATAAAAGGAAATAATATATATATAGAAGGTTAACTAGATATAGTAGAACAAGTAAGTGCAATGATATTGTTGTGATAGTTTAGTAACATAGATATTATAGTAAATAATAAGAATTTATTTTTTAATAAAAAGCTTTCAAGGTCAATTAGTTTTCTGGAAAATAATATTAATGCAAAAATGCAGTTGTTATTTATGAGATAAAAAAAAAAAAAAAAAAAAAATATTATACTATGAATATATTAATATATTATACTAATTATTTTCTTATAAAATACTTTGTATTATACAAATTTGAGGTGTGTATTATGCAAAGTTTAGGTGTGAAAAAAATTTGGAATTTCGTGATTAATTGCTATGTTTAATTGAAAGAATAATTGGAATTTATGAAAATTGAATATATTACACTATTTATTTTCTTATAAATTACTTTGTATAATGAAAAATAAAAATTTTAATTAACAAACAATCGATTTGAATAAAATTTCTTATCTTTAAAATACATTTCCTGATTTGTAACTGCTGATGTATTATGCAGATAGTCAACAAATAGAATAGATTAATAAATAAAAGGAATTATAAAATATGTTTAATATAAAATATGTAAATAAAGATTTCTTTTTCTTTGTTCAATACATATTGTTAACTACATTGTGTTATGCAAAATTACCCATAAGTTAAGTAATAGTAACTTGATGCAAAGTATATGTAATTATTAACGGGTATAAAAGTTAAGTTATAACGGTATACACTATCATTATAACGTAAAAACCAAACAATAATAGAAGTACAATGGCAAAAAAGGCAATTTTTGCTAAATATCTCGAAAAAGAATCGCCAAAATTTGAAATTTTAGAAGAAAAAAATCAAATAGCACGAAAATTTGGCGTAGTGTCAAAGAAAATAACATTCAAAATAAAGACCTGTCCCAATGAAGACAACATGCTTCCCTGGACAAAGGAAGGAATTAATCAAATTGTGGAATACTCCGTGAAAAATGTTGAACCAAATGACTTAATTGGAATGACGTTTGTCGGAGAGAATTTTCAAACTCCAGGTTGGATAAACTTTAAACTTGCAAGTTTGGTCAAATTTGAAGATGTCTGGGAGTTAATAAGTAAAATATTTCAAAGCAATTCGGAAGGCTTAAGCTATGAATCTTTTCAACTAACAACAACTACTGTGCGGTTGCCTTCCGGAAGTGGACGTGCAAGAAGATATTTTACTTTTGATGAAGAAAGTTTAAAACGTAAGGGGATCGTTACTATCAGAAACAAGGATAACATTTGTCTGCCTCGTGCTATTGTTGTAGCAAAAGCATTTGCTGATGGAGATATTAACTACAATCAAATTCGTAAGGACACAAAAAAAGTGCAAAAAAATCTTGCATTGGAGTTAATGCAAAAAACAAATATAAATTTAGTAGAAAGTGCAGGTTTGCCGGAACTAAACAAAATACAAGAATTTTTGGGTAATGAGTATAGAATTATTGTTTACGATTGGGCAAATAATAAGAATATTATTTTTGATAGAAAAAATGAGGGAAAAAGAATCAATTTATTATATTTTGAAAATCATTTTAATGTTATTACTTCCCTAACATCCGTATTTTTCATCGACTATTACTGCGAAAGGTGTAATGTAGGTTTTATTAACCGAAACCGACACAGATGTGAAAATACATGTATTTACTGCCGACAATCTCCTGCATGTAATTCCATACCGACCAACATTTCTTGCAAAAACTGTAAACGGTCATTTCGAGGTGAAAAATGCTTTCGCAATCATAAAAATAATACATGTCAAAAGATCCATAAGTGCACAACTTGTTTAAAAATATATTTTACTAAATTTGGTTCACATAAATGTGATACGATTTTTTGCAAGAATTGCAACAAAATGGTAGAAAGAAACCATTTTTGCTATATTAGTGTAGACAGACGTCAACCAAAAACCAATGATTTTCTATTTTTATTTTACGATTTAGAGACAATGCAAGAGAAAACATTATACCAGAAGCATAATGAGGACGTAACATTGCACGAAGCAAACTTATGTGTTATTTTTTCAAGATGTCATAGTTGTATTGCGGAACAAAATTTATTTTTTTGTTCTAAATGTGGTTTTCGAACAAAAGTTTTTGATTCAGATGTTATTTCGAATTTAATTAATCACATTTTTGAAGTGTCCAAAAAGTTTAAGCAAGTAGTAGTAATAGCTCATAATGGTCAAAGTTTTGACCATCAATTTATTTTAAATAAATTACTTCATAAAAGTAATAAAACACTAAAATTAATAATGAGAGGGACAAAGATTATACAAATGCAGCTAAATAACATTAAATTTTTGGATTCATTAAATTATCTACCTATGGCACTATCACAGCTTCCGAAAGCTTTTGATTTACCAGGTTATTTTAAAAAGGGATATTTTCCACACTTATTTAATAAAACAGAAAATCAAAATTACGTTGGTCTGTTACCACCTATGCATTACTACAGTCCAGATACAATGTCAGCAGAAAACCAAAAAATATTTTTAAATTGGTATGAACAAAATAAAAATACAGAATTTAATATGAAGCACGATTTTATTGAATATTGTAAAAACGACGTACTTATTTTAACGGAAGCATGCATCAAATTTAGAAATCTTCTACTGCAAGAAAATAATGTCTGCCCTTTTACTGAAGCTGCAACCATAGCTTCAGCCTGCAATTTGGTTTTTCGAAGGAACTTTTTAAAACCGGAAACTATAGGATTAATACCTAAAAAAGGTAATAATTATTAGTTTTATTTTAATATTTTTTAAAATATTTTAGAATTTATATAAGACATTTTTTCTAGGTTACAGATTAACAGACATCCAATCAAAAATAGCACTGCAGTGGTTAATTTGGGAGGAAGATCAAAGACAAATTTACATTCGTCACGCAGGAAAAGAAAAAGAAGCAATCATAAATGGCATAAAGGTAGATGGGATTTGTGTAGAAACAAAGCAAATCTTTGAATTTTATGGCTGTTATTTTCATGGACATCCAAAATGCTATCCACATAAAAGAGATGAAATTATACGTGACAATGGTGTTGAAACTCTTGACATTAGATTTGAAAACACCGTAATGAGAGAAGAAAGATTAAGATCATTTGGATTCGAGGTAATTCAAATATGGGAGTGTGAATTCAGAACGCAGTTACAAGAAAAAGAAGAGATGGCATATCTAATGAATCATCCCATTTTAAAAAATATTCCTCTAAATCCGCGGGATGCTTTTTATGGTGGGCCAACTGGAAACTCCTACATGTATTATAAAGCAAAGGACAATGAAAAAATAAAATACATTGATATTTGCTCGTTATATCCATATGTGTGCAAATATTGAAAGTTTCCTGTAGGACATCCTGAAATTTTGGTGGGAAATGAAGTATGTTCTAAAGTTAATATTGAAGAAATGCAATATTCTTCCAACATGCAATTTGTTGCATCCTGTTCTTCCAATAAAGCAGAATAATAAACTAATGTTTACACTTTGTGCAATTTGCAGTAATGAAGGGTACCAACATGAATGTTTTCATTCGGATAGAGAAAGGGCAATTACAGGAACTTGGGTTATTGACGAAGTAATAAAAGGAATAAAAAAAGGGTATAAAATAATTGAAATCCAGGAAATTTGGAAATACAAGGTACAACAATATGACAAAAACTTGGGCGAACATGGATTATTTACAGAAATGATGGACAAGTTTCTTAAAATAAAACAAGAAGCTTCAGGATGGCCTAAAGAATGCTCATCAGAACATTCGAAAAAAGAATATATAGAAGAATTTTTTAACAAAGAAAACATTCAATTAAATTATAAAAATATTCAAAAAAATGCTGGAAGAAGATCTTATAGTAAGCTCATATTAAACTCATTTTGGGGTAAGTTTGGGCAAAGGGAGAATCAGACAAAAACTGAAATAATAAAAAGTCCTGCCGACTTTTACTCTATATTGACAGACCCCAATAAAGATGTGATAATTAACTCTGAAAACGTTTTAGTTAACTGGAAGTACAAAACAGAGGAAATGGATTTACTACGTACTGTTAATGTATGTATTGCAAGTTACACAACAGCGCAAGCACGTCTAAAACTTTACAGTTATCTGGAAAATCTTGGCGACCGTGTTTTGTATTATGACACAGATTCAGTCATATATATTTCTAAAGAAGGCGATTATGAACCGACAATAGGAAATTTTATCGGAGATATGACAAATGAACTAGAATCTTTCGGAGAAGGCAGTTATATAACTGAATTTGTCAGTGGTGGTCCGAAGAACTACGCTTATAAAATATTTTCGCCTAATACCCAAAGTTACACCGTTGTTTGCAAAGTAAAAGGAATTAGATTAAATTATGAAAACTCACAAATAGTAAATTTTGATAAAATTAAGGAAATGGTTTTATCCAATGATAAAGAAGGCGTAAACATTTTAAATAAGAATTTTAGAAGGACAAAAGATAATCAAGTAATAACAGTTCCTGAAACGAAAATTTATAGATTAAGGGCTGAAAAAAGAAAATTTAATGAAGATTTTAGTTCTTTTCCTTTTGGATACAAGAAAAAAAAAGATAGTTAGTTAAATATTTTTTATTACTAATTTTCATTTTATTTAATAAAGTTTATTCATTATACAATTAAACAAAAGTTTTTTTATATTTTAATTTAAATTTACAGACCGCTTTTAGATTCCTTGTTTTTTTTTTCATAATAATGCAAGTCCACCGATTTATTCTCTTTCAGCATTGTTGCTGCAGTCAGAACTCCGGCGATTGCGTCAGAACTCTGGCGACAGCGTCAGAACTCTGGCGACTGCGTCAGAACTCCGGCGACTGCGGCTGGTGCCAGAACTCCGGCGATTGCGACAGAACTCTGGCGGCGCATTTTCACTGCAATTTTTCTAATTAATTGGCTCGAATAAATCCAATTAATAGGCCTCTAATTGCAAAACTGTACATTTTCCGGTTTATTTTTTTAAATTTACTGTACATCAGGACAGCTTTCTTTTTTTCCTCACTGAGTTGTGTATTATGATAAGTATAAATTAGAGGTTTTCAAATTATTCTAGTTTAGTAAGGTACAAAATGAGCAGCAAGGCAGTAGCAGATTTACAATTTGTTATTGGTAACAATAAACAACATTTTTTGAAAGAATTTGCTTTGGTAGCTGAAGGCTCCCTCATTCCAATATTGTTTGTATTTAAAGCGCCTTATTCACTTGAGGAGTTAGGTGAAAATGTTGAACAACAAAATAAATACAACAAAAATACAATCAATGGACTTGATTGGGATGATGGATTCTTAGAATACTCAGAAATTAAAAATATCTTAAATAATTATTTGACTTCTTATGATGTCATTTACGTAAAAGGATCTAAGAAAAAAGAATTTTTAGATAAATTTATTTCAAGATCAGTGGAAGTTATCAATTTGGATAATAAAATTCCATCTCTTCAGAAACTAAGGAATTTCACAACTATTTGCCCTCAACATAAGGAAAATCATTTAAGATGTGCTGTAAAAAATTGTATGAATTTATATATGCATTTAATAAAAGAAAAAAATTGGTTTTAAAAAATATTTGTTTTATTTATTATTGAACAAGATATTTTTTCTGACAAAAACATAGGTATTTCATAAAATAGTCTGGAATAGTTACACTGAGCTATGTGTAAGCTCATTGGAATGTAGAAATCTTCCTGTTCCAATCTTAGTTTATTCTTTTCAATACATCTCTCAAAATATTTGAATACATATTCTCGTACATTTAGTTCAGCTCCATTGTTATATGACATCACTGCTTGTATAAAGTCTAGCATAAGACAGAAATGGGTGTACTGATCTAGCTGCAACGTAAGTTTTTTAGTGCGATCAGCATGATTAAATGTTAGCAGAATCCCTTTGAATTTAATTTTGCTTCATTGTTTTTAAATTCGTGATAAAATGCACACCACTCCAAATAATTCATTTCGCTAATCACTTTGTTTTGTCGTTGGAAAATTATTGTTGCAGCAAAATTTTCAATATTAAATCCAATTTGAATTTTTATTGTTTGTTTTTTATCCAAAAAATAAATATAGCTTAATAAAAGGTTCTGCGGTGGCTCACCTTTTTCTGTTTTAAATACTTCTGAATTTGTAGATTGCTCCATTGTTTTGTTTTGGTTTAACTGATGAATTCTATTTTAGAATTTTGTATTTATAGTTTTTCTTCCACATTTTTTAAAAATTTTTCGAAATATTCTTTGTATTTTTTTATCGTTTTTAAGTGGGGATGATGTGTCGAATAAATTAAGAAAATATTTTATGCTTTTACGGGAACTTCGCATCCATAGATATACACAACAATAATGTCCACAAACAGATGTTAAATTACTTTGTAAACGCTTATTGTTGAAAACAAAACATGTTGATTGATTTTGTAGAAATTTTATAATCTCATTGTGAAACGGGGGATTTCCAAATGAATCAAAATATTCTGCACACCCTTGAACTGGAACAAATATTGCTAACCAATGTGTTCCCTTTTCATTAGAATTATCGGTATTTACCACCAAAATACTAGGTTTTAAAACTTGTTTTGGTAATTTATCAAGAGCATAAACGCCTCTAAATATTTTATGTGTTAACTTATTACATTTCAGAATCTTTGAAATCTGAAGTGTATTCATTATCTTGCAATCGTGAGATATCAATTAGTCGAGTATTTCCTCGTATAAATGCTATCAAAAATTCTGCTTTAAGTTTTCCATTTGTTAAGACTATATCGAATTTTTCAAGCAAATTTATTAAGTTATTAGTTATTTTTTCGTTATCGATATGTCCAAAAGAGTAATTCTCAATATCCGTTTTTTTCAAATCTCTGACAGGAAATTTATACTTTAATTCTTTTACAATAGTTTTACATTTTTCTTTTATACCAGCCACAGCAATATTTTTTATAAATATTGTATTGTTATCGTCCGTACAGAACGATAAATCTACTAAAGCACATGTCATTTTGAAATGAATAGAGATGATTTACTAAACTTCCTTTTATATGTTCACGTAGACGTTACGATTTTTATCAATTTCGATATTAGCATCGAATTCTGCAAATACAATACAAGTTAATGTTGAAGTTAATGGAGAGCTGAGTCTTGCTTCAATCTTTACTACTCCCTGGTTTAATAAACTCTGACATGTGTCTGTTCCCGAGCCGTCTGGTGATAAATCAAAAGCCAGTATTGTATAACCTTTTGAAAATAATTCTTTTGAAATTTGATGTCCTCTATCAGAATGATGTATACCTGTTCCGCTAAATAATGTTAAATATGCTCGAGAATTACAAGAATTATTCGGTGTAAAACTTGTTTCAATTGAAGAGTTTGGTGTAGGCACTCCATTCACATATAATTGAAATTGTGTGAGATTTTGATGGTCGAAATGGTATGGATTTTTTGATCTCTTACCATTGAAATTTTCATTATTAACCATACAAAATACTAGAGCTTTTGGTATTTGCCCTATAAATATATTATCCAATGATATGTTAGATGTGTTAGCTGGAATTGTAAATGTTTTGATTTCACTTCTGGTATAAAAATATTTCGCGTTAGCAATTTCCAATACAGTATTATGTGCTATCAATATGCTAGGATTAATTGTTAAATGTTTCATGTATAACGTAGCTTCGAGAATTTTTAAATAGCTTTCATCGGCATCGTTAAAGAAAATAAAAAAATCCTGTTTTTCTAGGGCTAAAGCAATTCGAATGTCAACATTATTTAAAAGTAATTTAGGAGTATTGAAGAAATCTACATGTAATTTTCCCATTAATTCTACTACAGTAGAATTGTTGTATGATTTTTGTCTTGATTTAGAACCAGAATTATTAAAATCATTTACATTTGGTTTATCCAATTCCCAACCAGATGCTTCCAGATGTGTTTGACTGGAATCTGTACCATAATTTAGTAAAGTAGTTAAGTATGCTTTATAATGGTATAAGGAGTCTGAAGGAGTGATGTTTTTTCCGTTTAGAGTTACATTACATTGTTTAATTAAAGAGTGTAATAAATTATTTACAACACTAGGTTGCGGAGCTGACTTTGCTTCAGTTCCGGTTCCTACTTTATCATTTGCACTCCAAACTGATCCATCTTTTTTTAATATTTGAACTTTAAATTTTATATAGGTGGAGGATAAATCTCGATATGTATCTCCATTTCCAAGTGAAATAAATTCAATAGTTGACGGTGATGCCTCTAAAGAAGCTAAAGGATTGTATGCTACCTCATCTGAACGCAAAATACTTGTTTGTACGGGTAATGACGCAAAAAGATCAAGTTCAGATTTCATACATTCCATTTTTAATTGAATATGTCGGATGTTTTACTTTGCTTTTTTCGTCGTTTCGACTTCAAACGTGTCTTTTTAGAAACTGTTCGTCTTTTATTAGCTCTTTGTCTTTTTATAGTTCTTTGTCTTCCACCATACATCGAATGCAGTTGGTTAACTACTGATTTCCGTAAATTTATTATACCGCCTTTGCTTTGATCAATTAAAGCTTCTTTTATGTTTGCACCAGATGCTATATCATTAAAAATATTTTTACTTGTGTTTACAGCCTCTTTTTTAATTAAGTCCCAACCTGATGTAAAAACTGGCTTTAAGTAACGAATTAAACTTCCGAATATATTTCCAAAACCACGACCTCTTTGTATAGCTGGATAAAATTGTAATAAAGGCCCAATATCGTTGACTCCTCCACCTACTTGAGAGGAATAATATCTCACGTAAGCTCTTTCCATGTTTGATAGGATACCATATTTGAGTAGTAGTATTTATATTGTTTTTGGGGAATCAATGCTTTTTAAAGTGCAATACAATTTTTGTTGGATAGTAACTGGAAACAAAATTTATTTCATCACCGTATTGGTTACAAATTTTAATTGCTATTGTTTCAAAACAATTTTTTTCTACGGGTATGTAATGAACATTTTCAAATTCAATATTTGTAGGTATTCTACAATTTTCTATGTTGATAGCTCTCAACGCCCGCACTTTGCTACTTCCAAAAACAGATGATTGAATGATATCTGAATAAATCATCACCATTCCATTCAATTCATCTTTATTATTAGCAACAGCTAATTTGAATAGTTCAGGTAATTTTGTTTTGAAATTTTTTATATTTTTTTTCTGTTGAAATAATTCAGTTAGTAATGTTTTTACATTATAACTTTGATTAACTTTTATATAGAAACTGTCTTCATCAAAAGTCTGCGATATTCGAATTAAATCCCCTCGGTTAGATTCTGACACTTTTTTTAAATACTATATCATCATAATTTTTAGGAGTAGAGATATATGTCAAAACTTCATTAAAAAATTCTTTGAAAACTTGATTCGAGTAAACCCGATTAGGAGTTATATTTTTAATAAGCGTTGGCAAAAAATTAAACTTCCAATCATCCAAATGTAATTCCGAATCGTTATATGAATAATATGTGTAGCCTATAGATTTGGTTACTTTAATTTTTTCGAGAGGTTTTTCAATATTTGTTACATAAACATTATACTGTCCAATATTAATAAAAACACATTTCTTTTTGTTTAATTCTTCTGTTTGTAGGAAATCGTTCAGATATATTTCTGAAAGACCAACTTTCCAATTTCCATTTCTTAAATCAAAGGGAATAGGTAATTTATTTTCAAATGAAGCTAAAGTGATGTTTGGAAACAGTGTTAAATTATCATTACTAAACAATGTTACATAGAAGTCATCTTGACTATCCATCTTTGTTAACTTCTACTAAAACATAAAATGTTGAACTATTTATATGTTGTCCATTCCGGTGTTGATGAAGTTCTTAGTTTTGGACTTTTTAGTAAAGGTTTTAGTTTTCGTTTTTTTGTTTCAGGAAATTGTGAAAGTAGGTATAGTTGAGGAAATTGAACTACCGGCTGATCTTAGTGTCTTCTTTTTTTCAGGAGATGGTACAGCAACGGTAATTACATCACCGCTTGGTGTTTTAAACATTCGATAATCAGAACTTAGAGATGGTCTTTCGACTAATTTTTCATCTTTCAACATTTCAGTTTGAGCTAATTTTTTAAATGAATTTTCATCATCCAAATCATAATGTGTTAAATCGATATCCATACTTGAATTTTCTTTTTTAGGATCATATTCAAACACATCATCAGTAACTAATGGTAAAAAATCGGTCTGTGCTGATGTTGATTTGTATTTAGGTAATTCAGTTTCTGTATATGCATTTCGTTTAGAAAAAAATTTTGTTTGAGTGCCTATATCAAATGTAAGATTATTAGTCTTTTCTGGTAATTTTTTTGCGTGTCTTTTGTTAATTCCATATTTGAGGAGATTTTGCCGATATAAGTACCATTTTTGCTATGGTTTTAATTTTTTGTCATATAAAACTTTTTTCATTTTTTGATCTAATAAATCCAAGTTTTTATCATCATGAAATAATTTACTAAATTTTGAAAATATTTCTGGTGACATAACAATCATTCGCTGCATTATGTCTTACTGAGCAATTTTCCTATTACACCAGATAATATAGTACCGATTAAAGTTGGTAAAAATCCACCATGTTGAACTAATATTTTTCGTTTGGCTTTTATACTTTTCTTTGCACAGGCTAGGAATCTTAATTTTTTTTTATGTTTTTTTAATTTAGTTTTTTGTGCTGGTGAAATTTTATTATTACCATTTAATATATTGATTGCAATTTCAGCAATAGTTTTTATAATATCATCATCACAAAATTTAAGAATATTTTCACGAAATTTCTTCTTCTTACACTTTCCTAGTACATGTAATATATGTTGGTTTTTCTTCAATCGTTTCATACTTTTGACAGTTGTTCAAATCACTCGTATTACAGAAGCATATGCAATATTCTTTTGAAAAAATATTAGTTCTAATACGAAACAAATCGTTAACGTCTTGTGTTAAATCCAACACAATATAACCATGTGGACTTGAGGTTGATTCATTATATACCCCCAGGAAACCTTTTATATTTTCCGGATATAGTTTTCTAGCAAGAGGAAAAATCTGTGATTTGTCTCGAGGGTTTTTAAAAAGCACTAAATATTTACAATTTAATGAAATATCTCTTGAATATTTCCCCTGATGAAAAACGTTTTGCGTTAACAATACAATAGATAAATTACGATGGTGTGAACCTTTAGTAAATAATTCGCATACCTGTTTATTTGCAGAATCTAACATTAAATCATCTAAAACTATTAATGTAGGTTTATTTTCATTCTCACTAAACTTTTCCGGAATACTGGTAAAAAAGTCTATATCAGAAAAATCTATATTTTTCGGAATAGCTGAAATTTCTGGGTTACAACATTTTATTGTTTCAATTCTTGGATGTATCAATCTGTTAATATTTATAATTAAGTTGCATATAAATGTTGTTTTTCCACAACCAGATGGTCCCGCCACCATCATTGTAAATGGATGATTAAAATATATCATCATTGGTTCGCGTTTTAAAAGTAATTGAAAGATAATTGGATTTGTTTTTCAAATATATAAAAACGTGTATTAAACTTATTCTCATTTTGAAAGATGGAGGTGAAGAAGGTGGAAGAGTTTTTAAAATTATATTCCTCTGTCTTATTAAATGAGCATAAGCAACGTATTTTTCACATGTATAAATACATTCAAGAATTTTCAACAACAGAAAAATTTACGTCAATATACGGAACTCATTTGGCTCTTTGTCCTTGGGCTTACAATAACTCGTCATCTGGACCGGATACATGTAACTGTTGCTTTATAGAAAATTATAAAATAGAATTGAAAAATCTGATTAAATGGTACAAACATAATGTCAAGGGCACAAATAGTATCGGAAATACATAGACCAGCCAGACGAAACTTCCGTCGAAGAAAATTTATTCAAAAAGGTTTAAACGATACATGGCAAATCGATTTAGTAGAAATGATTCCATATGCAAAGTATAACAAAGGAAATAAATATTTATTAACTGTAATAGATATCTTTTCGAAATATGCTTATGCTGAACCAATTAAAACTAAAAATGCTAATAACGTTTTACTGGGCATGCAAAAGATTTTTAAACGTGCTGTAACACTCCCAAAAAATATTCAATCTGATCAAGGTAAAGAGTTTTTTAACAAAGAATTTAGAAAACTTATGGAAATAAAAAAAATTAATCATTATCATACATATTCTGAAATGAAAGCATCCATAGTAGAACGTTTCAACCGTACTTTAAAAAATGCAATGTGGAAGCAGTTTAGTTTTCAGGGTAATTATAAATGGATATCTATTTTACCCTCACTTATTGAGAAATACAACTTAACATATCATCGTACAATTAAGCTTCAACCTAAAAAAGTTACAAAAGCAAACGAGAAATATATTTTGAAGAATATTTACATACAGCCGAAATTTTATCAGAAAGCTAAATACAAAGTTGGAGATTATGTACGTATAAGTAAATACAAAGGAAACTTTGCAAAAGGTTATCAACCAAATTGGTCAACAGAAATATTTACAATCAAAGAAGTAAAACGCACAGACCCAATTACTTACAATTTACTTGATTATACAAAAACACCAATTTCAGGTTCTTTTTACGAGCCTGAACTTACTCGAGTCAAAAATCCTGACACTTTTCTTGTTGAAAAAATATTGAAAAGAAAAGGAAATCAAGTTTTTGTTAAATGGTTAGGTTTTGATAAAGATCACAATTCTTGGGTAAATAAAAACGATATTATATGAAACTAATTTGCTTTTTTATTTTTAATTTTTTTTGACGTTTATTTATTCGCAAAATACAAAGTAGTTAATATAAAAAATCAATTAACATTAACATAAATTCATATCAAACACCTGGATTTTTTCTTTAAAAATTTTTTCTGCAAACAATAAATCTATTTGATTTTATAATGTTCTAATTTGTATCTACAATAACAGAAAATTTAATTTACATTATACAAAGTAGCAGAAAATTTAATAATAACTGACTTTTTTATTTACAAAATACAAAGTAGTTAATATAATAAATCAATTAACATTAACATAAATTTTTATCAAACACCTGGATTTTTTCTTTCAAAAATTTTTTCTGCAATAAACTTAACAATTAATCAATAAATACATTTTTTAAATTACTTTAAAACTAAGATACAATATCAAGGTCAATATTTGCATTTTATTTCTCTCATAAATAACAACTGCATTCTTGTGTTAATATTACGTTAAAATAATTGATTGACCGTGAAAGCTTTTTATTAAAAAATAAAATAAATTCTTATTATTTACAATAATCTATGTTACTATATAAGTTAACAGGGTTAACATACTTCCCAATTTAATAAAACATCTCTTTGCTCTTACTTTATAAATTTAAGTTGATATGTATGTAATATTGGTAGCTAACAGTAAAATATCGCCACATGTCAAATTCTTGTTTTGGTATCGTATGACTTTAATTTTGGAATATTCAGTGCCGGCGCTACGCTTTTTGGCGCCCTGTGCACTTTTTGAAAACGCCGCCCTGGAAAAGTTCGTTTCCACATCATCCTTGAGGTAGAACTTTCAATGCATTTTTTTTAAAGAGGTGTCCCACGGAGGTATAATCCTCAATAACAAAAATTTTAACCTATAACAAATTATTAAAAAAGTTAAAATTAATTAAAACATTATGAAAAAATTTAAAAAACTAAAATTTAATTCTACGCGCTTTTATTTTTGCAAAGTCGTTAACTAATTCTTCGTAGTCCAAATTTTCAAGATGTTCGCTTTCAATTGATATAGTTGCTAATCCTACTAATCTATCTTGAGTCATTGTTGTTCTCAAATAATTTTTTATAATTTTTAATTTTGAAAAACTACGTTCTGCTGAAACTACTGTAATAGGTATTGTTGAATTTTTAAAGCTATAACTAAATTGGGAAATAATATTTCTAATTTTTTTTCAAATATAAATTCTAATGTTTCAATAGTGGAGAAAGTAGGATTTTCTTACAAATTACAATATCTTTAAGCTTTACTGCACTAAATTTAAAAAAAAAAACAATCAAACAATAAAATTTTTATAACTTTTAAAAAATGAGAATTTAGATATTTAAATTTTTCAAATGTTTTAATTAATATGTATTATATGTATTTAATTAATAATATTTGAAAAATAATTTGATTTGACATTAAAAAGGCAGTTTAAATAAAAAATGCATTAAAAAAAATTAACATGCTAATCTAGTAGGTAGGTACTATAAAACTTTTTTTTTATTATTTCTATACTCTATAGATTATAAATATAATTATTTATAATTCAGTGTTTTTTTTTTGTTCCTCCATATAAAAATATTTCATGTACGTACCTACTAAAAATAATAACATTTTTTAAGAAAATAACACACAGAACAGTGTTTTTTTTTTGTTCCACCATATAAAAATATTTCATGTACCTACTAAAAATAATAACATTTAACATTTTTTAAGAAAATAACACACAGATGACAGAACAGTGTTTTTTTTTTGTTCCTCCATATAAAAATATTTCATGTACGTACCTACTAAAAATAATAACATTTTTTAAGAAATAACACACAGAACAGTGTTTTTTTTTTGTTCCACCATATAAAAATATTTCATGTACCTACTAAAAATAATAACATTTAACATTTTTTAAGAATTAATAATGTTTTTTGTTCTAATTCTCTAATCATGGACCATGGTATTTGTATATTTATACAAATATATGTAGTATTAGTATAGTATTATATATACTTATATGTATTATATATACACATTACACACAGCTATTATTATAATGTTCTCAAATCTCAATTAATAAAGTAAGAATCAAAAGAATAAGAATACAACATAATCAAAGAAAAATTTAAGAGAATAATGAATAAGAAAGAAAAGAATAAAAGATAAAGAATAAAAATAAATTGCTCTTATTTCAATAATTTATATTGAAATTTGAAAGAGTAGTATGTTATTTACTTATTTTATTTTCTCATTTCTGATTCTGTAATAAAATAAGCCATATGAACATCAAAAAATCACTGTTCCTTAAATTAGAAAATGTAGTACAAAAATAAAAATGTTATTTTTTGGTCTTATAGATTTTGTTGTTGTATAAGGTGCACTTTTTTTAAATTGATAATTTTGTTCAATAGCTGTTAATATGAATGTTAGGAGGAATGTTATTATTACTTATTAGAAGAATTTAGAAAAGAAAAAAATAAATTACTCTTTCAATATTTTTATGATAGCTGCTGTGAAAGAGAACTTAGTTATATTATTTTATTTTCTTATTCTCTAATCTATGGAAAAAATTTGATAACCACAATAAATACAAATGAACACCAAAAAATCGCTGTTCCTTAAATTATAAAATGTAGATAGGTAAAAAATAAAACATGCTTTATTTTATATGATATTGAAAAAACAAATTTCGAATACATTTTTTCAATACTTATTTTATTATTATATAATTTTTTGTTAGATAAAAAATTTTTTTTTTTTAATTTCAATTGAAAATTTGCCGCCCTTAAATTCTGGCGCCCTGTTTTACTGTGCATACTGTGCATATGAAAGCGCCGGCCCTGGGAATATTGTAATGCAGTCAGTCGAGTTGATACCTCTAAGCTATATAGCTTAAGTATAATTAATAAACTTAAATTATAAACTCGCAAATAAATGTTTTATTAACTGGCACCCAACGTTTTAAATTAAATATTTAATATTTAATAGTGAACTCACAAGCCTTAGTAATTTTCAGGCTAAATTTTAATAAATAATTATTAGTAGGGATCCCAGAAGGAAAAACAGAAATAGAGTAAATGTCAGTTAAAAAATCGAAAAATAGAGACTTTGAGGATAAAAAAAAAAGAGACCAAAAAGAGTAAAAGAGTTTAGATATTTTTTTAATACATATACTATGTAAATATATTTATTATATGAAAATAAACAAAAATATATAAATTATATAAAAAAAACAATTCATTGCATGATTTAATCAATGCTTATAGTATCAATACTTATTTTATCAAAATAAACAAAAATATATAAATTATATAAAAAAAAATCAATTCATTGCATTATTTAATTAATGCTTTAACAACAAATAAAATAAGCCTGCATTAGCATTATACATAAATGAGATCACATTTTAAGATAAATGATTATAGGGATATTATAAATTTTAGGATGAATTTTAATAATATAATAAATTATTTGAATTAACAATCCACTTCAAATATGAATAAAAAAAAACAGTGCAACAGAAATGACAGAATTCTCCACGTTTTCGTTTGTGAATATAAAGTAAAATGTCAAAAATTGTTTGTCGAACACACCGCTCATCGTTGCTGTTTTATTGTATAAATAAAATGACAAGCGCAAGCATTCTGTGAATTTTCTTAACAATAATGCAATTTATTTATTTTTTTGAAAAAGAGACCAAAAGAGACAAAAACAAAACAAGAAAAGAAAAAGAAAGATCACGATGAAAAAATAGACCATGTTCTCTTTTTTAGAGACCATATGGGATCCCTAATTATTAGTGATTTTAATAGTGATAATTATTAAAAGTTAAATATTATCAGTAAATTTTAATAGTGAATTATAATTATCAAAAGTTAAATATTTTCAAATAATAAGTGAAAACATAAACCAACGAAACGTTTCTCAAAGAAGCATGTGTTACACGTGTTTAATTTAACTATCAAATATTACTTAATTGGATAAAAACTTTAACTAACTGAATAGAACTGATTATTTGTTAATTTAAATAAAAATTATAGTTATAGTGCTACACGTATATGAACTGATTAGAACTGATTATTTGTTAATTTAAATAAAAATTATAGTTATTAAAACCAAAAGCAGCAATCTATTCTAAAAAATGTATTAAAAGAAATTGAACAAAATAAATCTTAAATCTGTTGTTAAACAGATCGAAAGTTCAAAATAGTAAAAGCAAACCAAAAAAACATTTCTAATAAATTCAAGAAAACTATATATGAATGAGTATATATATATATCTATATATTCAAAAAATACATAAACCTAAATAGTAAAACAAAAAGATATAATTAATGATTAAATAAAAAAAAAATACAAAATGTACTCCTATATAATTACATAAATGCAAAGTTCTTAATAAAAAAACAGCAAATCAATAAAAAATATACACACACAAATATATAAAAAAATTTAATATTTTAACCCTAATTATTAAAAACTCATATATTGTTAAAAATAAGAAGGAAATTTTATTAAAACAAACAAAATACAAATAGTGTTTAATTGTAACAATTTCTCAGCTGAAATAAATAAATAAATTAATATTTGGCATTAAAAATCTTAAAGCAAAATTAAATTTTTAAATTAATTTTTTTCCCAACAAAAAATATCAAAAACATATTATTTTCTGAATCAATGATGTAAATTGCAAATTAATGTTGAACCAGTGGTGTGCTTTATTACACACGGCGGCAAATTTATCAAATTTTGAATAGACGATTGGACAAACTGCTGTTCTGTATTCTTTAATTTACTGTAAGTAAACCACGGATGCTGATTAATAATTTTTTGATTAAATAGAATTTTTAATTTTATTAAATTTTGTAAAAGAATTTTGTAACATTTTAAAAAAATGCAAACAGTTAATTAGTAAGTGTAAAATATAGTAATTTTTTTTTATAAAAATATTGAAATAAATTTAAAAAATTTTTTTTTGAAATGAAAATCCATATAATTTAAATTTCTTTATTTAAATCATAATTAAAACTATATAGAGGAAAAAATAATAAAACATAAATTTTTTTCTTCCAAAAAAATTAAAAAAATTAAGATTAAATTTTTGAAATTAGAAATTAAGATATATTGAATTAACTATTTAAACATTAAGATTAAGTGAGAAGATAAAGAATTAAAGTTTTTCTCTCAAAATATTATTAAGAGAATTTAAGTTTAAATTTTTGAAATTAGAAATTAAGATATATTGAATTAACTATTTAAAAATTAAGATTAAGTAAGAAGATAAAGAATTAAAGTTTTCTCTCAAAATATTATTAAGAGAATTTAAGTTTAAATTTTTGAAATTAGAAATTAACATATATCGAAATAACTATTTAAAACGTTAAGAAGAAAGAAGATAAAGAATTAAAGTTTCTTCTCTTAAAATATTATTAAGGGAATTTAAGTTTAAATTTTCGAATTTAGAAATAAAAATAATTATCTTAACTAGAAGTAAAAAATTAAAAAATAGGAACCCTTTTTCGTTCCTTCCCAAAAGTAATTAATTTAGAACTTAAGTTTAAACAAATACTGAAGAATTTTGATTAAAATTAAATTGAAGTGTAAAAATATTGAGATATTTTAAATTGGAAACTTTAATAATTTAATTTAAGTGTAAAGTTGCAATACTTTTGATTTTGATTCTTTTTTATTGTTACTATTATTGGTTCACTAGTGGTTTACGGATCAATTTATTTGAATTTTTCTTCTTAAAAGCCATTCTATTCTGTTCTTATCTTTTTTTGTTTTGTTTTTCACCATTTAAATCATAATTAAATTTTAAACAAATAAATAATGGCCAATTCATGCAGAATTTCAAGCTACGATCGCGCAGCTTCTTCAACAAAATAATGAGAAATTCGAGAAAAAAATTCAAGAACTGACGGAAAAACTGTCTGTACTAGAGATGAAACCCGTGATACAAAAATACGAACCTATTAATATGTCACAATGTAAACCTTCAACCCTCGAAACAGTTCGAAACTTACCGGAATTCAACGGAGAAAGAATAAAATATCCTTCTTGGAGACGTCTTTTTCTTTATATGAGGGATATTTATGAAGGAACAAATCTTTATGCTCAAGCTCTTTTAATAATTAGAACAAAAATAACTGGATCTGCCGACCAAATACTTTCCGAGTATAACACCGTACTCAATGTAGAAGCTATAATTGCTAGGCTTGATCACGCTTACGCAGACAGACGTCCTTTACACATACTCGAACAAGAACTTAACCTCCTAAGACAGGGTAGGCTTTCTATCGATACTTATTACGATAAGGTTGAGAAGCAATTAAGCCTCATCACGACTAAAATCATGATGGAATATACAGACCAGAACTTAATTGATTCCTTTATTATCAAGTATCGTGAAGATGCACTTCGTACCTTTATTTCCGGCCTCGATCCGATCATTGGTAACGTGATTTATTCAAAAAGTCCTATCGATCTTCCTTCCGCTTTAGCAATGGCGCAGGAGCTCGAAAGCAACAGGTGGCGATACCGTTTCGCAAATTCTGTTGCAGAATTCAACGGTAAAACCTCGCATAACCTTCATTTTAGAAGAGTCATCCCGCAACAAACACAACAACAAAATTTAAGTAATCCACACTTCAAAAAAAGCCCTCTATATTCTAGTTCTCACAAACCAACTCCTATGGATGTTGATCCATCACTGTCAAAACTTCGGCAAAGAACTCTTCATCAACAAACCAATAATACATCCGAAAATTTTAGAACCTTCCATCAAACTAACCCACGCAATAACCAAACGCCAAAACGAGAAAGAGAGTATTCACATAAGTCTAACCCTCACAAAACCCAAAGGATTAACAACATAAATCTCGAAGAAATAGACTTCTTAGGCATGTCTGACCATGAAGACAATATAAGTCATTCAAATTGGGGGGAAACATTTGAACATACAGGTTCTACATATTCTGACGAAGTGAATTTTTTAGAGTAAATTCCTCTTCTCTACCCTACGTAGAGAAGAGGCTCAACGAATCAACAACTCTAAGAGTCCTTTTAGATACCGGCGCTTCTAAAAATTATATAAAAAAGATACCTATATTAAAAGGAATCAAGCCAGTCAATAAAACTTTTAATATTAAAACAGTCACTGGAATTTCTCAAATCAAAGAGAAATGTAAAGTAAACTTTTTAGGTAAAACCTCGGATTTTTATATTCTGCCAGGATTATCAAATTTTGACGCCTTAATTGGCTACGACCACCTTAAAGACATTCATGCTAAAATAGACACTTCCAAAGGAGAGGTATCTTATGTTAATGGAGTTGAAAGATTAAAATTTCTTCCATGTCAAGAAGTTTCTCATCTTAGCATAGATTATAATAGCATCCCCCTAAATATACTTTCCGAGTTTAAGTTACTTATGACAAACAATATAAGAGCCTTTGCAGAACCCAATGAATCTCTACCATATAACACAAATGTCAAAGCTACCATAAACACAGTAACTGAAGACCCTGTTTACACAAAATCATATCCCTATCCATTAGCATATGCCGGATTTGTTAATAAAGAAGTTCAGGAACTTTTGAAAAATAAAATCATACAACCATCTCGTAGTCCTTACAATAGTCCTATATGGGTTGTCGCAAAGAAAACTTTGGATGAAAGTGGAAAAAACGAGCTTCGTCTCGTTATTGATTTTCAGAAATTAAACAAATTTACTGTTTCTGATAGGTATCCAATTCCAGACACATCCGTAATCCTTTCCAATTTGGGCAAAAAGAAATTCTTTTCTACTCTGGACCTAAAAAGTGGATTTCATCAAATCCTAATGAGTCCGAAAGATAGAAAGAAAACAGCGTTTAGCGTTAACAATGGGAAGTACGAATTTTGTCGGCTTCCATTCGGTTTAAAAAACGCTCCGAGTATTTTCCAACGGACCATAGATGACGTTTTAAGGGAAGAGATTGGAAAAACTTGCCATGTTTATATTGATGATATCATCATATTTTCAGAAAGTGCAGAACAACACTTAAAAGATGTAGAAAAAATTTTAAAAATGCTAACAGAGGCAAATATGCGTGTTTCCCCAAAAAAATCCAGATTCTTTATGAGAGAAGTTGAATTTCTTGGGTTCATAGTGGGAGAAAAAGGAATTAAAACGTGTCCAAAAAAAGTATGTGACATTTTGCAATATAAAGAGCCTACCAATCTTCGTACCCTTCGCGCCTTTCTCGGTTTATCCGGATACTATAGGCGATTTATTTACGATTATGCGCGGATAACGAAACCTCTTACAAGGTATCTTAGAGGTGAAAATGGTAATATTGGAACCAAAAATTCAAAAAAGGTAAAAGTTAAATTGGACAAGGAAGCACTACATGCTTTTAACGCTGTCAAACAAGTCTTGGCATCAAAAGAAGTATTGCTTCAACATCCCGACTTCAACAAACCTTTCGAACTTACAACAGACGCCTCTAATGTAGCATTAGGAGCAGTTCTGACACAAAATGGTAAACCGATAACTTTCATTTCAAGGACCTTGTCAAAAACGGAAGAAGCTTATGCAACTAATGAACGCGAATTACTTGCTATTGTGTGGGCATTGCAAAGTTTAAGGAATTATCTTTATGGCGCTTCTGACATTCGAATATACACAGACCACCAACCCTTAATTTTCGCAATTTCAGACAAAAATCGAAATAGTAAAATGAAGCGATGGAGAGCCTTTATAGAAGAATTTTCTCCAAAATTTTTTTACAAACCTGGTAGGCAAAATGTAGTAGCTGACGCCTTGTCAAGACAAACAATTAACACGATAGAAACACTCGCTACTTGTCACAGCGAAGAATCACTGACTTTCACAATACACACTGTAAAAACACCCATTAATTGTTTTCGGAATCAGATAATAATCTCTCATGGAGATCCTAAACATAGAAGAACGGTAGTTTTCACAGATAGGCTAAGACACACTATTACATCTAATACCCCTAACGAAATGTTAGAATTTTTGAAATTAGCTGTTAACCCTCAAATAGTTAATGGCATACATTGTTCTTTGGCAATTCTTTCACAAATCCAAGATCAGTTAAGGAAAACGTTCCCTTCAGTAAAATTTAAACACACTGAAAAAATGGTTATGGATGTATTTAATGCGGATGACAAATTTGAAATAGTAGCAAACGAACATAATAGGGCACATAGATCCTATAAGGAAAACCTATTACAAATACTCGATGAATATTTTTTTCCTGAAGTTAAAAATATTCTAAGAAAATTTACAAACGGATGCAAAATATGTCAAAAGGCTAAATACGACCGAAGACCTAAGTCTCATCCCATAGGTAAAACCCCAATTCCTAATGAGGTCGGTGAAATTCTACATTTAGATATCTTTTCTACAGAGGGAACTTTATTTCTCACCTGTTTAGATAAATTTTCAAAGTTAGCCAGTGTTAAACCTTTAAATTCAAAATCAACCGTCGATGTTAGACCATGCATACTAGAAATTATTGCTACTTTTAACCCAAAAACTACTGTTACCGATAATGAGCGAGCATTTTGCTCCGAAACAATCCAAACAACATTAAGTAAACTTGGAATATTACACCATAAAGTTCCTACATTGCACAGCACAAGCAACGGGCAAGTGGAACGATTCCACTCAACTCTTATAGAAATAGCAAAGTGTAATAAAAATCACAATGAAACAATAGACCTTACAGAACTCTTACTTACCAGCACTCATAAATACAACACCTCGATTCATTCTGTCACTGGCTATAGACCAGCTGATATTTTGAAAAACCAATCAGAAAAGCTCCAATCCGAAGTTAAAAATAAATTAACAATAGCTCAAAATAAAAGCCTACAATACCATAATAGAAATAAGATAGAAAAAACATTTCAAACCGGAACTAAAGCTTTACTAAAGATTAATAATAGATTAGGAAGTAAAATCAAAAATAACTATAAAGAGGTTCAAATTTTACAGGATCTAGGTTCGACTGTTAAACTAACTGATGGTCGAATCATTCACAAAGACAATCTAAAACCATTTTCCAATAATTTACAAACATAATAGAAGAAAATTCAAATAGTATCGTCATTTTAATTTCAACCATGATCTAAAATAGAATAACAGCTTTAAACCTAATTAATATAATAAACGGTATTGCACTTTCAAAACTCAACATTACAAATCAATTAATTTAAAACACTTTTAAATAAATAAAACAACTGATCAAAATTTTTCAATATCAATTTTTGATGTAATGATATTGTTAAAAGTCAAAATTACAGTTCAACTAACCAAATTAATCACGTTGTAAAAAGTTCCGATAGTAAAAGAAATTTATGAGCACGAGTTTTATAGCATTTAGATTTACTACAATTATCATTTTAATAGTCGCTGTTACATTCATTACAACAATTAATGCCATACGATAAATTACACGAACCGAGGACGCTTCGTCTTAGAAAGGGAGTAGTTAACAGGGTTAACATACTTCCCAATTTAATAAAACATCTCTTTGCTCTTACTTTATAAATTTAAGTTGATATGTATGTAATATTGGTAGCTAACAGTAAAATGTCGCCACATGTCAAATTCTTGTTTTGTATCGTATGACTTTAATTTTGGAATATTGTAATGCAGTCAGTCGAGTTGATACCTCTAAGCTATATAGCTTAAGTATAATTAATAAACTTAAATTATAAACTCGCAAATAAATGTTTTATTAACTTATACAATCACAACAAGATCATTGTACTTACTTGTATTATTTACAAAAGCTTTTTCCGGAAACTAATCATGCAACCGGTAGAAATACTACACACCTGTTTAGGTCATTGCACTATCTACTTGTTCCACATTATCTAGTTGACCTTCTATATTATTTACAAACACTTTCCGGAAACTAATTATGCAAACGCCAATCACGACATTAATTTGCATAAATATTTCTACAATAATTATGCAAGCGCCAATAGCAACACCTTTACTTTAATATTTGCTGTCTCTTTCTCGCACAGAATTCCCATGCCCAGGTACCTGCTTTACTACTCCAAAGTGATTTTATAATTTTCTATTGTTTGACATTCACATGTGCCCGGTCCAGAAGTAGACTTATCATATGCCCACGGATAAAGGCTTAAATGAGTACCACAAATTGAAGTGTATTTATTTACTCCAGAAAAGTTTTTAATGTGTTTATATAGGTGTAATATTGGTCTTTTATGATCATCCAATAAGACAGAGGAATAAATATTTAAGAACTCCTCCACTTCCATAATTAACAATGACTGCGCTAAAAATATGTTTGCTGCTTTTATATTATATCTAAATTGTATTTTTAATTCAGTTTCTTATCAGACACAGACCAAAAATGATTAATTTTATTCATCCATTTACAATGATGATAGCGGGACCATCTGAATGTGGGAAAACAAAATTTGTGTGTAATTTAATTGAAAATATTGATAGATTAATTTATCCGAAAATTGAAACAATATAATTGTGTAACCCAGAAATTTCTGCCATTCCAAAAAATCTAGTTTTTCCTGATATAGACTTTTATACCAGTATCCCAAAAGAAATAAGTGGCAATGAAAATAAACCTACTTTAATTGTTCTAGAATATGACTTAATGTTAGATTCAGCAAATAAACAGGTATGTGAGCTATTTACTAAAGGTTCGCACCATCGTAATTTATCTATAATATTGTTAACACAAAATTCTCAAGAGATTCTTTTTTGTTTTTTTTTTTTTTTAAATATTTAACTAAATATTTATTATTAAATTTTTATAGTTTACATTATTATATATATTTATTTAATTAGGTTTTTTTCTAACCATAGCCTAAGTAAGCCATTTGGTTGTATAGATTAATATTATTGTCAAGCAATTTTAAGTATATCTTTTAACAATTTGTTATGATTAAAATAATTTTAGTAAAGTGTGCAAAGTAAGTAATATAGATAAACATATATTTACAAAATTTTTATATTTAAAGTTAATTAATTTAGAGTTAAAACCAAATTTATTATTTTTTTTTTTTTTTTTTCTTAACTAACTATAAGAATTTATATTTTCCAAATCATCTGATAATCCATTATGATATATTTATAATAATATATGAGCATTCTACCATTTTGTTATTTAATTTAGAGTTAAAAGCAAATTTTTTATTTTTTTCTTAAATAAACTATAAGAATTAATATTTTGCACATCATCTGATAAACCATTGAAAGCACTTAAACTATTATATACACAATTCATTTTTTGTTTGTCCGTTCTAAACAATGAAAGATAAAAGTTTGCCCTATTTCTAGTTTTTGTAATTAGGAAGTTATGTTTGATTAAGTTGTTAATTATTTTATAGGCCAGAAAGTATAATTCTCTTTTGCATATAGTTTCAAGACTTACATATTGTGACGAATATATTAAATGGGACGGATGCATAATTGGGTAAAATTTTATTATTTTTATAGCCCTTTTATGTATGATATCAAGTCTTTTTATATACGTTTGTGGCGCATTGCTCCAAAGGGGATTTAAGTATGTTAAATTTGAGGAAATATAAAATGAGTATATAACATACAATGTGTTCCTATCAAGTATTTCCTCTTTCTTCTTAATATAAACGCATAGGGTATAATTTTCTTAATAATATGATCTATGTGATCTTGCCATTTGAACCTACTATCTACTAACAATCCCAAATAATTATAGCTTTCCACAACACTGATTTGGTTAGATTTATAATTGATACTAGAAAAACTAAAAGTTTTGTTATCGAAAAGTAGCACTTTTGTCTTCTTTATATTTAATGACATCTTATTTTTAAGAAGCCATTCCTCAATAATATCAAGGTCATATATAATTTATTTCCTTAAATCTATCTCATTATCTGTAGAATATTTAATAACTGCATCATCTGCGAAAAGCTGTAATACGCCCTTTAGTTCTAATCTGGCTAAATCATCTATATAGATTTTGAATAGATCAGGACCCAGAATTGATCCCTGAGATACCCCTTTTTTTTATGTATTTCATATTACTGTAGGTGTTATTACAGTGTGTTCTTTGTTTTCTGTTGTGTAAATATGACCTAAAAGATTTAACTGAGTCTCACTAAATTGCAATTGAGATAACTTAAAAAGAAGAATGTTATGGTCAACACAATCAAAGGCTTTCTGCAAATCTATAAATAGGCAAGCAGTAAATTTTTTATTATCCATACTCTTTGATATGAAATCAGTTAGAGATAAACAAGCAGCCGTCGTATTAGAATTTTCTTCAAACCCATATTGTTCTTTATGCAATATACTATTTGAGTTCAAGAAACACGCGAGTCTTTTTTTAATAATTTTTTCAAATATTTTTGAGACTGAATTCAGAACTGAGATTGGACGGTAATTTGATGGAAGCGTTTTATCACCAGCTTTATGTATCGGGGTAACAATGGCATGTTTAAGTGAGTCAGGAAACGAACCAGCTTCAAAAGATGTATTGATAAACTTAACCAGTATTGGACTTAACTGGCTTGAGAACTTTTTCAACACTTTAGATGAAATATTATCATGTCCAGTCGCCGATCCCAAATTTAATGAATTGATTGTCATTTGGACTTCTTCCAAGTTTGTAGGAAATAGAGAAAATTGATTGTAGATGTTTTTTGGAAATGAAGCTAAGTATATTTCAAATATGGGGTCTGTTGCTATATCTAAGGTTTTTGTAACATCTATAAAATAAGAATTCATTGTATCTGTGATTTGCTGAAAGTTATTTATAACGCTATTATTGTAATTAATTTCATTTAGAGTATTATTATTATCGAAACTATTTATATTATACATGATTCTTTTGTAAAGACACCATAATTTCCTACTATTATTGGGGTCACTAGATATTATCATATTACAAAAATTATACTTAGCTTGTTTTATCTGTCTTTTGACTATGTTTTTATGTTTATACCCGTGCATACATATATGACATCGGGTATATTAGATTTGCTCCTCCGTTTGTAACGCATCGATCTAGACGAGCTAGATATATAGTGTCAAGGGTACGTATCGGCTCAGAATCGAAAAATGAGTCGATCTAGCTATGTGTGTCTGTCCGTCCGTCCGTCCGTGTGTCAGCACGATAACTGAAAAACTAAAGGAGCTACAGTTCTGAAATTTTCACAAAATATTTTTCAATCAATTTCTAGGTTCCCTATTTTTTTTGGTTAAGATCGGACCAAAACTTCGGGTAGCTCTCGAACAACTAACTTTTTTAACTCCCATATTTTCATATAAAAATTTGAAATATATCTGCACATCTTGTATAACATGAAATTATATGAATTTTGTTTTTGTTTGTTTTTTTTTTTTTTGTAGATAGATAACGATTTCGATTTCATACGATTTAAATGATGCGTAAAATTTTTAAAAAAATTTTAGATTTGAACTTTGTACTTTGAGATTTATGAATTAAAATGAAAAAAAATTATGAATATGATGATAATTTTTGATCATGATGATCTGATCATTATATGAGTATGATTATAATATGATGCTTATTTTGCTTGGTTTTAATATAAGTATTTGTGAATTAAAAATTAATTACAAGAGATAGAATTGAAAAATTAGAGCTAGAGTTTTGAAAATTTTTTTGGACATTTTTTAGGTTTTCTATTCTTTTTGGTTAAAACCAGACCAAAGCTTCGGGGAGCTGCCACACAACTTATTTACACCAATATGAATTTCCTCAAAAGTAATAATACCAGGAAGATGAAAATTACACACGGTTAGTTCCATAATGAATCAAGCACTTATATGAAATTTCAAAATGTTACGGCTTCATTTTCGGGGGGCTGCCATACAACTTCTTTGCACCAATATGAATTTCTTCAAAACTAATTATACTATGAGGATGAAAATTACACACAGTTAGTTATATATTGAATCGAGCACTTATATGAAGTTTCAAAATGTCACGGCCCCATTATCGGGGGGCTGCCATTCAACTTATTTGCACCAATATGAATTTCTTCAAAACTAATTATACTACGAGGATGAAAATTACAAACTGTTAGTTATATAATGAATCAAGCACTTATATAAATTTTCAAAATGTTACGGCCCTATTTTCGGGGTGCTGCCTTACAAAGTTTTCAGTTCAATAACTGTGAATCTAATAAAGCTAAGAGGTTAAAATTAAAATTGGGCAGGTAAAGTAATAGGACAAGTTACTTGGCAAAGTTGGATATCACTCGGACCAACTTTTAGGGTGGGGCATTTTTTTTTTTTTTTTTTTTTTTTTAAGCAAAAATTATGGGATAATGAATTAATATTTTTTTTTTTTGTTTTTTTTTTAATCAAAAATTATAGGATAATGAATTTTTTTAAACTATTTTACTTTTTTATATTTTTTGTAATATATTCTAGCATTATAGAAATAAATAACGGTTTATTTTTCATATTATAGTGGGTATGCACGGGTATCTAAAAGTTGACAAGGGCAACTATAATCTTCCTCGTTTTTATATAAAATTCATTAACCTTTACGTCATTAGGATATTTTTTTTTGTATTTATAGAAAGAGTCACGAATCTTCATGCTACGAATAATCTCATTATTCATTCACTCATGTTTTTTCTTGGTGTTATTAGAAGAAATTATTTCAGTGTAATTTTTGATTTTTTCAGAAAACACTTGGATAAATTCATGCAAAGTAATAAAATTGCCTAATAGGCAAAAAAAGGGTCCGGGGGAAAGCTTTTCATAATTTAAAATTTTTTTGTAAAGTTAGTTTCTTCCTTAGTAATACTAAGGTCTGAACTAATAAAGAGCAATTGATGGTCCGACAAAGATGTGTTAGCAACGTGTAGATTATAAATGTATTCAATTAAATCCGTGCAGAAATGGTCTATTATAGTTCTAGAATTAAAGCCTATTCTTGTTGCGTATTTGTCATTTATATTGTTGTAGACCACAAAGACATTGCAAAGTAGTGTGTTCAAATAGTTTCTTACATCACAGTTATTTTTATCTAACAAGTTAATATTGAAATCTCCTAGGATTAGAGATTAATTATATTTGCATGTAATTTCATCCAATCTGTCAATAAAATCTTTTAAATTTGTCTGATGAGCCCTATAGAAACACATTATGTCTAGTTTTGGTTTTTGCAATTTTACTCCAAGAATATTTGAGTTGAAGAAGTTTTCTTCAAATACAAGATTGCTGCTTATTTTCTTTTAATAGCTGCACCACCGTTGGATTTTTCGCGATTAGAAAAATATGCGGAATACCCTGGAATATTATAAAATTGGTTTTGATGACTTAGAAGCCAGATTTCAGTTAACACAATTACATGAATTTCACAATATAAACCTCTAAATTACTTAATTTATTTCGAAGGCTTTGAATATTTAAATAAATTATATTAAAATTATTTTTATAATTAACCATAACATTCCTGTCTAACCCGGTAAAATAATTAACTTTAATAATTATAAATAGTTATAAATATACATATGTACCTTTGCTCGCACATATACAATATTGACAAATTACACCATAATGTACAAAAAAAAGAGTTTAAGAGTTTCTAAAAAAAAAAGTGTATAAAAAATATTACTAGAATTGTAAAGTAAAAAATGTAAATTTGTGTATATAAGTGAGTATTTTTTTTTTCAAATAAATGAAGTGATATGAATTAGTAATTAATTTATTAAATAGACAACAATATTTCATATGTGCAGGCAAAGGCACATATTTTTGGATACATATCCATGTATAAATATACATATGTACCTTTGCTTGCACCTATATAATATTGACAAAGTACACCATAAACAAAAGTAAATTAAGAAAGAGTAGAAGAAATAAAAAGGAAGATGAAAAAAACATGCAAGAGTGGATTTAAATAATGTATATGAACAATGTTTATACAAAATGTATATAAACAATGTGTCAGAAAAGTAAAGATTTATGAAATAAATAATAAGTGCAATTTTAAGTATTTTTAAAAATGGTAAAATCCTCATATTATTATAAAACAAAAAAAAACAAAAGTTTACAATAAACAATTAAAAATTCATGAATTAAATATTTAAGTTTATAAGATAAATTTAAAAATTCAGTGTTAAAATTTATATAATGTATACAAAAGTGGAACTGAAGAAAATTAAGTGTGTATATTTTGCTTGAAGAAAGAAAGAGAGAGATATACAATACCAGAATTATTTCAACCAATGTAAACAAATCAAGTAAGTTTAATTTATTTATTATTGCAAAGCTCATTAATAGATGCGATATCGTTAAAATTATTAATATTATCTATTTTGCTGGAAGCAGTTCTTCGCATTTTAATAATATTGTCTTTAACCCACAAAAATTTAAAATTATAACTATTCTTGATTTTTTTTGCCTCGTAATATAATTTTTTTTGTAAACGCGACAAGTGATTTAATATATCTCTGTATTTCCCTCCTCAGTTGGAAAAAATTCTGTAGTAAAAATATGCTGTTCCTTTTTAGCTAACATAAGACGCTGTTTAGCTTCGTTAGTACGAAGATAAACAACGTATTGCTTCTCTTTATTTTTACTGCTTGAAATTGTTGTTACTGGTGAAATACGCTCGATGTCATTTTTATTTATGTTGGAATTTGGAATTTGGTCTACCTGGTTTATCTGGTAGACCTGATACGACTATATTGTTATGGTTATTGTGTTTTGACTGCTCGTCTTTATCAATCACTGACTCCAGAGTGCTAACCTTGTGCTCCAATTCCTTATATTTTTTGTTTGTTAGTTGTATTTCATTTTTTAACTTAGTGTTTTCTTCAATTAGTTTTTTTTTGAATTTTAAGGCCTTCATCAAATTGGCGTGCAATAAAGCTTTGTGAAGTTAGAATATCTATTATTAGAGGCGCTAGGTTTTTCAAGTACAACGCTATAGCATCCAGCGTACAATTTACTGGATCGAACGACCTCAGTATGGCCACATTATTATCAGCCTCTATTTACCCCTTACCAGATGCAGCCGGAGAATCCACAGCCTCACCAACAACGCTGTGTTGGATAAAAATTGTAAATATTTAGTGCTTTTCAAAAACCCTCGAGACAAATCACAGATTTTTCCTCTTGCCAGACAGCTATATCCGGAAAATATAAAGAGTTTCTTGAGAGTATATAATGAGTCAACATCAGAACCTCATGGTTATATTGTGTTGGATTTAACACAAAACATTAATGATTTATTTCGTATTAGAACTAATATTTTTTCTAAAGAATATTGTATATGTTTCTGTGATACGGGTGATTTGAATAATAGTTGCCAAAAATATGAACCGATTGAAGAAAAACCAACATATATTACATGTATTAGGAAAGTGCAACAAGAAGATATTTCGTAAAAATATTATTAAATATTGTGATGATGATATTATAAAAACTATTGCTGAAATTGCCATTAATACATTAAATTGTTATTTTCAAAATTAAGTAAATTATTCCAAGATAATAAAAACTTGGATTTATTAGATCAAAAAATGAAAAAAGTTTTATATGATAAAAAATTAAAACTATTGCAAAAATGGTACTTATATCGTCAAAATCTCCTCAAATATGCAATTAACAAAAGACACACAAAAAATTTACTAGAAAACGCTAATAATCTTACATTTGATACAGGCACTCAAACAAAACACTTTTCCAAACGAAATGCATATACAGAACCTGAATTACCTATATATAAATCAACATCAACACAGACTCATTTTGTACCATTAGTTACTGATGAAATGTTTGAATATGATCCTAAAAAAGAGCATTCAGATATGGATATAGATTTAACACATTACGATTTAGATGATGAAAATTTATTTAAAAAATTAGCTCAAACTGAAATGTTGAAAGATGAAAAATTAATACAAAGACCATCTATGAGCTCTGATTATCGATTGTTTGAAACACCTAGTGGTGATTTAATTACCGTTGCTGTACCATCTCCTGAAAAAAAGAAAACACTTAGATCAGCCGGTAGTTCAATTTCCTCAACTATACTTTCACAGTTTCCTGAAACAAAAAAACGAAAACTAAAACCTTTAATAAGAAGTCCAAAACTAAGAACTTCATCAACACCGGAATGGACAACATATAAATAATGCAACATTTTATGTTTTAGAAGAAGTTAACAAAGATGGATGGTCAAGATGACTTCTATGTAATATTTTTTTTCCATACCATTTCGATAATCAAAATCTCACACAATTTCAATTATATGTGAATGGAGTACCTACACCAAACTCTGCAATTGAAACAAGTTTTACATCGAATAACCATTGTAACTCTCGTGCATATTTAACATTATTTATCGGAACAGGTATACATCGTTCTGATAAAGGGCATCAATTTTCAAAAGAACTATTTTCAAAAGGTTATATAATACTAGCTTTTGATTTATCACCAGATGGTTCTGGAACTGATACGTGTCAAAGTTTATTAAACCAGGGAGTTGTAAAGATTGAAGCAAGACTCAGTTCTCCATTAACTTCAACCTTAACATGCATTGTGTTTGCGGAATTTGATGCCAGTATTGAAATTGATAAAAATCGTAACGTCTACTTAAACATATAAAAGAAAGTTTAATGTACCATCTCTATTCATTTGAAAATGGCCTGTGCTCTAGTAGATTTATCGTTTTGTACGGACGAAAATAATACTTTATTTCTGAAAAATTTTGCTGTAGCTGGAATAAAAGAAAAATGTAAAATTATTGTAGGGGAATTAAAGTACAAATTTCCGACCAGAGATTTAAAAAGAACAGACATTCAGAATTACTTTTGGTCACATCGATAACGAAAAAACAACAAACAGTTTAATAAAGTTACTTGAAAAATTTGATATAGTCTTAACAAATGGAAGACTTAAAGCTGCATTTCTGACAGCATATATAAGAGGAAATACTCGTCTAATTGACATTTCTCGTTTACAGATAGCAAATAATGAATACAATTCAGATAACGAAAGCGCTGAAATGTAATACTGTAACACGTAAACTATTTAAAGGTGTTTTTGCTCTCGAGCAAATACCAAAACAGTTTTCCAAACCTGCTATTTTAGTAATAAACACCGACACTTCTGCTGAAAAAGGAACATGCTGGTTAGCAATTTTATGCCAGTTCAAGGGTGCGCAGAGTATTTTGATTCATTTGGAAATCCACCATTCCACAGTGAAATTATGAAATTTCTTCAAAATCAATTAAAATGTTTTGTTTTTAACAATAAACGTTTACAAAGCGATCGTACATCAGTTTACGGTCAATATTGTTGCATATATTCATACGATGTAACGACAAAAGTATGAAAAATTTTATTAATTTATTTAATACATTATCATCCCCACTCAAAAATGATAAAAAAATACAAAGAATGTTTCGGAAAATTTTTGTTATTCCAGGCTTTTTTATGAAATACCTATGTTTTTGTCAGAAAAAATATATTTATCAACAATAAATAAAACAAACATTTTTTAAAACCAGTAAATGTCTTTTATTAAGTACATATATAAATTCATACAATATTTTACAGCACATCTTTCTAAATTTTCCGCATTGCGATGGTGAGGGCAAATGAATATCTTTTTCTGGTGGCCTTTTACGTAAACGACATCGAATGAATTTAAATGTTTCGTTAAGATATTTTTAATTGCTATATATTCAATAAATCCATTATCCTAGTCAAGACCATTTATTTGCTTTTTATTGAATTCATTTTGTTGTTTAACTCTGCTATTTAACTCTTCAAACGAATACGGTGTTTTAAACATAAACAGTGTCGGTACCAGTGACCCTTCAGCTACCAAAGCAAATTCTTTCAAGAAATATTGTTTATTGTTTCCAACAACAAATTGTAGATCAACTACTGCCTTTCCGCTATTAATTTTGTTCTTTACTACAAAACAAATTCAGCCAACAACCTTTATTTATATCTGCAGATTTTCCACCATGTATAGAGTGAGAAATTTTTTTTTTTTTTTTTAATAAAAGAAAATTAAATATTATAAATATATATATATAAAAAATACAAAAGAATACAAGTTCAGCGTGCCCTAAGAGTTCAAGAGTCTGTCCGAATTCGCAAGAGTCCAGCCGAAATTCAACGCGCCGCAAGAGTCCGGCCGAATCCGCAAGAGTCCAAAAGTCTGCCCGAATTCACAAGAGTCCGCCCGAAATTCAGCGCGCCGCAAGAGTATTGCCGAATTCGCAAGAGTCTGCCCGAATTTGCAAGATTTTGCCCGAATTCGCAAGATTTTGCCCGAATTAGCAAGAATCTGCCCGAATTCTCTAGAGTGTGCCCGAATTCACAAGAATCTGCCCGAATTCTCAAGAGTGTGCCCGAATTCGCAAGAGTTTGCCGGATTCGCAAGAGTCTGCCCGATTCAGCCAGGCGCCAGAGTTCCGCCGAATTCGCCAGGCGCCAGAGTTCTGGCCGAATTTGAATTTATTCTCCATCAACCGATAGATCTGAAAAGGCTTCGATTAGAGTAAACCGTGGCTGCTAAAAAACTCTTAATGGTAGACCTGCGTTGTTATGAAACAATGCCAGAGAAGAAAGAGGAGGATCAAACTTAAAAATATCATCAGGGCATTAACAAGTCTATGGAAAATATAATAAAAGACAACATTTATAATTTTAATTTGTAGTTTTTTTATTTTTTTTTTCCGGAATAAGCTCAAAAATATCATATTTTAATCGAAAAAAATATCTCGTCCCAAAAATTTAAAAAAATGACTTACAGAGTTTAACTCAGCCAGCTCTTCCTTAGTTTTAACATGTTTGGCAACACGTTCCGGCACAAAGAATGTTATTTTTTCTCTTGTTAAGCAGTGACAAACTTCTGCGAGCAGTACATGTTGTCCTCTTTTTGTGTTAATGAAAAGCCATTTTATAATTTTGTAAAGCTGTCCCTCAGCTAAATGATCTATCTTTTTGTAAATATCCTGGTCACTTTTGGCTGCTGCCCGTAAATTATCTAAAAACGATTAGAAGTAAAAATAAAAACAATTAAAATATTGTAGAAAATTTAAAATAAAATAAATAATATTTACTTACCATTTTGCAATGGTAATTGCAGCTGACTTTTTACTTGTCATGATTAATGATATAAATCTGCAGTTTATTATATACAAATCAATTTGTTCACTTAATTATTATTTTCTGATGATTGATAGTTTTTATATTTAGTTTTAGTTGTTAATAATTTATAACTTAAATTATCTCTATAAATTGAAAAGGTTAAAAACAGATCAAATCTTACTTAAAAGGTACTTTATAATCATGTTTTATTTTCTATATCAAACAAGCGTTTTGTTAATATTATTATTTTTAATTTAAATTAATCGACTTTAAATAAAATTGAAAAGGTTAATAATAGATCAAATCTTATTAAATTATTAAAAATAATTAATAAAATATTCTAAAACGATGCAACATTGTTACAATCAAGAGTAATGTTTTAAATCAAATGCAACTTTTTTATATTATTATTGATAAAAAAAAGTTGCAATAATTATCATTTTATGACAATTATTGCAACTTTGATTAACCTTTTTAATTTGATCTGTTATTAATCTTTTTGACATTGGTCCCTTACTCGATTAGTAAAGTTTAAAAACTTACTGCAAATGTGACATGTAGGTTCCGTTAACTGCCTAAGTTCTTCATCTAAAGTCATTTTGGTCATCGGTTTTGGATTTTTAAAATACGTTAAGTAAAGAGTTGTATAATCCTTTGTTAATCTGTAAGAAATGCAAAATTAGAAATAAAGATAAACACATCAAATTTAAAAACTAACCTTTTAACAAAGTCGTCGGCACAAGTTGGTCAAATTTTAAACTTTTTTCAGTCTCCGTTGGAAAAATTGTTATTACATTATTATATTGCTTTTATGAATTTGAAGCTGTGTTGGATGATGGAAATGTTGTAAACAGCTGTTGCAAATATAAATTTTTGATTTATGTTTAGTTTAATTAGTGTGAAGTAACTTTGGTAAACTTTTTATATAAACATAATGCGCTTTTTCATTTTGTTCGAGAAGTATTAGATTGACATGATGTTCTTTTTCATCTTTTAATAAGTAATACGGTCTTATTAATTTATTCTTTTCAACTCCAAAAACGTTAATGCTTATTTTTGGATTTTTGTCCTCAAATATTTTTCTTTGTATAACTTTAACTGGAAACTCAATTCCCTCAAAGTTTAAAACTGAAACTGTACCGCTATTTAATTTTATTTTAGTTGAATTAATGTTTTTTATTTTATACGATCGAGGTAGTGAGATATTATTTTTTGGTGACTGAAATGCTGATATTAAAGCCCATTTAAAGCAGTAAATATCTGAATTTTTAATATTTATGCAAGCTTTTTTATTTTCTACCTCTCGAGGAAGCTTAATATAACCTGATCCTCTAAGAGGTTATTATTCATTAACATTTATTTCTAATCCAATTATTTTAAATAGTGCCCATCAACTATATTTCTCTTGAAAATCTTCTGCACGTTCCTGTATTTTCTTTAATAAAATTACGAACACTCACTATTCGATAGCAGATTATAATCATGCAATTACCGTATGGAATTCTTTTAATTGTCAAAATTTATTAGATTATTTAAAATTGTATTTAAAACGAGGAAGATTATAGTTGCCCTTGTCAACTTTTAGATACCCGTGCATACCCACTAACCGTTATTTATTTCCCCTATGCTATTATAAATATTACAAAAAAAATATAAGAAAGTAAAATAGTTTAAAAAATATTTAACTTATTAGGTATCCCATAATTTTTGATTAACTTATTATCCCATAAAAAAAAAAAAAAATAGCCCACCCTAAAAGTTGGTCCGAGTGATGTCCAACTTTGCCAACTAACTTGTCCTATTACTTTACCTGCCCAGTTTTGATTTTAACTTCGTAGCTTCATTAGATTCACAGTTATCGAATTGATTACTTTGTATGGCAGCTGCCCGAAAACGGGTCCGTAACATTTTGAAACTTCATATAAGTGCTCGATTCATTATATAACTAACAGTGTGTAATTTTTATCCTCGTAGTGTTATCAGTTTCCAAGAAATTGATATTGGTGCAAAGAAGTTGTATAGCAGCCCCCCGAAAATGGGGCCGTAACATTTCGAAACTTCATATAAGTGCTCGATCCATTATATAACTAACAGTGTGTAATTTTCATCCTCGTAGTATAAACAGTTTTCAAGAAATTCATATTGGTGCAAAGAAGTTGTATAGCAGCCCCCCGAAAATGGGGCCGTAACATTTTGAAACTTCATATAAGTGCTCGATTCATTATATAACTAACAGTGTGTAATTTTCATCCTCGTAGTATAATCAGTTTCTTAGAAATTCATATTGGTGCAAAGAAGTTGTGTGGCAGCTCCCCAAAACCTTGATCTGGTCTTAACCAAAAAGAATAGGGAACCTCAAAAATGTCCCAAAAATGTTTTGTGTGAATTTCAAAACTCTTGCTCTAATTTTTCAATTCCATCTCTTATAATTAATTTTTAATTCACGAATATATTAAACTTAAGCCAAATCAACTTCATATGATCATTATTCGTATAATAATCATCATGATGATTCATCATATATATTCATAAATATCTATCAATATCAATAAGCCATTTACTTAAAAAAAATCTTTGTGTTCTTTTTTGCTTATCTTAAATAAACTACGCATCATTTAAATCATATGAAATTCTAACTCGAAATCGTACAAAAAAAAAAATAAACAAAAAAACATAAAAACAAAAACAAACAAAATTCATATAATTTCATGTTACAAGGTGCATAGCTTAATTTAAAATTTTTGTATGAAAATATTGGAGTTAAAAAAGTTAGCTGTTCGAGAGCTACCCGAAGTTTTGGTCCGATCTTAACCAAAAAAAATAGGGAACCTAGAAATTGATTGAAAAATATTTTGTGAAAATTTCAAAACTGTAGCTCTTTTAATTTTTGAGTTATCGTGCTGACACACAGACGGACGGACGGACGGACGGACGGACGCACAGACACACATAGCTAGATCGACTAATTTTTCGATTCTGAGCCGATACGTACCCTTGACACTATATCTAGCTCGTCTAGATCGATGCGTTACAAACGGAGGAGCAAATCTAATATACCCGATGTCATATATGTATGCACGGGTATAAACAGATGTTTTAATATTAGCCGACTTTTTTGAAAATTTCAGAAAAATATGTAGAGATATTTATAATTTAGACCCTGCAAATTTTTACACTGCTCGAGGTCTCTCTTGGCAAGCAAAGCTTAAGTTCACAGAAATAGAGCTAGAATTATTTACAGATATAAACATGTACAATTTTATAAAATCAGGAATACGTGGAGGTATCAGTCAATGTTCTTTGCGTCATTCTGTAACCAATAATAAATATATGAAAGAAAAATTCAATACAAATCCAACATCCAAATATGTAATTTATCAAGACGCAAATAATTTGTACGGTTGGGCTATGTCCCAAGCCATAGCATATAAAGATTTTGAGTGGGTTAATAACTCAATAAACGTTTTAGAAATATCTGATAATTCGGATGTTGGTTATATATTAGAAGTAGATTTAGATTATCCAGAGAATCTTCACGACCTCCACAATGATTTACCTTTTTGCCCTGAAAATAGTATTCCTCCAACAGGAAAAGCAAAAAAATTGTTAACCAATTTAAATAACAAGAGACAATATATAATCCATTATAAAAATTTCAAGCAATGCTTTGAAAACGGGTTAGTTTTAAAAAAAATACGCAGAGTTTTGAAATTTAAACAGAGTGATTGGTTAATGAAATATATTAATTTAAATACTGAATATAGAAAAAAAGCTAAAAATATACCTTTGAAAAAAACTTTTTTAAATTAATGAATAATTCCGTGTTTGGTAAAAGAATGGGAAAGCAAAGGAAAATATTTAGGAGCTAGAGCTCTTATAGCAAAACCTAATTTTAATAGTGTCTCAGTGTTTGAGTCTAATCTTGTGGCTGAAACTATAATACATTATAACAAACCGATTTATATAGGATTCACAATTTTAGACCAGTCTAAAATTTTAATGTACCTATAATTTTCACTATAATTATATGAAACCAAAGTTTCAAAATAATTTAATCCTTAATTATATAGATACAGATAGTTTTATATATACAATAATAACGGAAGATTTTTATAGTGACATAAAACCAGATCTGATTCAACACTTTAATACGTCAGATTATGCAAAAGATAACCCATACAACTTTCCTCAGCTTAATAAGAAAGTATTAGGTCTATTTAAAGATGAAATGGGTGGAAAAATAATTACTGAATGTAAAGGTTTAATATCAAAAATGTATTTTCTTCAAACTTTAGAAAATAAAAGCATTAAAAAAGCTAAAGGGGTTAAAAAATATGTTGTTAATGACTTAAATATAGAGGATTATAAAAGTTCTTTATTTCATAATTTGATTATTTATAGAAATATGAAAGTTTTCAGATCGAAATTACATAATATTTATACGCAGAATCTTAACAAAATAGCTTTAAGTAGTTCACATGAAAAAAGATATAGGTATATTAAGTGACAATGTAAATACTTATGCTTGGCGACACTATGCTTTAAAGAAAATGTAATGTAAATAATATTATTTTTTTAAAAATGTATTTGATATTACACTTTAGATTTTTAAATTGTTTTTATATGTAATTATTCCTAACTAACTGTGTATATATTAATTTCAAAGAAAATAAACTCCAATAATTTTGTATTTGAACAAACCAAACTAGTTTAAGCATGTTATTATTTGTTTTAAAACTTATTTAGTTAAGTTCACAATTAAATAAAAAGTTTACTTTCAACTTGAACTTGATCACGTTGTCAATTTGTGTTTCATAATCACAGCTTTTATGTATATATTATAAAAGCGAAAGTTTGTTTGTTTGTATGTAGCGAATAGACTCCTGAACTGCCCAGCCGCTTTTCATGAAAATTTGTATATAGAGGTTTTTGGGTACGGAAAGAAATAGTGGCCCAAAAATTTTGCTCTAACGGACAGCCAAGTTGGGGCTGTGGTGCAAGTATTTAAACTTCTTTGTTCTAAAATGAAAACGGTTTGACCAATTGGCTTCAAATTTTGTATACGTGATGCTCCTTGAGAATGTGTAAACCGTGTGTAATTTTTGTGTTAACTTTTTGCAGTAACATCAACTTCAATTAAACCTCCATTGAGAGGCGCAGAAACGCGCACCGGGTATTAGCTAGTTATTAATATAATTTTAAAAGTTTATTTTTTTCCTTTTTGCAAAATTTTTTTAGTTAAATTAATGCTCAAACAAAAACAATTTCATCGTTTTTCAAGCTTTTTAACTTTAAAATATCAGTTGACAGCTTAATTTTCAATTTGAATTCAAAATCAACTTTAATATTTGTTTATGATTTTTCAAAAAAATATCGAATGAAGTTTATGAAGAGCTTTATTAGCTTTGAATTTAAACCTAAACTGTAAAAATTTTTTATAGCCTTTCAAAAAATTTTTATTACTTTTCAAAAACATATCGAACTAATTTTAAGCTTTTCAACTTATATTTCAAATGTAACGGACGAGCTTTACTAGTTTTGAATTTAAAGCTAAACTTTAAAAATTTTTTATAACTTTTCAAAAAAATATCGAATTAAGTTTAAGCTTTTCAACTTATATTTCAATTTTAACGAACGAGCTTCGAAGCTAATAGAATTTAAATCCACACTTTAAAAAGTTTTTATAATTTTTCAAATAAATATTAATTTAAGTTTAAAACTTTCAGCGTTATTTTCAAACGTAACGGACGAGCTTTATTAGCTTTGAATTCAAAACCAAGCTTTAAATTTTTCTATTATTAAATTAAGTTTAAGCTTTTCAGCTCGTATTTCAAACGTAACGGACGTAGCTTTGTATTTAGAGCTTTAGAGCTTTTTATCCAGAAACCCCATATCTATACTACTCATATCTCTAACAAATAATCTAGTTTCATTTACTTAAGCAAAATTTATAATCATATTCCTAATTAGAATGACTGCAGACCATTTTTTAAGTTTAAGCATTGAAGAGGTAATCCTGAGGGTATCAAGAATTAATATATTCTGTCGGCAAAATAATATTATCTGTTCAATCTGATATGACGGAATCCACACTATAATTACTTATTTCAGGTCCGTCAAATAGTTTTTAAATCTCTTCATTTATTTTGAAAAAACTCTCATTAAGGGCACATAATAATTTTTGAAGCAATATTCTGAAAATCATTAATCGTTTCCCCAAAAACATTATTTATAATTGAATCAGTATACACTAATACACTTATTGATCACTTTTAACTAATAATTTAAATGAAATAATATCACTATCCCATGAAAATATTGATTAACTTGATCACAATGTAATTCTAATTGAAATAACACATGATAATGTCAAAGTCAATCTGATAACTGATTATATAATTAATGATAATAAGGTTCGATCAATTAAAAATACTGATTTAATTATGTTGGATCTATAATTATGGGAAGTATCGATTTGTCTTTATGTTTCAAAAAATTGTGGTAATATTACTTGAAAAAATATATAAAGCTACGAGATCAAAAAAAATTTAATAAAAGAAAAGGAATTATTAGAAAGAACAATTGTAAATGGATTGATAATGAATTAATAAAAACAGTTGAAGCTAAGTACTTCTGGTTTTCAAAATGGAAAAAAGATCGGTTAAATATTAATTTAGAACGTCAATTCAAGTACTATAGAAATTAAGTAACGAAAATGAGGAGAATTATTTTGGCGGGTGTTCCTCTACTTACTGAAGATCAAACAGTGTCCACTTTTTGCTTTACAAACAAATTTGGAGCCAACATTACGGGTGACAGTATCAAGAAAATTTATACTATCAGTCAAATCACAGAGCAAAATCGAAATCTATTATATGTTGTTGAAATAAATTCGGAAAGTCTAATGAATTTATGACGGAAAAATGTAAAAAACACATTTTTACAGATGAGCTAAATTAAAAAAATTAAGGTAGTAAGGAGATTTTTTTTCGTCATCACTTACCACCATTACAATCAAGACTATATCGCGAGGCAAAGAAGATTAAATTATCCGAGAAATTTGAATATCTCTGGGTGAAAGACAACACGATTTTTCTGCATGCAAACAATGGAGGTAAGGTGTTTAGAATTTCCAGTCACAATGACATCAATTACCTTAAAAAGTTTCTTAATATTTCCGAATAAATTGTTTAATTATAATAAAATTAAAATTAAATATAGTTATTATCACTTTAGTTATATAACTGCTTTTATGCATCATTATCAACTAAAATTTTATTCAATTTTAATACCAAAAATATTGTATGACATTTCTTTTCATTTTTATTTAAACATATTATTTTTTGTTGTGATTTTAAATTTTTTAATTGAATTTTTTCAAGATTTCATATTTTTCATTTCAATTTTAGAACTGAATAACTTTTTTTCATTTAAGCAAAAACGAGGAACAGTGTAGTAGAGTAGACTGTGTCAACTCTGGGATACCCGTATGAACGTAACATATACATTATAACATCTGGTTAATTACTTTTAGCAAAATTTCAAACATACAGCTTTATTAAGTGTAGTGGAATACTCATATAAAAGAAGGAGTTGTATGGCAGCTACTCGAACCATCTGCAGTACGCCAACCAAATTTTATTGTAACTTTGGCCATTACACTAAACTATTTTTGGAAAAATTTTAGATACCCAGCCTCATTAGGTGTAGTGTATCATCTTATATAAGAAGGATTTGTATTGCATTGCAGCTACTCGAACCAAGTAGACCAGCCAAATTTTTCAAAAACTTTGGCCATTACACTAAACTGTTTTTAGCAAAATTTCAGACAGCTTCATTAGGTGGAGAGTAATGCTCATATAAAATAATAAATTGTATGGCAGCTCCCCGGACCCACTGCACTTGGCCAACTAAATTTTGCAGAAACTTTGGCCATAAAATTAAACTACTTTTGCCAAAATTTCAGACACGCAGCTGTAATAGGTACAGAGAAATTCTCATATAAAAAAGAAGTTGTATGGCAGCTAACCGAACCCATGGACCAAAATGGCTGGATTTAAATAGCGATGACGGCTATTGCAAAAAAATTAATTTGCGAGCATTTCAAGTTTCTAGCTCCTTTAGTTTTTGAGTTATCGTGAGGACGGAGGGACGGAGGGACGGACGGACATACAAAGCTAAATCGATTTATTGTTCGATTCTGATCCGATATATACACTTGAGTCTATATCTACCCCCCTCTCTTTCTCTGCGTCACAAACGTAATGGAAAATTTATTATACCCTTTGACTATAAAGTCATACGGGAACTGTATTTATATTCATTTAAACACCTTTTTTTCATTAGTAATATATATTTTTATTACACTTATTATCTTTTACACAACTTTTAAAATTAATTCAAATTTTATTATTTATAATATTTCTTGTAAATTTACAACAACAATAATTGTTATGAGACGAATAAATATTATAGTAATAACCTGTTTTATGTATTTTAATATTTCCACATGTTCTTATCTGTGGATTTATTATAATTTTATTAATAACCTAACCTATAGAAAAAAGAAAAAAACATAATTTCATATAAAAATCCATAATCTATATATATAAAAACGAAAGTTTGCTTGTTTATTTGTTTGTTTGTATGTTACGAATAGATTCCTAAACTGCCCCGTCGATTCTCATGAAAATTTGTATATAGGCGTTTTTAGGTACAGGAAAAAATCGTGGGCCAAAAATTTTGCTCTAACGAACCGCCAAGTTGGGGCTGTGGTGCAAGTATTTAAACTTTTTTGTTCTAAAATTAAAACGGTTTGACCAATTGACATCAAATTTTGTACATTTGATGCTTTTTATACCCTACACCTATAGAATAGGTAAATGGGTATATTAACTTTGGTATGGTGTTTGTAACCACCTAAAGGAAGCGAGCTAGATATGGAAAAGTATATATATTTGTGATCAGCGTGACCGCCTGAGTCGATATAGCCATGTCCGTCCGTCCGTCCGTCCGTCCGTAGGCACGATAACTCAAAAAATAATGGAGCTATCTTGATGAAATTTTAACTGTAGGTTACTAGGACTGAAAGTACGGCGGGGATTGAATATGGGCGAAATCGGCCCATGGGCTCGGATTCTGGACCTTTTAATCGGTTTCAGGGCTAACGAACAAATATAAAAAATCACGATAACTCAACAACTAATGACGCTATCTTCATCAAATTTGTGCTGTAGGTTACTAGTAATGAAACTACTTCGGGAACTGCGTAAGGTCGGGATTGGACCAAGGGTTCGGAACCTAGAACTTTTTGATCGAATTTAGGCCAAACGAGCATAATTCCGAAACCAATGAAGATAGAACCTCCAAATTTAGTATCAGGGTGTCCCTTCCTATTTCCTAAGTGTCTTGTGAATTTGGGTCCCATTGGAGTAGTGGGTCGGGGACCAGCCACACATTTCTGAAGACCTTAAAACATATCTTTAAAATTAATAAAGATAACAACTTGAAAAAATGTAGAAGCTTCCAATTTGCCACAAGGGTGTTCTTTACTATCTCTTGTGTGTTCCCCTAATTTGGGATCAATTGGAGTGGTGGTTCTGTACCCCTCGCAGACCTCCCAAGTTTAAAAGGCTTATAATCGAAATTACTAAAAATAGTTACTTAAAATTAGGATAGACCGTTGAAATTGTGTACAAGGGTTAACTAGTACTATAAGTACAGCGCGGACTATATAAGGGCGAAATCAGCCCAACGGTTCGGATTCCGGACCTTTTAATCGATGTCAGGGCTAACGAACATATATAAAAAATCACGATAACTCAACAACTAATGAGGCTATCTTCATGAAATTTGTGCTGTAGGTTACTGGTAATGAAACTACGGCGGTGATAACGTAAGGTGAAGATTGGACTATGGGTTCGGAACTTAGAACTTTTTGATCAAATTTAGGCCAAACGAGCATAATTCCGAAACCAATGAAGATAGAACCTCCAAATTTGGTATCAGGGTGTCCCTTCCTATTTCGTAAGTGTCTTTGAAATTTGGGCCCCATTGGAGTAGTGGGTCGGGGACTAGCCACTCAGTTCCGAGGATCTTAAAGCATATTTTCGAAATTAATAAATATAGTAACTTGAAACAAATGTAGAAGCTCCAAATTTGGCACAAGGGTGTTCTTAACCTTTTCTTGCGTGCCCCCCTAATTTGGGATCAATTGGAGTGGTGGTTCAGAACCTCTCTTAGACCCTCCAATGTGTAAAAGCTTATCGAATTTAATAAAACTAGTAACTTAAAATTAAGATAGAACGTTCCAATTGTGTACAAGGGTTAACTAGTATTGAAAGTATGACGGGACTGCATATGGGCGAAATCGTACCATAATTTCGGGTTCTGGAACCCTTGAAAAGTTCAAGGACTAACAAACATATATCTTAAAAACACCATAACTCAAAAAATAATGCCGGTATTTTGATGAAATTTAACACTAGGTTACTAGTACTGAAAGTACCATGGGAATTGGTTGTGGTCGAGTTTAATTTCGAAGCCAAAGAATATATTTCCTATGTCCTATGTGTCTCCGAAATCTAGACTTAATTGTAGTGGTTCAGCTATGTTCAAAGGTACTTCCTGAATTTATTTAAAATTTATTTTTATATTTAAATGAATTATATGAAAAGGTCTAAATTTGTAATTGTATTTTAGAAATACATTTATTGCATATTTTGCGTTTATAAGCTTTTCTATTAGGCTTTTCTATTATAATTTCAATTTTTAAAAATTTAGATTATTAAATATATTATGCTTCGATTATCTTTTTATCACAAAATTTAATAATTAGAATTTTTTCATTTTGTAATTGAATTGGAAAAAATATATATAAACTAACCATTTAAAATAATTTCAATTTTTAAAAATTTAGATTATTAAATATGTTATGCTTCGATTATCTTTTTATCACAAAATTTAATAATTAGAATTTTTTCATTTTGTAATTGAATTTGAAAAAATATATATTCATTTATTTCTAGTTTGTTTGTTTTTTAATATTTTTAAATAGATAAATTAGTAAGAATTTGTAGTATTTTTTAATAGATAGTGTAATTAGAAAATGTTTTTAGTATTATAAAGTTGATTTGGTTAGCTATGTCTTACGATCAAATTAATAACAGCTTTTATGGTGTTAAAATGACTTATGGATATGTCCTTAAATTTGAACCAAATAGGTGTAGGGTATTTCTAAGTCGGTTGCACCGACTGACTGTTGCCTTACTTGTTGAGAATTGAGTTGACCCTATTAGCAGTTTTAGGATTGGTTAAGCCATCTCCGCCCGACGGTTGGTCAAAAAAAATTTTGGGTGGAAATTTTGTCCGATTTTACAAAATACTGCTTTGGCTAAAAAGAAAGCCTCAAAAAATTTTTTTTAAGTTCCATTAATCTATTGCGGCCCAACAGCTTTTTATAGGTTTTTTCAATACTTTATTCTAAATTAGCTCCTTGAGAATTGAGTTGACACTATTAACAGTTTTGGAATTCGTTAACCCATGCCGACCCGACGGTTAACCAAAAAAGATCTTGGAAGCAAATATAGTCCAATTTTGAGAAAAACTACTTTGGCTAAACAGAAAGCCTAAAAAAAATTTTTTATGATCTCCGTTAACCCATTGAGGCCCAACAGATTTTTATAGGTGTATTCGTTACTTTACTTTAAATTAGAAACGGTTTGACGGGTTGACTCCAAATTTTGTATGCTTGAAACACTTTGTAAATGGAGTTGAGTCTGTTAACAGGTTTGATAACTTTTTTTGGAAGTAAATTACGTCCAATTTTGGAAAGTAGTTAGTACTGGTTTGAATTCCAGAAAATTTCGAAATTAAAAGAATAATCCTAGAAAATCGTTTTAAAAAAATTTCTTTCATACATTTTAAAATTAACATTGTAATTACTATGTGTAATTTTTGTGTTAACTTTTTGCTGTAACATCAACTTCGATTAAACCTCCATTGAGAGGCGCAGCAACGTGCACCTGGTATTAGCTACTATTTTATATAAAAATTCAGTTTTATTTAGCTTTTTTCTACACTTCATATTTTTTTGTTTCACTTTTAAACTTTTAAACTGTTAAATTTTCTTATTATTATAAAATTATAAAAAAAAATATAGTTTTATTTTCCTTTTTCTTACATTAAATATTTTTCGTATCAATTTTAAACTTAAATTTAAATATATTTTTTGCATTACATTTTCTTATCGTTACAATATTATTATCCAAAATGTCTTATATATTAGAGATTATTACAATATTATATAATATCACTATGATAAAAAAAAATTATTACTGTGCATTTAATTGTTGCCACATGTACACGTTCTTGTAATCAAATTAATACTAATAATTATAATTTTATTGAGAAACTAGTAAATAAGAAAAAGAAGATGAATTATTTTTATGCTTACATATTATATGCTAAAAAAGAGGTAAATAGATTACCGATACGATGATAACACTTGGAACCATAAATATTGAAGAATATTTAAGAGTTAATCACTTTAGGGTTAGACAACATTCTATTAAAAAGCTATTTTTTTTTTTTTTTTGTCAATACTATTTTTTTAATAATGTACACATAAATGAGTCCAACTGAAAGATATATAACAAAAAGTTTGAAAATTGATTTTTATACACAACCACCAGATAACTTTATAAATCTGCGAATGGTAAACAACTTTAATATTTTATACCTAAATTTAAGAAGTATAAGAAACAAGTTGTGTGATTTGGAATGTCTTAATAATAGTTATAAATTTGACATCCACCTAATTGTTTCAACGGAGATTTTCAGTCAGAAAATAATTTATTCAACTTACCAAATTTCAATGCCTATTTTTGAAACAGAAAGGAACCTTCTGGTGTATGCGCAATTTATGTGTCCATAAAAATTTCCAGTTCTTTGATCTTCGAAGAAGAATGTGAAAATTCATAATTCTTGATGGTAAAATTATTAAAACAAGAATTTAGTATAATGTGCGTCTATAGATCACATAACAAATGAAAAACTGAATTCTTAAATAAATTAGATTTGTTTACTAATAAATATAAAGATACTATTATACTAATATCTATTATACTAATTTAGATTTGTTAGAAAGTTCCAATACAGATGTTAAAAATTATACAAATCTACTTCTTGCTAATGGTTATATTACAGCACTCTTGACACTACTCTGTCTGACCACCAAATGTTACTACTCAGTTTAGATAGTAAAACATTAAATGATAGTATGATACAATATAAAACTGTATTAAACTATGACAACATATCAAACAATGAAATTTTGGGTTAATATAAACTCATACGACTCAATTGATCGGTTAATTGACGATTTAAGCTATGTTATTCAATCCAATACTTCTAAAATACAAATAAAAAACTTGAAAAAAAAAAAAAAAAGAATGGATGAATGAAAGTATTTTAAAAACAATAAAATACGGGATTCATTCTTTAAATTTACGAAAAAATATCCTACAGATTGTACGATGAGTACAAAAGTAAAGGTAAAAAATTAATAAAAGAAGCTCAAATTAATTACTATTCTAATGAAATCTCTATTGACCTTTGCAATAGCAAAAAACTTTGAAACATATATAAGAGAGTATTATTTAACAAAGATACAAATGCTTCTGAAGATCACATAAAAATTCTGCAACAAAATGATACCGCAATTTCTTCAAAATCAGAGATAGCTCAAATTATGAATGACAACTTTGTTAATTTAACAAATGAACTAAATTTAAACGGATTATCGTTATTACGAATTTTATATAAATCAATTTTCATAAAATATTTTTTCCAACTTTCAACTATATCCAACTAATATCAGTGAAGTTGACAATATTATAAGTCACTTAAAAGGGGCAGCAGATACAGGATATGACAAAATTTCTACAAAATTTATAAAAAAGTTTTCAGGGCGGATAACACCCGTATTATTTAAATTTATAAAAAATTCCTTTCAATCAAATACCTTTCCTAACTCACTTAAAACATCAATAGTAACACCGATTTAAAAAAATGGTAGTTCATCTTATAAAACAAATTATAGACCAAATTTCAATTTTAAATGTTTTTGCCAAAATTTTTGAACATTTAATTAAAAACCGACTTCATTCGTTTACTCGTATGTCTCAAAATAATATTTTAAATGATGATCAATTTGGATTTGAAACAAGTAAAGAAACAGTCAGTCGGTGCAACCGACTTAGAAATACCCTACACCTATTTGGTTCAAATTTAAGGACATATCCATAAGTCATTTTAACACCATAGAAGCTGTTATTAATTTGATCGTAAGACATAGCTAACCAAATTAACTGTATAATACTAAAAACATTTTCTAATTACCCTATCTAATAAAAAATATTACAATTTCTTACTAATTTATCTATTTAAAAATATTAAAAAACAAACAAACTTGAAATAAATGAAAATATATTTATTCCAATTTAATTACAAAATGAAAAAATTCTAATTATTAAATTTTGTGATAAAAAGATAATCAAAGCATAATATATTTAATAATCCAAATTTTTAAAAATTGCAATTATTTTAAATGGTTAGTTTATATACCTAATAGAAAAGCTTATAAACGCAAAATATGCAATAAATGTATTTCTAAAATACAATTAAAAATTTACACCTTTTCATATAATTCATTTAAATATAAAAATAAATTTTACATAAATGCAGCAAGACCTTTGAACATAGCTGAACCACTACAATTAAGTCTAGATTTCGGAGACACATAGGACATAGGAAATATATTCTTTGGCTTCGAAATTAAACTCGACCACAACCAATTCCCATGGTACTTTCATTACTAGTAACCTACTGTTAAATTTCATCAAAATACCGGCATTATTTTTTGAGTTATGGTGTTTGTAAGATATATGTTTGTTAGTCCTTGAACTTTTCAAGGGTTCCAGGACCCGAAATTATGGTACGATTTCGCCCATATGCAGTCCCGTCATACTTTAAATACTAGTTAACCCTTGTACACAATTGGAACGCTCTATCTTAATTTTAAGTTACTAGTTTTATTAATTTCGATGATAAGCTTTTACACAATGGGGGGTCTAAGAGAGGTTCTGAACCACCACTCCAATTGATCCCAAATTAGAGGGGCACGCAAGAAATAGTAAAGAACACCCTTGTGGCAAATTGGAAGCTTCTACATTTGTTTCAAGTTACTATCTTTATTAATTTCGAAAATATGCTTTAAGGGCCTAAGAACTGAGTGGCTGGTCCCCGATCCACTACTCCAATGGGGCCCAAATTTCAAAGACACTTACGAAATAGGAAGGGACACCCTGATACCAAATTTGGAGGTTCTATCTTCATTGGTTTCGGAATTATGCTCGTTTGGCCTAAATTCGATCAAAAAGTTCTAAGTTCCGAACCCATTGTCCAATCCTCACCGTACGTAATCACCGCCGTAGTTTCGCTGCCAATAACCTGCAGCACAAATTTCATGAAGATAGCCTCATTAGTTGTTGAGTTATCGTGATTTTTTATATATGTTCCTTAGCCCTGACATCGATTAAAAGGTCCGGAATCCGAACCGTTGGGCTGATTTCGCCCTTATATAGTCCGCGCTGTACTTATAGTACTAGTTAACCCTTGTACACAATTTGAACGGTCTATCCTAATTTTAAGTAACTATTTTTAGTAATTTCGATTATAAGCCTTTAAAACTTGAGAGGTCTGAGAGGGGTACAGAACCACCACTCGAATTGATCCCAAATTAGGGGAACACGCAAGAGATAGTAAAGAACACCCTTGTGGCAAATTGGAAGCTTCTACATTTTTTCAAGTTGTTATCTTTATTAATTTTAAAGATATGCTTTAAGGTCTTCGGAAATGTGTGGCTGGTCCCCGACCCACTACTCCAATGGGACCCAAATTCACAAGACACTTAGGAAATAGGAAGGGACACCCTGATACTAAATTTGGAGGTTCTATCTTCATTGGTTTCGGAATTATGCTCGTTTGGCCTAAATACGATCAAAAAGTTCTAGGATCCGAACCCATGGTCCAATCCCGACCTTACGAAATTTCCGAAGTAGTTTCATTACTAGTAACCTACAGCACAAATTTGATGAAGATAGCGTCATTAGTTGTTGAGTTATCGTGATTTTTTATATTTGTTCGTTAGCCCTGAAACCGATTAAAAGGTCCAGAATCCGAACCCATGGGCCGATTTCGCCCATATGCAATCCCCGCCGTACTTTCAGTCCTAGTAACCTACAGTTAAAATTTCATCAAGATAGCTCCATTATTTTTTGAGTTATCGTGCCTACGGACGGACGGACGGACGGACATGGCTATATCGACTAAGGCGGTCACGCTCATCACAAATATATATACTTTTCCATATCTAGCTCGCTTCCTTTAGGTGGTTACAAACACCATACCAAAGTTAATATACCCCTTTACCAATTCTATAGGTGTAGGGTATAAAAAGGTCAAATACTACGCTGCTTGTCTTTGTCTTAATGACTTTATAACTAAAAAAAAAAATGTTTCGTGTGTTTTTCTTGATATTCAGAAAGCTGTTGACTGTGTTGACCATAATATTTTGTTATTTAAATTAAAAAAACTAAAATTCACTACAAGTGAAGTAAAATTTTTTCAACCTTATTTATTTGATAGAATACAACAAGTGAAAATAAGTGAAGTTTTAAGTGACGAAAAAGTAATTATAAACGGTGTTCCAAAAGGGTCAAATCTAGGCCCAGACTTGTTTAAAATCTATAGTAATGACATAGCCAAACTAAACTTATGTGGAAGCATACAGTTATATGCTGACGATGCTGTAATTAAATATGCGAAGTCGACTGAATCGAAACTAAAAAAAAGCTATCGATACAGTTCTAAACACAATTGAAGAATGGTTTGTAAATCATCGTCTGTCATTGAATGTTAAAAAAAGAAAATTTTAATATCTGAAAACAAAAAATGCTCCATAAGAAACTTCCTCTTCAAAAACAATATAATCGAAATATTTAAGTCATTCAATTATCTGGGTCTAATCATTGATAGTAAATTAAATTGACATAATCATGTCGAACACAATATAAAAATGAGGAAGAGTGTGGTAGACTAGACTGCGTCAGCTGAACAAATGTACAGTTTGGTTACATGGATGAGGATATGGAAGGATTTAGGATTATGGTGGAAGTTATTTGGAATATCTGGATTATGGGGGATGGGGAAAATTGGATGGGTTATTTAGAAGAAAGATGTTAATGTTCTTCGTAAATTTGGTTAAATCGTACATTTATACATTATCAACTTAGGGGAACACATTTGATGGAATATGGTTCTATAAACGAGATGAGCGCATGACAAACGAATTTCCATAAGCCGTGTTACGTCATCTGGCTAGCTCAACTGTGTAGGGATGAGCACCTGTTGCCCTCCTTGTTTCCCGTTGGAAAATCTTGAATGGAGGCATAAGTTGTTTGATTTCTTTAGAACCGGTGTTAGTCCCTACAAAATATCTATAAAACAAGATCGGTGACCCAACAGTGCGACAATGGCTGAGTGGAGCGAGCGTTGAGGTAACACTGGGATCATTTATAAGACGAATAGCTCTATTTTGCACTTTTTCAAGATATCCCAGCGCCGTAATGGGAGCACCAACCCAAATATGTGCATTATACTTTTTTTTCGGTCTAATATAAAATTTAGAGTAGGTTAAGGAGATCAGAGGATGAGAAGTAAGTTTTGCAGCGATACAAGAAACCCAAACATTTAGCAGTGTCCTTAGCTACTCCAAAAATATGATTTGACCTAGTCAATTTTTGGTTTAGCTCAATCCCCAAAATGTTCAAGTCCTCCGTATGATGCAAAGCTTCTCTTTGAAAAGAAAGGTTCGGAATAGTTGTAGCTATTTTTCGCGAGACTAGACTGCATTGGGTTTTTTTAAGTACTACTTAAACAAACTGAACATTTTGAATAAAAAGGTTATTAATATAATTAACTTCCATCCAGTATTGTACCCTACAAATATGATTTATACCTCCCTTTATACTAGTTTTAGCAATATTTGTAGACACGAACTGTATGTTCTAGCATGTAAAATAATTAATAATCTTGTCAAACACAATTTTATTCTTAATAGATCCATTGATATTCATAACACAAGAAACCAATCTAATTTTAACCTTACATTATTTAGAACGGACAATCAAAAAAAGAATTGCTTATACAATTGTCTTAAAGTATTCAGTGATTTGCCCAATGTATAAGGAACGAATAAAAACATAAAAAAAAATAATAAAAAACACACGAAAAAAAAAATGTTTGGGATTCAAATAATGAAAGTAATTAAAATTTTAGATAATAGTAAATAAAAAATACCTATATGAATATGTGTTGGAATAAATATGTCTTTAATTTAGGTATATGTATGTATATTATAATATATGAATATTGATTATAATTATTTTATAATAAATATTGTTTAATTAGTATATTTTAATTTTAAATAGCTTTTTGGCCAGATGGTTAATGCCAAGGCCTTAAAATTAGCAAATTTTTTAAAATTTATTATGCAAAACTTTTCTTACCTTTTCGAGTTTCGTTTATTTTATTTTTTATTTTTAATAATTCCAAAATTTTTTTTTTAGAAGTAAGTTTTTTTTTTTGAAGTAATTAAATAAAAACAAAAAAAATAATAAAGGAAGTTTTAAAACGATTTACCTGAATATACAAAGTATTAGAAATAAGTTGCACGACTTAGAAATTTTGGTTTATAGTTTTGAATGTGAGATACATGCAGTGGTTTTGTCCGAAATGTGGTTGCATGAATCAGAGAACAATCACTAGTGAGTTTCGAAAATCTATAATTTTTGGTGATTTTAATATAAATATAGTGAGGGTAGAGCATACCAATTGAAATTATCTTAGTACCTTACTCTCAAACGGTTTTGTCATTTATAACAAGAGGACTGAAAATTACGCTACCAGAATTGGCAACTCTTCTAAAACGGTTATTGACCATTTTATAACCGTTATTGACCATTTTATGATTAATTTAGAGTATGACTTCTATATTCCCAATACTCCTCTCTCTGATCATCAATTATTTTTTAAAAGTTTAAATCAAAAACCAATAACAGATCAAACAAGCTGTTTGAAAACAATTTCATTAATTTTGACTCGTTCGTTAACGAATTAAGTGAAACTATAAAAAAGTGTACCAAAACTATTCAGATTAAAAAATCTAAAATAAAAATAAGTGAATGGCGGACGAAATTATGAATAAAATTAAAGTTAGAAACTCATACTATAAATACAAAAACAAATATCCAAATGATCCGTGCGTTCAAAATTTGTTTGCAAGAGAAGTAAAACGTTTAATTATACAAATTCAAAAAAAATTCTGTTTAGAAGTTTAAAAGTAAAAATTTATTTATATGCGGATGATGATGTTTTAAAATATCCAGAGAAAACAGAGCAAGAAAAAATATGCTATTAATTATGATTTTATAATTATTTAAGAGTGGCTAGAAAAACACTGACTAACCATTAATAATCAAACCAAAGTATAGGTTTTGTGTACTTTCCCTAAGGAAATCTGTACTTTATACCATATTATCTTAAGGTCTATTCCTTTTAAGCCTTCCTGTAGTAATATGTTTATTTATTAATATTCAGATTACTACAGGTTTACAAATAGGTTTAATTACTTGGTTGTAAATTAACACTTTATTATATATTGTTAATTTAGACTTACGCCGTAAGAACCAGTAATTTTTTCTATATTTATTTTCAAGTTTTAGTTTTTTCTTCTTAACATGTTCATTCCACCTTAGCTTGACATCCAGTGTCCTTCCTAGGTATTTCGCTAAATTTTCGATTGACACAAATGCACCATTTAAATTTATTTTAGGTGGGTTTCTTATATTTCCATTACTAAAATTAACATGAACAGATTTCTTCCATTTAATTTTATTTTCCATTTGCTAGTCCAAAAACATATTTTTTCGCTTTCTTTCTGTAATTTTCCTGTAGCTTCATCAATATTCGATCCTAATGCCAATATTGCAGTATCGTCAGCTAATGTTGCTGCAGTTACATTTTCTACTTCTGGTAGATCACTTGTATAAAGCAAGTCCAAAATAGGACCTAGAATACTGCCTTGAGGCACACCAACTTTTATTTCTCTTAATGTAGAGTACCCTTCATCTTGTTTAATTCTAAATAATCTATCAGAGAAGTACGATTCGAGTATCTCACATATTGTAACGGTATCAATCTTCCTAATTTAAAAATTAATCCTTCATGCCAAACTTTGTCAAACGCTTGTCTATAATATTTATGCTATAATATTTGTTATTCTATGAACTTGATCAATTGTTGCATCCTTGGATCTAAATCCAAATTTATGGTTTCGAATTAAATTTTTACTTTTTATAATTGACTTTAATCTTTTAAACAACAGTTTTTCATAATGTTTTGACATAATTGGTAGCAGGGATATTGGCCCATAAGATTTTGTCTCATTTACTGGCTTCCCTGGCTTTCTTATCATAATAACCTCTGCTACTTTTCTACCGGTTAGAACATACTTAAATTTTAATGCTGAATTTATGATTTTTCTTAAAAATCTTAGCGCTTTTTGCGGAAGCTCTTTTATAATCTGAGCTGTAAAAAGATCAAAACCTGGGGCTTTTCTTAACTTTAAAACTTTTCTTCACTAATTCCTTCTTCTGTAAATAAATTAATATTGTTCTCTTCTATTGTATCATATTCTGGACTAAACAAAGATCGAAATTTATATCGTTTGGTTTGAACATGTTTTCTACATGATCTGCAAATAATTCGGCTTTATTTTTATTATCCTATGCCCAAGTGCCGTCTGGTTTCATAATCGGCGGGGCGTGCTTTCTCGGCTTTTTTACACTCTTCGCTGTTTTCCACAACGAGAAATTTGTACTTTTGCTTCCGATTAGCTTTTTATATAATTTTCATATCATCAGGGTAATGTGATTGTTGCCATCTACGTCTAGCTCTTCTTTTTCGTGTCATTAAATCAGTTGCTGCTGAACTATACTCAATTATGTTTGTGTTATTCCAAGCAGCTTTTAAATTATAATAATAAATCCTTCTAGTTCCAAATCTAATTGTTCTTTTGATTTTAAATTTATGTTTAAGTAAATATAATTTGTGATATCATACTAAAACTTTACCACTCTGTGGTATTATTTGTCAGTCTGGGCTTATTTAGTTTTTTAGTTTTTTTTCCACTCAACTCTAGTATGACAGCAGAGTGATCAGAATCCAAGTCATGATAATCTTCTATATTTATAAAGTTGTTTGAAATTCTTTTAGTTATAAAGAAGTTAATTAGATCTGGAGCTTTGTTGGTGTCTGTGGGCCAGTAAGTTCGTTTGCAGATGAATAATGCAACAACCTAACTCTTTCTTAGCTCTCTACCTCTAGTTAACTTTATTTTAAAACCCCAATCTGTATGTTTGGCCTTGTATTAGGACATTTAGGAGTTTTTTAAAGATATTTTTCTTTATGATGCATTTTGGTGGACAAATTATGATGCACAAATATTAAGATCTTGTTTAGTAGATGAAATTGTTATCATAGAAAGTTTAATTTCTTCAAATTCAATTTCGAATTCTTCATTATGTTTTATAGTGCCCTTTATTAAAATTGCACTACCTAGGACCTAGGATAACCATGTTTTTTCTTATTTCCTTTGTGTCCCCGAAATTTAGACTTAATTGTATTGGTGGTTCAGGCCCCACCTAAGAAATCCCAAAATATAAAAGCTGAATTTCTAAGTTAATAAAGATAGAAACTTTAAATTTGATACACTATTTCCTTTTTCTGTTTTTATTTAACACTTTAATATTTTTAAAAGACTAAGAATAAATCAAAAAAAGAAATTTTTTTAAAAAACAATTAAATTTTTTCATACTGGAACATAGTTTGATTTATTACCATAGGGAATATATAATTAAGAAATTTTGTTCGATATTAACTTGCTGGATTTATGTAAAATTTATTGTTATATTTAAATGAATTATATGAAAAAGTCCTTACTTTGCTATTGTATTTAAGAAATACATTTATTGCATATTTTACATTTATAATCTTTTCTAATAGCTACATATACCAAGATTTTATTTTTTGAATTTTGAAAAATTTGGATTATTAAATTTTGTGATAAAAATCTAATCAAATTTTTCCAATTTTGTAACTGAATGAATTCAACATTTATTTCAAGTTTTTTGCTTTTTAATATTTTTAAATAGATAAATTAGTAAGAATTTTCAATATTTTTGAATAGATAAAACAACTAGAAAATGTTTTTAGTATTATAAAGGTAATTTGGTTAGATAGGTCTTACGATCAAACTAATAAAAACTTTAATGGTGACTTATGTACTTCTCATTAAATTTCAACCAAATAGGTGTAGGGTATTTCTAAGTCGGTTGCACGACAGACTGTTTCTTTACTTGTTATAATTTTTTTAGGTGTTTCTTGATATTAAATAATGTATCTCTTTTCTATTTTATTTAATCTTAGGGAGATTTCTTCAACTTTTAGCAATAGATTTTGCATCATGTGCATCACTTCATTGTCATTGCGTTTAGGTTTCAAAACCTTAGTTTCTTTTTCCGTAGTTTCTGTAGTTTTTTTTTATGTTTTGCACCTTGTTCATTACTTCAGTGTGATTATATTTAGTTTAATAACCTTAATTTGCTTTTCTGCTTAATGTTTTCTCTAATTTTAGATTTTAATGATTGGGAGTATAAAACTCCATAGTGTAGTTTTTTTCGGTTTTTTGTAACATTTGATTGTTTGGGTTTGCGCATAGTCAATCATCTTTTCTGTAATTCTTTTGCTACCAAACAACCACGATAACTAGGACGGTGTACTTCGTTGCAGTTATATATTTTCGTTTTTACTACACTTTGCTGTCATATTTTCCAAGTTTAGTTTAAAGCAACTAAAGGCAAAGTTAGTCGGTGCAACCGACTTAGAAATATCCTACACCTAATTGGTTCAAATTTAATGAAGGCTAATTTTAAAACCATTAAAGTTTTTATTAGTTTATACAAATTAACTTTATAATACTAGAAATATGTTTTAATTATTATACCCTAAACCTATGAAATAGGAAAAGGATATATTAACTTGGGTATGATGTTTGTAACCACCTAAAGAAGCAAGCTACATATGGTAAGTATATATATTTGTGATCAGCGTGACCGCCTGAGTTCATATAGCCTTGTGCGTCCGTCTGTCCCTACGCACGATAACTAATAGAGAAACACTAATATCTTGATGAAATTTGAAATTTGAAGTGTAGGTTACTAGGATTTAAAGTACGACGGGAATTGCATATGGGCGAAATCGGCCCATGGGAGCGAATTCTGAACCTTGTAATTGTTCTAAGGGTTAACAAACATAAAAAAAATCAGTATAACTCAACAACTAATGGCGCTACCCTCATGAAATTTGTGCTGTAGGTTACTAATAACGAGACTATGGCGGTGATTGCGTGCGGCGACATCGGACGATGGGGTCATATTCTAGAAGTTTTAGATCGAATTTAGGCCAAACAAGCCTAATTTCGAAAACAATGAAGATAGAACCTTCAAATTTGGTATGAATGTCCCTCTTCCTAAGTTCTTAGGGTCCTGGAAATGTGGGGACCGATTGCAGTAGTGGGTGGGGAACCATCCACACATTTCGGAAGACCTTAAAACCTATCATTGAAATTAATAAAAAAAAAACTTAAAATTAAGATTTGTGTTTTTTCTTATTTCTTTTGTGTCAACGAAGTTTATACTTAATTGTATTGGTGCTTCAAGTGCCTCCTTAGAAACCCCAAAATTAATAAGCTTAACATGGAAATTAATAAAGATAGAAATTTTAAATTTGACATACTATATATTACATTATATATTACCTATGGTATTTATTCAATAAAATAAATGATATAATAAAAATTAAAAAAAAGAAATTTAATCGGCTATTAAAAAAACTATTTCTTTTTAAATTTTAAAATATAATACTAATATCTTTTATGCTAAAGTTCTTCACCTTTTAAAAATATATAAATGTTAAATAAGAACCGAAATAGGAAAAAACGCTCGCGTATCGAATTTAATGTTTCTTTCTTTATGAATTTTGAAAATAAGCTTTTTAATATTTGTATTTCTTAGGAACCATCTGAACCACAACTACAATGAAGTCTTAATTTGGAGAACACAAAGAAAATAGGTAAAAACACTGTTTACCAAATTTAAAGTTTCTATATTTATTTCAAGTTACTATATTCATTAATTTCGAATATATGCTTTAAGGTCTTGGGAATAATGGGGGTGGTACGCAAACCACTATTGCAATTCATTTAAAATTTTACGGACACAAAGCAAATAAGAAAAAATACTTGGGTCCCAAATTCTAAGGTTATATCTTCATTGGTTTCGGAGTTATGTTGTTTTGGATTAAATTCGATCAAAAAGTTCTGGGATCCGAACCCATGGTCCGATCAAGACCGTACACAATCGCCGACGTAGTTTTATTAGTAGTAACCTACAGCACAAATTTAATGAAGGTAGCGCCATTAGTTGTTGAGTTATCCTAATTTTTTTCTATGTTCGTTAGTCCTTAGATGAATTAAAGGGTCCAGAATCCGAATCCATAGGCTGGTTTCACCCAAACGCAAACCCCACCGTAGTTTCAGTACTAGTATCCTAGAGTTTGATTTTTTGCATATTATATTTATTTAGCTGTTGAACCCATCAAAAGTTGGAGAACCTAAACCCATAGCCCGATTTCACCCATGTATAGTCTCCGCCGTACTTTCAATACTAGTAACCTAGACTTAAAATTTCATCAAGATAGCTCTATTAGTGTTTCTCTATTAATTATCGTGCGTAGGGACAGACGGACGCACAAGGCTAGACCCTTGTACTCAATTGGAAGTTCTATCTTAATTTTAACTTACTATTTTTTTAATTTCGATAAAATGCTCAAAGGTTTTGAGAACTGTTTCGATGCTCTCGGCCCACCACTCCAATTAGTCCCAAATTTCAAGGACACTAAGGACAAAGTAACAGGCACTGTGATACTTAATTTCGAGGAACTATATTGTTTGGTTTCGGAATTATATTTGTTTGCCTAAATTCGATTAAAAACGTCTAGGATCCGAACCCTTGGTCCGATCTCGACCGTACGCAATCTCCGCCGCAGTTTCATTACTAGTAGACTACAGTAAAAATTTCAAGAAAGTATGTCCGTCAGTCCGTCCGTCCGTCTGGCCGTCTGTCCGCACGATAACTCAAAATCTAAAGGAGCTAGGATCATAAAATTTTCGCAAGTTCGTTTTTTTGCAAGAGCCGTCATCGCTATTTAAATCCAGCCATTTTGGTTCATAGATTCGGGTAACTGCCATACAACTTCTTTTTTTATGTGAGTATTACTCTGTACCTATTATAGCTGCGTGTATGAAATTTTGCCGAAAGTAGTTAAGTTTTAAGGCCAAAGTTACTGCAAAATTTGGTTAGTCTACTGCTGTGGGTTCGTGTAGCTCCCATACAACTTCTTATTTTATATGAGCATTACTCTATACCTAATGAAGCTAGGTGTCTGAAAGTTTTCCAAAAATAGTTTAGTGTAATGGCCAAAGTTACAGCAAAATTAGGTTGGTCTACTGCAGTGGGTTCGAGTAGCTGCCACACAACTTCTTATTTTATATGAGCATTACTCTCCACCTAATGAAGCTGGGTGTCTGAAATTTTGCTAAAAGTAGTTTAGTGTAATGGCCAAAGTTACTGCAAAATTTGGTTGGTCTACTGTAGAGAGTTCGAGTAGCTGCCATACAACTCCTTCTTTTATATGAGCATTACACTACACCTAATAAAGCTGGGTGTCTTCAATTTTGCAAAAAATAGTTTAGTGTGTAATGGCCAAAGCTACAGCAAAATTAGGTTGGTCTACTGCAGTGGGTTCGAGTAGCTGCCATACAACTTCTTATTTTATATGAGCATTAATCTGCACCTAACAAAGGTGGGTGTCTGAAATTTTGCTAAAAGTAGTTTAGTGTAATAGCCAAAACAAAGTTACTGCAAAATTTGGTTGGTCCACTGTAGAAGGTTCGAATAGCTGCCATACAACTCCTTCTTTTATATGAGCATTACACTACACCTAATGAAGCTGGGTGTCTTAAATTTTACCAAAAATAGTTTAGTGTAATGGCCAAAGTTACAGCAAAATTTGGTTGGTCTAATGCAGTGGGTTCGAGTAGCTGCCATACAACTTCTTATTTTATATGAGCATTACTCTCCACCTAATGAAGGCGGGTGTCTGAAATTTTGCTAAAAGTAGTTTAGTGTAATAGCCAAAGTTACTACAAAAGTTGGTTGGTCTCCTGCAGAGGGTTCGAGTAGCTGCCATACAACTCCCTCTTTTATATGAGTATTCCACTAAACTTAATAAAGCTGTATATAATAAAGCTGGGTGTCTGAAATTTCGCCAAAAATAGTTCAGTATAATTACCAAAGTTTGAGCAAAATTTGGTTGGTGTACTGAAGAGGGTTCGAGTAGCTGCCATACAACTCCTTCTTTTATATGAGTATTCCACTACACTTAATAAAGCTGTATGTTTGAAATTTTGTCAAAAGTAATTAATCGGATGATAAAATGTATATGTTACGGTCATACGGGTATCCCAGAGTTGATACAGTCTACTCTACTACACTCTTCCTCGTTTTTTGTTTATTTTTATCAATAACATCAACTGTAAATAAATTCTTTGTTTCTAGCCAAATTTCAAAGGAGAAAACAAACTATACACATGACGTAAAAAACGAAAAATTTTGTTATAGCTCAAAAGTGATGTCAAGCTGTCAAGTTCCCAGTACTTGAAATCATGAGACATCCGGGTCAGATGATCATCAGCGTGACTTAATGTATAATTCCTTTTCAAAAAATTAACCAACAAACAAGATTTTAAAACTGTCACTAATAATATGTAATTCAATTTGAAATAAACAACATATTCAAAACATCAAATAAGAATTAATTTTTACACTCGTTACAATCAATTTTGTGTACTTATCAATAATTTATGCCGTCATAAAAAGAAACACTATAAAATTAAATTATTTTCACGCTAAAATTATTTCCCAGAATAGGAATTCTCTACCTAGTGAAAAAAGAAAAGCTCACGTAATATGCTTTGATTGCCAAACATATAGTTATGGTAAAATAAATAAAAATAAAAAATTTTTTTTAATAAACGATTAAATTTTTTTATATATGCATATAATATATTGTTTGAATTATTACAAATTTTGTAAAAGAATGTATTCAACATTTATTTCAAGTTTTTTGATTTTTAATATTTTTAAATAGATAGATTAGTAAGAACTTTTATTATTTTGAATAGATAAAATAATTATAAAATGGATTTATTATTATAAAGTTAATATGGTTAGATAGGTCTTACGATCAAACTAATAAAAGCTTTTATGGTTTTAAAAAAACTTATGGGCTTCTCATTAAATTTGAACCAAATAGGTGGAGGGTATTTCTAAGGCAGTTGTACCGACAAAATTCTGACTTATAAATCTGTTTAAAAATATTAACAAGTAAAGAAACAGTCAGTCGGTGCAACCGACTTAGAAATACCCTACACCTATTTGGTTCAAATTTAAGGACACATCCATAAGTCATTTTAACACCATAAAAGCTGTTATTAATTTGATCGTAAGACATAGCTAACCAAATTAACTTTATGATACAAAAAACATTTTCTAATTACACTACCTATTAAAAAATATTACAATTTCTTACTAATTTATCTATTTAAAAATATTAAAAAACAAACAAACTTGAAATAAATGAAAATATATTTATTCCAATTTAATTACAAAATGAAAAAATTCTAATTATTAAATTTTGTGATAAAAAGATAATCAAAGCATAATATTTTTAATAATCCAAATTTTTAAAAATTGCAATTATTTTAAATGGTTAGTTTATATACCTAATAGAAAAGCTTATAAACGCAAAATATGCAATAAATGTATTTCTAAAATACAATTAAAAATTTACACCTTTTCATATAATTCATTTAAATATAAAAATAAATTTTACATAAATGCAGCAAGTACCTTTGAACATAGCTGAACCACTACAATTAAGTCTAGATTTCGGAGACACATAGGACATAGGAAATATATTCTTTAGCTTTGAAATTAAACTCGACCACAACCAATTCCCATGGTACTTTCATTATTAGTAACCTAGAGTTTAAATTTCATCAAAATACCGGCATTATTTTTTGAGTTATGGTGTTTTTAAGATATATGTTTGTTATTCCTTGAACTTGTCAAGGGTTCCAGAACCCGAAACAATGGTACGATTTCGCCCATATGCAGTCCCGTCATACTTTCAATACTAGTTAACCCTTGTATACAATTGGAACGTTCTATCTTAATTTTAAGTTACTAGTTTTATTAATTTCGATGATAAGCTTTTACACATTGGGGGGTCTAAGAGAGGTCCTGAACCACCACTCAAATTGATCCCAAATTAGGGGGACACGGAAGAAATAGTAAAGAACACCCTGGGCCAAATTTGATGCTTCTACATTTGTTTCAAGTTACTAGTTATATTAATTTCGAAAATATGCTTTAAGGACTTGGGAACTGAGTGGTTGGTCCCCGATCCACTAGTCCAATGGGGCCTAAATTTCAAAGACACTTACGAAATAGGAAAGGACACCCTGCTACCAAATTTGGAGTTTATATCTTCATTGGTTTCGGAATTACGCTAGTTTGGCCTAAATTCGATCAAAAAGTTCTCAGTTCCGAACCCATTGTTCAATCCTCACCGTACGTAATCACCGCCGTTGTTTCATTACCAATAACCTACAGCACAAATTTCATGAAGATAGGGTCATTAGTTGTTGAGTTATCGTGATTTTTAATATATGTTCGTTATCCCTGACACCGACTAAAAGGTCCAGAATCCGAACCCATGGGCTGATTTCGCCCTTATGCAGCCCGCGCTGTACTTATAGTACTAGTTAACCCTTGTACACAATTTGAACGGTCTATCTTAATTTTAAGTAACTATTTTTAGTAATTTCGATTATAAGTTTTTAAAACTTGGGAGGTCTTAGAGGGGTACTGCACCACCTCTCCAATTGATCCCAAATTAGGGGACCACGCAAGAGATAGTAAAGAACACCCTTGTGGCAAATTGGAAGCTTCTACATTTTTTCAAGTTGTTATCTTTATTAATTTTAAAGATATGCTTTAAGGTCTTCGGAAATGTGTGGCTGGTCCCCGACCCAGTACTCCAATACGACTAAAATTCCCAAGACACTTAGGAAATGGGAAGGGACACCCTGATACCAAATTTGGAGGTTATATCTTCATTGGTTTCGGAATTATGCTCGTTTGGCCTAAATTCGATCAAAAGCTTCTGGGTTCCGAACCAATGGTCCAATCCCGACCTTACGCAATCCCCGTAGTAGTTTTATTACTAGTAACCTACAGCACAAATTTGATGAAGATAGCGTCATTAGTTGTTGAGTTATCGTGATTTTTTATATATGTTCGTTAGCCCTTCGATCGATTAAAAGGTCCAGAATCTGAACCCTTGGGCCGATTTCACCCATATGCAATTCCCGCCGTACTTTCAGTCCTAGTAACCTACAGTTAAAATTTCATCAAGATAGCTGCATTATTTTTTGAGTTATCATGCCTACGGGCGGACGGACGGACGGACGGACGGACATGGCTATATCGACTAAGGCGGTCACGCTGATCACAAATATATATACTTTTCCATATCTAGCTCGCTTCGTTTAGGTGGTTACAAACACCATACCAAAGTTAATATACCCCTTCACCTATTCTATAGGTGTAGGGTATAAAAAGCAAAAGAACTTAGATAGAAAAATGTGGGAAGTACTAAACAACAGTATACTGAAAATGTCGTCTAATTGCAGTAAAGTTATCAATGAAATAAATAACAATGGCATTAAAAAATGTGATAATTTTTGTATTGATATAAATACATATATATTGATGTACTAATACTTTTAACACGTATTTTAGTGAAATTGGAAACAAGTTAGCTGATAATATTATTGATGCAGAAAAATACTCAGTGAAAAACAGTATTACTGAACAATCTATTTTTCTAAGACAAACAAATGAAATAGAAGTATTAAAAATCATTAAGCTGCTAAAAAATAGTTCTCCAGAAGTTGATGATATAACAGCATGAGGATTGGATTGGCAACCATTATAGCACCCAAGCTCACTTACTTAATTATCCTAAATGTTTGAAATCAAGTATGGTTGTGCCAATATACAAATCAGGAGCAACTTATAATGTATCAAATTACACGCCTATTACTTTAACAAGTTGCTTGGGAAAAATATTTGAAAAAATAATAAATAATAGAATACAAAATTTTATTCAAAAAGTAGTAGGTTTTGATGATAATCAATTAGGATTTCAAGAAGATATTGGAACCGATTCTGCAGTCTTAGCATCAGCCTCTATAGTAAGCAAATTAGATGCAGGGAAATATGTATGTTCAGCATTCGTCGATTAAAAAAAAGTATTCGATACAGTTAATCATAAAATCTTGTCAAACAGACTCTATGAAATCTGTATAAGAGAAACAACTCTGGATCTTTGTAGACCTTATTTTCAAAATAGGACAAGAGTTAATGATGTATTGAGTAACCAGCGTACTATTAATATTGGTGTTCCGCAAGGATCAGCACTAGGGCATACTTTGTATCTGCTTTATATCCGTAACATCCAATGTGCTAATTTACAAGCCGATTAAAAGATATTTGCGGATGACACATTGCTCATTTACAGTGCTAAAACCAGATATGAATTAGAAAGAATGAGAATTTGTACAAATATATTAATTGGCTTAAGAACAACAAATTAAGTATAAATGCTGATAAAACTAAATTTATCATATATAAATATAAAAATAAAGCTGATATAAATCTAAAAATATGGATGAACAATGTCCGAATCGAAAGAGATGATGCATATAAATACCTTGGTGTAATAATGAATGAAAAAAAGATATATATATAAATATATATTATATACGTATACATGCATATTTTAGCTTGGCTTTATTTAGTTTAGTTTTAGGTTAATATGTGCTATTTTATAGCAAAATCAATTGTTTTTTTATAGCACAGTTAAAAAAAAAAAGGATTTTATGTTATATAAAAGTAAAGGTATTAAAAAAACAAGTAAAGAAACAGTCAGTCGACTTAGAAATACCCTACACCTATTTGGTTCAAATTTAATGGAAAGTTCATAAGTCATTTTAAAACCATAAAAGCTGTTATTAATTTGATCGTAAGACATAGCTAACCAACTTAACTTTATAATACTAAAAACATTTTCTAATTACTTTATCTATTCAAAAATATTACAAATTCTTACTAATTTCTATATTTAAAAATATTAAAAATCAACAAAACTATTTTAATTTAATTTCAAAATTGAAAAAATTTTAATTATTAAATTTTGTGATAAAAAGCTAATCAAAGCATAGTATATTTAATAATTCAAATTTTTCAAAATTGTAATTATTTTAAATTGTTAGTTTATATACCTATTAGAAAAGCTTATAAACGCAAAATATGCAATTAATATATTTCTAAAATACAATTACAAATTTAGAACTTTCATATAATTCATTTTAATATAACAATAAATTTTACCCAAATGCAGCAAGTATCTTTGAATATACCTTAATATTGTACACAATGTCTTAATTATATATCACCTATGGTAATAATTCAATAAAATATATGATATAATAAAAATTAAAAAAAGGAATTTTAATCATTTATTAAAAAAATATTTTGTTTTTAATTTATAAAATATTAGACAAAATATGTTTTATGGTAAAATTCTTAGCCTTTTAAAAATATAAAAGTGTTAAACAAAACGGAAATAGGAAAGAACTCACGTGTACCAAATCTAAAGTTTCTATCTTCATGAATTTCGAAGCTAAGCTTTTTTATTTTGGGATTTCTTAGGAGACACTTGAACCACCTCTACAATTAAGTCAAAATTTTTGGAGACACATAGAAAATAGGAAATAAATTCTTTGGCTTCGAAATGATACTTGTTTGCCCTCAAATCGATCAAGAGCTTCTAGAATTCGAACTAAATTCTCCAAACTCGACCAAAACCAATTCCCATGGTACTTTCATTACTAGTAACCTAGAAAGTTACTAGTTTAACTTTCATCAAAATAGCGGCATTATTTTTTGAGATATGCTTTTTTTAAGATATATGTTTGTTAGCCCTTGAACATTTCAAAGGTTTCAGAAGCCGAAACCATGGTACTATTTTGACCATATGTTCTTTCAATGTTCGTTCTTTCAATACTACTGAACCTTTGTACACAATTTGAACGTTCTATCTTAATTTTAATTTACTATTTTTATTAATTTCTATGATAATACTTTTCAACCCTCAGTCTTCATTCAGTCTTCAAAGTTCAATAACGTGTTTTATTTTACTTAATTAAAAAAGTTTTAACAACAAAAATATTTTATTTTATATTAATTTCAATTTTTGTTAACGGTTGCAATTTTTTAATTTGTTTTAATTTAAACAAAAAAAAAATAATAATAATAAATTTCACAATTTCTCATACTTAAGACTTTATAGTTACAAAGAAAAAAAAAATTTTACAAAATCTGCTGATAATTAATTTATTGACCTGCCCCAATTAATTATTCAAAATTCAATAAAAAAAAAACAATATACAATAAACCAAATCATGGAATTCAAATGCAATGCTAAAATTTGTTTAATCAATGACGCAAAAACTGAAACTGTTACCTGTAAAGGTGCTTGTCATTTAAAATTTCATGGCACATTTATAAATACACCCAGAAATTGGTATAGCACATTTCTTGCTAAATATTTTGTTTGCGAGAATTGTTTGATACAAAATAACAGTTTTCAACAATTTTATAGTAAAATCTTTGATGTAATCAACGAAATTAAAAATGATCATCAAGGAACGGTAGCAAAACTAACTACCGTTATTAAGAACAATGCTGCTAATTTCCAGGAAATGGAAAAAAATTTTGAGTCATTAAACAATAATTTTAGCATGATATCCCCGGTGATATAAAAAAATATTTAAACGTACAATTAATGGAGTTAAAAAGTGAAATATTATCACTTAAGGGTATTATTGAGCCGCTATCTGCACAAAAAAATTTCAAACAAGAAGAGTTTAAGAATTTGGTAGATATTTTGAATGAGCAGTACTCATCTCTAAAACAAAGTATTGCAGTTCATGATATATCAATGAGTTTTAGGGATGTCGTCTTAGCCGATTTAGATTTAGTGAAAACTAAACTTGAAATAATTCAGGACAACTTTCGAACTGACAATCTAACCGTGGTTCCTGAACCGGTTAATAGTGTATCTTTATTGGAAGAATTAAGGATAGCTGACTGCTTAGATGAAACACTTGCAAAAAACAATACTCAGATATCAGACCCCATTATGGTTCCATCGTTAATACCCGTTGAAAAAAATGATCAAGCACCAGATGTAGTTCTTCAGCCGAATTTTAATTTGAGAATTTCAAATTTGAGCACTAATATTACAGAACAGCGTTTGGTTGATTTTGTAAAGACAACATTCAATTCTGAAGATATTTGCTGTAAATCAATTACTCCACGAGGGTTAAAATTTCAGCCGAAATATTTTACGTATAAAATCAACGTTCCATCATCAACGGTGAAGGCTATCAAAAAATCTAAGGCATGGAAACCAGGTACGATAGTGACGGATTTTAAGGATTCAAGAAAGAAAATTGTAAGTAAAAATGTACAAGTAGAACAAAGTAATTCAAATCTAAAAAATAAAAATAAAAAAAATGAAAAAAATAAAAATTAAAAAAATTAAAAAAATAAAAACAAAAATTTAAATTCTAAAAATGTAATAACAAACCAAAATAAAAATAAAAAAAAATTAGTAAATAGAAATAATAAATTAAATAAAAATAAAAATACTAAAATTAGTCTATAAAATACTAAAACAAAACAACACTAATTTGAATACTTCTATTCTATCTGATAACAATTTTACTTTCCGCACCTCACCACACTATGAAAAACACCGTTTACTACCTTCTTTCAACAAATCCACATTTTTTAGTACTAATTTAATGTTACCGATTAACAATAATATTAATAATGTTGTTAATGATAGTGTTGATACTATTAGTATAAATAATGATAATAGTATTATAAGTACAGATAATAGCAATACAGACAATAGTAATAATAATACTAGCTCTTTAAATACTTTAACTTATTCGACTTCGAATAATAATAGTTTTTTAACTTCAGTAACTTATTCAACTTCTTCTATTGATAAAAATAAAAATAAGTACTCTAATTTTGTACATGGTGGTATCCACAATAGTAAAATTGACAATGGTAATAATATTACCAGCTATGCAAATGTACCCATTAATTCGGTTTCACCTACAGATGTACTTGAAAAAAATCATTCTAATACTGTAAATGGTGGTACAATAAAAAAGTCGTTTGTTAAACCTCTTATGCCACCCATTACTAGAATGACTCATGAATTACTACTCGGAGAGGACGCGTATGCTCTTTCAAAATTTAGGGAGGAACGAGTTTATAATAACGTTAGGTTATTTTTAGCTTACCTTCACAATGATTCGTATAATCGTGTTCTAGAAGGTAAAACTCGTACTAACCTTAAAGTTTTAATTAATAATGAAGGACTCCCAACTAAATATGAAGACCTATATAAGTTATATATTAAATTTCACAATTCTATAGATGTTTCGGAAAAAGATGTAAAAGATGATCTTAAATCTTATCGAAGTCACTGTGAGAGTAATTATTATAAACATTTAAACTCAGCTCGTGAAAGTTATAATAAGTTTTTTCTCCCCAGTGCCTCGAAATAATCTTCTCAAGGTATCTATCTACCGTAACTTAAATAAAGATAATATGTCTTTTTATTATCAAAATGTTAGAGGCTTGAGAACAAAGACTAGGGATATTTTTCTAAATTCATCTATTTTAAATTTTGACGTATTTGCATTAACTGAAACGTGGTTAAATCCAACCATATTGGTCTTAGAACTTTTTGATAACTGTTATACAGTTTTTAGGAAGGATAGATATTCTGATCCATCCGATTACCCAAATGGTGTAATTCCTAAAGGGGGTGGAGTTTTAATTGCGGTAAAAAATAACTTTAATGCAAATCAAGTCAATGTCCCTGGATTAGAAAACCTTGAAGTTATTATTGTGAAAATTGAACTTCCTTCTAAAAATTTATACCTTGTTAACTGCTATATTCTTCCTTCATCTGATTCTGATATTTATACTTCTGTAGGTAAAACGATAGATTTTATTTGCAATGACTTTAGCCCTAAAGATGATTTGATTTTATGTGGTGATTTTAATGTACCCAACCTTAAATGGGTAAAGCATGACGAGGAACATTTTATGATTCCGAAACATATTAGGACCGAATGTGAATATGTATTTATTGATAAATTAAATACTAATTATTTGCAACAAGTCTCAGAAATTTGTAACTTTCAGGGTAAACAACTTGATTTAGTGTTTACTTCTGAATGGAACAATTTAATTTTCTGCGAAAATACCTTCCCTTTAATAGGTATTGATAAGTTTCATCCACCATTAAGTTTTACTCGTTGTTTTGAATTCTGAAAATCAAAAAATGAATTCAAAAAATTCTGATTATTCTAATTCTTATAGTTTTAATTTTAACAAAGCTAATTTTGCTGCTTTAAATGAATTCATTAGTTCCTTTGATTTTTATTCTGTATTTAATAATACAGATGTTAATATAATGACAAAAAAGTTTTATGAAGTTATTTTTGAAGGCTTTCGGCAATTTGTACCAAAATCTAAGAACCGAAACCCTTTATTAAGTCCGCCATGGTTCAATTCGGATTTGAGAAAACTCAGAAATAAAAAGAATAAAGAAACGCCAAGGATGTTATCTTAAATCGAAAAATTCGCATGACTATAATAGATTTAAAATTCTTTTTGATGAATTTAAATTATTGTCTGAATTACTCTCTAATGAATTTATTTCTAGTACATCTTCAAAATTAATATCAAATCCAAAATGCTTCTGGAAATTTGTTAATTCCAAGAGGAAAAGTGACGAGTTTCCCTCCCATATGAAGTATAATGGTGTTTCAAGTAATGATTCTAAAATAATATCTAATTTCTTTCGTGAATATTTTTGTTCTTCTTATAGTAATTCTATTTTTACACCAAATTATAATGATTTCTCTCATTTGGATACTTTTCCGAAAACTACGTGGTCTAATATAAATATTAATGAAGGTGTAATTAAAATGTATTTAGATAAACTTGGGAATAATACTCTTCCTGGACCTGATGGTATTCCGGAAGTTATACTCAAAAAGTGTTCAAGTGCTTTAGCTATTCCCCTTTCAATACTATTTAACTCTTCTTTAAATTCAGGAGTTTTCCCTTCTATCTGGAAACACTCATATGTTAGACCTATTCATAAGAAAAAATGAAATTATTAATTATCGACCAATTGCGGAACTTTCTTCACTTCCAAAACTGTTCGAATTAATAATGTATGATTCTATTCATAGTCACTGTAAATCTTTTTTAGTTCATAATCAACATGGATATATGGATAAAAAATCAACAGTTACTAATCTTGTTGAGTCAGTTTCAACTTTTACAAAAAATATGGAAGAAGGTTTTCAAACCGATGTTATCTTTACAGATTATAGTAATGCATTTGATGTTTTACCACATTCTATAATACTGATAAAGCTAAGAAAACTTGGTTTCCCAGATATTTTTGTGAAATGGGTTGACTAATATTTATCTGATAGGACCTACAGTATTTTATTTAGAAATATCACTTCTAAACATTTTAACGCCAATTGCGGAGTTCCACAACGCAGTCACTTAGGTCCTCTTTTTTTTATAATCTCGGTAAACGATGTTTCTTCAGTCATTGTTAATAGTGAGCTTCAAATATATGCGGATGACATGAAAATTTTTAAGAAAATTGAGTCACTAAATGATGCTTTACTCTTACAAAATGATTTAAATAATTTTTTTATCTGGTGTAAAAACAATAATCTTCTTCTAAATGTAAATAAATGTGCACTTATGTGTTTCACACGTCGTCTTAATCCGATTTTTTTTAATTACTGCTTAAACGGAATTAGTATTCCTAAAACGAATTCTATTAAAGACCTAGGCGTTTACTTCGATGATAAGCTTAACTTTAAACTTCATTTCTGCTATATTATAAATAAAGCTAATTCTATGCTTGGTTTAATAAAACTTTGGTCTAAAGAATTTAATGATCCTTATGTTCTTAAATCTTTATATTCTTGTCTTGTTAGACCTAATTTAGAATATGCTAGCCAAGTTTGGTCACCATTTTACGAGGTACATATTAATAGGATAGAGGCGGTGCAAAGAAATTTTTTAAGATTTACTTTGAGAAATCTTCAATGGTCAAACCCGCTGATCCTATCTCCTTATGAAAATAGATTGAATTTAATTCACTTGAAAACTTTAAAATTTAGACGAGAAGTTGCTGATGTTATTTTTATTACTGAAGTTATAAAAGGTAACATTTCTTCTCCTGAAATCCTTAATAACATTAAAATTAATTCAAATAATCGTTTACGTAATACTAATTTATTTACGTTAAGTTTTCATAGAATAAATTATGGCAATTATGAACTAATTCATAGGATGTTGATAATGGGTAATAAACACAAGAACAACATCGATTTCACACTTTCAGCTTATGTGTAATAAACACAAGAACAACATCGATTTCACACTTTCAAAACAAACACAAAAACTTAAATTGTATAAATAGAAATATAAATTCTTTTTTTTTATATATATTTATTTGTTTTTATTGTTCACTTAAATTTTAATTTAAGAAATATGTAATTGTAACTTAAATCATAAGCTATTTTTTTTATATGTTGTATAATACTAATTGTTAAAATTTTGTAAAGTTTGAGTTAAACTAATAAATAAATAAATAAACCCTTAGAGTTCTAAGAGACTTACCTGAACCACTACTCCAGTTGATCCAAAATTAGGAAAACACGCAGGAAATAGTAAAGAACACCCATGTACCAATTTTCTACATTTGTTTGAAGTTACTATCTTAATTATTTTCGAAAATATGCTTTAAGGTCTTCGGAACTGTGTGGCTGGTCCCCGACCCACTATTCCAATTGGTTCCTAATTTCAAGGACACTAAAGAAATAGAAGAAGACACCCTGATATCAAAATTAGAGGTTCTATCTTAATTGGTTTCGGAATTATGCTCCTTTAGCCTAAATTCGATTAAAAAGTTCTAAGATCCGAACTCATTGTCCAACCCTCACAGTACGCAATCGCCGCCCTAATTTCATTACCAATAACCTACAGCACAAATTTCATGAAGATAGCGTCGTTAGTTGTTGAATTATCGTGGTTTTTTTACATATGTTCATTAGCCCTTGGACCGATTAAAAGGTACAGAATCCGAACCCATGGGCCGATTTCGCCCATTTGTAATTTCCGCCGTACTTTCAGTCCTAGTAACTTACAGTTAAAATTTTATCAAGATAGCTCCGTTATTTTTTGAGTTATCGTTCCTACGGATCGTGCCTAGGAGATTGCGCTGATCACAAATATATGTACTTTTCCATATCTAGCTCGCTTCCTTTAGGTGGTTACAAACACCATACCAAAGTTAATATACCCCTTTACCTATTCTATAGGTGTAGGGTAAAAAAATAAGGATAACTCATCAATAATGGAGTTACAGTCATGAATTTTGTGGAGTAGGTTATTAGTAATGAGACCATAGAGGGGACTGCGTAAGATCTAGTTCGAATCATGGGTTCTGATCCTGGAACTTTTTCATCGAATTTATGCCAAACGAACATTATTCCGAATTCAAAGAAGTTGGAACCTCTACATTTGGTATCAGGGTGTCCCTTTCTATTCCCTTAGTGTCCTCGAAAATTGGAACCAATTGAAATAGTGGTTCGGGGACCATCCACATGGTTTTAAAGACCTTAAAGCATATGTTCGAAAATAATAGAAATAGTAACATCAAAAAAATGTGGAAGCTTAAAATTTGCCACAAGAATGTTCTTTATTATTTCCTTGAGTGTTCCCTTAATGTGATCAATTGGAGTGATGGTTCAGGTACCTCTCTTAGACCTCTAAAGGTTGAAAAACTTATCATCGAAATTAATAAAAAGGGTTTTATTGTGCACAAGGGTTAACTAGTATTGAAAGTGTGACTGGGACTGCATATGGGCGAAATCGTAACTTGGTTTCGGGTTCTGGAACCTTTGAAAAATTCAAAAGCTAACAAACGTATATCTTAAAAATACCAAAACTCAGAAACTATATAAATATATTCTAGGTTATTAATAATTAAAGTATCATGAAATTGGTTCTTGTCGGGTTAAGATTCTAGAAGCTTTTGATCGAATTGAAGTCAAACTAATATAATTTTGAAACCAAAGAAGTTAGAACATTATATTTGGAGCACATGTATTTTCAAGCAGTATTTCTAAAAATGGGAAACAATAATCTTAATAACAAAAAAAACTAAATTATAAATATATAAACAAAATACTACTTTACTACTAACAATATTTTATAAACCCTACAAAAAAAAAAAAAAATTCAAATCAACAAAAATTCATCAATATCAATTAAAAAACGAGGAAGATTATAGTTGCCCTTGTCAACTTTTAGATACCCGTGCGTGTATTAAATATATAAGAAATTCTTATATTGCAATTGAACTGTTTGACAGAAAATTCAAAATATTTGTTTTTTTATATTTAATTGAAAAAAAATTAATAAAAAAAAAATGAATTAAAAAAAAAAGATGAATTTTAAAAAAAAATATGCTCTCAACGAGATTCGAACCCACACTTTCCAATTAAAATGTCGACGTCTTAACCACTAAGCCATCGACCTTATGTCCATCTCGATTTTTTTTTTAAATTATTATAGTTGCGATGGTATCAATTGTTTGTTTTGAATAACTGTTTTGAATTTTTTTAAAAATGTTTTAAAAAAAATAAATAATTTATAAATGAGAATTTTAAGATGAATTTAAAAAAAAAAAAATTTTGCCCCAGCCAGGAATCGAACCTAAACGTTTTGACTACCAGTCCCATGTCCTACACACTATACCATAGAACAATTAATAATTTGTTTACAAAACGAGTTTTTATTTATCTCATTTTTTTTTTTTTTAAATAATTCTAGTTACTATGGTATCCATTGTTTGTTTTAAATAACAGTTTTAAATAATCGTAGTTGCTATAGTATCAATTGTTTGTTTTAAATAACAGTTTTGAATTTTTTTATAGAAATATTAAAAAAAATTAATAATTTTTAATATAAATGAATCTTCTGTCTAATTTTCTATTAAATAAAATTTTTTCAAACATAAAATAAATACATATATTTTATTAAAAAAAAAAATAGATAAAAAAAATTAATTTAAAAAAAAAAAAAAATTACCGTAGCCTGAATTCGAACCAAAACATTTTTGCTACAAGTAACATGTCCTAACCACTACACCATGAATCGATTAATAATTAAACAACAATTTGTTTGTTTTTATATTTGGTTTCTATTTTTCGTTATTAATTTTAAAAAAATACTCATAAAATATCGAAAAATTTGTATGGCAGCTACCCGAAGCCTTTCTCCGATTTTAACCAAAAACAATAGGGAACCTACAAATTGTCTAAAAATTACTTTGTGAAAGTTTCAGAACTCTAGCTCTTATAGTTTTTGAGTTATCGTGCTGACGGACGGACGGACGGACGGACGGACGGACGGACGGACACACATAGCTAGATCGATTCACTTTTCGATGCTGATTCGATACGTACCCTTGACACTATATCTAGCTCTTATATTTCGATGCGTTACAAACGGAGGAGTAATTTTAATATACCCGATGTTCATATATGTATGCACGGGTATAATAAATAAAAAAATTCAAAGAAAGTAAAAATGAAAGAATGAAAAAGAAAAAATACAAAAACTTTTAATAATGCTAATTAAACTATATCAAAATTACTAATCCATATTTCAAAAAAATCAAATCAAAAATTAAAATAATCTCAACAACAATAGGATGTTAACTACGTTCTAAAAATAATTCATTAACCTTATATTTAAAACACTTATTTTATCAATTTCTTCAATTTCATCTGGTATTTCATTATAAATTTTATAATCATTCTGAATTCATAATTCATTAAGTACAGAAGTAATAAAAAAAAAATATATATTTAAATATCACGTGTAAAAAAAAAAAAAAAGAAAATAAATTTCTTTTTATATTGAAATTGGATCTTTATTACTAAAATTAATTGAGGAAAAAAAAGCAAAAATCAGCAATATTAATAGTTGTTCCTACAACTATGGATTGCCATAAATGTAGAGTTAAAATTCGAGGAGAAACTGGGGTAAAATGTGCTGGAGTATGTGGTAAAATTTACCACTGTCAACCAAAATGTTCGGGATTGGACCAGTCAACTCTAGGAATTTTAGATGTAAATTCACGTTTAAAATATATATGTGATGAATGTATAATGTACATACAAAATATTGATCTGGTATTACAAGAAATGGAAAGATCAGTGAAGAAGAACAATGATTATCTAGTGGAATACAAAGAGGCATTTGACCGGGCTATTAAAAATAATGAAAGGGAAATAATTGGATTACTAAAGGCGGTAGAGGAGAGATATATGGAACGGTTACAACATATTAAAACGGAACAAAAATATGAAATTGAAAAAATGAATAAATTAACGGAAGCATTCAAAATGGAAAGTGAAAAAATAAATAGCAGTATAAAAACATCAATACTCAAGAACGATGAACTGTGTACTGAATTGCAAACATATAGCAATAAAAATTTAAAAAATGAAAATGTAGGTCAAAATGTATCGTTTGCCGAAATATTAAAAAATGCAAGTGTCAGCAAAAAGACTGTGCCATCCATAAAAAAAGTTGTGCCTTTGATTGTGAAACCTAAGCAAAATCAAAAATGTGAACAAACTAAAGTGGATTTAAGTAAAAAAGTCGACCCAAAAAATCTAAAAATCAAAAATGTCGAAAATAGAAAAAATGGTATGGTACTAATTGAAACCGAAACAAAAGAAGAACGTGAAAAAATAAAAAATTTGTTAGAAAAAAAAATGGGAGATTATGAAATAAAAGTGCCAATTGAAACCAAACCAAGAGTGGAAATCATTCACATGGGAGTCAATTATAAAGAAGATGAATTAATAAACAAATTAAAGGCTCAGAATCCTATCTTAGAACATAGTGTGATGAAAGTGATAAAAATTTATGAGGCAAGGAAAACAAACCATACAAGGTATAATGCCATAGTAGAAATAGATAAGGACACTTTCCCAAAGATAATTGGAAATGAAAAGGTCTCAATTGGATGGGAGCGCTGCAAAGTTTTTGACGCTATACGGGTTCTACGCTGTTTCAAATGCAAAGGCTTTAACCATAAATCTGCGGATTGTAAAAATGATGAGATTTGTGTCAAATGTCATCAGAAGCATAAAAGTGCTGAATGTAAAAAGGATGACATCAATAAATGCATAAATTGTCTAAAAGTGAATGAGAAGCTAAAACTTGGTTTAAATGTTGATCATAATACCTTTAGTGTGATGTGTCAGGTATATCAAAAAAAGCTGAGTATTAAAAAACAAAAGATTGGATACTAGCAATTAAAGACTAATTTTACGGAAAACAACAACTTATCTAATCTTGATAATTTTGATATGAAAGAAAATGGGAATAAAACTAATAATAATAATAATAATAAAAATTATAATAATAATAATAATAATAATAATAATAATAATAATAATAATGATAATAATAATAATAATAATAATAATAATAATAATACTAATAATAATAATGATATTAATAATAATAATAAAACTGATAACGATAGAATTGCTGATATTAGTACAACAGGGACGGTAATAAAAACTGTTAAAAAAATAGTCAAACCAAAAGATGATTCATCAAATATTAAAACCAAAAATAATAGAAATCTTTTAAATTTTTTATCTTTCACAAAGAAAATACATAAAAATATCACTACTGCGAAAGAATCTATAGTTGATGTAGCTAATCCAAATAAAATTAAAAAAAGTGATTGCGTGGTTTCAAAAAATGAAGATAAAGAAAAGAATAATACTTGCATTTCTCCAAGCAAACTCCAAATTCCAGATAACAAATATTCAAATTGAACTAAGGGAGAAACGCTCTGCCCAAACATTGAAAAAAATGTACAGGGAAATAGTAAAACATACATCGATCCAGTGGTCCCTCCTATTGTTAGGCTAACAAGAAAAGCAATTGATACTGGTGATAATGTTTATGCAATTTCAAGACTAAGAGACCGCAGAATTTATAACAATGTAAGGCTGTTTTTATCATATTTCCATGACAAGGATGATATTTGCTATGAAGGTGTCACTCAGACTAGTTTAAAAATACTAATTCATCAAGAGGGATTGCCAAATAACTACAAAGAACTTTCTCAACTTTATTTTATTTATCATGACAATACAGGAGTATCTAGAAAAGAAGCAATTCAAGACCTAGCTTATTACAGGAGGCATATTGATAATAAATACAGAGAATATTTGCAGAAAACAAGAGAAACTTGGCAAAATTATATGATTAGTAAACCTTGATGTTCAATACACTCTCAAATTTAAATATTGTGCATTTTAATGCCAGAAGTCTCAGATAAAATATTACCGAAATAGAATCATTTATAAAAATTAAAAAATGTATTGACATAATTATGATTGGTGGAACTTGGATATACTCTGATGAGGAGATATTTTTTAATATTCCTGGGTATACAGCTTTATTTAATTCAAATAATTTAAATAGAGGAGGCGGGGCTGCTATTTATGTCAAACAAAACATACAATATAAAATATTAGAAGTCATAGAACAGCTCAATACCATAATTATATCATTATGCGGTACTAGTCCAGTTATTAAACTTGCGGTTTGTTACAAAAGTCCTAGTGAAAATAATAATACATTTATATCACATTTAGAATCAATTTTTAATAGATATAAAAATATTGTTATGGTTGGCGATACTAACATTGATTTATTATCTGATACGGAGCTCTCTAAATCCCACAAAACAATGCTAGAATCTAATGCTGTAGATGTAAAGAACAATTTAAGAAAGGAAAATGCTACTAGAGTTACAGAAAGCACTTGCACAATTATTGATCATGTTCTATGAAATCTAAAAAATGAAAAGTATGATTTTAAAATTTCTATTGAAGATATTGTTAACTTAGACCATAAAGCCATTCAAATAAGGATAAATAAAGTTATAAAAAAACGTGAGCCCATTTTCAATAAGGAACTAATCGTTACAGATATCAAAAAATACAAAACTCAAGTTAGCAGTCTACTTTTAACAAATAATTGTGATAGTGTAGTTAATCTCATGAAAATATTACAATTGGCCAAAGAGAACTCCACTGAAAAAAAGTAATAAGAATAAGAAAAAATAATGATTGGATGACTAAAGAAATAATGAACCTCATCCAAAAAAGAAATAAATTATTTAAAAACTTAAAGAAAAACCCTAACTCCCCAGAAATTCAAGCCAAATTTAAAAAACTGAAAAATAGTGTCACTAAGGAAATAAAGAGAGAAAAGCAAAATTATTTTAACAATAAAATCTACTTAGCTGGGTCTGATCATAGAAAAATGTGGGAAGTGCTAAACAACTGTATGCTAAAAAGGTCGTCTAATTGCAGTAAAGTTATCAATGAAATAAATAACAATGGCATTAAAATATGTGATAATTTCGGTATTGCTAATACTTTTAACACGTATTTTAGTGAAATTGGAAACAAGTTGGCGGATAATATTATTGATGCAGAAAAATACACAGTAAAAAACACAATTACTGAACGATCTATTTTTCTAAGGAAAACAAATGAAATAGAAGTATTAAAAATCATTAAGCTGCTAAAAAATAGTTCACCAGGTGTTGATGGCATAACAGCATCAAATCTAGGGCATGTGGCAACCATTATAGCACCCAAGCTCGCTTTCTTAATAAATTATTCTTTAACAACTGGTATTTATCCTGAATGTCTAAAATCAAGTATGCCAATATACAAATCAGGAGCAACCAATGATGTATCAAATTACAGGCCTATTACTTTAACAAGTTGCGTGGGAAAAATATTTGAAAAAATAATAAATAATAGAATACAGAATTTTATTCAAAAGGTAGTAGGTTTTGATGATAATCAATTTGGATTTCAAAAAGATATAGGAACCGATTCGGCAGTCTTAGCATCAACAAACTCTATAGTAAGCAAATTAGATGCAGGGAACTATGTATGTTCAGTATTCGTTGATTTAAAAAAAGCATTCGATAAAGTTGATCATAGAATCCTGTTAAACAGACTCTATGAAATCGGTATAAGAGGAACAGCTCTGGATCTTCTTAGATCTTATTTACAAAATAGGAAAATAGCTACAAGAGTTAATGATGTATTGAGTAACCAGTGTAGTATAAACATAGGTGTTCCACAAGGATCAGTGCTCGGGCCTACTTTGTATCTGCTTTACATCCATAACATCCAATGTGCTAATTTACAAGTCGATTACAAGATATTTGCGGATGACACATTGCTCATTTACAGTGCTAAAACCAGAGATGAATTAGAAAGAATAATAAATGAGGATTTGTACAAATATATTAATTGGCTTAAAGGCAACAAATTAAGTATAAATGCTGATAAAACTAAATTTATCACATATAAAATGAGGAATAAAGCTGATATAAATCTGAAAATATTAATAAACAATGTCCAAATCGAAAGAGTTGATACATATAAATACCTTGGTGTAATAATTGATGAAAAACTGAGATGGGAAAATCATATCAATAAAATAGCATCCAAAATTGCGCCAATGCTTGGTGCCATTAAAAGAAGTGGAATTAAACTAAACAGGAAAGCAGCCAATAATATATATCATGCTCATATCATGTCACATATTAGGTATAATATATGTAACTGGTCCAGTTGCGCTACATGGCTGAAAGACAAGGTCAGTACTTTGATAAACAGAGCAATAAAAAATTTATACGAGATTAGCTGGCTGACACCAACAGTCGAAATTTATAAAAAAACGGGATATTTGATGCTTCCGGAAATTATTATTATGGAAAAAGCCAAATTAATTTTTAAACTGGAAAAAGGAATTTACAGGAAGAATATTAATGTTACGAAAAGAAATAGTGTACATAACTATAACACCAGAAGCCTGAACTATTTAAATCATACAAGATCTAGAACGGAGTTATCTCACAGCAGCGGATTATCCTCAGCTATAAGAATCTATAATAAGCTACCAAATGATCTTAAACAGACCTCTAACATCAAATTATTTGTTAAAAATCTGAAGTACCTACTAAAGCGGGATACCATATTGCTTGACAGCGTTATGCAGAATGAATTTAACATAATTTAACAGTATTAACATAATAATAATTTAATTAATATTATATAACTTTAATAACTCATATATATATATATATTTATATATTGATATATATTATATACGTATACATGTACTTTTTTGCTTGTCTTTATTTAGTTTAGTTTTAGGTTAATCTGTGTTATTTTATACCAAAATCAATCAATTGTTTTGTTTATAGCACAGTTAAAAAAAAAAAAAAAAAAAAATAAAAAAGTATTATAATATGTTATATAAAAGTAAAACTATAAAAAAAAGGATTTGTAATAGACAATAAGAAAGCTAAATAAAGTATATCAATTTAATTTAAAAAAAAAATCAGTGTTATAGACTGTATCACGATTGTTGAACCTTGCTCTCAAAAATTTTATATTAATTTTATTTGCATTTCTGGTAGCGTATGTGTGTACATCTCTATTCAACAGTGTTTCTATGTTTGTATTTATGTTATTTATCATCATATAATGTACTTGTAGTGCTAGTTTGCTTTTTATATATAGTGTGATAGGTAATATTTTATTTACTTTGTGAATAAATCGTGTTGACGTTCTGCTTTTATACCCAAACAAGTTTTTGATAGCTTTATTTTGTGTAACTTGTAGTAGATTAATATATTTATTGTAAGTATTTCCCCAAATTATTATATTATATGTAAATGTTGAGTGAAACATACTGTAATATAATGTCCGCTTTAAATTATGCGGAACTCTATTTTTTATTAGCTTGAATATTCCTGCAATTCTTCTGGTTTTTTTTAATTGCTGTAATATATGTGGTACCCAAGTTAAGTTTTCATCTACTATAATTCCTAAGTATTTATACCTCTTAACAATTTCAAGTTGGTAATTATTATAATATATTTCCAGGTGATCCGTACACTTTCTTTTAAATATTATATACCTGGTACTGGCATTCACTGTCATTTTATGATGATCCATCCAATTTTTTATAATTTCCATATCCTGCTGTACGATACTCTTCAAAGATTCAATCGAGCTTTCAACATACACAATTTTTCGTAAAATCGGACAAAATTTGGACCCAAAATGTTTTTTGACCAACCGTTGGACCGACATGGGTTAACAAATTCCAAAACTGTTAATAGTATCAACTTAATTCTCAAGGAGCATCACGAATACAAAATTTGTAACAAATCTGTCAAACCGTTTCTAATTTGGAGTAAAGTAATGAAAAAACTTATAAAAAGCTGTTGGGCCGCAATGTGTTAACGGAACTCAACAAAATTTTTTTTCTACCTTTCTTTTTAGCCAAAGCTTCGTAAAATTAGAAAAAATTTGGTTGCAAAATATTTTAGACCAACCGTCGGGCCGACATGGGTTAACAAATCCCAAAACTGTTAACAGGTGACATCCTCAATTCTCAAGGAACATCACGTACAAAAAATTTTAAGTCAATCGGACAAAAAGTTTTCATTTTAGAACAAAAAAGTTTAAATACTTGCACCACAGCCCCAACTTAGAGCAAAATTTTTAGTCAACCATTTCTTTCCGTACCAAAAAACTTCTATATAAAAACTTTCGTAAAAATCGCCTGAGCGAAACAAACAAACAAACAAATAAACAAACCTACATACAAACAAATTTTCGCGTATATAGATTAAAAAATAAGTAAATTAAGAGAATAAATTTAAAAATTCTTGAAAATTGAAATAATTAACCAAGGGTACTTAATCATTCAACAGTAAATGCACTACAGATAAAAATCCTGAAAAGGAGTAATTGCTGCATGTGTGTAAAATTTTATTGGATTGGATAAAAGTTTTAAATAAGTAATTTTGTAATTGCATTTTACGAATCCATTTATCTCAACTTTAATTGTTGTTTAATATTTTTAAATAGATAAATTAGTAAGAATTGCTAATATTTTTGAATTGATAATATAATTAGAAAATGTTTTTAGTATTATAAAGTAAATTTTGTTAGCCATGTCTTACGATCAAACTAATAAAAGCTTTTATGAGTTTAAAATTAGTTATGGACTTCCCATTAAATTTGAACCAAATAGGGTAGGGTATTTCTAAGTCGGTTGCACCACTATTGTAGACCAACCAGCTTTTGCAGTAACTTTGACCATTACACTAAACTAATTTTGGCAAAATTTCAGGCACGCAGCTGTAATAGGTACAGAGTAATGCTCATATAAAAAAAGAAGTTTTATGGCAGCTACCCGGTCCCATGGACGAAAATGGCTGGATTTAAATAGTGATGACGGCTATTGCAAAAAAACGAATTTGCGAAACTTTCAAAATTCTAACTCCTTTAGTTTTTGAGTTATCGTGTGGAAGGATGAATGGACGGACATACATAGCTAAATCCAACCCCCCCCCCCTTCCTCCTTCTCTGCGGCCCAAATGGAATGGCAAATTTATTATACTCTTTGACTATATAATCATACGGGTATAAAAAGAAGTTGTATGGCAGCTACCCGAACCCACTGCAGTAGACCAACCAAATTTTGCAGAAACTTTGAGCATAAAACTAAACTATTTTTGGCCAATTTTCAGACACGCAGCTGTAATAGGTACAGAGTAAGCGGACGGACGGACATATATAGCTAAATAAGACACAGCTAAACAAATAAACTTTATAATACTAAAAACATTTCCTAATTATTTTATCTATTCAAAAATATTAAAAATTCTTACTAATTTATCTTTTCGGAAAAATTAAAAAACTTGAAATAAATGTATTCATAAAATGCAATTAAAAAATTACATATTTAAAACAACTAGTATCGCCCTGAGCTCGAGATTCGAGCTATTTTTGCTTTAAAATTTACATACAAAATTAGTTTTTTGAAATTTATAATAGACTAATTTAACACGAAAAATTATATTTTATTTCCTATACGTAATAACATATATTGCAAGGATGTTGTCAACAATTCTTGCGCTTGAAATTTGCTAAAAAAGAATTTATAATTTTTTCAGTTATAAAAACGTTGGTGTATTTTTGAATTTTATTGCTATTGCTATAGTTCTGAGAATTTGACTTAATTTCTAAACATATACATATAGTAATATTTTCGGACCAAAAAAAATAAAACAAAAAATATTTCTTGATTTAAAAATTTCTAAATTTTAATAATTATCTTTTCTTTATTGATAGTCAAAATGAACTGACTTTACAAAAAGTTTCTTTTTTTTTCACTTATTTTTAATTTTCTAAAAATGACACGTTAAAACATAAAAAAAATTAATATTCGAATACGATTTCTTAAGTACTTATTTTAATTAGTTATTATTACACAATCTTAAAATTATTTATTTGCTGACCTTTACTTATTTTAAATAATACAGTATAACAAGTGCATTTGGTTTTTTGTATGCAAAATGACACTTTAAAAGAAACAACAAAAAATAAATTTATAAAAAGAGAAAAAAAATTTATGAAGCAAATTTATACGGCACGAGTATGATTATGCGTTATCATCGAAATTTCGTATGAGGTTATTGGAATGGAGAAACATGTGTTTTTATAACATTATTGTGGTTTAGTTCAGAGGGGTGATCTATTGATAACGTAACACCTCCGCCCTTAAGATTCGACTCCTGGCGAATCCCACTTGATTGTATTGGAATTTTGGGTAGAGCAAATTTAAACTTTATAAAAAGGAAAATGCAAATAATAATTATTGCTGTAACTGTAATCACGTCCAATGTTAGATTTGTATACCAACTTTTGTGGTGAATGAATTTTAATTCCTCTATGTGCTTTGTGTTATTGATTTGTGTGTAATACAAATCATCCACATGAAATCGATTTGAAATTTTCGCTACAGTTATGTTGCGATTTACATAGGGTGAAATTCGGTGATGATATTCTTCTTCGGAATTTTTTTGATCAAAAGCTCCGAGAGAAATTTTACAGTTATAAAATTTTATTAAATTGTTTTCTTTTATTTTTATGTCGGTAATTTGACCACAATTATTATAAAGAGAGGTTTCTTTCAAATTTTTTGTTACCACAATGTTACTTGAAATTGATTTTATCTCCATTGCAAGATTTTGCTTATAATGGCAAATTATTTGATTTGTTTTCATTAAATTTGCAATACATTGATCCTCAATTGGGATCAGGTTTTTTTCTAATATGTTATATTTTTCTACATTTTCAAAAATATTTTGTTTACAATTTATAACTTTACTTAAATTAGTATCTAATTCTAAATTACTATCTTTATTTGGAACTTTAACAATTGTGTTCCTATAACAATTTTCTTTGACAAAATTTGGTATTGAAATTACAAATACAATAACAGAATCATTAAACAATACAGAATTTTTTATGTAAGGTAGAGTTTCTACGGTTATATTATAATTTACAATTTCTTCCTTTGTAAGAACATCTTTTGCTAAAATTTCTAATCTACTTGACAATATTATTTCTTTTATGTTTTCAATTTGTTTTACTAAAATTTGTATGTTCTCACTAATTTCATTTTTTATAATAAAAAGGTTAAGTTTAATTTCAATTTCTTTAATATGCTTATCAAAATTATTTATTGTATCACTTATATTTCTTTGTACTAAGTTTACATGTTTAGTAATTGCTTCGACTTGATCTGAAATTTCTTTGTTTATTGATATTTGAGCATTTAAATTTTCTATGGCTTTTTTATTATTGCTTTCTATTATTTTGAAATGTTCTTCTATTTCTTCACGTTCATCATTGTCCATGACTCCAGTGAGAAATCGAAGACCGTTACCAACCAAATTTACTAAACCTCGTTTTGTAACATGGTGAGGAATTATACTACTGAATTCTTCTTTCAAGTGATTGAAATTGTATAGAAGTGTATTTGGAATGTTAGTTTTTTCTTGCAACTGGTTTATGTTAAGTTCTATTTTACTTATACTTTCTTCATACTTCGACAAATCTATTATATGCAAAATTTTACTATAATTATGAATTATTTTTAGCTCGTGCTCTTGAAACAAAATGTATCCGTTACCGGATTTTAGTTCTGCAATTTCTATAGATGATTTTGAGAGGACTGAATATGGAAATAGCAGGAGAAGTAAAATGATAATTGCTGAAAAAAAAAATGAAAGAAGAGAAATTTGTTAATTTTGAAATTTATACTTTCTTTTAAATTGATTATTATAGCGAGGGAGGATTTCATTGTTAATTTTATGATGGTCTTGACCTGTTTCTATCATTTTCACCTTCTTGTGGTAGGGTTGTAATTTTGTAACCCTATTTAACTTAAGGTAATTGGAAGGCTTACCATTGGTTTTTCCTTTATTACGTTTTCTGATAGATTTTTCTTTGATTTTTGTAATAAATTCTTTGATATAAGGATATTGGTCGAAAGAAATAACACCATTTAAAAAGTCAATAGGTCTTTTGCCAGTTGAGGTGTGAATAGTTTCGTTGTAGACTTTTAAGCTTTTGATAATGGGATCTTCGTCCGTAATTTGACCTTCTTCTTTTTGGATCGTGTTCAAAATTCGTAGGTGTTCATTCAAGGTATTATGGAATCTTTCGATATCCGCATTACTACTATGATTATTGGGAGTAGTAAAATGAACGTCAATTCCTTCTGTCTCTAAATAATTTTTGAAATTCAGGCTGTTAAAGCCCTTCTCTTGGTCGGTTACAACTTTAACAGGTTTACCGAAAGATGCTATATATTGCATAAATCCATTTTTCAAATCCACCCAATTCCTAGATTTTAAGGGAATGATTTGGGCGTGCTTTGAAAACTTGTCAATAATTGTCAAGTATGGATTTCCTTTTGTGTGAAACCATATGTCCATATGGACTACTTGTAATGGTTTTTCAGGGGTTTCTGTAATTTTTAACGGTAGATTTAAAGGACGTCTTTCATACTTTGCGATGTTACAAATATGACAATTATTTATAACATTCTGAATTTCATTTTTTAATTTAGGAAAATAGTAGCTTTTCTTTAAATTTCGATAAACATCATTGATACCTCTATGGTTTGTTTTTATGTGCTGGTCAAGAATAAGTTCCTTTATTTCAAGATGATATAAAATGTCAGTAAGTAAAAATGAGCATTTGTTTAATTTTATTAGTTTATTTTTTGAAAAATATTTTAGGTATGTATTTTGAAAAGAACTGTAAATATTAATATCTTCAATCATAATTCCTATTATTCCTTTACTAGGAATATGATTTTTAAAAACTTCAATAAAAAATTTTTCGTTAGGATTAGGATGTGTGAAAATTTTTCTTGTTCTACGATGGATTTTAAACAATTTCAATTGTTCTTGTGAACCCTTTTCTATTATGATTTGTGTTTTGTAGAAATTAAGTTGTGATTCTGATATAGGAATATATTCGGAATTGTCTTCGTCAGCTGAATGCATTGTAGCATCAGTTGATCGTATTTCGTCAACTTCCATGTTGTTTGAATTATTATCATTCGAATTTAGTCTATTTAAATTTGATTCGTTTAAATGAATCTCAACGCGTGAAAGAGCATCTGCAACTTTGTTTTCGCGCCCACTTAAATATTCTATGTCAAAATTAAATTCTTCTAACTTGATTTTCCACCTTTGCAATTTTGAATTAGGTTCTTTCAAGTTATGTAACCATTGCAAGGGTTTGTGATCTGTTCTAATTGTGAATTTACGACCATAAAGGTATGGTCTAAAATACTTCACTGCCCATACTATCCCCAATAATTCTTTTTCTATCGTTGAATATCTGCATTCATGCTCATTAAGCGTTCTTGACGCGTAGCAAATTGGATGATTGTCTTGAGAGAGAACAGCCCCAAGAGCGAAGTTACTTGCATCAGTTGTTAATATAAATTTTTTTTCAAAATCAGGATAAACGAGAATAGGATCGGTGGAAATTAACAATTTTAACGAGTTAAAAGCATTTTTGTATTCTAAGTCAGAAATATTAATGTGTCTATTTTTTTTTAAGCAAGCGGTTAAAGGTTTGGCTATTTTCGCAAAATCTCTAATAAATTTACGATAATAACCGACTAAACCCAAAAATGATTTTATTTGTTTTTGAGTTCTGGGGATTGGGAACTTATTAATAGCTTCAAGTTTGTTTGGGTTGGGTTTGATTCCCTTGGTTGTAACCACATGGCCCAAGAACTCGGTTTCTTGTTTCATGAACTCACTTTTATCTAACTGAATCTTTAAGTTAGCATCTTTCAATTTCTGTAATATTCTTTTCAAATTTTCAAAGTGCTCTTCTTTACTAGTACTGAAAATTATTATGTCGTCTAAATAAACATAGCATATTTTACCTATAAAATCCCTTAAAACAGAATTCATTAGTCTTTGAAACGTTGCAGGAGCATTTTTAAGTCCAAATGGCATCCTGACGAATTCAAAGTGACCGTTATTGGTGTTAAATGCGGTCTTTTTAATGTCATCTTCTGCTATTTCTATTTGGTGATAACCTTTCGCTAAGTCCAGAGTAGTGAAATACATAGCTCTGCCTAGCTTATCTAGGATATCATCCATATTAGGGATAGGATATTTATCGTCAATCGTGACATTGTTCAGTTTTCTGTAATCAATGACAATGCGCCACTTTTGTTTGCCTGACGCATCTTGTTTTTTTGGGACAACCCATATTGGAGCCGAATATGGTGAATCACTATGTCTAATAATTCCCTGTTTTAACATATCTTTTATTTGATCATTAACTTCTTGGCGATGTATTTCCGGATAACGGTATGTTCTAGTATAAATTGGAAGCTCATTCACAGTTTTAATTTGATGTTTAATAGCATGAGTAAATGACAGATCATCACCTTCGTGGTAAAAGGCTTTTTCGAACTTTCTTATTAAATTCAAAAGCTCTGATTTTGTAGATGTGTCTAAATGATCACACCTGATTTCATTTTCTCCTAAAAATATTTCGTTTTGAAATACTTCTAGCTCCTTTAACGGAACTGGAATGGAGTATTCCTTTTCTTCATTTTCATTGAAGAAAAGTGGAATTATGCTTCCCGTTTTTAATTTTAGAAATTTTTCTTTATAATTAATTTCGGTTTCAAGAGGACGTAAAATATTATTTCCTATAATGCCATCAAATTTATCATGAAATTTCATTTCTAAGAATTTTATTTTTATATCAGAATTGAATTCTACGAAAGATTCAATCGTTATCAGGGTATCACAAGTGGTGATATCAGTGATAGTTTTTATATTCGCGGCTTTTATTTTACTAGCATAGATAGGATTGCAAATGTTTGTATTAATTATACTCATGGAAGCACCCGTGTCTACAACAAATTTTAAGGGTCTTCCTTTTGATTGGATTGTTATATAAGGAATGGACTCTTGGTCGAGGCTGTTAATTGAAAATTTTCAACCGTTTGTACTGTATTCACTCTAGAATTAATCGTTGGAGGAACCACATCCATCGGTTCTGATTGTGAATTTATTGCATTTCTTCTGGTATTTTGACTATTACTATGACTATTATTAAAATTGTTATAATTAGAACGACTATTGTTATCATTATAATTATTACTATTATGATTATTATTGTTAGTTCGGTTAGTATTTTGGTTATAACTATTATTGCTATTATAATTGCGGTTATAATTATTATTGCGATTAAAATTATTATAGTTAGCACTATTTGATTTATTGTAATTAGCGTTATTTCTATATTGATTTTGATTTATTTTACTATTATTTTTGTTGTTACCATAATTGAACCTACTATTATTGTTAGAGTTATTTTTATTTTTAGAATTGTTCCCAAATGGATTAAAATACGCGTAGTTTCCCTCATGTAGAATATCCATTGCCACTTCAATTGTTTCAGGATTTCTACTAAATAATACGGAACGCATTGGTTCAGGTAACTTATCTTTAAAAATCTCCAATCCGGTTTTAATATTGGCGGCAATACTAAAACTCGAATTGGGTTCTTCTCTAATTTTGTTATTTAGCCTCCTTAAAATATTTTTTATGTTATTATACAGATCTACACTGTTAGAAGTAAATGTTACATCTCTAAGTTCGTTGTAAATTTGGAGGGCACTTTTCTTTTCTCCGAAATTGTTAATTAAAACTTCCCGTATTTCAGACCAAGTTTTCGCATTATTCCCGTATTTCAGACCAAGTTTTCGCATTATTATTTACCTCAATTACTACTCTAGCCTTATTAACTAACTTACTTTTAATTCTACTAAGCAAAATATTTTGACTACTTATATCATATTTAATAACTGAAGGAATTATTAATTCTACTAAATCTAAAAAATTAATTAAATCGTTACCTTTCCCATCGAACTCGGGCAGACGTTCAATGTATTTTAGTGGATCTATTTCCAATGTTAATAACTGTGGTTGATCTGGCATGTTGTTTTTGTAGTTGTTCGTTTGTCTCTCTGGTTCTGAATCCGAATCGGTGCTGAATTTCTTATAGAATTTGTTGCTGGTTGAACGAGCTCTTCTGATGGCACGATTTCTCTCTCTTTGGAACATAAAATTTTTCTTTCGCTTTTAATTTAATTTTATTTTAAAGTTAAAAAAAATTTTTATTTTAACTTTTATTAATTTTATTTAAACTTTTTGATTTAACTGTTTGTCTCTTTTTTTTAAAAAAAAATTCCTTATATTTTTTTTTTTTTTTTTTTTTTTTTTTAATTTTAATAAGAAAATTTATTTTTTTAATATTCATTTTAGTTATAAGTTTTATATTATTTTCTTAATATTAATTTTGATTATTTTAAGTTTTATTATAGGTAGTTATAAATATTAGAAGAAAGTTTTTATTTCTTTTCTTTATTTTTAAGTTTTAATTACTTATAAATTAAAGTTTAATTAATTATTCAATAATGTTGAATTTTCAAAATTTTAAATTAAAATTTCTTATGTTCACAGTTTTCTTTTATTGTTTTCAAAATTCCTGAAATTGGAATTTCTTATGAGTTCACTTTTTTTTGAAATTTTAATTACTAAAAAAATTAGGCACTTAATCAATTTATTTTCACTAAATAGAAAGAAATATTCATTTTTTTTTCTTTGTCCTTTATCACTGGATCCTGTTATTTTTTAGGATCCTACCGACTGCGCCAATAATATTTTCGGACCAAAAAAAATAAAACAAAAAATATTTCTTGATTTAAAAATTTCTAAATTTTAATAATTATCTTTTCTTTATTGATAGTCAAAATGAACTGACTTTACAAAAAGTTTCTTTTTTTTTCACTTATTTTTAATTTTCTAAAAATGACACGTTAAAACATAAAAAAAATTAATATTCGAATACGATTTCTTAAGTACTTATTTTAATTAGTTATTATTACACAATCTTAAAATTATTTATTTGCTGACCTTTACTTATTCTAAATAATACAGTATAACAAGTGCATTTGGTTTTTTGTATGCAAAATGACACTTTAAAAGAAACAACAAAAAATAAATTTATAAAAAGAGAAAAAAAATTTATGAAGCAAATTTATACGGCACGAGTATGATTATGCGTTATCATCGAAATTTCGTATGAGGTTATTGGAATGGAGAAACATGTGTTTTTATAACATTATTGTGGTTTAGTTCAGAGGGGTGATCTATTGATAACGTAACAATATATTTACTGAAGTCAAGTAGCCAAAATTCGAGTTAATGCTGTCCGTCATATAGAAAACTAAACATTTTAGTACGATTTTAATTTTTTTGTATCCGTTCCGTATGTATTCTGTTTCCTAATTAAAAATTCATGAATACATGCTTCAGTTCCTTTGAAGGCATTTTTTAAATCTGAGTAGAGCATGAACTGTCAAAAAAAAATCGTTTTTTTTCTTAAAGACATTTTGACGTTTGTTTAAGATTTTACTTGTAAAATAAAAATCAAAATGTTTTAATTTAATTTAATTTTTCGTGTTTTTTTATTAAATCTGAACCCTCTGAGCGTACTCTGTTCATTAGAACGTGCTTATGTTGTTTAGCGAATGCTCAGGTCTCTGCTGTGATTTAAAAAAAAACGCCATATATAATATTCGTTCGTTATGTCAAAGTAAAACTAACAAAAGTTTTTATCATCAAAAAATATTATTCGATGTTTAAAAAGTAAAATAAAATTTTTAATTATCAGGGCTTAACCTTAATCAAAACATACAACGTACATTTTAAAAATAAACATTTAAAAATATAAGAAAAACCTAAGACAATATTTTTATACTATTTATCAATTTTTAAAATTTAAAAATCCGAGGTACAGTATATCGCGTTACGCGTATTTGGGTTGCTTTCATGTAAATTTATTTACATAATTACTTATTTCAAAATTTTTTGACAGAAATTTTTCGCCGTACGCGTTGATTTAGGTTGGGCCCTAAGTTACAAAGCATTTAAATTACAAAATATTTTTTAAGAAAGTTTATTTTTTTTTGTTTTTGCTTCCGTATGTTTCTTTATGAATTAGTGAGGGTTATGAAACATACTATAGGTATTTTCAATAATTGTGAATATAATGTATTTTTTAAAAAACAAATATTTTAAAAAAATATTATGTTATTACAATTTTCTATTTTTGTTTTAAAACATTATCTTAGGAACATAAGAAAAAACAATAAAAATATTTTTATACGCTTTGTCAATTTTTAAAAATTCGAGGTATTGTATGTAGCATATTTCGTGTGCTCTTATGTAAATTAATGTATATAACTTTTTATTTCAAAATTTTTTGTCAGAAATTATACACCATACGCGTTGATTTGATTAGGCCCTGAGGAACCAATTATTTTAATTACAAATTTTTTTGAAAGATTTATTGTTTTAATTTTTTGCAAACATATTTTATAACAACATTTGTTATACATCTCTCAAACGTAATGGCAACTACAGAATATATTTTAAAAGTTATTTTATTATTATAAAAAACTTAACAAAAAGCAACAGCAACGAAGTAGCAAAATAATTTTTTTAGAAAAAACAAAAAAAAACATACAGTAGCTTATAACGATCATGAATGGACAGAAAATATGCGTCGTAATAAACGAATGTCGTTTTAAAAGAATGCTGTGAATTTTGAAAAATTAGTATTAGAATTAAACATTGTATAATATGTTAATTTTTGAGCGGACTCTTTGAAAGTATTTGCTAGAATTTTACATGGTGTTCCAGCTTCAAGCTTATGTATAGTGCTTTTTCTTGTAATGAAATTTTTTTTTGTATTTTTGATCCGTTATGTTTTTTTTTTATATTTAAAAATAAATTAGAAAATACTAAATTCAACACGTGCCGTATGCTTTTATTTAGGTTGGGACGTAAGGAACAAATAATTTTTTTTAAGAAAGATAATTTTTTTAGTTTTGTAAACATATTGTTGGTATTTTCAATTATTTTGAATATATGTTTTAAAAAAAATTATTTTAAAAAAATATTATTTCAAAATATTTTATTTTTAAAATTTAATTGTAGCAACATAAGAAAGAACAATTATAATATTTTTATACGCTTTGTCAATTTTTAAATTTTAAAACTCCGAGGTACAGTACGTCGCGTATGCTTTCATGTAAATTTATTTACATAACAACTTATTTCAAAATTTTTTGACAGAAACTGAAAGCCGTACCTACATGCTGATTTTGGCTGATCCATAAGAAACAAATCATTTTTCTTACGAAATATTATTTCTTTTTTATGTTTCTGCAAACATATTATAGGTATTTTTTAATAAACAAATTTTTTACAAAAATATTATTTTAAATTTTCTATTTCTATTTTTCGCTTTGTCAATTTTTAAATCTGAGGTACCAGTACGTCGCGTATTTCGGTTGCTCACATGCAAGTTCACGTACGTAACTATGTATTTCAAAATTTTCTAAAAATTTTCAGAAATTATGCACCGTACGCGTTGATTTTGGTTAGGTCCTAAGTAACAAATCATTTAAATTACAAATTATTTTTTTAAGAAAGATTATTTATTATTTTTTTTAAATTTTTTTGCAAATACATATATTTTCTAAATATTATTACTCTCAAACGTAATGGCAGCTATACTTCAGAAGTCGGTTTTTTATTTAACAAAAAACTTAAAAAAAAGCAACAACAATTTATGATTTACAAAAAAAATTTTTTTTTATAACTGTTTATAATAAATTGCAAACAAAACTAAATACAGTACTTTTCGGTTAGAACGACCATGATGGGACGGAAAATATTCGTTGTAATAAACGAATGTCGTTTTAAAAGAATGCTGTGAGTTTTGAAAAATTAGTATAAGACTTGAACATTGTAGAATGTGCAGATTCTAGAATGGACACTTCGAACTCATTAGCTAGAATTTTATTTGATGTGTAATGAAATTTTTTTTTGTATTTTTGATGCGTTATTATGAATTTTTTTTATATTCAAAAATAAATAAAAAAATACTAAATTAATCAACAAGCAACATAATTAGATATAATAATTTTAAATAAAATTGATATTTCAATGTAATAAAAAACTTTCCTTTTTAGGTAAAATTTAATTCTTTGGCAAAAAGTGTAAAGTTTATTATAATTAAAATTGAACCGAGTTCGTTATAAATGAAAACTACTGTATAAACGAAATGTATTGCTTTCATTTCGAACAAAACTCAATATTTTTCGTTCACTTTTTAAGATAAAGAAAAAACAAAAACAAAAAAAAAATTTTTAAAAAATTTAAATCTCCTTGTTCATTGAATATTTGAACTAAACAAAAAAAAGAAAGATATACATAAGTCGGCGCATATAATCTTTTGATTTAGATTTAGCTGCGAGTTACAACCGAAAATGAATTACATTTACACAGAAATTCGCGCATAATATGAGAGTCATAAGCCTCAACTTTTAACAGCGTGACCGTTAAATTCAAATATACGTTAAATTAAAGACGGGTTTTCACCCGAAAAGACGCAATAGTCTAAAAGAAAATATCATTGTCCTACGAAAACAAAAACAACAACAAACCTTTCTTTTGGTTGTTGTTTCATTAAAATTGGTCTTATAATTTACCCGGAAAAAGGATGTTTATATTTGTATGGGAAAAAATAAGCCGATTAAATATTATTATCCAATTCAATAAAACTTTACACACATGCAGCAATTACTTTTCTTCAGGATTATTAATTTTTGCGTTACCGCATTTACTGTTGAATGATTTAGTACTCTTGATTAATTGTTTCAATTTAAAATAATTAATTTTATTCTCTTAATTTACTTATTTTTTAATATTACACATAATTCTTCATTCGCACTTCATACAGTTTAGACGTTATCATTCTTCAAAAATTATTTATAAGAAATTTAAATAAAAAGTGCTTTTTATTAACTTGACCTATAAGCATAATTTTTTAATTTTTAAACTAGTGACCTACTTTTCAATATACTTAGACCTACTTTTCAATATACTTATTATTACATTTCATAATTACTTTTTCAAGTCAGAAATTAACAATTTTAAAGTAATTAATAATAAAACAAAAAAAAAAAAAAAAAATTCAAAATTAAAAAATCATAAACGACAATATAATTATATTTAAAGTGAATCATTAAAGTGAACTTATTTTTTGCAATTTTATATAATTTATATTGCTTATTATTACAATGGAATTTAAATGCAGTGCAAACAATTGTTTAGTTACTGAAATGAAAGCAGATTCAGTAACTTGTAACGGGTTCTGTAACCGTAAATTTCATGGGGTTTGTTTAAACGCTCCTAGAAATTGGTATAACAACATCTTGACGCAGCATTTTGTTTGTGAAGGTTGTTTAGATCAACAAACTTATCTGAGAAAATTTTCTCATGCAATATCGTTAAACATGAATGCCGTTAGAGAAAATTTTCAAGGTACAGTTGTGAAATTATTGGAAGTTGTAAAGAACGATACAGCCAGCTTTACGGAAATGGAAAGAAATTTCGAACTACTAAATAACACTCTTAATAATTTCAAAAATGATCAAAAAAAAAGTGTTAGTGGGCTAATTAAAGTAGGAACAAATAATTTAAAAACGGAAATTTCAAAAAAATGATGTAGATAAGGCTAAGGCGGTTAACATTGAATCAACTAAAGAAAAATATGACGATATTTCAATCGAAATAGAAGCAGTTGATCCACCAGAAGTTACAATTAAACCTAAATTTAACTTAAGGATTTCCAACCTTAGCACTAATACAACAGAGGAGAAACTAGTCAGATACAGAAAAAGGTGTTGAATTGTGAAGAGGTTCATTGTAAATTAATCACACCTAAGTGGCTGAAATATAAACCGCAGTAGCATACTTTTAAAGTTAGCGTACCGAAAACGAAAGTCCAGGAAATAAATAATATTAAATTGTGGAACAAAGGGACAAAAATATCCATCTTTAAACATTTAGGTAAACAGTCAAATAATAGTAAATTAGATTCAGAAAAAAATAAAAATAAAATTAAACTTAATATCAATAACGCTAATAGCAAAACAATCACAGAAAAAAACAAGAACAGAAATACACGCAATAACACTAAGTCCACAAATAATAAAAAATATATTATAAGCAAAAACAAAACACAGCCTATGTTACACAAAAATAATAATAATAATAATAATAATAATAATAATAATAATAGTAATATAATAATAATAATAATAATAATAACAATAATATTAATAATAATAATAATAATAACAATAATAATAATAATAATGATAATAATAATAATAACAATAACAATAATAATAATAAAAATAATAGTAATAACAATAATAATAATAACAATAATAATAATAACAATAATTTAAATTCATACAATACACAACCCATTTTATTAACTCAAACACCAGTTAAATTTCATAATTATTTGCCTCAGTCTAACTTAGTTACTTATTCGCTAAATAAGCCAGATTTAAATATCTGGCTTTCCATCTGAAATTTCGGTTAGTAGTACAAATTCAAGTATAATGACTAACACAATGTGCAATTCAACCACTTCTACAAACTCAAATTTAATTACCACAAATTCAAATTCAAATTTAATTAGCACAACAACTCCAATAACGTCTAAACATATATATCCTAACTTTAAGCAGGGAGAAATAATTATAGTCGGTACTCCATGTACACAAATTTCAAATTTTAACTGGAATACAACTTCATGTATTAATACGCCAATAGCATCTATTTCAACTCCTTCCAATGCAAGTTTCGTTAATCCTTTAATGCCTCCTAAAGTTAGATTAACGACAAACGCGATAGCGAAAGATGATCATACTTATGTTCTGTCGCGTTTTAGAGATCAAAAAATTTATGAAAATGTAAGACTCTATTTAGCCTATTTGCATAAGGAAGATGACGACCTTTGTGTAGACGGTAAAACCAAACTCAATATTAAAATTTTTATTGATTAAGAAGGTTTACCGTCTAACCCAAAGGAATTAATGAAAGTATTTGTTAAATATCATGAAGGTTTCGGGGCCTCTTCTAAATCGGTCGAAAAAGATCTACAAGCCTATTGCAGTCATCTTAAAAGCAAAAGAACCGATTATTTACAAAGAATTAGAAAAAGTAGCAGTGACTTTTTTCGTCCCCTTAGTGGGAAAAAATAGCATTAATACTTACCTAGTTTCAGTTCATACATCATCTAGCTTTAAGGTACATAAAAATAAAGATAGTAATACACTTAAAATCTTCTATCATAATTGCAGTGGTATGAGAGGTAAGCTAAAAAAACTATATGTTGATGCTAAGTCCTGTGAATTCAACGTGTTAGCTTTTACCGAAACCTGGCTAAATGATTCCTTCAAAAATCAAGAAATACTGGACAGTAATTGGTTAATTTACAGGAAAGACAGGGATTACAATTCTACAAACTGTTCTCGTGGAGGCGGTGTTCATTTTGCAGTTAATAACGAGTTGTCTAGTACTCCATTACATACTAGGACAACTATTTTATTCGATCATAAATTTGTAAAAGTGAACTTAAGTAAAAATTTTTTATATCTTGGAACCGTTTACTTTCCGCCCAATACTGACAACTCCTCATATTCTGATTTCATTGATATATATCATGATATTATATCAAAATTGAATGAGGATGATTCATTATTCATTTTTGGGGATTTCAATCGTCCTTCACTATCGTTTATAGTAGACGATTCTGATAACTTGCTACTACCAATTAATTTTAATGACGAAACTGATTTTGATATTATCATTGAGTTTTATGGTAACGACTTACAGCAAATTATCAGATTTCCTAACAAAAATAATAAGTGGTTAGATCTTGCATTTTCTAATGCATATGATAAAGTGGAAGTTAAATTCGCTGATGACACAGCTTTTTTTGGAGTACAGTTTTTTGACTTTGTCAATACAAAACGAAAGACTTGTGGGTATCCAAACTCTATGTCTAAAGACAATGTTTTCGGTAAGCCTTTTGTTTTTCTTTTTGTTTAAATTTTTTAAAAAATTAAATTTTTAATATTTTGTACAGTAAAAAAAAACTTTGTATTGTAATTTGACCTAAGTATTCTAATTTTTGTTAATTGTTCTTACACTTTTTTTTTTTTTTTAAAATTCTGTTTAAAATTTTAGTATAAGATATATAGTATAAGATATTTTTTTTTTTTTGTTTGAAAAAACCTTGTTTTGGTTAATGAAAAAATAAAAAAAAATAAAAAAAAAAATAATTCAATTTTTAATATTATAATTCTTTTAATTTGAAAAATTCTGGTTAGGTTTATTTTATTGATTTATAGAAATTCTATTTAGCTTTCCGTGAAAAATGACGTGAGGTTACTGTTATAGAAAAGATTAATTTCAGATTGAAATATTGCGATTAGAATTGGTTAATTCTCATTTTTTGTATTTATGATAAGGAATTTTGAAGAATTTTTTAAATCAATTATGAAATCCCTTCTAGTTCAGAGTCCTGCATATTTATGTATATATCTTTATTTGTTTTTAGCACATTTTTAAAAAATTTTGTAAAAATGTGCCTATATAACTTCACTCTGTCCGTCCATCCGCCCGTCCGTAAGTTTACAAAAACTTTTACACCGTTTGAAATAGAATAAAGAAATAATTACCCATGGGTAGTCAGCCCCCCAAAGTTGGAAAAACCCCAATATTTAAAAAGAGTTCTGTTAGATATATTTTCAATCTGAAAACGGCAAACGATAGGTGGTTTCATAAACTTTATAAATTTTTAAAATGCAAATGTTTAGGGTTGCCATACGGTATTAAAATTTAACATTACACAAAACTAAATTTTGGCAAAATTTTTGGCCTCACTTATCTTTTGAACGGTTCAAGCTAGGGTCTTGAAATTTTGGGAGAAGTTAGATACTCAGAAATTAGTAGGAGTTGGTTAACAATTTTTTTGATGTTGCACTACATTTAATAAACATAGTTATCTTTTTATACCCGTATGACTATATAGTACAAGGGTATAATAAATTTGCCATTACGTTTGTGACGCAGAGAAGGAGGGGGGGTAGATATAGACTCAAGTGTATGGATCGGATCAGAATCGAAAAATAAATCGATTTAGCGATGTATGTCCGTCCGTCCGTCCGTCATCACGATAACTCAAAAAGTTAAGGAGCTAGGATTATGAAATTTTCACAAATTCGTTTTTATGCAAAAAACGGAATCGAGTTTTAAATTCAGCCATTTTGGTCCACGGGTTCGAGTACCTGCCATACAACTTCTAATTTTATATGAGCATTACTCTATACCTATGGGAGCTGCGTGTCTGAAATTTTGCCAAAAGTACTTTAGTATAATGGCCAAAGTTACTGCAAAATTTGTTTGGTCTACTACAGAGGGTTCGAGTAGCTGCCATACAACTCCTTCTTTTATATGAGCTTTACACTACACCTGATGAAGCTGGGTGTCTGAAATTTTGCAAAAAATAGTTTAGTGTAATGGCCAAAGTTACTGCAAAATTTAGTTGGTCTACTGCTGAGGGTTCGAGTAGCTGCCATACAACTCCTTCTTTTATATGAGGATTACACTACACCAAATGAAGCTGGGTATCTGAAATTTTGCCAAAAATAGTTTAGTGTAATGGCCAAAGTTACTACAAAATTTAGTTGGTCTACTGCAAAGGGTTCGAGTAGCTGCCATACAACTCCTTCTTTTATATGAGCATTACTCTACACCTAATAAAGCTGAATGTTTGAAATTTTGCCAAAAGTAATTAACCGCATGATATAATGTATATGTTACGGTCATACGGGTATCCCAGAGTTGACACAGTCTACTCTACTACACTCTTCCTCATTTCAACAGAAAATTAAATTTTGCTATTTTTAAACACCTGTAACTTGAATTCCTATCCAAATTTTTTTTTAGTGATATACAAAATTCAAAGCTCTATAATTATATTTCAACATGTGTCAAAGGTTTTTCTTAATTTTGAAGGGTGACGAAGCTACAACCCTTGCAAATTCCAAGAAAGCCCTGTATTTAAATTGATATAACAAGAGTTCTGTTAGATTTATTCTCAATCAAAAAACGGTAAAAGAGAGCTGCTTCCCAAATGGGTTACCATATGGTACCAAAATTTACCATTATATAAAACTCAATTTTTGCAAAATTTTTGGTCCCACATATTTCCTAAATGGTTTAAGATAGGGTCTTGGGAAAGTTAGACCCTGAAAAATTAGGAGAAGTCGGTTAGCAAAATTTTTTTGTCAAGCCTCCTGTTTAGTAGCTATAAGGGCTCGAAAATTTAAATTTTTCTATTTTTAAGCACCTTTAACTTGAATAACTGTTAAATTTTTTTTTTTTTATTAATATGCAAAATTTAAAGATCTAACATTATATTTTAACATAAATGTAAAAGGTTAAATTAAAGAAATTGTCTCTCAGTTTTCCAATTTTTGCTTATATAGTATAAATCTAAGTAAAATTACAAATTTTTGTGGAATTCCTAGAACCTAATTTTAAAAATTTAATTCCTAGAACCTAAAAAAATTAAGGGGGACAACCTTTCCCAGCTATATCAACTTTAAAATAAAAAATTTACTGTTAGCAGTAAATTTTATAAGTAAGCAAGTAAAGTAAATATTAATATTTACTTCCAAGTAAATATTGCCAAAGTTATACTTAGTATGTAATACAATATAATTTTAAAAACCCTTGGTTTTTTTTCATCACTTGTTTAAATAAGTATTACAATCATAATGCTGCTGTTATCCGTATCAATAATTTTCATTAAACTCTAAGTTATTCGAATGAAATATTAATTAATTCGAATGAGATAATATTTATATAAAGGTGATTGTCATTATGATTATAATACTTATTTATAACAGAAGTGCTCAAATTCCTTATCATATATAAAAGATGAGAATAAATTAATCAATTCTAATCGCAATTTTTCAATCTGAAATTAATCTATTCTATAGCTGTGATCTGGATTCAAGAAAAACTAAATATGGTTCCTAAAAATCGAGAAATTAAATCTAACCAGAATTTTTCAACTCAAAAGAATTAAAATATTAAAAATTGAATTATATATAACATTAAAAAATTTGTAAATTAATAGAACAAATTTAAAAATTATTTAAAATTAAAATAATTAATCAAGAGTACTAATCATTCAACAGTAAAGGCACTATAGCAAAAAATTCTGGAAAGACATAATTGCTGCATGTGTGTACAATTTTATTGGATTGGATAAAAAGTTTTAAATATGTAATTTTGTAATTTCATTTTATGAATACATTTTCTTCAAATTTTTCTGTTTTTAATATTTTTGAATAGGTATATAAATAATAAGAATTCTGAATATTTTTGAATTGGTAAAATAATTAGAAAATGTTTTTAATATTATAAAGATAATTTGGTTAGCTATGTCTCACGAGCAAACTAATGAAAGCTTTTATGATTTTAAAATGACTAATGGACTGCTCACTAAACTTTAACCAAATAGGTGTAGGATATTTCTAAGTCGGTTGTACCGACTGACAGTTTCTTTGTTTTCTTTTCAAAATTTTTTCAAAATGTGCTACAAGCTTTATTTTGAATTACATAATTCCCCACATAATAAATTTTTTTAAAATTGTAAAATCAATAAACATATAACCTAATGTTTGAATGAAATTACTTGTGAGAACACCAAGCCAAGCAAATTAATAGAGTATGGTTTATTTATTCGTATTAGTTATTATGAATAAACAAAACCAAATTAACAAATTAATTAAAAAAAAAAATCAAATTATTAATTAATCTACTAATACCTTATTTTCCTCTATAAAAATTTTAAATCACTGTCTTAATATTGTATTAAGCATTAGTAAAGTTTATATATGTGTAATTATTAATACGTTTTCAGTTGTGGAACTCATCAATAATTAATACTCATTTAAACTCTAACTTTAATCTAGTAAGTTTTTCATTTAATTTCGTATATCTGCATGTACTATATGTGAATATTACAACTTTTTCTCACATAAATTTCGCTGTCTGAAAATTTAAAATTTTCTTTTGTATACACTTTTCTTTTTAATATACTGTCACACACTCTTTAATATTTTTTTTCTCTTATAATTTCTTTAGTTGTAAAACATTTATTACAACTATTTAAAAAGTTTTTTTTTTATAAAAGTTTTAGTAGAATTTATGCAACTATATATTTGTTAAAATCGAAAATAACTTATGTGATATAAAAATTAAATTATGTTCCTCTATTTATTCTATTGCATGTTTTAGACTTACCACCTGATCTAATTAAAGTAAACTGAAATTAAAATGTTTTTATACTGGACTCAATATTCAAATAATCAAATCATAAATTTATTTTATAAGATTTAATGTTCCTTAAAATTTTTTTGTGTCCTGTATAAGTTTTCAATATTGCGTACTAAAATATTTTTGTAAATGATGTATTTTTTAATGTTGTGTTTTGTAACCGATTTTTTATTGTTGTAGAATAAAATGAAATTATTTTTAAAATAAAATGATGAATAACTTTGTAGAATACTTAAATCTAATAATAGAAAATTTGCAAGGTTACAACAGCATATGCTACGGCTGTAAGAAAATGAATAGCTTTTTATTATTTTCGTAGATTTCAAAAAGAACTTAATTCTATATATAGAAAAAAATAGAAGTTAATACAAGTATGCAAATAACTTATAACTTATTTAGTTTATATAATATACTAAGAAGAAAATTTGTTTGTTTGCTTGATGGTTTGTTTGTCCAGGATTCACGTAAAAACCACTGGCCCGATTGTCAGCATATTTTACTTGAATAATACTGGGAGCCCGAGGAATAACATAGCCAATGTACAATTTTAATATAACAAGACGTTCCGGTTCCAAAGCCGTTTTAAGCTTCGACCCCGTTGACTTGGCAAACGCGATTTATTGTATAAAGTTATTTGGAATATATTAACCAATTTCGCCCGGTGGGCTTTCAAAAACAATTTTTTTTTCCGATTTGTTCCAATTTTACAGGAGGATTTTGCAGTCTAAAAGAGAGTCTGGAACAAATGTTTTTTAATTGTTTTGCTCAATAAAATGTTTTTAATATTTTTCTTGTCAATTCAATCAGTTTGGTTGAAAATTTGCACAAGCGTTAATCTTTATTACACAAAGCTGACCGGGTTAACTTGTTTGTGACTTTTTGACCCGTTTCAGCACAAAAATTCAATGATATTTTAAATTTTTGCTGTCTGTTTAAAACATGTTCGACCAATTGAGTTAAAAATTATCGCAAGTATTGCCCTTTATTCTAAAAGCTCCCTACATTTGGTAAGTTTTTGGTATTACTTCATTCTGGCGTTAGTTCGTAGAGCCAATATATATATAAATAAAAATTGCCGTATTCGTTGTTAACTTCATTTAAATTTTCATTATTATTAATATTTTGGTAATCAAGAATTACTTTTAAATAATCATTATTATAATTTCGTTTTCCTTTGAAATTTTTGTAATAATGAATAATAGTGTATTATTGTCTTTTTCTAAGGTCAGTAAAGCATTTACTTTTTTTTATTTATTTTTCAAACTCGATATTTGAATATTTTTTGTTAAGAATCCGTTATTGATTCTCTATTTTTAGAAAACTGTTATGGTTGAAAAAGGTTTATAAATTCAGTTGATCAGTTTCACTTGTTCGCTCTGACTTGTACCGAATAGTTAACAATTGTTTTGGGCTTATTAAATAAGATAGGCTGGGTGGCACAGTGGTTAGAGTGCCGACCTTTCATGCGAGACGCCCCGGGTTCGAATCCCAGTAAAAGTAAAAAAACTTTTATCTGGTTTTCAACTCGACTCAGCTACCATTTGCCTTGGGTTCAAATTAATGGCTTAATCAATAATTAATAATTATATATCTTTAATAAAAATTAAAGCTGAGTCGAGTTGAAAACGTAGAGGTGCCGGCAAAAAAAAAAAAAAAAAATTTTTTTTAATTTCCACTCTTAATAAGGATTATATTTGTTTTTAATAATTTTTGGGTAATATTAACTAGTAATAAAGCTATGCCGGTTCTAGACCACTTTTTGACCGATTTCCCATTAACTCTTCTCGAAGCATTTTAAACTAAGGTTTGTGACTTCTGTTTAATTTAAAGAATAAGGTTTTTAACTTTGGTGTTTGATGCTATGCTGCTAAGAAACTATAGAAGCAAATGAAAGCGATAGTTATTATTTAAAAAAAACAAAAGCTTTGGCTGTTCAGGACGTTACAATAATCAAACGCTGAACTATAAATAGTGCTTTTTATTTTTTACTATTTATAAGCAAAGTAAGAAAAAGCTTTTACTGAAAACTAAATTGCTGAAAAGATTATACTTATGTACAAAGTGCACAAAGTGCATAAAAATTAAACATCAAAACAAAAGTTAAATAAATTCATACACTACAAAATATAATACAAATATAAGTATAGTGTGTAGTACTTACAAATATACAAAATACAAATGAAAAAATATTTCTTTAATTATAGTAATACAACGGAGTACTAAAGATAAAGAATACAGAATTAAAAGATAAAAAAACAAGTGATGAAAAAAACCAAGGGTTTTTAAAAAAGCACATTTTCAAAATTATATTGTGTTAAAAACTCAGTTCAATTTTGGAAATATATACTATGGGGGAATAAGTCAATGCTTACTTGTAAAAATAGTAAATTTTTAATTTTTAAGTCCTAATAGCTCTTCAATGGGGAAGGTTACCAAATTTCTCAAGAATCTAATCTCACTCACCACCCCCACCCTCCCTCCATTTTTTTAGGTTCTAGGAATTAAACCAAAATTTAGAATTTTACTTAAAATTTTACTATCTAAGCAAAAATGGATTACACTGAGAGACACTTTCTTCAATTTAAAGAACCGCTTTTGAATTTAAGAAAAACACTTAACATATGTTAAAATATAATGTTGGACCTTTAAATTTTGTATATTAATAGAAAAAAATTTGGACAGGAAATTAAAGTTACAGGTGCTTAAAAAACCCCAAATTTCAATTTTGGACCCCTTACAGCTCTTTTAAAAGGGGGGCGCAACAAAAAAATTTTCTTAACCGACTCCTACTAATTTCCGAGGTTTAGTTGTAAAACATTTATTACAACTATTTAAAAAGTTTTTTTTTTATAAAAGTTTTAGTAGAATTTATGCAACTATATATTTGTTAAAATCGAAAATAACTTATGTGATATAAAAATTAAATTATGTTCCTCTATTTATTCTATTGCATGTTTTAGACTTACCACCTGATCTAATTAAAGTAAACTGAAATTAAAATGTTTTTATACTGGACTCAATATTCAAATAATCAAATCATAAATTTATTTTATAAGATTTAATGTTCCTTAAAATTTTTTTGTGTCCTGTATAAGTTTTCAATATTGCGTACTAAAATATTTTTGTAAATGATGTATTTTTTAATGTTGTGTTTTGTAACCGATTTTTTATTGTTGTAGAATAAAATGAAATTATTTTTAAAATAAAATGATGAATAACTTTGTAGAATACTTAAATCTAATAATAGAAAATTTGCAAGGTTACAACAGCATATGCTACGGCTGTAAGAAAATGAATAGCTTTTTATTATTTTCGTAGATTTCAAAAAGAACTTAATTCTATATATAGAAAAAAATAGAAGTTAATACAAGTATGCAAATAACTTATAACTTATTTAGTTTATATAATATACTAAGAAGAAAATTTGTTTGTTTGCTTGATGGTTTGTTTGTCCAGGATTCACGTAAAAACCACTGGCCCGATTGTCAGCATATTTTACTTGAATAATACTGGGAGCCCGAGGAATAACATAGCCAATGTACAATTTTAATATAACAAGACGTTCCGGTTCCAAAGCCGTTTTAAGCTTCGACCCCGTTGACTTGGCAAACGCGATTTATTGTATAAAGTTATTTGGAATATATTAACCAATTTCGCCCGGGGGGCTTTCAAAAACAATTTTTTTTTCCGATTTGTTCCAATTTTACAGGAGGATTTTGCAGTCTAAAAGAGAGTCTGGAACAAATGTTTTTTAATTGTTTTGCTCAATAAAATGTTTTTAATATTTTTCTTGTCAATTCAATCAGTTTGGTTGAAAATTTGCACAAGCGTTAATCTTTATTACACAAAGCTGACCGGGTTAACTTGTTTGTGACTTTTTGACCCGTTTCAGCACAAAAATTCAATGATATTTTAAATTTTTGCTGTCTGTTTAAAACATGTTCGACCAATTGAGTTAAAAATTATCGCAAGTATTGCCCTTTATTCTAAAAGCTCCCTACATTTGGTAAGTTTTTGGTATTACTTCATTCTGGCGTTAGTTCGTAGAGCCAATATATATATAAATAAAAATTGCCGTATTCGTTGTTAACTTCATTTAAATTTTCATTATTATTAATATTTTGGTAATCAAGAATTACTTTTAAATAATCATTATTATAATTTCGTTTTCCTTTGAAATTTTTGTAATAATGAATAATAGTGTATTATTGTCTTTTTCTAAGGTCAGTAAAGCATTTACTTTTTTTTATTTATTTTTCAAACTCGATATTTGAATATTTTTTGTTAAGAATCCGTTATTGATTCTCTATTTTTAGAAAACTGTTATGGTTGAAAAAGGTTTATAAATTCAGTTGATCAGTTTCACTTGTTCGCTCTGACTTGTACCGAATAGTTAACAATTGTTTTGGGCTTATTAAATAAGATAGGCTGGGTGGCACAGTGGTTAGAGTGCCGACCTTTCATGCGAGACGCCCCGGGTTCGAATCCCAGTAAAAGTAAAAAAACTTTTATCTGGTTTTCAACTCGACTCAGCTACCATTTGCCTTGGGTTCAAATTAATGGCTTAATCAATAATTAATAATTATATATCTTTAATAAAAATTAAAGCTGAGTCGAGTTGAAAACGTAGAGGTGCCGGCAAAAAAAAAAAAAAAAAATTTTTTTTAATTTCCACTCTTAATAAGGATTATATTTGTTTTTAATAATTTTTGGGTAATATTAACTAGTAATAAAGCTATGCCGGTTCTAGACCACTTTTTGACCGATTTCCCATTAACTCTTCTCGAAGCATTTTAAACTAAGGTTTGTGACTTCTGTTTAATTTAAAGAATAAGGTTTTTAACTTTGGTGTTTGATGCTATGCTGCTAAGAAACTATAGAAGCAAATGAAAGCGATAGTTATTATTTAAAAAAAACAAAAGCTTTGGCTGTTCAGGACGTTACAATAATCAAACGCTGAACTATAAATAGTGCTTTTTATTTTTTACTATTTATAAGCAAAGTAAGAAAAAGCTTTTACTGAAAACTAAATTGCTGAAAAGATTATACTTATGTACAAAGTGCACAAAGTGCATAAAAATTAAACATCAAAACAAAAGTTAAATAAATTCATACACTACAAAATATAATACAAATATAAGTATAGTGTGTAGTACTTACAAATATACAAAATACAAATGAAAAAATATTTCTTTAATTATAGTAATACAACGGAGTACTAAAGATAAAGAATACAGAATTAAAAGATAAAAAAACAAGTGATGAAAAAAACCAAGGGTTTTTAAAAAAGCACATTTTCAAAATTATATTGTGTTAAAAACTCAGTTCAATTTTGGAAATATATACTATGGGGGAATAAGTCAATGCTTACTTGTAAAAATAGTAAATTTTTAATTTTTAAGTCCTAATAGCTCTTCAATGGGGAAGGTTACCAAATTTCTCAAGAATCTAATCTCACTCACCACCCCCACCCTCCCTCCATTTTTTTAGGTTCTAGGAATTAAACCAAAATTTAGAATTTTACTTAAAATTTTACTATCTAAGCAAAAATGGATTACACTGAGAGACACTTTCTTCAATTTAAAGAACCGCTTTTGAATTTAAGAAAAACACTTAACATATGTTAAAATATAATGTTGGACCTTTAAATTTTGTATATTAATAGAAAAAAATTTGGACAGGAAATTAAAGTTACAGGTGCTTAAAAAACCCCAAATTTCAATTTTGGACCCCTTACAGCTCTTTTAAAAGGGGGGCGCAACAAAAAAATTTTCTTAACCGACTCCTACTAATTTCCGAGGATCTACCATCTCCCAAAAATTTTAAGTTTCTAGCTTGAGCCGTTCAGAAGTTATGTGGGGCCAAAAATTGAGTTTTGGATAACGGTAAATTTTAGTATGATGGCAACTCAATTAATAAGTTTTTTAACAGTTTGTAAAGCTTATAAAAGCAGCTATCTTTCGACGTTTTCAGATTGAAAAAATACGCATAGAACTTTTGTTATAACGTTATAAATATAGGGTTTTTTCCAAATTTCAGGGGCTGTAGCTTCGTAACGGGTGGGGCTACAGAAAAAAGTTCTTCCATGAAATTATTTTTTTTGCAATACCTACCCGTAGTTGAAATTTCTTCTCTCTATTTCAAACGGTGTAAAACTTTGTGTAAACATACGGACAGACAGACAGACGGACAAAGTTAAAATTAAGAAAAACCTTTGACACTGTTTGAAACTTTCGTTTTGGAGCTTTCAATTTTGTATATAAATAAAAGAAAATATTGACAGGTGTTCAAGCTATAAGTGCTTAAAAGCTAAATTTATAGCAAAATGTAAGGTTTTGGACCCCTTACAGCTCCTAAACAGGGGGCGTAACAAAAAAAAATTTTTAACTGACTCCTACTTATTTCTAAGTATCTAGCTTCTCCTAAAATTTCAAGTTTCTAGATTGAACCGTTCAGAAGTTATGAAGAGCCAAAAATTTTGCAAAACTTAGTATTAGATAACAGTAAATTTTAATACCGAGTGGTAACCCTATACATTTGGCTTTTAAAAGTTCGTAAAGCTTATAAAAGCAGCTATCTTTTACCGTTTTCAGGTTGAAAATATACCTTATAGAACTCTTGTTATAACTATTTAAATATAGGACTTTTTCCAACTTTGTGGGGCTGTAACCCCTTAACGGGAGGGGTAATAGAAAAAAGTTTTAACATTTAATTATTCTTATTGCAATACTTACCCGTTGCTGATATTTTTTTGTCAATCGTACGTAAAAAGGGACGGACGGACAGAGTGAAACTATATAGGTACATTTTTACAAAATTTTTTGAAAATGTACTAAAAATTTCAAATACAACTATAGCATAGCAGTCAAAGCAACATAAAAAGATTTTAACTGCTACTCAGCAAAAACTTTTCGTTCGACAGTTGCTTTTTAAAAAAATATATGAAAAGCTTTTAATGCTTTTAACTTGAAATGATCGCATCATAGCATAGCAGAAGCAATTCCGTTACAAAAAACGAGGAAGAGTGTAGTAGAGTAGACTGTGTCAACTCTGGGATACCCGTATGACCGTAACATATACATTATATCATCCGGTTAATTACTTTTGGCAAAATTTCAAACATTCAGCTTTATTAGGTGTAGAGTAATGCTCATATAAAAGAAGGAGTTGTATGGCAGCTACTGGAACCCTTTGCAGTAGACCAAGCAAATTTTGCAGTAACTTTGGCCATTACATTAAACTATTTTTTGCAAAATTTCAGACACCCAGCTTCATCAAGTGTAGTGTAAAGCTCATATAAAAGAAGGAGTTGTATGGCAGTTACTCGAACCCTCTGCAGTAGACCAACCAAATTTTGCAGTAACTTTGGCCATTATACTAAACTACTTTTGGCAAAATTTCAGACACGCAGCTTCCATAGGTATAGAGTAATGCTCATATAAAATTAGAAGTTGTATGGCAGGTACTCGAACCCGTGGACCAAATTGGCTGAATTTAAAACTCGATTCCGTTTTTTGCATAAAAACGAATTTGTGAAAATTTCATAATCCTAGCTCCTTTACTTTTTGAGTTATCGTGATGACGGACGGACATACATAGCTAAATCGATTTATTTTTCGATTCTGATCCGATCCATACACTTGAGTCTATATCTACCCCCCCTCCTTCTCTGCGTCACAAACGTAATGGCAAATTTATTATACCCTTGGCATATATAGTCATACGGGTATAAAAACTTAGACTTAATGCTGTGTAGATATTTCACAGCAATAGCATAGCATAACTGTAGTATTTAGTAGAAAACTACGTAGTTTTTCAAATCCTGTTTGAAACGAGAATTAGTTTTATCTCTTGGTTTGTTTTTTTGTGTGTGAATTGAATTGAAACGAGTTGAAGTTTTAAAAAGTAAAGTTAATTTGAAAGATCAAATTTCATTTCAGTAGGTATTGGGTCGCTTGGGGCTGGGAATTCGGTGCCAGAAAGAGATAGTAATAGTTTGACTTATTGACCTACATTTTTGATTAATGGCCAAGTCTCCTGGAAGTAGGTCACCCCCGGGAGTGGGTTAACTCTTAATAACAATCATGTTTACTTGGTTTAAAGTAATAGGTGCATATGAAAAAGTATTAAGCAAAATAATTTTATAAATATAAATAAAAAAATGCAAATTCTTTAAAAGTAAACCAGTTGTCTGTGTTTAAAAAGAGGTAGCTTTGAATATGGGAATTGTTTATAATTAAAATTTTTGTAAGACAAATGATAAATTATTGTTTACGCATGTCTATTAAGGTACAGAAAAAACCTTGTTCTTTTTATTAATTAATTTGTTATTGTTAAACTGGTTTTTGTTATTGGGAATGAAGGTTCATATTTATATTTAGACAGATTTAAGATATATATAGTAAAGACGAAAATAAATAATTTGTTTTTGTTAAATATTTAAAAGAAAACACAATAAAAAGGGCGCTCATTTATAATTTTTACCTATGTAACATTAATATACATATGTCTACATCTATATGTGTAAGAAAGATAATCTGAAATAAAGCACTAGTATTTGAAAATAAAACAATAAAATTTTTTGACACATTTTTATTTAAATATTTTTATTAAATTCTTTGTTTTAAGTAATAGTCGCACATGACAAAATAGTAAGCAAAATATGCCTTAAAATAGTACAAAACAAATTTTTAAAGGTATAGAAGAAGTGCATAAGAAAAAAAACTTGCCTTTGGACTGTGTAAAATTTTTAAAGGAACAAGAAAGTGCACAAGAATACTTCATTGCTTTTTAATAGTGACTTAATATGTCAGGCTACTTAAGGTAGGTCAGTAATAAACTAGATTGTTAAAGTGAAAATTTTTAAGGGTATAGAAGAAGTGACTAAGAAAAAACTTGTTTGTACTACATAAAATATCATAAATAAATTCGTTTGGATTGTTCATCTAATTTTAATGTATGTAAAACTCATTCTGTTTTCTACTAATGCAAAAATAAAAAGAACTTTAAGAAAATAATTGTTTGCTTGCACATTTTTGTTCTAACTTTATATGCTGTAAAGAATGAAAAATAAAAATAGGTTAATTGCTTTTGGCATTTATAGTAAACGTAAAATAAAACATATTATCTGAAGGTACAAGAATATCAGAGATTAAAACAACATTTTTTTTTTGTTTTTTTTTTCTTAAATTGTTACATAAAGTAACAGGAATATTATTGCTTTTCTGCAATAAAAAAATGTTCTGCTTCCTCTAAAATAAGCAACTTCTTATTTTTTTTGATGAGCATTAAATCTCCCTTTAAAGTTATGGAAATTTGGCTCATCTTCGAAAATTTGCCCGTATTGATCGGGCGCAAAAATTATAAAATTTTTGGTTTCAATAACCCATTTTTCTTTTTTTTCTTTAGTTATATATTTCCTTATTTTATCTAAAACTAATACCCGGTGAGCGTTGCTGCGCCTCTCAATGGAGGTTTAATTTAAGATGAGGTTACTGCAAAAATTTATCACAAAAATTACAGACGGTGTAAATGTAAATTTTAAAATGTATGAAAGCAATTTTTTAAAAATGATTTTCCAGGATTATTCTAGTAATTTTTTAAACTTTCTGTTATTCAAAGCAGTACAAACTACTTTACAAAATTGGACGTAATTTACTTCGAAAAATTTTTTTTACCATTCGTAGGACCGACATGTGTTACTAAACACTAAGACTGTTGACAGACTCAACTCCATTTTCAAGTTGCTTCACGCATATAAAATTTGGAGTTAACCGATCAAATCGTTTCTAATTTAAGTAACGCAAAAATCTTTAAAAAGCCACTGTGCCGCAATGGGTTAACGGAACTCAACTTTCTCTTTGGGCAAAGCAGTATTGCGCAAAATTGGACGTAATTTGCTTCCAAAACTTTATTTTGACAATCGTCGGGCCGGCATGGGTTAACAAATTCCAAGTCTGTTAAAAGAGTTAACTCCATTCTCAAAACGAAACACGTATACAAAATTTGAAGAAAATCGGTCAAACCGTTTAAAATTTAGAGTAAAGTAACCAAAAAATTTATAAAAAGCTGTTGGGCCGCAATGGATCAATGGAACTCAAAATTTTTTTTGAGGCTTTCTTTTTATCCAAAGCAATAATTGGCAAATTTTCACAGTATTAGGTCCAAAATTATTTTGACCAACCGTCGGGCCAACATGGGTTATCAAATTCCAAATATGTTAATAGAGTCAACTCAATTATCACAGGGGAGCACGTATACAAAATTTGAAGAAAATCGGTCGAACCGATTCTAATTTAGAGTAAAGTATTGAAAAACCTATAAAAAAATGTTGGGCCGCAATGGGTTAATGGAACTCAATAAAGCAGTATTTCATAAAATCTTACAAAATTAGGACCCAACATTTTTTTTGACCAACAGTCGGGCCAACATGGGTTAACAAATTCTAAATCTGCTGATAGTGTCAACTCAATTCTCAAGGAGCATCACGTATACAAAATTTGAAGTCAATTGGTCAAACCGTTTCTAATTTAGAGCAAGGTATTGAAAAAACCTATAAAAAGCTGTTGGGCCGCAATGGGTTAATGGAACTAAACAAAATTTTTTTTGAGGCTTTATTTTTAGCCAAAGCAGAGTTTCGTAAAATTGGACAAAATTTGAATCCGGTCCGACATGGGTTAACAAATTCTAAAACTGTTAATAGTGTCAACTCAATTCTCAAAGAGCATCACATATACAAAATTTGAGTCAATCGGCCAAACCGTTTTCATTTTAGAACAAAAAAGTTTAGATACTTGCACCACAGCCCCAACTTGGCGGTCCGTTAGAGCAAAATTTTTGGGCCACGATTTCTATCCGTACCCAAAAACCTCTATATACAAATTTTCATGAAAATCGGCCGGGCAGTTTAGGAGTGTATTCGCAAACAAACAAACAAACTTTCGCTTTTATACAGGGTGTCCCGGGAATAACGTGCCATAAAACAGCAGATGATAGGGGAGTTCAAAACGACCAAAAAATTGTATGGGAAGGGGGGTCTATCTCCAACTTTAAAAAAATCTTAAACTTTAATTTCTTCAACAATAAAATCTTTTGAAGAAATTTATTTAAAGGAAAAAAGAATTTTATTGAAACTTTATTTGGTTATAACTTTTATGATTTTTGAGATAAGAATAAAATTTGAGTTTCAAAATGTTCGTAGAGAAACAAATATTTTTTTTAGAAAAAAAAAATGATATGGTATTTGCTCAATTTTTTGAGCAATAGGGTTCAATGCAATTTATGCCTAAAAAAATGCTCATAATTTTAACCTTTAAATCATTATAACTTCCAATTTCGAAGAGCAATATGCATTACTTTTTATGAATTAGAAAAAGAATTCAACACGCTTTAATGTGCACGTTAAATTTTTTTTTTAGCTACTAGATTTTTGCTTTTATGGGTAAAAGCAAAACATCAAAAAATTTAGTGAAAAAATATAATTTTTTTTAAAAATCGGATCTTTAAGGCCTTTTAACTCCGTATGGGTTGGAGATAGACCCCCCTTCCCATACAATTTTTTGGTTGTTTTGAACTCCCCTATCATCTGCTGTTCTATGGCACGTTATTCCCGGGACACCCTGTATATGTAGATATAAATCAGTTCAGGCTCCATTTCATGTTGTAATTAAAATGGCTTGAAAAGTATTTTCTTTTCAATGTTTTAGAAGGTTCTTGCTGTTGTACGAGTAGTTGTTATTGTTGTTGTTGCTGATTACTGTGTTGCTTTTTCCGTTTTGGAAAAGACGGGTGTAGAATTGAGCTTCCTGAAGCGCTAAAGGAAAGGTATCTTGATTATTTTCCATTTTTGTTTCAGATTATGATTCCCAAAAATCCGACGGAATTCATACAAACATCCGAGGTTTTTAATTCATTCATTTTTATTAGAAGGATTTAATTGCATTTTATAATTTTCTATTTCCTAGTCTTAGGATATTTTAAGACGTCGAAATAAAATGACTATATTTATTATAATTTCTGAGAATACAATGTTGCAAAAACAAGATTTATAGATAGGAAGGTTAAGGAAAATTGTAACTTTAACTAAAAAAAAACAAGTGATGAAAAAAACCAAGGGTTTTTAAATTGTTGTAAAAACTCAGTTTAATTTTGGAAATATATACTCGGGTGACTAAGTCACTGCTTACTTGTAAAAACAGTAAATTTTTAATTTTGAAGTCCTAATAGCTCTTCAATGGGGAAAGTGACCAAATTTCTCAAGAATCTAATCTGACTCACTCCCCGCTCGCCCTCCATTTTTTTAGGTTCGAGGAATTAAACCAAAATTTGGAATTTTACTTAGAATTTTTCTATCTAAGCAAAAATGGGTAAAACTGAGAGACACTTTCAAAGAACTGCTTCTGAATTTAAGAAAAACACTTAACATATGTTAAAATATATTTTTGGACCTTTAAATTTTGTATATTAATAGAAAAAAAAAATGGACACCTGTTAAATTATTTTGATTGCAATACCTACCCGCTGCTGATATTTTTTAGTCAACCGTAGGTAAAAAGGGACGGACGGATGGACGGACAGAGTGAAACTATATAGGTACATTTTTACAAAATTTTTTGAAAATGTACTAAAAATTTATAATATGGTTTTTAGCACATCTTCAAAAAATTTTGTAAAAATGTGCCTATATAGCTTCACTCTGTCCGTCCTTTTGTCCGTCCGTCTTTTTGTCCGTCCGTCCTTTTGTCCGTCTGTCCTTTTGTCCGTCCGTCCTTTTGTCCGTCCTTCCTTTTGTCCGTCCGTCCGTTCGTATGTTCACAAAAACTTTTACACCGTTTGAAATAAAAAGAAATTTTAACCACGAGTACCTATTGCAAAAACAATAATTTCGTTAAATAATTTGTTTCTGTGGCCCCACCTGTTACGGGGCTACAGCCCCCCAAAGTTGGAAAAAGCCCTATTTAGGGCTTTTTAGGCTTTTATAAGAAAAAGTCTTGAATTTAGCAGGAGTCGGTTAAAAAATTTTTTTTGTCAAGCCCCCTATTTAGGAGCTATAGGGGCTCAAAAATTGAAATTTTGCTATTTTTAAACACCTGTACTTGAATACTTGTTATTATATACTTAGTTATATATTATATTGAAGTTGCCAGAAGTAAAAAATAATAGTCAGGTTGACAGAAGTCGAAATTTATTTTTTAATTCTCAATTTTAAACTTTATAACAATCTACACACTACACATATAAAAAAAACAACTACATTGAATAAAAGTTTTTCAATAGATTTAAGAATAAGTTTTAACTATTGATAAATTGTATGTGTACCTCCCCTTATTCAATTTTTAAATTTAATAGCTACATAGGTAAGTAGGAACTACATTTCAATAATAAAATCTGAAATTTTTGTTACAAATGTATGCTTGTCTAACGTTCTGAAAAATATGCAAAAAATGATTCTGAATTCTTTAGTTTACTTTATACCTATTTGTCTAGTTTATTTATTTAATTTTTCTTAAGTTTTTTATTGACAAAAATATACATATTTTTGTGTATGGCCATGAGTCATGACTTGTAAGTTTCTTAAAAAAAACAAATGTTATTGCTTGCGTTCCTTTATGAAGAGTAAACTCTTTTCTTCTCTCAACTACTGCCAGCTACACCAGCTTTTGTAAAAGAGTAGATGAGAGGAGAAGATAATTAAATAATTTCCAGCATATAGCTTTAATAAAAGTTTTTCACATTAGATGAATTATCACTTGAATAGTTATATTAAATCATATTTATTTAAAAGTATTATTTTTCAAAACATAATCTTATAAATATAAGAAAAACCAATAATAATATTTTTATGCATTTTGTCAATTTGTAAATTTTAAAAATCCGAGGTATAGTACCTACAATACGTTACGCTTATTTTGGTTGCTCTCATGACTCATGTAAATTCATGTATCTACATATTTCTAAATTTTTTGACAGAAATTTGAAAACATATTATAGGTATTTTCAATTATTTTAAATATATGTAATGAAGGTATGTTTTAAAAAATATTATTTTAAAATATTTTATTTTTAAAACTTAATCGTAGCAACATAAGCAAAAAACAATTACAATATTTTTATACGCTTTGTAAATTTTTAAATTTCAAATATTCGAGGTTTAGTACGTTGAGTATGATTTAATGTAAATTTATTTACATAATTAATTATTCAATAAAATTTTCTGCAATGCACTGACAACGTACGCGTTGATTTCTGTTGATCCATAAGGAACAAATTATTTTTCTTAAGAAATATTTTTTTTTATTTTTTTATGTTTCTGCAAATAAATTATAGATATTTTTACTTTATTTTAAATTTAAGGTATTTTAAAATAAAAAAACAAATTATACTAAAATATTATTTTAAAATTTTTATTTAATTTTTAAGTCCGAGGTACCAATACGTCGAGTATTTCGGTTGATCACATGTAAAATTATGTACGTAGCCACCTATTTAAAAATTTTTTCTAGATATTATACACCGTATGCGTTGATTTTGGTTAGGCCCTAACGAACAAATCATTTATATTACAAATTTTTTTAAGAAAGATTATTTATTTTTTAATTTTATCATTTGTTTGTCTTTCAACGTAATGCCGACTACAGAAGATATTTCAAAAGTCGGTTTTTTATCTTACAAAAAACTTAACAAAAAGCAACAACAATATACGATGTACAAAATATTTTTTTTTAGCAAAAAAAAAACAAAATACAGTAATTTTCGCTTATAACAATCATGAAAGGCGGAAAATATTTGTCGTAATAAATGAAATTCGTTTTAAGAGAATCCTGTGAATTTTGAAAAATTTGTATAAGATTTGAACATTGTAGAATGTGCTAATTCTAGAATTGACACTTACAACTAATTTGCTAGAATTTTATTTGATGTGTAATTTTATTAATATATAAATTATTATATTTTGTATTTGGTCGGTATATCTGAATAATTTTAATCGATTTTGTTTAAAAACGTGTCGGTATAACCTAACTATTGCTATATCCGAAGTTGTAATAAAAGAAAGCAAACATAAAAAAATTATGTATGAAATTTTTTGCTTTTTACTTTTCTGTCTCTTTAAACATAATATTGTTAAAACGGAGTTCTTTATAAATTAAAACTACTGTATAAACAAAATGTATTGCTTCATTTCAAAACGAACATATTTTTTTTCAACAGAATTTTAACTCCCGTTTACTTGTTAATATAAAGAAAAAAAACAAATCAAAACAAAAATTTTAAAAAAATTTTAATCTCCCTGTTGAACTAAACCAAAAAAAAGAAAGATATACATAAGTCGGTGCCTATAATAGTTTGATTGAGCTGCGAGTTATAACCGAAAACGAATTACATTTACACAGAAAGTAGGCGCATAATCTTAAAGTCATAAGCCACAACTTCAATCCGCGTGACCGTTAAATTTAAATTTACGTTAAATTTATGATGGGTGTTCACCTGAAAAAACTCAAAATTATAAAAAAAAATATCATTGCGTTATATGAAAACAATAAAAACCTTTCTTTTGTTTGTTGTTTCATTAAAATTAGTCCAATACTTTACCGGAACAAGGGACATTTATATTTGTATGGAAAAAAATGAGCCGATTAAATATTATGATGTCTCTTCCACGTGCTTTAGTTGTTGCAAATGCAAAAGCTGAAAATTATAATAATTATTATGAAATGAGAAGATATATTAAAAAATTGCAAACAAAAACAGCAAATGAACAAGTTTTGAAAGTGGGTTAGAACTAAAAAAGTTTCAAGAGTATCTTAGTAATTATAAAATCACAGGGTGTCAATACAGACAAAATGAAGCAGGGAGTGGTAAAAGAATAATTCATATATATAACTAGCAGATTTACAAATTACAAAAAAGCAAGTTTAGGCCAATTTTTCGAAGTACTGCTTTGGTTAAAAAGAAGCGTCAAAAAAATATTTGTGGAGTTCCGTTAACCCATTGTGACATAGCAGCTTTTTACACAATTTTTCATTACTTTACTCTAAAGCAAAAACGGTTTGACCACTTGAATGTAAATTTTGTTGGCTTCATGTATATACTTATCATTCCTACGATTATTCAAAAAAAAAAATTTTTGCAATTAAATTACGTCCAATTTTTGAAAGTAAGTAAAACTTCTTTGAATTAGGGGAATGTTTTAAATAATGCTTTGTCGAGATCTTTAAACCGGTTGCGAAAGAAAAACTTTAAAAACCCGTTTGCAAAACAGTTTGAACGATTATCTCTAATTTTTCTATACGTTTTTCTTCTGCTCCTTGACAATTTGGCGCTGCGTGAATTTTCACTGTTATTATTTAATAATTATGAAAAGTTTCAAGTGCAATTTGAAAAATTTGTTGAAAAATCCCTAAAAAACTCGTTTTAAAAAAAATTCTTTATTACATATTAAAATTAACATGTACACCATTCTTGTGTTAACTTTTTTCAATAACATCAACTTAAATTAAAACTCCATTGAGAGGTCAAAAATGTATACTAAATTTGCCATTATGTCATTATACTAAGTAAATAGCAGTTTTTTTTGAATTGCCAGCGTTTGAATAAAATATAGTCGATGGTTTAGAAAAGGTTTAAAAATCTGCTTTGAAACTTATATATTATGTTTTGCACTTACCTGAAAGTGCAACTACGCTCTTGCTCGTTTGTTTATGATTTTATGAGAGAATGTAGGCTTCTTTCTTGGAAAAACTTTTAAAATACTATGTTTTTAAGTATAATATATACGAAATTGAATTTTTTTTGATTTTTAGATTTTATTTGAAGAAAACTGAATTTTTAGATTTTATTTTTAAAAAACAAGAACTGCAAAGTACATAAAAAACCAAAACTTACGAAAAAATGTAGAGAAGGAAAATCTTATGATATCTAAATTTAAAGATATTATTATTCGGATTTTTTATTAGATTTATTTTTATTATTATTAATATTACCTCACTTACCTTTTGCACTATTTGAGACTATTTGAGAGCAAAAAAATTAGTATTATTAATTAAGTGAGCTTTTGGAATAAAGGTTAACTTGCGCTAATATCAAAACTTAGAAAATTTTATTGAATCATTGTGCAAAGCGGACTCTCAGAATTTTTCCTTTAAAATTTTGTGACAATCGGGCCAGGGGTTTCCATGTGAATCCTGGACAAACAAACAAACAAATTTTCTCCTTTATATTTTAGATACACAAGTGTTGGCGAGATCTTGCCAACATGTAAGAAATATTGCTCATTAAAATTATTATAAATATACTTCACATAATAAAAAATTATGGCAATACTTATAGCTTTAAATTTATTATTATGTATCCCATACACGATTGACCTGTTTTGTTGTTATGCATCCCTTACACGATGTTTTTTTTTTATTATGCAATATTTATTTAATTTCAGATTATTTTACAATAATATATAAAATTATGTATAAGAAATTAAGTAATTTTAAAACTACAGCTTATAACTACTATTTAAAAAAAAAAGTTTCTTTAAATTATGATTTTTTACAATTTTTCTAATTTTTTTCATTTTTTTTTTTAAATTTCAAATTTCAAAGTTTAATTTTTAAGATTTTTTTCAAATTTTCTAAGTTTACTTTTAAATATGTTTAAATTTTTAGTGTTTTTAATTTCTACCGGTAGCGAGTTGACACGTTTTATTGCGCTGCATTTTAGACTTTTTTGCTTCAACGTTGTTTTGGCTTAAGAAATTTCGATATTTTTCCTGTTTCTGGTTAGATAGTTATGAATATTCTCTCTATTTTGAAGTTTTAGTTTTGACTTAATATTATTATTCAGGATATTATACATGTATTTACATTTTTAAAAGTAAATTAGTTGGTTAATATCCAGTGTATCAATTATTTTATGTAAAATATTAGTTCTGGTTCTTATATTCAAATTAAGTAAGGTTTTGAGGGCTCTATTCATTACTGCACTCATTTGATTTTTATGAAAATATGAAAAATAACTCCAACTGCACATATTAACCCAATTCTTGATAATATATGGCCATTATAAATAAGTTTAGCAGCATAATTCGGAATACTCCCCATTCTTCTGACAGCCATTGTTATAGGAATAATTTTTTTTTAAGTGTTTTTTATATGTTTATTTAATCTTAGGTTTTCATCAATTATCATTCCCAAGTACTTAACACTATCAACTTGTTCTACTATAGTATCCTTTACCTTAAGTGTAATATTATCATTTGTTTTCTTTTCCATTTTGAATATCATATAATTAGTTTTTTTTCGCATTTATGCATAATTCATTTTGGTCCAGCCAACTGCAATATATCTTTAAGTCGTCATTTAGTATATTTTGAAGTTCTTCAGAACTTTTTTGCTTTTGTTATAAGGTTAGTGTCATCCGGATAAATGTTGTATTTTAACTTAATATTGGTTTAGGTAAGTCCATTATATACAGCAGATATAATAACGGCCCTAGTCATGAACCTTGTGGAACCCTGTTTTTATTACTAGTTCATCACTTAGTATTTCATTAACTTTAAAAAATTGGCTTCTATTTGGAAAATAAATTTTTAATAAGAGATAACTGATACCTCTAATTCCTATGTTGTCTAGAAATCTGATAAGTCTGGAATGACTTACCACATTAAATGCTTTTGTTAAGTCAATGAAAACTGCGGCTACTATCGTTATCCAACGCATCATAAATATGTTTCAAAGTTGCTGCGATAGCTGAATCTGAACCACTTTTTTCTAAGAAACCATATTGATTAGCATCAAAGCCTATTGTTTTAATAATGAAACTTCTTATTCTTAAATTTAGAATTGAAATTGGTCTATAGTTACCACAGTCGTCTTTTGACCCAATTTTGTGAATAGGAACTAAATATGCTTTTTTTAACGAATCAGGAAATATACCATTAGTGAAACTTTCATTTATCAGTTTCACTAAAGATGGGGTTATAATATTGACCAACTCTTGTAGATCTCTCGCTGTGATTTTATCAAATCCTGGAGTTGCATTTTTATTTAAATTCATAATAATATTAATGGATTTCTGGTTCTATAACTGGAATAAGAAACAACGAGTTGCTATTATATAGATTTTGTGAGCAGTTAGTAAAATCGTTGGTATTTCGAATGTTCTCCTATTTCAGTAAAAAAATTATTGAGAGTATTTGCAGTTTCATCATCATTTTCAGTTTTTTCACCATTGCCTTTATTAACATGAGTAACATTTTTCAGTTTGTCTTCATTGGTATTTTTTATAGAATTATTCAATATTTTCCATAAATTCTTAGAATCGCTCCCGGCTTTTTCAATATTTCTATTAATATAATTTTTTTTTCTTCTTTTATTAATTTTATCACCTTTTTCTTCATTTTTATATATTTTGCCTTTTTTTCACTATTAGTCGCATTATTTTTTTGTCGATTCTATAATGCTTTTCTTATTTTCAGCTTGTCATTAATAAAATGTCTTATCCAGCTTTTATTTCTGGTTCTCATTGGTATTGTCTTTGTACATATTTCTTTTGCTTCTTGTATAATTTTAACTGAGGTTTCGATTTCGTATATATTTTTATTTTCTATTTTGTATTTTATTTTACTATGGAACACATTTGATTATAATCGATTTGTTTATGTTAGTACTTTTTCATTGGTAATTTCTCAGTTATTAGATAGACAGTTATTTTCTTTTATATAATTAACATTATAATTGGCATTCATGTTTGTTATTATGTGACCAATTAAGGTGTTAGAGTTACTTGTATTTCTTGTACTTTCCGTTTTATTAGCTATGCTATATCCAGAAGTTGCTATAATATCCTTAAAATGTACCGATATTTAATCTTGGTTTTGAGTTCAGGATTTCAATTATAGTAAAGTTATATTTGTCATCTTTACATATTTCATTGATCCCACCTCGTCTTTTTTTATTTCTACAGTTGTAAACTGCTTGGTAATTGGGGATGTTGTAGGTATCTTTTTCATAATAATAAAGCCAAACTTCTGTAATTATTACTATGTCTATTTTTTTATATTCAAGTTCCTATACTATGTCCTATGTCTATATTAATGTTTCAAGTTCCAGTATTTTATTTCTAATGTTACATATATTTAAATACAATATCTTTCGATCTCCAATTTGCATTATATTTCCTTGTTCTGCCATTATTATCTGCCGATCAAGTAATTTTGCCTAGATTCTCTTGTCATTTGATGATTTTCCTTATATTTGTTATAAACATGTCGTCTATATGTAGCTAGATCAATCGAAACATCTTTATTACAGATTCCTATGCTTTCGTGGTACCTGTTATATATTTTCCGAAGTTCCTGAGAGTCAGTTGGTAGTCCTTTTTGATTATTTAGAACCTTTTTTTGGTTTCCGTTATACCATCAAAGTAAATATCATTTTGATCTTGGAAAAATGCAAATATCATTTTTAATTCTTTTTAATACTATTATTTTCTCTCTTTTCTCCATTATTATTATCATTGCTTAGGCTAATTTTATCGTCTTTAATCCTACTTTTTAAATTATAATTGGTTTGGTTAGTTCTATCATTTCTTAATCTTACTAATACTATCATTTTCTCTTTTTTTTGTATTATTATCATTGTTAGTTTTATCATTTTTACTCCTACTTTTTGAATTATTATCAATAGTGTTATTTATTTTTCTATTACATTTTAGGATAGTGTTTTTATTTGACCATAATTTTGGAAAATATGAAAGAATGTAGCTACCTTCTTTTTATCTTTATTATAATAAATTTTGTTAGTCTTTTCATTGTTATGGTTAATATTATTATTACTATTATTATTTTTATTATTATTATTTTTATTATTATTATTTTCATTGTTTATATGAGTTATATCACTGTTAGTGTCTCTAATACATTAGTATTATTCTTATTAATATTATCATTAACATTATTATCAGTTCTGCTTGCAGAAGCACTTTTTTTATTTTCATTTACATTTGTATTTAATTTGTTATCTTCCTCTTCTAGTTTCCTTAATTGCTAGTATCCGAGTTTTTGTTTTCTTATGCTTAATTTCTTTTTATAAGCTGGACATGACCTACCAAAATTTTATGATTAACATCCAATCCCAAACTGAATTTTTCATTTGATTTTATGCAATAAATGCATTTATTAATCTCCTCTTTTTGGCATTCACTTGTCTTGTGTTGTTGATGGCACTTCAAGCATGTTTCTTTATTCGTAAATTCCGCAGCCCTATGGTTAAACTCTTTAGATGCGTTTTCTAGAATTTTCACTGTTATTATTTAATAATTATGAAAAGTTTCAAGTGCAATTTGAAAAATTTGTTGAAAAATTCCTAAAAAACTCGTTTTAAAAAAAATTCTTTATTACATATTAAAATTAACATGTACACCATTCTTGTGTTAACTTTTTTCAATAACATCAACTTAAATTAAAACTCCATTGAGAGGTCAAAAATGTATACTAAATTTGCCATTATGTCATTATACTAAGTAAATAGCAGTTTTTTTTGAATTGCCAGCGTTTGAATAAAATATAGTCGATGGTTTAGAAAAGGTTTAAAAATCTGCTTTGAAACTTATTATGTTTTGCACTTACCTGAAAGTGCAACTACGCTCTTGCTCGTTTGTTTATGATTTTATGAGAGAATGTAGGCTTCTTTCTTGGAAAAACTTTTAAAATACTATGTTTTTAAGTATAATATATACGAAATTGAATTTTTTTTGATTTTTAGATTTTATTTGAAGAAAACTGAATTTTTAGATTTTATTTTTAAAAAACAAGAACTGCAAAGTACATAAAAAACAAAAACTTACGAAAAAATGTAGAGAAGGAAAATCTTATGATATCTAAATTTAAAGATATTATTATTCGGATTTTTTATTAGATTTATTTTTATTATTATTAATATTACCTCACTTACCTTTTGCACTATTTGAGACTATTTGAGAGCAAAAAAATTAGTATTATTAATTAAGTGAGCTTTTGGAATAAAGGTTAACTTGCGCTAATATCAAAACTTAGAAAATTTTATTGAATCATTGTGCAAAGCGGACTCTCAGAATTTTTCCTTTAAAATTTTGTGACAATCGGACCAGGGGTTTCCATGTGAATCCTGGACAAACAAACAAACAAATTTTCTCCTTTATATTTTAGATACACAAGTGTTGGCGAGATCTTGCCAACATGTAAGAAATATTGCTCATTAAAATTATTATAAATATACTTCACATAATAAAAAATTATGGCAATACTTATAGCTTTAAATTTATTATTATGTATCCCATACACGATTGACCTGTTTTGTTGTTATGCATCCCTTACACGATGTTTTTTTTTTATTATGCAATATTTATTTAATTTCAGATTATTTTACAATAATATATAAAATTATGTATAAGAAATTAAGTAATTTTAAAACTACAGCTTATAACTACTATTTAAAAAAAAAAGTTTCTTTAAATTATGATTTTTTACAATTTTTCTAATTTTTTTCATTTTTTTTTTTAAATTTCAAATTTCAAAGTTTAATTTTTAAGATTTTTTTCAAATTTTCTAAGTTTACTTTTAAGTATGTTTAAATTTTTAGTGTTTTTAATTTCTACCGGTAGCGAGTTGACACGTTTTATTGCGCTGCATTTTAGACTTTTTTGCTTCAACGTTGTTTTGGCTTAAGAAATTTCGATATTTTTCCTGTTTCTGGTTAGATAGTTATGAATATTCTCTCTATTTTGAAGTTTTAGTTTTGACTTAATATTATTATTCAGGATATTATACATGTATTTACATTTTTCAAAGTAAATTAGTTGGTTAATATCCAGTGTATCAATTATTTTATGTAAAATATTAGTTCTGGTTCTTATATTCAAATTAAGTAAGGTTTTGAGGGCTCTATTCATTACTGCACTCATTTGATTTTTATGAAAATATGAAAAATAACTCCAACTGCACATATTAACCCAATTCTTGATAATATATGGCCATTATAAATAAGTTTAGCAGCATAATTCGGAATACTCCCCATTCTTCTGACAGCCATTGTTATAGGAATAATTTTTTTTTAAGTGTTTTTTATATGTTTATTTAATCTTAGGTTTTCATCAATTATCATTCCCAAGTACTTAACACTATCAACTTGTTCTACTATAGTATCCTTTACCTTAAGTGTAATATTATCATTTGTTTTCTTTTCCATTTTGAATATCATATAATTAGTTTTTTTTCGCATTTATGCATAATTCATTTTGGTCCAGCCAACTGCAATATATTTTTAAGTCGTCATTTAGTATATTTTGAAGTTCTTCAGAACTTTTTTGCTTTTGTTATAAGGTTAGTGTCATCCGGATAAATGTTGTATTTTAACTTAATATTGGTTTAGGTAAGTCCATTATATACAGCAGATATAATAACGGCCCTAGTCATGAACCTTGTGGAACCCTGTTTTTATTACTAGTTCATCACTTAGTATTTCATTAACTTTAAAAAATTGGCTTCTATTTGGAAAATAAATTTTTAATAAGAGATAACTGATACCTCTAATTCCTATGTTGCCTAGAAATCTGATAAGTCTGGAATGACTTACCACATTAAATGCTTTTGTTAAGTCAATGAAAACTGCGGCTACTATCGTTATCCAACGCATCATAAATATGTTTCAAAGTTGCTGCGATAGCTGAATCTGAACCACTTTTTTCTAAGAAACCATATTGATTAGCATCAAAGCCTATTGTTTTAATAATGAAACTTCTTATTCTTAAATTTAGAATTGAAATTGGTCTATAGTTACCACAGTCGTCTTTTGACCCAATTTTGTGAATAGGAACTAAATATGCTTTTTTTAACGAATCAGGAAATATACCATTAGTGAAACTTTCATTTATCAGTTTCACTAAAGATGGGGTTATAATATTGACCAACTCTTGTAGATCTCTCGCTGTGATTTTATCAAATCCTGGAGTTGCATTTTTATTTAAATTCATAATAATATTAATGGATTTCTGGTTCTATAACTGGAATAAGAAACAACGAGTTGCTATTATATAGATTTTGTGAGCAGTTAGTAAAATCGTTGGTATTTCGAATGTTCTCCTATTTCAGTAAAAAAAATATTGAGAGTATTTGCAGTTTCATCATCATTTTCAGTTTTTTCACCATTGCCTTTATTAACATGAGTAACATTTTTCAGTTTGTCTTCATTGGTATTTTTTATAGAATTATTCAATATTTTCCATAAATTCTTAGAATCGCTCCCGGCTTTTTCAATATTTCTATTAATATAATTTTTTTTTCTTCTTTTATTAATTTTATCACCTTTTTCTTCATTTTTATATATTTTGCCTTTTTTTCACTATTAGTCGCATTATTTTTTTGTCGATTCTATAATGCTTTTCTTATTTTCAGCTTGTCATTAATAAAATGTCTTATCCAGCTTTTATTTCTGGTTCTCATTGGTATTGTCTTTGTACATATTTCTTTTGCTTCTTGTATAATTTTAACTGAGGTTTCGATTTCGTGTATATTTTTATTTTCTATTTTGTATTTTATTTTACTATGGAACACATTTGATTATAATCGATTTGTTTATGTTAGTACTTTTTCATTGGTAATTTCTCAGTTATTAGATAGACAGTTATTTTCTTTTATATAATTAACATTATAATTGGCATTCATGTTTGTTATTATGTGACCAATTAAGGTGTTAGAGTTACTTGTATTTCTTGTACTTTCCGTTTTATTAGCTATGCTATATCCAGAAGTTGCTATAATATCCTTAAAATGTACCGATATTTAATCTTGGTTTTGAGTTCAGGATTTCAATTATAGTAAAGTTATATTTGTCATCTTTACATATTTCATTGATCCCACCTCGTCTTTTTTTATTTCTACAGTTGTAAACTGCTTGGTAATTGGGGATGTTGTAGGTATCTTTTTCATAATAATAAAGCCAAACTTCTGTAATTATTACTATGTCTATTTTTTTATATTCAAGTTCCTATACTATGTCCTATGTCTATATTAATGTTTCAAGTTCCAGTATTTTATTTCTAATGTTACATATATTTAAATACAATATCTTTCGATCTCCAATTTGCATTATATTTTCTTGTTCTGCCATTATTATCTGCCGATCAAGTAATTTTGCCTAGATTCTCTTGTCATTTGATGATTTTCCTTATATTTGTTATAAACATGTCGTCTATATGTAGCTAGATCAATCGAAACATCTTTATTACAGATTCCTATGCTTTCGTGGTACTTGTTATATATTTTCCGAAGTTCCTGAGAGTCAGTTGGTAGTCCTTTTTGATTATTTAGAACCTTTTTTTGGTTTCCGTTATACCATCAAAGTAAATATCATTTTGATCTTGGAAAAATGCAAATATCATTTTTAATTCTTTTTAATACTATTATTTTCTCTCTTTTCTCCATTATTATTATCATTGCTTAGGCTAATTTTATCGTCTTTAATCCTACTTTTTAAATTATAATTGGTTTGGTTAGTTCTATCATTTCTTAATCTTACTAATACTATCATTTTCTCTTTTTTTTGTATTATTATCATTGTTAGTTTTATCATTTTTACTCCTACTTTTTGAATTATTATCAATAGTGTTATTTATTTTTCTATTACATTTTAGGATAGTGTTTTTATTTGACCATAATTTTGGAAAATATGAAAGAATGTAGCTACCTTCTTTTTATCATTATTATAATAAATTTTGTTAGTCTTTTCATTGTTATGGTTAATATTATTATTACTATTATTATTTTTATTATTATTATTTTTATTATTATTATTTTCATTGTTTATATGAGTTATATCACTGTTAGTGTCTCTAATACATTAGTATTATTCTTATTAATATTATCATTAACATTATTATCAGTTCTGCTTGCAGAAGCACTTTTTTTATTTTCATTTACATTTGTATTTAATTTGTTATCTTCCTCTTCTAGTTTCCTTAATTGCTAGTATCCGAGTTTTTGTTTTCTTATGCTTAATTTTTTTTTATAAGCTGGACATGACCTACCAAAATTTTATGATTAACATCCAATCCCAAACTGAATTTTTCATTTGATTTTATGCAATAAATGCATTTATTAATCTCCTCTTTTTGGCATTCACTTGTCTTGTGTTGTTGATGGCACTTCAAGCATGTTTCTTTATTCGTAAATTCCGCAGCCCTATGGTTAAACTCTTTAGATTTATAACATCTAGAGACTTTTATGGCATAAAATACCTTGCTCGTTTCTCATCCAATACATAATTTTTCGTTAGCTATTATTTTTGAGAATGATTCTTTATCCACTTCTATAATTGCATTAAACATTTCTTTCAGTATTTTTTCAGTGGGTATATTTTTTCACTTTTAGATCATAACTTTAAATTACTATACCTTACACCTATGAAATAGGTAAAAGAGTATATTAACTTTGGTATGGCGCTTATAACCACCTAAAAGAAACGATCTAGATATAGAAAAGTACATGTATTTGTGATCAGTGTGATCTCCTGAGCCCGTCTGTCCATCTTTAGGCACGATAACTCAAAAACAAATAAAGCTGTCTAGATGAAATTTAACTGTAGGTTAATGGTACTAAAAGTACAGTGGGGATTGCATATAGGCGAGATCGGCCCATTGGTTTGAGGTCGTTCACTTTTGATCGGTCTAAGGGCTAACGAACTTGTACCAAAAATCTCGATAACTCCACAATTAACAACGCTATCTTGATGACATTTGTAGTAAAGAAACTACGGCGGTAATTAATTATGGATTCTAAAAGTTTTTGATCGAATTTAGGTCGAACAAGCATAATCCCGAAACTAATGAAGATAGAATCTCTAAGTATTCGAAATTAATAAAGATGCTAACTTGAAACCAATGTGGAAGCTTCAAATTCCAATGCATTCAAGAAAACCTATTAAAATTTGATATAATGTTTGAGCTTCAGTGTTAACGTTTAATTTTGGAAAAATATGCACTGGTGAATAAGTTTTTTTTTTTTTTCGTCCTTTTTTCATTCCGCAAGGGAGCGATTTCCTGCTGCTGTTTTTGAATTCTCCCAAGTGAGGCACTGATTGAACTCGCTGATTGAGCTACCTTGCTTCCTTTAGTCTGTTGTTCACATCTGCCTCCGCACCACCATCAGTAGTCATTATGCTACCGAGATCGTTGAACTGGTTAACATATTCGACTGGTTGTGTTTTCAGCATGATGAGTTGGTTGTCAGTGCTGTTGATTTTCATCGCCTTAGTTTTGCGGATGTTAATTTCAAGGCCTGCGTTAAGTGCTAGTCTTTCCAATTGTTCCAGTTTGGACAACATATCGCTAACCTTGTGTGCTAGAAGTACTTTGTCATCTGCATAAGAATATCATTATGTGAAAGATGTAAGTTTGAATTTAGAAAATTTGAGTTGGTAGATAAAGAATTAGCGGAAGATGCCATTGGACCCTTAGGACGATAAGTTTTCTGAAAATTATCTGAAAAGTAGAATTGAGTTTGGATACCATCATAACTTACGCTTTGTGTTAACGAAGTCGAAAAATTAATTTTTTGGGTTCAACAATTAGCTTGTTGCCAATGTCAGCAACATATTTCACGTATGCTGTATTGGCTTTATGTTTGAATTCAATGGCAAGTTCCTTATAATAATTCAATAAGTCGTCGCTTGGTACTGATGAATAATTGATTTTTTTAAATATTTTATTTCGTCGATTTCTCAGATTCCTAAGATCTCTATCTAACCAAGGTTTTGTTGTTTTAGTTTTTTTACAAATTTTACGAACAAAAGTGTCAATAATTGCAAACAGCCTAGAATAAAAGATAGAGCTAAGCAAATTGATATCCTGTTGAAGTAACAGTTCAATAAGTGATAAAACCCAATTGATACTTCGGTAGTCAGCATTAAAAAAATCGTATACAATTTCATTATTGTAAGATTTAGCGAAGAGTGGGATGGAAGTGGAAAACTCGAAAAAATGATTGAAAATGATTGCGTTATGATGAGTAGTGTTAGTGAAAAGATAATCTGCATCATCAGCGAGATTAATCAACACTTTTTGAAAATGCAAGATCTAACCACTTGTCATTACTATTAGGATATCTAATAATTTGTTGTACATCATTACTATACAATTCACTAATGAGACCGAAGTAAATTTCATCTTAGAAGTTAATAGGTAAAAATAAATTATCAGAGTTATCGACAATTTTTAAACAAGGGATGAAAAAAACTAAGGGTTTTTAAAAAAGCACATTTTCAAAATAATATAGTGTTTCATACTGAGTATTTTATCGGAATATAATGTCCAATGTTAACGTTTAATGTAGAAAATATATACATTGGTGACTAAGTTACTACTTATTTATAAGAACAGTAAATTTAAATTTTTAAGTCCTAATAGTCCTCCATGGGGAAGGTTGCCCATTTTGTCAAGGATCTAATCCTCACTACTCCCCTTCCCCCAACTTTTTAGGTTCAAGGAATTAAATTGTGAATTCACCAAAATTTGGATTTGGATTAAATTTAAGAAAATCTTTTGACATATGTTAAAGTATAATATTGGACCTTCAAATTTTGTATACTAACAAAAAAACTTTGAACAGGTATTCAAGTTACAGGTGTTTAAAAATAGCGAAATTTCAATTTTCGAGCCCTTATAGCTGCGAAACAGGAGACGTGACAAAAAAATTTTAGAACTAACTTCTTAAAAAATAAGAACTAACTTCTTCTAAAATTTCAAGATCCTAGCTTAAACCGTTTAGAAGATATATGGAGCCAAAAATTTTTCAAAAATTGAGTTTTGCATAATTGTAAATTTTGGTACCGTATGGCAACCCTGTAAATTTTAGTGATGTATTTTTGTAAAGCATAAGAAATCAGCTCTCTTTTACCGTTTTTAGATTGAAAATATAACTAACAGAACTCTTATTATACCAATTTAAATATAGGGTTATTTTTGGAATTTGCGGGGCTGTAGCTTCGTCACCCTTCAAAACTAAGAAAAACCTTTGACACATGTTGGAATATAATTAAAGAGTTTTCAATTTTGTAAATCACGAAAAAAAAATTTTAACAGGTATTCAAGTTACAGCAGTAGTTAAAAACTAGCAAAATTTCAATTTTCGAGCCCTTATAGCTGCTAAACAGGGGACGTGACAAAAAAATTTTCTTAACAGTTACTTATTTGGAAGGATCTAACTACTCTTAAAATTTCAAGACCCTAGCTTGAAGCGTTTGGAAGATATGTGTAGCAAAAAAATTTCCAAAAATTGAGTTTTGGATAATGGTAAATTTTACTATCGTATGGCCACCCTAAACATTTATCTTTTAAAAATTTATAAAGTTTATAAAACCAGCTATCTTTTGCCATTTTCAGATTCAAAATAAACTTAACTCTTGTTATAAAAATTTGAATTTAGGGCTTTTGCCAAGTTTGGGGGGCTGCAACTCCGTAACAGGTGGGGCTACAGAAAAAAATTCTTCTACGAAATAATTTTTTTTGTAATACCTACTCGCGGTTAGAATTTCTTTTCTCTATTTCAAACGATGTAAAAGTTTTTGTAAACATTCGGACGGACAGACGGACAGCCGGATAGACGGACAGACGGATAGACGGACAGACGGACAGACGGACAGACGGACAGACGGACAGACGGACAGACGGACAGACGGACAGATGGACAGACGGACAGACGGACAGACGGACAGACGGACAGACGGACAGACGGACAGACGGACAGACGGACGGACAGACAGAGTGAAACTATATAGGCACATTTTTACAAAATTTTTTGTAAACATGCTAAAAAGGGAAGGTCGATTAAAATTTCCGAAAATAAAGATTGAGTCATTCTCATGCATATCCGAAATAATGTTTTTATAGACATTGTAAAATTCAGAATATAAGGAATTGTCTGAGCATGGAAGAAAGTAAACAATACCTTGGTATAAATTATTCGTACCTAGGTTTAATTTAATAAATTGGTGATCAAAGGAATGATATGTACCAGTAATTATTAGTACACAAGATAAGTTATTATTTACAACAAGGAGTATGCCACCCCCTCGCAAACAATTTACACATTGATAATCACGATCTTTTCTGTATATGGACAAATTACCATCAAGAATTTCCTCGTTCTTAAACGAATCGTTGAACCATGTTTCCGTTATAGCTAATATATTTAAAATTGGAGGACATTAGCATCAACATAAAGGTTAGCTTGCCTCTCACACCACTACAGTTATGATAAAATATACTGATGTTATTGATATTTTCAGTAGATGGAGAGGTTTTTTTAGATCGTAACATTAGATAATGAAATAAGATTAGAATTCGGTACAGACTAGGATAATTATTACGTGTTTGGACGAAACTTGTTATAGTTCTCTCGAGATTGGTACAAGAAATTGTAGTAATTACTATCAACCTGAGATAAAGCCTGTACAAATCTTTATAATTAGATGGCAGGCCATCATTGTGAATAGAGTCCTAGTTTTGCCTTCTAAGACGCGATTATGTGAATCATTATGTAGAAAGGCAGGGAAAAGTTTTACATTATAAAGAATTTCTTTATCTCTGAATCTAGACAGTGCGTATCTACAATCTTCAGTTAATGATTGTTTTCTCATCCGAATAGAGGTATGAGCGGATTATGAGCGAGCTTGTTTTTATTATTGCTATTATTACTATTATTATTATTATGATGATGATTATCATTACTATTATTATTATTACTATTATTAATAATATTACTTAATTATTATTAATTATTATTATTATTAATATTATTATTATTATTATTATTATTATTATAATTGTTACTAATATTAATATAATTATTAATAATAGTGAAAAGTTTGAACAGGTATTCAAGTTACAGGTCCGTCCGAATGTTTACAAAAACTTTTCATTAGGAGTCGGTTAACAAAATTTTTTTGTCACTTTCCCTGTTTAAGAGCTATAAGGGCTCGAAAATTGAAATTTTGCTATATTTAAACACCTGTAACTTGAATACCTGTTCAAATTTTTTTTTAGTAATATACAAAATTGAAAGGTCCTTAATTAAATTTCAACATGTGTCAAAGGTTTTTCTTAATTTTGAAGGGTGCCAAAGCTACAGACCCCGCAAATTGCAGAAAAGCCCTATATTTAAATTTATATAACAAAAATTCTGTTAAGTGTATTTTCAATCTAAAAACGGTAAAAGAGAGCTGCCTTTATAGGTTTTACAAAAATACTACGTTGAAATTTATAGGGTTGCCATACGGTACTAAAATTTACCCGGCGTTGCCCGGGAATGTGCAAATTGTAAAAAAGCAAGTTTCAGTCAATTTTTTTTTTTTTTTTTTAGAAATGGTTTAACCGATTGACTTCAATATTTGTATATGTGTTCCTCTTTCAAAATGGAGTTCACTCTATTAACAGACTTGGAATTTGCTAACCCATACTGATCCGACGATTGTTCAAAAAAAAAATTTGTGAGTAAATTACGTCCAATTTAAAATAGGTACAATTTCTTTAAATAAGGGGAATGCTTAAAAAAATGTTGTGTCGTGTTCTTTTAACCAATTCCGAAACAAAAACTTTGAAAACAGTTTGAACGATTATCTCTAATTTTTCTGTACGTGGTGCTTCTCGACAATTTGGTGCTCCTTCACGATAGAGTTGAGGATGGTGGGTTTCCGGTGAATAATGTTAACTGAATTAAAATTTTTTTTTATTATTATTTAATAACTATGAAAAGTTTCAAGTGAAATTTGATAAATTTGTTAAAAGATTGCAAGAATAATTCTATAAAAAGCGTTTTGAAAAAATTTCTTTATTACATTTTCAAATTAACATGTACACCATGTGTAATGTTTGTGTTAACTTTTTTCAATAACATCGACTTAAATTAAGACTCCATTGAGTGGCGTTTCCCCGGTGCGCCGGGTAAAAGGTAGTTTACATATAAGTATTAATATACCCGTTATGACTATATAGTTATTATACCCTTATGACTACATAATCATTATACCCGTATGACTATATAGTCAAAGGGTATAATAAATTTGCCATTACGTTTGTGACACAGAGAAGGAGGGAGGGTATATAGAGACTCAAGTGTATGGATCGAATCAGAATCGAAAAATAAATCGATTTAGCTATGTATGTCCGTCCGTCCGTCCGTCTGTCCGTCCGTCACCACGATAACTCAAAAACTAAAGGAGCTAGGATCTTGAAATTTTCGCAAACTCGTTTTCTTGCAATCATCTTGCCATCATCGCTATTTAAATCCAGCCATTTTGGTCCATGGGTTCGGGTAGCTGCCATACAACTTCTTTTTTTAAATGAGTATTACTCTGTAACAGTTGCGTGTCTGAAATTTTGCCAAAAGTAGTTTAGTTTCATGGCCAAAGTTTCTGCAATATTTGTTTGGTCTTCTGCAGTGGGTTCCAGTAGTCGCTATACAACTTCTTATTTTACATGAACATTACTCTACACCTATTGAAGTTGGATGTCTGAAATTTTGCCAAAAATAGTTTAGTGTAATAGCCAAAGTTACTGCAAAAGTTGGTTGGTCTACTGCAGAGGGTTCGAATAGCTGCCATACAACTCCTTTTTTTATATGAGCATTACACTTAAACAAGCTGGTATGTTTGAAATTTTGCCAAAAGTAATTAATGTTTATAATAATAATGATATAATGTTTATATAACGGTCATACAGGTATCCCAGAGTTGATAAAGTCTACTCTACCACACTCTTCCTCGTTTTTTTATGATATTATGAGAGAAATGTAGGCTTCTTTTTTGAAAAAACTGTGTTAAATTACTATGTATTTAAGCCTAATTTTAGTGTAAAATTTAAACTGCAATTTTACACTGAAATCTATTTTGAAAAAACAACAACTGCAAAGTAGATAAAAAACAAAGACTTACGAAAAAATGTAGAGAAGGAAAATGTTACGTTATTTAAATTTAAAGATACATATTATTATTCGGATTCTTTATAAGCTTTATTTTTATTATTATTAATATTATCTTATTTACCTTTTGCACTATTTGAGACTATTTAAGGAGAGAAAAAAAAAATAGTCTTATTAATTAAGTAAGCTTTTGGAATAAAGGTTAACTTGCGTTAATACCAAAAATTTGAAAATTTCATTGAATCATTGTGCAAAACGCGTAAACAGGTCAAAACCAAATTAACCCTGTGGGTTTTTATAATTAAAATGCTGGTACAAAATTTTAAATAAAATTCTTTTAATCGTTAAAGCAAATAAAATATTTAGAAAATTCATGGCGTCGTCGTGGAAAACAGGTTAGTTTAGACTTTAAAATCGACCTCTGAAACAAATCTGGATACAAATCGGAAACACAAAATTTTTTGGAAGCCCGCCAGGCCAAAATGGGTTAATTCATTCCAACCAAATTTATAAAACTAATGTCGGTTGCTAAGAGGAATATTTGTGCAAAATTTCAAGTCAATCGGTAACAACAGTTTGAATGATTATCTCTAATTTTTCTATACGTGCTCCTTGACGATAGAGTTGACGATGGTGGGTTTCCGGTGAATAATGTTAACGGAATTAAATTTTTTTTTTTATTATTAATAAAATGGGTAATAGCTAGTTGACATATAAAACTATAGGTCAAAAGTTTATACTAAATTTACCATTATTTCATTACACTATGTCAATAGTAGTTTACTTAAATTGCCAACATTTGACTAAAATATAGTCGATATTTTAGAAAAGGTATAAAAATCTGCTTTTCAACTTATATTTTTTTTTGTACTTACCTGAAAATTCTACTACGCCCATCCTATGTAACCTCCGGGCTCTCAGAATTATTCCTTCAAAATTTTGTGACAAGCGGACCAGTGGTTTTCACGTGAATCCTGGACAAACAAACAAATTTTCTCTTTTATATATAAGATTTACAGCTGCAGCATTATATTTCAACATACGTCAAAGGTTTTTCTTAAATTTGAAAGGGTTTCTTTAAATTGGAGAAGTTGTCTCTTAGTTTTAACCATATTTGCTTAGATAATAAAATTCTAGGTAAAATTCTAAATTTTGATGTGGGACCATCATAAGTTTGCTAAGCAAAAATTTTAGAACCTTCCCCATTGAAGGGCTATTAGGTCTTAAAAATTAAAACTTTTATGTTTTTATAAAACAGTAACTTATTAACCAGTGTAAGTTTTCTAATATTAAACGTTAATTTTGAAGCTCCAACATTATATTTCGCACATATTAACAGGTTTTCTTGAGTGCATTTTTTTTGGTTAAATTATAAGTATTTCACTATTAGTCATATAATTAATAAATTAATAAAATAACTAAATTATAATATTATCATTTATTTTTATATATATTTTTGTAAAAATAAATGATAAAATACTCTGTAAGAAACCGTATATAATTTTGAAATTGTTCTTTTTAAAAACCCTTGGTTTTTTTCCTCACTTGTTTTGGTTGAGGATTATTAAAAGAGATAGCAAATGGATTAAGAAGAGTTTTGTTTCAATTAGTGTATGACTTATTAAGTTTAGAGTCTTTAAAATGCGGAACTATGATCCAATTTTTCCAGTGTTTATAAGTTATTTTATCATCAACTTTAGAAATAGGTACTATAACCTTAAATGATTTATATTTCGGTTTATATTTTAAATTTTTTGGTGTAATTAGTTAACAATACTAATATTACATTTAAACTTATTTTTAAAAAAACTATTTAGATTACTTACAGTTGTATATGATGGGCATTTTGAAAAGTATAGAGCAATGTTACCATATGTGCCGTTCAGTTTTGGGTTTGGTTCATTTGAAATCTTGGCGGAAACGTTTTGTAAGGTAACAGGATTTGTTGAGTTAGGAGATTCCGCGTTTGTTCATTCACTATGTAATGAAATACCCTTCGAAGCAGGTGCCGGTTTGGGGTACTCAGGTCCAAGAGTACTAGTAGCAGTATCCAGAGAAGAAATAAAACTAAAAAACTGATCCGTTTGAGAGCAAGATTCTTTTGAGGTCTTTTTTTTATTTGTATTTGGTTGAAAGGTTTTGTTAGATACATTCCAGCTGGCTTCCACTTTTGCGTAAAGCTTGCCTATGTCAGTTTTTAATGAACAGATCTCATCTTTCAGCTTGTCTCGATTGTTTATAGATGAATTAGACGCTTTAGACCCAATGACACGAAGTTTTCTTACATCTGTTTTAAGAGAAGGGATTTCATCTTCTAGCCTGCCAGTACTATTTATTTTCTATAGTTTGTCAATGAAGATAGATTTAATTCCTGCTAGGATGAGTAAAACTTCGTTCTTTATATATGAGACCGTATCGTTAGTTGATGTTGATAGAGTTAATGGATTTGTGTCGTCAAAACGTTGGCACAAGTCCAATAAGACATTGTTGGTATTGTCAATGACTTTCATTGATTTGCTTAGCACTTGCATTTGGCCATCTTTGATGCCAAGCAGGCTTGATAAGTTTTTATTGTTCATATTAATTAACAGATCGTGAATATTTAGATATTCATCACATACGAAATTGTTGCAAAATCTAGAAGGATGCCAGTTTCTTTTTAAACCAACGCAAGTTCCATGCAGTTTTTTCCCACAGAAGCCTTTGCATTTCAACAAATCCAATTTCGCGTCATAATTAATTACTGCACGTGACATGAACACATTTAAATGCGGAAGAATTATTGATACCGATTTTGTGTGACATAGCAAGTCAAGAGTCAGCAAAATATTATACAGCACTTTAAAATTTAAATTTATTAATTTTAATTTAAAATTTTAATTAAGTTTTTGTTATACTTTTTGTTGTTATAATTATTTTTAAAATAATTTACTAAATACTTTAATTGAAATATTAAATTTAAAACAAAGCAAAAAAGTGTGTCTGAACAGTATTAACGATAAATTAAAAATAAAGATAATTTTGAAATTTGTTTGACGCCGATGTTAGTTTGGAAGGGCTCACTGATGTTCCCGTTGTGAGTGACCGCTAGTTCGGAGGTTTCGTACAGCTCTTTTATGATTCGAAATATCTTGCATGGTACACCTTTCTCTTTTCATGCTCTCCTCTTCTCGCAGAGGCTTTCTTAAAGTCCACGAATATCAGGTAGAGGGGAGTCCGCCATTCGATCGATTGTTCGATGATGATTTTTAGTATGTTTGAATGGTCTACACAGCTCCTGTGAGGCAGAAGCCTGTGTGCTCGTCGTGTAACTCTGGTTCGATTTTTTCTTGGATTTTGCTTTGGATTATGGTTGCAATGATTTTTTATAGTGTGTTGAGGAGAGTGATACCACGCCAGTTGTTGCAATCTTTGAGGTCGCCTTTATTCGGTAGCTTGACTATTGTACCCTTTTTCCAAGAAGGAGTTAGCTCTTCATTTTCCCATTCTCTTATGATGTGAGGTCTCAGAAATTCAGCTGATGTATTTTGGCAGGCTTGTAGAATTTCTGCCGGAATATCTTCAGACCCAGACGCTTTGTTTTTTTTCAATTTGGTGATGGCTTCTTTGATCTCAGTCATAGTTGGTGTGGAAGTGCTATGCGCAGATTGTTTGTATTGTTTTCCGCTAGTGATATTTCTTCTGTTTTGTTTATTTCACTGTTGCTGGTTTCTTGGAAATGTTCTCTCCATCTTTTCGTTTGTTCTTGGCCGTTAGTAATTTCTGTGCCATTTTCAGAACAGAGCTTGTTCACAATTTGATGGAGTTTCTTTGCATCCTTTTGTCCAGCAGGTGTTTCTGCATCTGAGGCTAGCTTCTCAAGGAATTTGCTCTTGTCTCTTCTGGAGGCTCGTTTTACTTTCTTTGCTAGGGTGACAACTTTGCTTTCTAGCTTTTTCTTTGCTTTTGCCAGTAATTGCTGTATGTGTGTAAAATTTTATTGTATTGGTTGAAAAGTTTTAAATAAATTATAAAGTTAAATGGGTTAGCTATGTCTTACGATCAAACCAATAAAAGGTTTTATGGTTTTAAAATGACTTATGGACTTAACATTAAATTTGAAACTACAGCTAGGGTATTTCTAAGTCGGCTGACTGTTTCTTTACTTGTTAAAGTTTGGTTTATATATAAAATATATATAAATATAATTTTAAAAATTTTTAAAGTAGGTTTTGAATTCAAAGCTACAATAAAGCTCGTCCGTTGTGTTTAAAAATTTAGCTGTCAACTGATATTTTAAAGTTGAAAAGTTTAAAAAAGTGACGAAATTTTTGTTGTTTGATTATTATATAAATCGGTTTGTTATAATGTATTACGGTTTGTTATAATGTATTTTTTTTTACTCTATAGACACTAGATTAGACTAAAAATCTAAAATCAATATACGACTTTAACCAATCGCCTGTTTAATTTGAAAACTCTGTGTATTTTATTTTAAATCTAACTCATTTTGACATTGCTTGAGTTTTCTTTAATGGATTATATCGTCGGTTTATTGCAAGAACTACTCAAGTCACAAAATAAACATTCCGAGATATTCAATTTTTAAACTTTTTTTTAATTTTAAAACTGCTAAAAACTTATAAAAATTAATATTTTTTATGATGAGTAAGAAAATTTTTATTTCTTTGTTGTTAAGAATAAAATAAAATAAATTTTTTGTCTTAAAATTATTTTAATTATATTAATTTTTTAATTTGAAAAATTATCTGCGTGACTTGCGTATTTTTTGATGTTGAAATTTTTCATAAGTGTGGACTTGAGTAGCTTTTATTTTTGTAAAATTGACTCTTATTATTTAATGTTACTCCTCACTAGAAGTTTGATCTGAATCATTTATATTCCATTCTAAGACTGAGAATAGCTCCAGATTAGTATAGTTTTAACAGGTCTTACAATAGTAATAAAATTTGTCCTACATTAAGCAGAAAAATTGCTGTTGATAGAATTACACCCCTAAGACACTTATTTTATAAGTATAGTGAAGAGGTCTTTGGTGAACTTAACGGCATGATGTTAAATAATAATATTCAAGGTCTATCTGAAAACTTTGCGGAGGTTAAGGAACTAGTTTAATTAAATCAATAATTAACTTTGTTATATCAACTGAAACACATAATATTGTTTAATTTTTATTAATATTCTAATTATTAATTCAATTCAATTTTTATTAATATTTTAATTTTTTTTAATTATTAAATTTAGTTCTCACCAGAATTTAAATCTGAGTCACTTATATCTGATTCTAAGACTTCATTGACCTTTTTAGCAGCTTTTAATGATTTGTACCAAGGATGATATTCTTGAGAAATGGCTCCAGATTTGCAGAGTTTTAATAATAATCTTTTTTCTTTTCCAAACTTATAGGAAGGTTCTTCTTGTATGCTTTATTAATGGATAATGTTTGAAAATTAACAGGAATTTCTTTTTCAAAAATACATACTATTTCCTTGTAATCTGAAGTATGATTGTAACGATATTCAATAATACCAGGTTTCGATTTTTGGTATCGAAATGATTTCACTTTCAACTAATTTACTTTTTTTCCATCTTTGTCTATATTTGTATTTTTCATTATTTTCGATAATGTTACTAAGTCAAGGAATTCATTATTAAGTACTTTTATAACATTATAAGGTGGTGCTTTACTCCTCAACCTTTTGGAACGGGCAAGACGAAAAATGTTGAGCCAATCTTGAATTGTAAAAACCGGAAAATTTCTTTTCTGGTTCTCAATAGCGCTGTGCATACTGTCAATTTCCATATACTTTCTAGAAATTTCTGTTCTATTACTTCAAGTTTCGTTGTTTGAACTAGTAAAAGAAGTAAGCATGAAATATTTTTATTTCGGTTTTGGCCACCGCAAGTGTCTGAAATAAATGAAACTTCTGCTATTTCAGGTGGAAGTTGAGTCAAATATTTATTCAAACAAGTTCCAATCTCGTTGCTTCCTCTTTTCCCATCTAATTCCGTCCAAAAATAACAGAATGCATCATTCGGTGGAGCAGAATTATATATGGTTAAATTGTATGCACACAATTTACGGCTGTAATACATAGCACTAACATCACTTGATGGGATTTGTAATACTGATTGTAAATCGAATGTGCAGGAACGAAAATTAGATTCTTCACAATCTCTTTGCTAAGCAAAACAGTAATGTCTTGCCTTGTTTGTTGCTTTGGACTTGAGTATTTTTTGGAATAAAATAAATTATTATAACACTGATTTCTCCACGTATTCCTGGTTTTATGAAATTGTACATGTTTATGTCTGTAAATATGTGTAGCTCTATTTCTGTGTATTTAAGCATGGCTTGCTTAGAGAGACCTGCAGTAGTGTAAAAATAGAATTTTAAATAATCTAATAAATTTTGACTATCAAAAGAATGCATACCGTAATAGCATGATTATAATCTTCTATCGAACAATGAGTATTCGTAATTTTATTATAAAACTCTGTCTGCGGAGGTTAATTTTCTTCTTCTAGTTTTTCCCAGCTGTTCAAATACTCGTATGAAAATTTCCTTATCCAAGATCAGAATTATTACCAAAAAATAATGTAAAATTTTATGCATATTATTTTTATCTATATCTTTTGATAAATTGCCTAAAATAGCGGCCATAAAACGAAAGCTATCTAAAAATCTAATATCAAAAGTATTTATTTTTTACGATCTAGAAACAATACAAGAAAGAACGCTAGCTAATAACAAAAATGAATATATTAAACTACATGAACCGTTACATAAAAGAAGAGAAGTTAAATTTTTAATCTAAATGTGGTTTTAGAACAACAGTTTTTGAGACAAATGTAAGGTTAAAGGGTTTAATGTAAACAAATATGGCAAGGAAATGTTTAACGTAATTGTGGAAGTTAATAAAGAATCGTTTCCAAAATAATCGATAGTGAGAAGCTTTATATAGGATGGGAAAGGAGCAAAGTGTTTGATGCGATAAACATACCAAGGTCTTTCAAATGTAAAGGTTTCACCTATAAATCAGTTGACTGTACAAACACGGAAACTTGTTTGAAATATCACGGAAAACACAAAACTAGCCAATGTCAAAAAGAAATCAATAAGTGCATAAAATGTGTAAAATCTAATGAAAAATTCAGTTTGGGTTTAGATGTAAATCCCGAAACTTTAAGTAAATTATGCCCAGTGTACCTAAACAATTTAAATATATTAAAGCGAAAAATTTAATACTAGCAATTAAAGGAGTTAGAAGTGAAATATAACAACTTAAATGCGGATAAAAAAAAATATTTCTTCCTGTATCAACTACGCTTATATCAATTCTAATACCAATAATGACAATAATAATTCTAAGTTTAAAAACAATAATAACATTAATGATAGTAATAGTTCTAATATTATTAGTAATGATATTGCTAATAAAAACCAAAATAATGTTAGTAATAGTGTTAAGATTAATAATGGTAATGAAATTAGTAATAGTACAAAAAAAACTCATACAATAATAATAGTAATTCTGCTAGTATGAAAGATATCAAAAATAAAAATAGTGCTGAAAATTCTAGTAGCTACAGTTAAAAAAATTTTAATATATTATCTAACAGAATCAAAAAAAAAACACGTTAGCATAACATACTTAAATTTTGGTCAAAAAAAAGTTTAATATAAATAAATAACAAGAAAATTAATAAACACAATACTAATAACGATAATGATAAAAATAATGTTAAGAATAATAATAATAACAATAGTAATAGTGCTGGTCATAATAATAATAATAGCAAAATTGATAAAAATAATGAAGACGCTAATAGTAATATCAATAATAATTATGAAAATAGTAGGGAAAAATTCTGTAATAATAGAGATGGTATTCAAAATAGTAACGAAAACGTAAGGGTTAGCGATGGTGCCAATAAAGTGGAATTAGCTCTAAATACTATAACTGGGATAAAGAAGAAACACTGTATCAGCAAAACGAAAAAATGGAAAATGCTTCATATAGTACTAAAAATCTAGAACTTGTAAACAAGAGCTTTTTAAATCCAATGGAACCTCCAATTGCTAATTTTACAAAAAAAGGGGGTTGAAAATGGTGATAGTAATAGTAAGTATAATAATAAACTTCAGCGTTTAGAATTTTGTTAAAAACTAGTTTTCATTTATTTTACTCAATTTCTTACATTTTTATCTAAAGCTTAAAATATTGTTAGTCCGTATTTTTAGCTTTTTACAAAATTAAGGAAATATTAATTTGACTATGTTGAACTTAACTAGATGTTTTAATTAGAGTGTCAAATGACAGTTGGGAACAACTATATTTTTGGTTCCCACATTATATTATAAACTAAATATAACAATATATATATTATCACGATTACGAGACCACAGAATATACAATAACGTCAGATTATTTTTGTCTTTTTTGCACGATCAAGAGGAAATTTGTTATGAAGGTATATAAATAAAATACAGAGATATTTTCTCATTATATCTCTATGTGTACAAATATGGGATTTCCCGATAGGACATCCTTAAGTATATTACAGAGATATTTCCTCATTATATCTCTATGTGTACAAATATGGGATTTCCCGATAGGACATCCTTAAGTTTCAGTGGGCCATTAAATATGTTATAAAGTTGAGTTAGAAAATATTAATGCTTTAATCAAATGTGATATTCTTTTACCCACTGATATGTTTCACCGTGTTCTTTAAATAAAACAAAATAGCAAATAATGCCTCATTCTGATAAAGAAAAAACTCTGAGAGGAACTAAGGTTATAGATGAAGTAGTTAAAGCTGTAAAAAAGGGGTACCGTAAAGTTCTGAATACAGTACCCCCCCGAATAAAGTATCCCGGGTACACTAATTGGAACATTTTTCCAATTACAGTACCCCGGGTACACTAATTGGATTTGTTTTTTCGCAAATAAATTTCGAACTTTATATTGGAATTATGTTTTGACTGTTTTAATAAAAATTATAAATTTTTATTAAAATTTTTTATTAAAGTAATAATAAAAATTATAAATCCTAGATAAAAAACTCATTTACCTACCTTATCTATTTTATCTATACTACCTTACCTTATTACAATTTTGTATTAAATAAATCTCATTATTTTATAAATAAAGTCATTAATTTTACCAAAACAAAATAGGTAGGTAGTTATTTTATTAATGAATAAGTAAAGTATGCCTCTTATTACAGCTCAAGAATGAATGTGCTAATATTTGTATAAAAAACTGGGAATCCCGCTTTTCACATTGGTAATTCCAATCATTTGTGACAAGGCAGAAAAAAAGTATAAAAGTCAGTCAAAAATTTCTACAGAAAAAATCGAACTAGGAAAGCATAAAGGATTCATTTAATGGATGAAGTGACAAAAGAACTAAAGAAGCTATGCAATGCAGAGTCAATCATAATACTTCCAAAAACTAGATCATTTTTACAACCATTGGATGTTTCAATTAACTATCCATTTAAAAATTTTACGAGAGCTACTTGCAATGATTGGCTTATAAATGGTAAAGAGGAATTTACAAAAAAAGGATACAGGAAAAAACCGACTTATCAAGATATTGTTGATTTTACATCTTCAGCTTTAAAACAAATTTCGCCAGAAATCATTGAAAGGTCATTTGAGTGTTGCGGAGTTGGAGAGTTTGGAAAAGAAATATGTTTGGAAAAATTAAATTGACTATTGATGAACGTGTAATTGATTGTCAGACTTCTTCTGATGATGATAAATATATCAGCGAAACTTCCAGTGAAGTTGATACACAAGAGCTTTTCGAATTGGTTTAAAGGGCTAATAGGTAATAGTTTAAAAAATTATTTAAAAAATTTAATCAGACTATATCATAATAAATGTATCTAGTTTTTCTATTATTAATGAATTAATGTATATTTGCAGATTTTTTTTATTATTAATAAGCTATGTATATATATTTTTTTTATTTTGAATAAGTAATATAGTTATTTTGTTTTGTGAATTATACTAATTGGTTTAATTTTATTTTCCATAATACATTCCCTATCATATATAATTTTTTTTTGTTCCGAATAGTGTACCCGGGTATAGAAAACTAATTAGTGTACCCGGGTATACTAATTGGATTTAGTATTTTTTCAGAATATTGCCATTTTCCAATTAGAGTACCCGGGTATTGTATTCAGAACTTTACGGTATAAAATTAAAAGATAAAGTAGTAAGAATTGTTAATTTTTTTGAATTGATAAAATAATTAGAAAATGTACTTAGCATTATAAAGTAAATTTCGTTAGACATGTCTTACAATGAAACTAATCATAAAAGCTTTTATGGTTTTAAAATGACTTATGGACTTCCCATTAAATTTGAACCAAATAGGTGTAGGGTATTTTTAAGTCGGTTGCACCAACTAACTGTTTCTTTACTTGTTATATAAATTACCTATGGTAATAATTCAATAAAATATATGATTTAATAAAAATTATTAAAATAAATTTTACATACATGCAGGAAATATATCTTTGTACACAACTTAAGCATCGTATAAAATTTCTTAATTATATATTACATGGCAATATGGTAATCATTTAATAAAATATTAGATATAATAAAAATTAAAAAAAAAAATAATTTGATCGTTTATTAAAAAAATATTTTGTTTTTAATTTATAAAATATAATACATAATATGTTTTATAATAAAATTCTTAGCTTTTTAAAAATATAAAATACTTAAATAAGAACGGAAATAAGAAATAGTGTATCAAATTTGAAGTGCCTATCTCTGTTAATTAAGAAGTTAAGCTTTTTAATTTTAGGATTTTTTAGTAGGCACCTGAACCACCAATATAATTAAGTCAAAATTTCGGGGACAAAAGGGAAATAAGACAAAACCCCGTTATACCAAATTTAAAGGTTCTATATTTATTTTAAGTTACTACGTTTATTAATTTCGAATATATGTTTTAAGGTATTGCTAGTAGTGGCTAGTAACTATAGGGCAGTTTTCAATTGTAGAGATGAGAAAAGAGGTGGTGGAACTGTTCTTTTTAAAAAATAATATAAATTTTACTGAAGTATTAAAGGACGAAAAATATAATTTTAGTGTAAGTAATTGAAATTCTGAATTCTGCAACTAGATTGCAATACATTACAAAAATTTGTACATTTTACAAGGCTCCAACGGAATAGAATATTTAGAAAATAGATTAAAAAATAAAGCAAATTAGGGTGGAACACCTAGTTTCTAGTACCCCCTCCAATGAATATCACACTTCACAATTATACGTGTAATTTATTGAATTTAATTCCTAAATTAAAAAAAAAAAACAGCTTAAATCAGCTGATACGTTGATATTTTCTCTCTTAATTGTCATTTAAAGTGCATGAATAACTCTTCATTCTTATTAATTATTCCAAAGTGAGTGGTTGCAAGTTTCAATATTTTTGATAAAGTGAAAATTCTAAAGTTGTTGAATTTCTTTTCTAAACGTTAATATACAATGACATGTAAAAAAACAAAACAAAATATACAAATATTAAACCTTATCACAGTTGTACTCATAATCTCTTGGTTAGCCCCTGGTTAGAAAATGAACCCAAAAATGTATTTTTTTTTTTATTCTACTATTTTGAATAACTTTTGATAAATTATAATATATGTACATATTAAATTGGTGAGTGTTCTTTGTTTACTTTTGATACTTTAATTCAACATAAGCTAGTTTTAAAACTGTTAATTTTTATAAAGTACCTATATTAAATTTTATAAAATATATTCAGTTTTATATAAATTTTAAACAAGTTATTAAATAATTTGTGGGATCTCTGGATACTAACAAACTTTATTTTGCAATACATGGCACAGTGACATTCACAGGGAAAATAAATGGTTTGCTTGATTTCCAGTTAATATCACAATGTCCTTTATTGGTATATTTTGAGTGTCATTCAATGGAATATTGACTATTTAATTAGGCAAAAGAGTTTTAAGAATTTAAATCATTCTCAGGGTACTGACAACTTCGTACAGATCTGCATTATAGAAGTTTTTTAATAATGCCTAAAACCAAAAAAGGTGCAATTTATACAAAAAATTATTCGGAGGATGAATTATAGGAGGCCTTGAAATCTGCAGCCAATGGTATGTCAAAGAAAAGAGGCTTCTCGATTTTTCAAAATTCCTTGGGCTGCAATTCAAAGTAGAGCTTGTAGAATAAACAGAAAACCCACTTCTGGCCCTACGCAAAAACTACAAAAAAGGGTTTCCTAGACTATTTTCAGATATTCAGAATTCAGTTAAGGAATTTCTAGACAAAAATCCCAGGCAAAATCCATTTAAGAATTATACATCAGGGAAAAAATGGTATAAGAGCTTTCTCCTTCGTCATCCCAAATTGATAAAACGCACTCCTGAAGCAGTAACAGGAGCTTCTTCCGAAGTATCGGAAAGTGATTTAAGGAATTGGTTCACAAAAATTTTTAATGATTTAAGAGAAAATAAGAACGAACATATTTTAAAAGATGCTTCGCGAATTTTCAACAGGTATGAAACAAATTTTTTACTGTGCCCTAACACAGGCAAATATTTTTTAGTTGAAAATTTTACAAAACTTATTTATTTTTTTTTAATTAGGTAAAGTTTTAGCACCTAAGGGCTCTCGAAACGTTTCCGAAATTGATAAGGGACAGGAAAATCTAACGGTCATGTTCATCTTTTCAGCTTCTGGTTATATAACTCCTCCATTAGTCATATATCCATATACTAGACTACCTGCTTATAATGCATTCTGTTCCTAAAGAATGGGGAATAGGAGTGAGCGAAACTGGTTGGATGAATACAGATATTTTTGCAAATATATCGTAAAATGTTCTATGCCCTTATTTAATTGAAAAGTGTGTTGTTTTTCCAATAATACTTTTTTTTGGATGGACACAAGAGTCATCTAAATTTAGAATTATCCCAGCTTTGCGAAGGTTTAAAAATAATTTTAATATATTTGTATCCCAATGCTACTAGAATTCTCCAGCCAGCAGATGTAGCAGCATTAAAGCCTTTAAAAAATGGATGGAAGAAAGCAATATTAGAATTTAGAAGTAGCAATCCTAAAACCGATATTTCAAAAGCTCACGTTGTACCTATTTTGGAAACTGCTATTAAATCTCATCCTAAACAGCAAACTATTGTCAATGGATTTAGGGCTTGTGGATTGTTCTCTTTCAATCCAAAAGCAGTAGATTTTTCAAAATGTTTAGGAAAAAATAGAGAGGAGCATATAATCAGTGAATCAGAGGAAATGAAAACTTTTAATTTTAATTCTTTTAAAAAAATTGTGGGCAGCGAAAAAATCCAAAAGTTAGAAAACTTTGAAAACCCAGATGATATTTTTTCAGAAGACTTTGTTCATCTACATCAAATATATCTTGCCGGTTTCAATGGCTTCTCAATTAAAGGAAAAATATGACAATCCTATCATCCTTGAGGTTAGCCAAGATGGAATAGATTTAAATACTGGTGAAACCCTGATTGAAGGAACCATCACAAAAGATTGTAATTTGTCAGAACCTATTCAAGAAATTATCTCACTTTATCCTGAAACTGACAACGTTTCACAACTAATTAATGACGCCAAAATTTTACTTTTAGGAAATAATGAAGAAACACAACTTTAAGTTACGAGTTTTGTTGATTAAAATAATATTCAAAATAAAACTTTTAAAGAGCTAACTAATATTACGCCGGAAAAACTAAATTCTTTAAGTAATTTCTTACCGAACATCCGTATGCCTGAGAAAAAGGGTACGAAAACAAAATGTAGGCATAAGTCTTTTGTTTTAATCTCAAAAGAATAGCAAGAAACTGAATTAAAAAATATACAAGCAAAGTAGGAGAATGAAAATATAAAAGAGGAAAAACAACTGATGAAAATTATAAAAAAACAAGTAAAGAAACAGTCAGTCGGTGCAACCGACTTAGAAATACCCTACACCTATTTGGTTCAAATTTAATGACATATCCATCCAAGTTTAAAAAAGTGACGAAATTTTTGTTGTTTGATTATTATATAAATCGGTTTGTTATAATGTATTACGGTTTGTTATAATGTATTTTTTTTTACTCTATAGACACTAGATTAGACTAAAAATCTAAAATCAATATACGACTTTAACCAATCGCCTGTTTAATTTGAAAACTCTGTGTATTTTATTTTAAATCTAACTCATTTTGACATTGCTTGAGTTTTCTTTAATGGATTATATCGTCGGTTTATTGCAAGAACTACTCAAGTCACAAAATAAACATTCCGAGATATTCAATTTTTAAACTTTTTTTTAATTTTAAAACTGCTAAAAACTTATAAAAATTAATATTTTTTATGATGAGTAAGAAAATTTTTATTTCTTTGTTGTTAAGAATAAAATAAAATAAATTTTTTGTCTTAAAATTATTTTAATTATATTAATTTTTTAATTTGAAAAATTATCTGCGTGACTTGCGTATTTTTTGATGTTGAAATTTTTCATAAGTGTGGACTTGAGTAGCTTTTATTTTTGTAAAATTGACTCTTATTATTTAATGTTACTCCTCACTAGAAGTTTGATCTGAATCATTTATATTCCATTCTAAGACTGAGAATAGCTCCAGATTAGTATAGTTTTAACAGGTCTTACAATAGTAATAAAATTTGTCCTACATTAAGCAGAAAAATTGCTGTTGATAGAATTACACCCCTAAGACACTTATTTTATAAGTATAGTGAAGAGGTCTTTGGTGAACTTAACGGCATGATGTTAAATAATAATATTCAAGGTCTATCTGAAAACTTTGCGGAGGTTAAGGAACTAGTTTAATTAAATCAATAATTAACTTTGTTATATCAACTGAAACACATAATATTGTTTAATTTTTATTAATATTCTAATTATTAATTCAATTCAATTTTTATTAATATTTTAATTTTTTTTAATTATTAAATTTAGTTCTCACCAGAATTTAAATCTGAGTCACTTATATCTGATTCTAAGACTTCATTGACCTTTTTAGCAGCTTTTAATGATTTGTACCAAGGATGATATTCTTGAGAAATGGCTCCAGATTTGCAGAGTTTTAATAATAATCTTTTTTCTTTTCCAAACTTATAGGAAGGTTCTTCTTGTATGCTTTATTAATGGATAATGTTTGAAAATTAACAGGAATTTCTTTTTCAAAAATACATACTATTTCCTTGTAATCTGAAGTATGATTGTAACGATATTCAATAATACCAGGTTTCGATTTTTGGTATCGAAATGATTTCACTTTCAACTAATTTACTTTTTTTCCATCTTTGTCTATATTTGTATTTTTCATTATTTTCGATAATGTTACTAAGTCAAGGAATTCATTATTAAGTACTTTTATAACATTATAAGGTGGTGCTTTACTCCTCAACCTTTTGGAACGGGCAAGACGAAAAATGTTGAGCCAATCTTGAATTGTAAAAACCGGAAAATTTCTTTTCTGGTTCTCAATAGCGCTGTGCATACTGTCAATTTCCATATACTTTCTAGAAATTTCTGTTCTATTACTTCAAGTTTCGTTGTTTGAACTAGTAAAAGAAGTAAGCATGAAATATTTTTATTTCGGTTTTGGCCACCGCAAGTGTCTGAAATAAATGAAACTTCTGCTATTTCAGGTGGAAGTTGAGTCAAATATTTATTCAAACAAGTTCCAATCTCGTTGCTTCCTCTTTTCCCATCTAATTCCGTCCAAAAATAACAGAATGCATCATTCGGTGGAGCAGAATTATATATGGTTAAATTGTATGCACACAATTTACGGCTGTAATACATAGCACTAACATCACTTGATGGGATTTGTAATACTGATTGTAAATCGAATGTGCAGGAACGAAAATTAGATTCTTCACAATCTCTTTGCTAAGCAAAACAGTAATGTCTTGCCTTGTTTGTTGCTTTGGACTTGAGTATTTTTTGGAATAAAATAAATTATTATAACACTGATTTCTCCACGTATTCCTGGTTTTATGAAATTGTACATGTTTATGTCTGTAAATATGTGTAGCTCTATTTCTGTGTATTTAAGCATGGCTTGCTTAGAGAGACCTGCAGTAGTGTAAAAATAGAATTTTAAATAATCTAATAAATTTTGACTATCAAAAGAATGCATACCGTAATAGCATGATTATAATCTTCTATCGAACAATGAGTATTCGTAATTTTATTATAAAACTCTGTCTGCGGAGGTTAATTTTCTTCTTCTAGTTTTTCCCAGCTGTTCAAATACTCGTATGAAAATTTCCTTATCCAAGATCAGAATTATTACCAAAAAATAATGTAAAATTTTATGCATATTATTTTTATCTATATCTTTTGATAAATTGCCTAAAATAGCGGCCATAAAACGAAAGCTATCTAAAAATCTAATATCAAAAGTATTTATTTTTTACGATCTAGAAACAATACAAGAAAGAACGCTAGCTAATAACAAAAATGAATATATTAAACTACATGAACCGTTACATAAAAGAAGAGAAGTTAAATTTTTAATCTAAATGTGGTTTTAGAACAACAGTTTTTGAGACAAATGTAAGGTTAAAGGGTTTAATGTAAACAAATATGGCAAGGAAATGTTTAACGTAATTGTGGAAGTTAATAAAGAATCGTTTCCAAAATAATCGATAGTGAGAAGCTTTATATAGGATGGGAAAGGAGCAAAGTGTTTGATGCGATAAACATACCAAGGTCTTTCAAATGTAAAGGTTTCACCTATAAATCAGTTGACTGTACAAACACGGAAACTTGTTTGAAATATCACGGAAAACACAAAACTAGCCAATGTCAAAAAGAAATCAATAAGTGCATAAAATGTGTAAAATCTAATGAAAAATTCAGTTTGGGTTTAGATGTAAATCCCGAAACTTTAAGTAAATTATGCCCAGTGTACCTAAACAATTTAAATATATTAAAGCGAAAAATTTAATACTAGCAATTAAAGGAGTTAGAAGTGAAATATAACAACTTAAATGCGGATAAAAAAAAATATTTCTTCCTGTATCAACTACGCTTATATCAATTCTAATACCAATAATGACAATAATAATTCTAAGTTTAAAAACAATAATAACATTAATGATAGTAATAGTTCTAATATTATTAGTAATGATATTGCTAATAAAAACCAAAATAATGTTAGTAATAGTGTTAAGATTAATAATGGTAATGAAATTAGTAATAGTACAAAAAAAACTCATACAATAATAATAGTAATTCTGCTAGTATGAAAGATATCAAAAATAAAAATAGTGCTGAAAATTCTAGTAGCTACAGTTAAAAAAATTTTAATATATTATCTAACAGAATCAAAAAAAAAACACGTTAGCATAACATACTTAAATTTTGGTCAAAAAAAAGTTTAATATAAATAAATAACAAGAAAATTAATAAACACAATACTAATAACGATAATGATAAAAATAATGTTAAGAATAATAATAATAACAATAGTAATAGTGCTGGTCATAATAATAATAATAGCAAAATTGATAAAAATAATGAAGACGCTAATAGTAATATCAATAATAATTATGAAAATAGTAGGGAAAAATTCTGTAATAATAGAGATGGTATTCAAAATAGTAACGAAAACGTAAGGGTTAGCGATGGTGCCAATAAAGTGGAATTAGCTCTAAATACTATAACTGGGATAAAGAAGAAACACTGTATCAGCAAAACGAAAAAATGGAAAATGCTTCATATAGTACTAAAAATCTAGAACTTGTAAACAAGAGCTTTTTAAATCCAATGGAACCTCCAATTGCTAATTTTACAAAAAAAGGGGGTTGAAAATGGTGATAGTAATAGTAAGTATAATAATAAACTTCAGCGTTTAGAATTTTGTTAAAAACTAGTTTTCATTTATTTTACTCAATTTCTTACATTTTTATCTAAAGCTTAAAATATTGTTAGTCCGTATTTTTAGCTTTTTACAAAATTAAGGAAATATTAATTTGACTATGTTGAACTTAACTAGATGTTTTAATTAGAGTGTCAAATGACAGTTGGGAACAACTATATTTTTGGTTCCCACATTATATTATAAACTAAATATAACAATATATATATTATCACGATTACGAGACCACAGAATATACAATAACGTCAGATTATTTTTGTCTTTTTTGCACGATCAAGAGGAAATTTGTTATGAAGGTATATAAATAAAATACAGAGATATTTTCTCATTATATCTCTATGTGTACAAATATGGGATTTCCCGATAGGACATCCTTAAGTATATTACAGAGATATTTCCTCATTATATCTCTATGTGTACAAATATGGGATTTCCCGATAGGACATCCTTAAGTTTCAGTGGGCCATTAAATATGTTATAAAGTTGAGTTAGAAAATATTAATGCTTTAATCAAATGTGATATTCTTTTACCCACTGATATGTTTCACCGTGTTCTTTAAATAAAACAAAATAGCAAATAATGCCTCATTCTGATAAAGAAAAAACTCTGAGAGGAACTAAGGTTATAGATGAAGTAGTTAAAGCTGTAAAAAAGGGGTACCGTAAAGTTCTGAATACAGTACCCCCCCGAATAAAGTATCCCGGGTACACTAATTGGAACATTTTTCCAATTACAGTACCCCGGGTACACTAATTGGATTTGTTTTTTCGCAAATAAATTTCGAACTTTATATTGGAATTATGTTTTGACTGTTTTAATAAAAATTATAAATTTTTATTAAAATTTTTTATTAAAGTAATAATAAAAATTATAAATCCTAGATAAAAAACTCATTTACCTACCTTATCTATTTTATCTATACTACCTTACCTTATTACAATTTTGTATTAAATAAATCTCATTATTTTATAAATAAAGTCATTAATTTTACCAAAACAAAATAGGTAGGTAGTTATTTTATTAATGAATAAGTAAAGTATGCCTCTTATTACAGCTCAAGAATGAATGTGCTAATATTTGTATAAAAAACTGGGAATCCCGCTTTTCACATTGGTAATTCCAATCATTTGTGACAAGGCAGAAAAAAAGTATAAAAGTCAGTCAAAAATTTCTACAGAAAAAATCGAACTAGGAAAGCATAAAGGATTCATTTAATGGATGAAGTGACAAAAGAACTAAAGAAGCTATGCAATGCAGAGTCAATCATAATACTTCCAAAAACTAGATCATTTTTACAACCATTGGATGTTTCAATTAACTATCCATTTAAAAATTTTACGAGAGCTACTTGCAATGATTGGCTTATAAATGGTAAAGAGGAATTTACAAAAAAAGGATACAGGAAAAAACCGACTTATCAAGATATTGTTGATTTTACATCTTCAGCTTTAAAACAAATTTCGCCAGAAATCATTGAAAGGTCATTTGAGTGTTGCGGAGTTGGAGAGTTTGGAAAAGAAATATGTTTGGAAAAATTAAATTGACTATTGATGAACGTGTAATTGATTGTCAGACTTCTTCTGATGATGATAAATATATCAGCGAAACTTCCAGTGAAGTTGATACACAAGAGCTTTTCGAATTGGTTTAAAGGGCTAATAGGTAATAGTTTAAAAAATTATTTAAAAAATTTAATCAGACTATATCATAATAAATGTATCTAGTTTTTCTATTATTAATGAATTAATGTATATTTGCAGATTTTTTTTATTATTAATAAGCTATGTATATATATTTTTTTTATTTTGAATAAGTAATATAGTTATTTTGTTTTGTGAATTATACTAATTGGTTTAATTTTATTTTCCATAATACATTCCCTATCATATATAATTTTTTTTTGTTCCGAATAGTGTACCCGGGTATAGAAAACTAATTAGTGTACCCGGGTATACTAATTGGATTTAGTATTTTTTCAGAATATTGCCATTTTCCAATTAGAGTACCCGGGTATTGTATTCAGAACTTTACGGTATAAAATTAAAAGATAAAGTAGTAAGAATTGTTAATTTTTTTGAATTGATAAAATAATTAGAAAATGTACTTAGCATTATAAAGTAAATTTCGTTAGACATGTCTTACAATGAAACTAATCATAAAAGCTTTTATGGTTTTAAAATGACTTATGGACTTCCCATTAAATTTGAACCAAATAGGTGTAGGGTATTTTTAAGTCGGTTGCACCAACTAACTGTTTCTTTACTTGTTATATAAATTACCTATGGTAATAATTCAATAAAATATATGATTTAATAAAAATTATTAAAATAAATTTTACATACATGCAGGAAATATATCTTTGTACACAACTTAAGCATCGTATAAAATTTCTTAATTATATATTACATGGCAATATGGTAATCATTTAATAAAATATTAGATATAATAAAAATTAAAAAAAAAAATAATTTGATCGTTTATTAAAAAAATATTTTGTTTTTAATTTATAAAATATAATACATAATATGTTTTATAATAAAATTCTTAGCTTTTTAAAAATATAAAATACTTAAATAAGAACGGAAATAAGAAATAGTGTATCAAATTTGAAGTGCCTATCTCTGTTAATTAAGAAGTTAAGCTTTTTAATTTTAGGATTTTTTAGTAGGCACCTGAACCACCAATATAATTAAGTCAAAATTTCGGGGACAAAAGGGAAATAAGACAAAACCCCGTTATACCAAATTTAAAGGTTCTATATTTATTTTAAGTTACTACGTTTATTAATTTCGAATATATGTTTTAAGGTATTGCTAGTAGTGGCTAGTAACTATAGGGCAGTTTTCAATTGTAGAGATGAGAAAAGAGGTGGTGGAACTGTTCTTTTTAAAAAATAATATAAATTTTACTGAAGTATTAAAGGACGAAAAATATAATTTTAGTGTAAGTAATTGAAATTCTGAATTCTGCAACTAGATTGCAATACATTACAAAAATTTGTACATTTTACAAGGCTCCAACGGAATAGAATATTTAGAAAATAGATTAAAAAATAAAGCAAATTAGGGTGGAACACCTAGTTTCTAGTACCCCCTCCAATGAATATCACACTTCACAATTATACGTGTAATTTATTGAATTTAATTCCTAAATTAAAAAAAAAAAACAGCTTAAATCAGCTGATACGTTGATATTTTCTCTCTTAATTGTCATTTAAAGTGCATGAATAACTCTTCATTCTTATTAATTATTCCAAAGTGAGTGGTTGCAAGTTTCAATATTTTTGATAAAGTGAAAATTCTAAAGTTGTTGAATTTCTTTTCTAAACGTTAATATACAATGACATGTAAAAAAACAAAACAAAATATACAAATATTAAACCTTATCACAGTTGTACTCATAATCTCTTGGTTAGCCCCTGGTTAGAAAATGAACCCAAAAATGTATTTTTTTTTTTATTCTACTATTTTGAATAACTTTTGATAAATTATAATATATGTACATATTAAATTGGTGAGTGTTCTTTGTTTACTTTTGATACTTTAATTCAACATAAGCTAGTTTTAAAACTGTTAATTTTTATAAAGTACCTATATTAAATTTTATAAAATATATTCAGTTTTATATAAATTTTAAACAAGTTATTAAATAATTTGTGGGATCTCTGGATACTAACAAACTTTATTTTGCAATACATGGCACAGTGACATTCACAGGGAAAATAAATGGTTTGCTTGATTTCCAGTTAATATCACAATGTCCTTTATTGGTATATTTTGAGTGTCATTCAATGGAATATTGACTATTTAATTAGGCAAAAGAGTTTTAAGAATTTAAATCATTCTCAGGGTACTGACAACTTCGTACAGATCTGCATTATAGAAGTTTTTTAATAATGCCTAAAACCAAAAAAGGTGCAATTTATACAAAAAATTATTCGGAGGATGAATTATAGGAGGCCTTGAAATCTGCAGCCAATGGTATGTCAAAGAAAAGAGGCTTCTCGATTTTTCAAAATTCCTTGGGCTGCAATTCAAAGTAGAGCTTGTAGAATAAACAGAAAACCCACTTCTGGCCCTACGCAAAAACTACAAAAAAGGGTTTCCTAGACTATTTTCAGATATTCAGAATTCAGTTAAGGAATTTCTAGACAAAAATCCCAGGCAAAATCCATTTAAGAATTATACATCAGGGAAAAAATGGTATAAGAGCTTTCTCCTTCGTCATCCCAAATTGATAAAACGCACTCCTGAAGCAGTAACAGGAGCTTCTTCCGAAGTATCGGAAAGTGATTTAAGGAATTGGTTCACAAAAATTTTTAATGATTTAAGAGAAAATAAGAACGAACATATTTTAAAAGATGCTTCGCGAATTTTCAACAGGTATGAAACAAATTTTTTACTGTGCCCTAACACAGGCAAATATTTTTTAGTTGAAAATTTTACAAAACTTATTTATTTTTTTTTAATTAGGTAAAGTTTTAGCACCTAAGGGCTCTCGAAACGTTTCCGAAATTGATAAGGGACAGGAAAATCTAACGGTCATGTTCATCTTTTCAGCTTCTGGTTATATAACTCCTCCATTAGTCATATATCCATATACTAGACTACCTGCTTATAATGCATTCTGTTCCTAAAGAATGGGGAATAGGAGTGAGCGAAACTGGTTGGATGAATACAGATATTTTTGCAAATATATCGTAAAATGTTCTATGCCCTTATTTAATTGAAAAGTGTGTTGTTTTTCCAATAATACTTTTTTTTGGATGGACACAAGAGTCATCTAAATTTAGAATTATCCCAGCTTTGCGAAGGTTTAAAAATAATTTTAATATATTTGTATCCCAATGCTACTAGAATTCTCCAGCCAGCAGATGTAGCAGCATTAAAGCCTTTAAAAAATGGATGGAAGAAAGCAATATTAGAATTTAGAAGTAGCAATCCTAAAACCGATATTTCAAAAGCTCACGTTGTACCTATTTTGGAAACTGCTATTAAATCTCATCCTAAACAGCAAACTATTGTCAATGGATTTAGGGCTTGTGGATTGTTCTCTTTCAATCCAAAAGCAGTAGATTTTTCAAAATGTTTAGGAAAAAATAGAGAGGAGCATATAATCAGTGAATCAGAGGAAATGAAAACTTTTAATTTTAATTCTTTTAAAAAAATTGTGGGCAGCGAAAAAATCCAAAAGTTAGAAAACTTTGAAAACCCAGATGATATTTTTTCAGAAGACTTTGTTCATCTACATCAAATATATCTTGCCGGTTTCAATGGCTTCTCAATTAAAGGAAAAATATGACAATCCTATCATCCTTGAGGTTAGCCAAGATGGAATAGATTTAAATACTGGTGAAACCCTGATTGAAGGAACCATCACAAAAGATTGTAATTTGTCAGAACCTATTCAAGAAATTATCTCACTTTATCCTGAAACTGACAACGTTTCACAACTAATTAATGACGCCAAAATTTTACTTTTAGGAAATAATGAAGAAACACAACTTTAAGTTACGAGTTTTGTTGATTAAAATAATATTCAAAATAAAACTTTTAAAGAGCTAACTAATATTACGCCGGAAAAACTAAATTCTTTAAGTAATTTCTTACCGAACATCCGTATGCCTGAGAAAAAGGGTACGAAAACAAAATGTAGGCATAAGTCTTTTGTTTTAATCTCAAAAGAATAGCAAGAAACTGAATTAAAAAATATACAAGCAAAGTAGGAGAATGAAAATATAAAAGAGGAAAAACAACTGATGAAAATTATAAAAAAACAAGTAAAGAAACAGTCAGTCGGTGCAACCGACTTAGAAATACCCTACACCTATTTGGTTCAAATTTAATGACATATCCATAAGTCATTTTAACGCCATAAAAGCTGTTATTAATTTGATTGTAAGACATAGCTAACCAAATTAACTTTATAATACTAAAAACATTTTCTAATTACACTATCTCTTAAAAAATATTACAAATTCTTACTAATTTATTTATTTAAAAATATTAAAAAACAAAAAACTAGTTATAAATGAATATATATTTATTCCAATTCAATTACATACTAGTTAACTCTTGTACACAATTGGAACGTTCTATCTTAATTTTAAGTTACTAGTTTTATTAATTTCGATGATAAACTTTTACACATTGGTTAGTCTAAGAAAGGTACAAAATTAGAGGGACACACAGGAAATAGTAAAGAACACCCATGTGCCAAATTTGAAGCTTCTACATTTGTTTCAAAATACTATCTTTATTAATTTCGAAAATATGCTTTAAGGTCTTCGGAAATGTATGGCTGGTCCCCGACCCACTACTCCAATGGGGCCCAAATTTAAAAGACATTAAGGGAATAGGAAGCGACACTCTGATACAATATTTGGTGGTTCTATCGTCTTTGGTTTCGGAATTATGCTCGTTTGGCCTAAATTCGATCTAAAAGTTCTAGGTTCCGAACCCATGGTCCAATCCCGAACTTGCGCAATCTCCGAAGTAGTTTCATTTCTAGTAACCTACAGCACAAATTTTATGAAGAAAGCGTCATTAGTTGTTGGGTTATTGTGATTTTTTATATATGATCGTTAGCCCGTCGATCGATTGAAAGGTCCAGAATCCGAACCAATGGGCCAATTTCGCCCATATGCAATCCCCGCCGTACTTTCAGTCCTAGTAACCTCCAGTTAAAATTTCATTATTTTTTGAGTTATCGTGCCTACGGACGGACGGATAGACATGGCTATATCGACTCAGGAGGTCACACTGATCACAAATATATATACTTTTCCATATCTAGCTCGCTTCCTTTAGGTGGTTACAAACACCATACCAAAGTTAATATACCCCTTTACCTATTCTATAGGTGTAGGGTATAACAAGAAGCTGGAACCTTAGAAGAACAAAAAAAAATTAAAAGACTCGAAAAAAATAAAATTACGATAAACAAGATTTCTACGCCTAAACTAGGAAATGCTCGAAAAATACTTAAATTTAATAAAGCTAAAATTGTTAAGTGTCCCGAAAGCATTTTGAGGATACCTCTACTGATTATTTAATTTTAGAAGTTTTAGATGATCTTGCAAATGAAGAAACACATTTAGAAAATAATAAGGTGGTATGTGGTTTATGGTTTATTTGCGCTAACTACATCAGTTTCAATGGTATAAAATGCAATAAATGTAATAGATGTTTTGTTTTAATAGATGCTTATTAAATGCGCTGAAACTAAGATTAATTTAAACACTTATTTTTTCACATGCAGAGCTTGTGAAAAACAAGTAGCAAAAAATAAATTAAAAAATGTTTTTTGTTCCTAGGTAGTAGTATTACTTAAAAAATAGTATATAAATTTATAATTTTTGTTATTTTTGAATTAAAGAAATTTGTAATTTTGGTTATTTTTGAATTAAAGAAATTTTTAATTTTTATTATTTTTGAATTAAACCATTTTTCATTTTTGTTATTTTTGAATTAAAATTTTTAATTTTTGTTATTTTTGAATTAAACAGCAATATGTTTCTTATTGAAATGTTAATTAATAATTAGATATTATAAAATTGAGAAATAATAAATAATATTTTTTTTTGATGTGCTATTCATCAGACACAGATTTTTCCAGGGTTATTTATTAGGTTTATCTGTGACAATTCGCGACTTTTTTTTAATTTTGCTAAAAATTTAAAAACTTAAATACTAAATTAAGTAAAACTTAAAGGCAACTTTAAAGAGAATATATCAAAAAAAGTGCTTGCAAAATTTCAATTTAATATCAAAATTATATTGTGTTTAATCGGAAATTTAATATCACATTAATGGTTAAGGGTGCTACAAACTGGGTGCTATACTATATATTTTGCTGATACTAATTTAAACTTATTTAATAATACTAATATCGTAATTGTACAAAGACGTGATAGTAACAACTAGTTATAGTATAGTAAACGAAATACAAAGTACAAGAAACAATGCTAATTCTAATATCTTAATTGATACCATTTTAACAATTTCAAAGGATAAATACGATATTAATTTTACAATAGAAAGTAACAGTCTACCCCACCACCAATTGGACATAGTATCACTAAAACCAATAAGTATTATGAAAATACCAATGAAGAAGCCCACTACAAGTTAAACTGACTATAACCAGATGTCTCAAATTGTAAATAATAAAATAGAAAACACTAACGTTTTAGAAATAGACACGTTAACAAAAATAATACAAGAAGCTAAAGTTTTATGTACAAATTCAATGTCGGTTAGAACTAAGAATTCAAAATTAGAAATCACTACGATATACGATAACCATAAAAGAGATCCAAATAACAGAGATAAAAAGATAAAATATACTCTGCAAGAAAAAGGTCGATAAACAAATAAAAAAGACTACAAAAGACCATATCAATAAAAGCATTGAAAATGCTGGAAGTGACTCTAGAAAATTATGGAAAGTGTTAAATAATACTATAAGGAGTACTAATAAGGAAATTTCAGAACATATAACAAGCATTGCAAAAAAAAGTAGGGAAAGGACAAAGGATGAAAATGAAACGAAAAACACGTTAAATGAATTTTTTAATGAAGAAGTACAATCCATTATAAAAGGAATAAAAAAAAATAATATAATAACTATAGAACTCATAAGAAATAATAAAACATAATTTCTTAGACCTGTTACTGAAACGGAGATTTATAAAATTATTATGAAGTTAAGCAGAAATGCAGCCCCAGGATTAGATAAAATAACGGTAAAGGATTTACAAGAATTAGTTAATATTATCAAAAAAACATTGGCAACATTAATCAATAAATGCCTTGAAGAAGGAGTATTCCCTGATTCATTAAAAAAAGCGTACATAGTGCCAATTCATAAAAGTGGATCTAAAGATGAATGTGGTAATTATAGACCAATTTCCATCCTGAACTCAATTTCCAAAGTATATGAAAAAGTAATTAATATAAGGATAAAAAATTTTATTTCAAAAACGATTGGTTTTGATCAATATCAATATGGTTTCCTAGAGAATAGTGGTATAGAATCCGCAATAACAATTACGTTAGAATAAACACAAATTCCAAGTCTGTTAGTAAAGTGAACTTCATTTTCAAAGAGGAACACATGTACATAATTTGAAGTTAATCAGTTAAATCATTTCTAATATATAGCAAAGCAATGAAAAAACCTATAAAAAGTTGTTGGGCCACAATGGGTTAACGGAACTCCACAAATATTTTTTTGTGGCTTCATATATAAAAAAAGTAGCTTTTCAAGAAAATGGCTGAAACTTGCTTTTTTACAATGCCGGGTAAATCTGCTGGTGAATAATATATTTATTTCAATTCAATTACAAAAGTGAAAAATTTTGAATTATTAAATTTTGTGATAAAAATTTAATATATTTAATAATTAAAACTTTTCAAAACTGCAATTATTTTAAATTGCTAGTTTATGTACCTATCGAAAAGCTTATAAACGCAAAATATGCAATAAATGTGTTTCTAAAATATAATTACAAATTTAGAACTTTTCATATGATTCATTTAAATATAACAATAAATTTTACACAAATGCAGCAAGTACCTTTGAATATAGCTTAAGTATTGTACTCAATGTCTTAATTATATATCACCTATGGTAATAATTCAATAAAATATATGATATAATAAAAATTGAAAAAAAGGAATTTAATCGTTTATTAAAAAAATATTTTGTTTTTAATTTATAAAATATTATACAAAATATGTTTTATTATAAAATTCTTAGCCTTTTAAAAATATAAAAGTGTTAAATGAAAACGCAAATAGGAAAGAACCCTCGTGTATCAAATTTAAAGTTTTTGTCTTCATGAATCTTGAAGATAAGCTTTTTAATTTTGGTATATCTTAGGAGCCACCTGAACCACCGCTACAATTAAGTCTAAATTTCGGGGACACATAGGAAATAGGAAATATATTCTTTGGCTTCGAAATTATACTCGTTGGGCCTCAGATCGATCAAAAGCTTCTAGAATCCGAACTCATTGTCCGAACTCGAACAGAACCAATTCCCATGGTACTTCCATTATTCCTAACCTGGGGTTTAAATTTTATCAAAATAGCGGCATTATTTTTTGAGTTATACTGCTTTTAAGACATATGTTCGTTAGCCTTTGAACTTTCAAAGTTTCCAGAACCCGAAACCATTGTACGATTTCGCCCATATGCAGTCCCCGTCATACTTTCAATACTAGTTAACCCTCGTACACAATTGGAACGTTCTATCTTAGTTTTAAGTAACTATTTCTATTAATTTTGATGATATGTTTTTTAAACCTTGGGGGGTCTAAGAGGGGTACTGAACCACCACTCTGATTGATCCAAAATTAGGAGAACGCGCAGGAAATAGTAAAGAGCACCCATGTACCGAAATTTGAAATTTCTAAATTTGTTTGAGTTACTATCTTTATTAATTTCGAAAATATGCTACAAGGTCTTCGGAACAGTGTGGCTGGTCCGCAACCCACTACTCCAATTGGTCCCAAATTTCAAGGACAAAAAGGAAATGGAGAGAGACACCCTGATACTAAGTTTGGAGGTTCTATCTTCATTGGTTTCGGAATTATGCTCGTTTGGCCTAAATTCGATCAAAAAGTTCTAATTTCCGAATCCGTTGTACATTACGCACTGTACGCAATCACCGCCGTACTTTCATTACCAGTACCCTACAACACAAATTTTATGAAGACAGCGTCATTAGTTATTGAGTTATCGTAATTTTTTATATATGTTCGTTAGCCCTTAGTCCGATTAAAAGGTCCAAAATCCGAACCCTTGGGGTGATTTCGCCCATATGCAATCCGCGCTGTACTTTAAATACCAGTTTACTCTTGTACACAAGTGGAACGTTATATATTAATTTTAAGTTACTATTTTAAGTAATGTCATTTATAAGCTTTTAAACCTTGGGAGGTCTAAGAGAGGTACTGAACCACCACTCCAATCGATCCCAAATTAGGGGGACAGACAATAAATAGTAAAGAACACCCTTGTGCCAGATTTAAAGCTTCTACATTTTTTCAAGCCGCTATCTTTATTAATTTTAAAGATATGCTTCAAGGTCTTCAGACATGTGTGGCTGGTCCCCGACCCACTACTCCAATGGGGTTAAAATTTCAAGGACATTAAGGAAAAAGAAAGAGACACTCTAATACCAAATTTGGAGGTTCTATCTTCATTGGTTTCGAAATTATGCTCGTTTGTCCTAAATTCGAACAAAAAGTTCTAAGTTCCGAACACATTGTCCAATCCTCGCCACACGCAATCGCCGCCGCAGTTTCATAACCAATACCCTACAACACAAATTTGTGTTATAATAATAACCCAATGGGGTTAAAATTTCAAGGACACTAAGGAAAAAGAAAGAGACACCCTAATACCAAATTTGGAGGTTCTATCTTCATTGGTTTCGAAATTATGCTCGTTTGTCCTAAATTCGAACAAAAAGTTCTAAGTTCCGAACCCATTGTCCAATCCTCGCCATACGCAATCGTCGCCACAGTTTCATAACCAATACCCTACGACACAAATTTTATGAAGATAGAGTAATTACTTGTTGCGTTATCGTAATTTTGTTTATATGTTCGTTAGCCCTTGGACCGATTAAAAGGTCCAGAATCCGAACCCATGCGCTGATTTTGCAAATTTAAAATCCCCGCCGTACTTCCAGTCCTTGTAACCTACAGTTAAAATTTCATCAAGATAGCTCCATTATTTTTTGAGTTATCGAGCCTACGGACGGACGGATGGATGCAAGCCAAGTATGGTCTTCCTATCGTGACATGGACATTTCACGTATTGAATCAGAGCAAAAAAAAATTTCTCCGTTTTGCTCTACGCGATCTTGCTTGGGCAGATTCAATACGTCTTCGGCCATATGAAGCTAGACTTTTTCTTATTAATATAAATTCCCTTGAATCAAGCCGTCGGGGTGAAATTAATTCACCGGTTATTCGTGACATCTCACACCACTCTACAGACTACGGTAAAGTCGAGCCAATTTAGCGTATGTTAAGAGAGACTAACTTAAGGTCTGAGTTCTTCGATACTAAATTTAACAAATTAAAATTGAGGGCCAGAGTTTACGCAAGTATGTGTAGTTCTCGTAGTTGGTATGATTGATCTAGCATTAAGTTAATTAACTTGCATTTGTAATGCTAGGCTCAGTGCTGCTGGCTTGAGTTTTAAGTTTATTTTCTTTTGTTTTAATAACTAAATTTGATTAACTTTATTTTATAGTTTCATAGTAGAGTAGCATCGTTTTTCTAACACGTTAATCCTTGTAAATGATGACTTTCAGTTTATTGTGATAGTTCACTAAGTAAGCAACATTTACTGATGCTTGATTTAAGCAATTGTATGACACAAAAATTGTGTATGTGGGCGAAATCAGACAATTTGGGCGGGTTCTGGAACTTTAGATCGATTCGAGGGCAAAAAACACGATAACTCAAAACCAAATGGAGCTATCTTGATAAAATTTAAACGCTAGGTTACAAGTACTAAAAGCACGGCGGAGATTGTCTATGGATAAAAAAAATCGGCCTATGGTTTCACAATTCTGGACTCTTTAATCCCACTAAGAGCTAACGAACATATAAAAAAACACTGCAGAACTCAAAAACTAATGACGCTATCTTCATGAAATTTGTGCTTTCGGTTATCAGTAATAAAAATATGGTGGGGTTTGCCTATGGTCGAGATCGAACAATATGTTCGGATTCGAAACCAAATAAGAGGGAGCCTTAAAATTACGGGAAAAAGTGTTTTCTTCTTATTTGTTTCGTGTCCGTAAAATTTTGGATGAATTGGAATAGTGGTTTGTGTACCACCCTCATTACTCCCAAGACCTTAAAGCATATATTTGAAAATAATAAAGATAGTAACTTGAAATAAATATGAAAGCTATAAATTTAGTATAACAAAATAAATTGGTATTTTCTTTCTTCCTATTTCCTTTGTGTCCCCGAAATTTATGCTTATTATACTTAAATTTATACTTAAATTTATGTGGTGGTTCAGGTGCCTCCTAAGAAAACCCAAAATTAAAAAGCTTATCATCGAATTTCATTAATATAGAAACTTTAAATTTGATACACCAGGGTTCTTGCCTATTTCCGTTCTTATTTAACAATTTTATATATAATTTTAAAAGGCAAAAGAATTTTACCATAAAAGATATTATTTTATTATATTTTATAAATTAAAAATAAAATATTTTTTTAATAAACGATTAAATTTAGTTTTTTTATTTTTTATTATATCATGTATTTTATTAAATTATTACCATAGGTAATATATAATTAAGAAATTGTTGTGTTCAAATACTCTACTTAAGTTGTGTTCAAAAGTACTTGCTGCAAGAATGTAAATTTAATTTTTATATATAAATGAAATATATGAAAAGTTCTAAATTTTTCATTGTACTTTAGAAATCCATTTATTGCATATTTTGCAAGTACAAGCTTTTCTAATAGGTACACATACGAAGAATTTAATTTATTTTCAATTATTAAATTTTGTGATAAAAAGCTAATCAAAACATTAATGGTTTTAACTAACATTAAAAACCATGAAATTGTGTAAACTTTTACATACATATTATCACAAATTAATATTTCGTTCGAATTGGAGTTATATGAAAATGAGAAACAGAGATAACAGCAGCATTATGATTATAATACTTATTTATCACAGACGTGCTTAAAATTCTCTATCATAAATATAAATGATAAGAATTAACCAATTCTAATCCCAATATTGTCTGAAATTAATTTTTTCATACCTGTAATCTGGATCACGTCATATTTCAAGGAAAACTAAAAAGGATTCCTAAAAATCCATAAATTAAATCTAACCAGAACTTTTCAACTTAAAATGAAATTATTAATAATTGAATTTTGTATAATATTAAAAAATAAGTAAATTAAGAGAATAAATTTAAAAATTATTTAAAATTGTAAGAATTATTCAAGGGTACTAAATCATTCAACAGTAAATGCAGTACTGCAAAAATTAATAAACCTGAAGAGAAGTTATTGCTGCATGTGTATAATATTTTATTGAACTGGATGAAAATTTTTAAATATGTCATTTTGTAATTGAATAAATTAAATTAAAAACATTAATGCTTTCTTTAGCTTTTTATCACAAAATTTAATAATTCAAATTTTTCCAATTTTGTAATTGAATTGAGTTAAATGTATGCAACATTTATTTCAAGTTTTTTTTTTTTTTAATATTTTAAAATAGATTAATTAGTAAGAATTAATATTTTGGAATACATAAAATAGTTAGAAAATGTTTTTAGTATTATAAAGTTAATTTGGGTAGTTATGTCTTACGATCAAACTAATAAAAGTTTTTATACTTTTAAAATGACTTATGGTCTTCGCATTAAATTTGAACCAAAACGAGGAAGAGTGTAGTAGAGTAGACTGTGTCAACTCTGGGATACCCGTATGACCGTACCATATACATTATATCATCCGGTTAATTACTTTTGGCAAAATTTCAAACATACAGCTTTATTAAGTGTAGTGTAATGCTCATATAGAAGATGGGGTTGTATGGCAGCTACTTGAACCCTCTGCCGTAGACCAACCAAATTTTGCTGTAACTTTGGCCATTACACTAAACTAATTTTGGCAAAATTTTAGACATCCAGCTTCATTAGGTGTGCCGTAATGCTCATTTAAAAGAAAAAGTTGTATAGCAGCTACTCGAACCCTCTGCAGTAGACCAACCAAATTTTGCAGTAACTTTGGCCATTACACTAAACTATTTTTGGCAAAATTTCAGAAACCCAACTTCAATAGGTATAGAGTAATGCTCATATAAAATAAGAAGTTGTATGGCAGCTACTCGAACCCTCTGCAGTAGACCAACCAAATTTTGCAGAAACTTTGGCCATAACACTAAACTACTTTTGCCAAAATTTCAGACACGTAGCTGTAATAGGTACAGAGAAATACTCTAATAAAAAAAGAAGTTGTATGGCAGCCACCCGAACCCATGGACCAAAATGGCTGGATTTAAATAGCGATGACGGCTATTGCAAAAAAACGAATTTGCGAGAATTTCAAGATCCTAGCTCCTTTAGTTTTTGAGTTATCGTGCGGACAGACGGACAGACGGACAGACGGACAGACGGACAGACGGACGGACGGACGGACGGACGGACATACATAGCTAAATCGATTTTTTTTTCGATTCTGATCCGATCCATACACTTGAGTCTATATCTACCCCCCCTCCTTCTCTGCGTCACAAACGTAACGGCAAATTTATTATACCCTTTGACTATATAGTCATACGGGTATAAAGATGTAGGCTATTTCTAAGTCGGTTGAATTGGCTGACTGTTTCTTTACTGTTTTAACACATTTTCAAAAAATTTCTTAAAAATGTGCCTACTTAGTTTCACTCTGTCCGTCCCTTTTTACCTACGGCTGACTAAAAATATCAGCAACGGGTAGGTATTGCAATAAAAATAATTTAATGCTAAAACTTTTTTCTGTAACCCCTTCCGTTACAAAGCTACAGCCCCTTAAATTCGGAAAAAGCCCTATATTTAAATAGTTATAACAAGAGTTCTATAAGGTATATTTTCATCCTGAAAAGAAAACGGTAAAAAACAACTGCTTTAATAAGCTTTACAACATTTAAAAGCCAATTATAAAGGGTTTCCATACAGTTTTAAAATTTACTGTTATCTAAAACTAAGTTTTGCAAAATTTTTGGCCCTTCATAACTTCTGAACGGCTCAATCTAGAAACTTGAAATTTTGGGAGAAGTTAGATCCTGAGAAATAAGTAGGAGTCAGTAAAGAATTTTATTTTGTCATGCTCCTTGTTTTGGAGCTGTAAAGGGTCCAAAAACTTAAATTTTGCTATAAATTTTGCTTTTAAACCCCTATAACTTGAATACCTGTCAAAATTATTTTTTATTTATACACAAAATTGAAAGAACTAAAATGAAAGTTTCAACAAGTGTCAAAGGTTTTTCCTAATTTTGAATTTGTGATGAAAAAAACCCAGGGGTTTTTAAAAAACCCCATTTTCAAAATAATAGAGTGTTTCATACTGAATATTTTATCGGAATATAATGTTGAAGCTTCAATGTTAACGTTTAATTTAAGAAATATATACGTTGGTGACTAAGTTACTACTTACTTATAGAAACAGTAAATTTTTAAGTTTTTAAGTCTTAATAGCATCTCTATAGGGAAGGTTGCCCAATTTTTCAAGGATCTAATCCTCACTAGGTTCAAAGAATTAAATTGTGAATTATACCAAAATTTGGAATTTTACTTAGAATTTTACTATTTAAGCAAAAATGGTTAAAACTGAGAGACACTTTCTTCAATTTAAAGAACCGCTTTTAAATTTAAGAAAAACCTTTAACACATGTTAAAATATAATTAAAGAGCTGTCTAATGAATTTGTGTGCGGTGCACATGGATTAAGAGTAAAATTATACAGATTTAATCAAATCGAATATACAATAATTTAGAATATTTATTGTATTTTAACCATGTAAAAATCAGTGTAAAAAAAAGTGTTAAGAAAAATAAAAAAAAAAAATTTTTTTTGTATTAAAATAATAAAATTTTGAACTTATAAATTAGTGTTACTTGGAATTTAAATAATTATCTGAAATAAAAAATAAAATAGTTAGAGAAGAGAAAAAGAAACAAGTAATGAAAAAAAAACAAGGGTTTTCAAAAAAGAACATTTTCAAATTTATATTGTATTACATACTGATTAACTTTAACTTTGGAAATATTTACTTGGAAATAATTACTACTGACTTATAAAATTTACTGCTAACAGTAAATTTTTAATTTTAAAATTGTTATAGCGCTTCATTTGGGAAGGTTGCCAAATTTCTCAAGGATCTAACCTCATCTAACTACCCCCGCCCCCCTCTCCATCTATTTTTTTAGGTTCTAGGAATTAAATTGTGAATTCCACAAAAATTTAAAATTTTACTAAGAATTATACTATCTAAGCAAAAATGAGAAAAACCTTTAACATATGTTAAAATATAATGTTGGACCTTTAAATTTTGTATATTAATAAAAAAAAAAATTGGACAGGTATTCAATTTACAGGTGTTTAAAAATAGCAAAATTTCAATTTTTTAGCCGTTATAGCTCCTAAAAAAATTTTGTTAACCGACTCCTACTAAAATGAATGAGAATCTAACTTCTCCCCAAAATTTCATAAACTTACCTTCATCCGTTCAGAAGATATGTGTGGCCAAAAATTTTGCAAAAATTGAGTTTTGTGTAATGTTAAATTTTAGTACCGTATAGCAACCCTAAACATTTGCCTTTTAAATATTTGTAAAGTTTAAACCAGCTATCGTTTGCCGTTTTCAGATTGAAAATATATCTAACAGAACTCTTGTTATAACAATTTAAATATAGTGCTTTTTCCAACTTTGGGGGTCTGTATCCCCGTAACAGGTGGGGCTACAGATAAAAATTTTTCTACGAAATTATTTTTGGTGGCAATGGTGATGCTGAAATGGTGACAGTTCTTCTTTCAGATAGTCTTCATCCAGGAATTTACTTTTATATTAAAACACTTTTAAATGCAAAAGATCTACCATAAATTTTTGGTTAATAAAAATTTTCAACATTTTAAGCTTAAAAGTTTTCAAAATTTAAAAGAACTGTTTCTTATACTAGCAACTTACTTTTATATTAAAACAGTAACAATTTTCCAAGATCTACCTACCTTCAATTTTTTATTTTTTACATTTTAGGAGCCTAGTACTACTTTAATAAAAGTATATATTGAAAAAAAATTTTTTTTTATTTTATTTTATACTTTTTAGTTTTAATTCTATTTTTTTACACAATTATTTATATAAAATTATTAAATACAATATTTAATTTGACTATTTCCAAGTCGGATCCAATTCATTAATAGTTATAATCGGTTTATCTATTAACTAATCATAATTTATTAAAATATCCCCTTTATAAAATTTATCTAAACTGGTATAGCCCTGTGCTCGAAATTCGAGCTATTTTTGCTTCTAAGTTAACATATTAAATTGGTTTTGTGTAAATTATATTAGACTATACATAATAAAAATTATGCTAACAATGTTGTCAACAATTCTTGCGCTTGAAATTTGCTTAAAAAAAATTTATAATTTTTCTTAATTATTAAAACGTTGTTAAGTACCGATTTTTGAGTTTTATTTCTATAGCTTAAGCCGCTTTTAAGAGAGAATAAATTGGTACAGTTAAATTAAATTAAAATTCTAAATACATATAAATATTATTCTAATAAATACATATTTCTAAACATATACATATTTTTATTGAAGTCAAGAACCCAAAATTCGAGTTAATGCTGTCCTTCATATAGCAAACTGTACTTTTTTCTAAACATTTTAGTACGATATGAACTATGTTTGTTGTACGTATTCTGTATCCTAATTAAAAAACTCTATGAATACATAATATGTACAACAAAATTTAACATATCATAATTCATAAGTTTTGTATTTAGTATTATATTATATTGAAGCTGCCAGAAGTACAAATAATAGTCAAGTTGACCGAAGTCTTTTTTTAAATTTCAATCTTAAGATTTATAGCAAAAAAAAAAGTTTTTCAATAAATCAAAGAATAAATTTTTCCTACCCTTTTTTCATTTTTAAATTTAATAGCTACATAGGTAAATTTTTACTACAAATGTATGCCTATTTAAAGTTTTAAAAACATGCGAAAAATGATTCTTAATTCCTTAGTTTACTTTATACCTTTCTGTCTAGCTTATTTATTTAATATTTCCTAATTTTTTATTGACAAAAATATATTTCTATACATGGTCATGAGCCATGACTCATAAGTTTCTTAAAACAAATAAATATTATTGCTTTTATTCCTTTATGAGGATTAAACTCTTTTCTACTCTCAACTATTGCCAGCTACTTCAGCCCTTGTAAAAGAGTATATGACAGAGTAGATAAATAATTTCCGGCAGATGTCTTTAATTAAAATTCTCTTGAATAGGTTATGTTAAATCATATTTTTTATTTGATAACCAATAAGCACTTACCCCCTTCCATTTTAAAAAATTTTATTTATATTTATATCAGCAATAAACCTTAATTTTTTCACTTTATTAATGTTTAAATACTATTAAATATAATTAACTTCTCAAATGACAGAAAGTTTTAAAATGTCAAATATATATATGACGATTAATCTGACAATTATGTACTCCTGAAACAAAAATTAGCGTTCCATTTACAAACTACGCCTATCTAATCTTCATGTACACTTTTTGATATATAAAATTCGTTCGTTTTGTCAAAGTAAAACTAAAAATAGTTTATTTATTATAAAAAAACATTATTCGATGTTGAAAGTGTGAACTAAACTTTTCAATTATTAGAATGAAATCAAAACATACGACGTACAATTTTTATACGGCAGTAAGTCAATACGTCTGTCTAGATATCCATAATCGGTAAATCGATACGCGCGTACATATTTAATTTATCAAAAATATTTATTTGAATGTTTTAATTTAGTACCTACAAAAAATATTTTTAATTTCATATTATAGGTATTTTGAATATGATATTTTTTAATAAAAATTATTGTAAAAAAATATTATTTTTTAAAACATAATATTAGAAATATAAGAAAAACCAATAATAATATTTTTATACATTTTGTCAATATTTGTAAATTTTAAAAATCCGAGATACAGTACATTGCGTTACGCGTATTTTCGTTGCTCTAATGTAAATTTATGTACCTACTTATTTCTAAATTTTTTGACAGAAATTATACGCTGCATGGTTTTATTTAGGTTAGGACCTTAGGAACAAATAACATTTTTTGAGAAAGATAATTTTTTTAGTTTTTCAAACATATTGTGGTGTAGGTATTTTCAATTTATTTGAATATTTGTATGTTTTAAACTAAATTATTTAAAAAAAAATAATTTTTTAAAATATTTTATTTTTAAAATTTAATCGCAGCAGCATAAGAAAAAACAATTACAATGTGTATTTTTATACACTTTGTCAATTTTTAAATTTTAAAACTCTGAGGTACAGCACGTCGCGTATGCTTTAATGTAAATTTTTTTACATAACTAATTATTTCAAAATTTTTTGACAGAAACTGAATGCCGTAAATGCTGATTTTGGCTGATCCATAAGAAACAAATCATTTTTCTTAAGAAATATTATTTTTATACCCGTGCATACATATATGACATCGGGTATATTAGATTTGCTCCTCCGTTTGTAACGCATCGATCTAGACGAGCTAGATATAGTGTCAAGGGTACGTATCGGCTCAGAATCGAAAAATTAGTCGATCTAGCTATGTGTGTCTGTCCGTCCGTCCGTCCGTCCGTCCGTCTGTGTGTCAGCACGATAACTCAAAAACTAAAAGAGCTACAGTTTTGAAATTTTCACAAAATATTTTTCAATCAATTTCTAGGTTCCCTATTTTTTTTGGTTAAGATCGGACCAAAACTTCGGGTAGCTCTCGAACAGCTAACTTTTTTAACTCCAATATTTTCATACAAAAATTTTAACATGAAGTATTTAACATGAAATTATATGAATTTTGTTTGTTTTTATTTTTTTGTTTGTTTTTTTGTTTTTTGTTTTTGTTACAAAAAGTAGATAAAGATTTCGAGTTAGAATTTCATATGATTTAAATGATGCGTAGTTTATTTAAGATAAGCAAAAAAAAAGAAGACAAAGATTTTTTTAAGTAAATGGCTTATTGATATTGATAGATAATTATGAATATATATGATGAATCATATATGAATATGATGAGTATTATCTATCATGATGATTATTATATGAATGTGATCATATGAAGTTGATTTGGCTTAAGTTTAATATATTCGTGAATTAAAAATTAATTATAAGAGATGGAATTGAAAAATTAGAGCAAGAGTTTTGAAATTCACACAAAACATTTTTTAGGTTCCCTATTTTTTTTGGTTAAGACCAGATCAAGGTTTCGGGGAGCTGCCACACAACTTATTTAAATCAATATGAATTTCTTCAAAAGTAATTATACCAGGAAGATGAAAATTACACACGGTTAGTTTTATAATGAATCAAGAACTTATATGAAATTTCAAAATGTTATGACTTCATTTTCGGGGGGCTGCCATACAACTTTTTTGCACCAATATGAATTTCTTGAAAACTGATTATACTACGAGGATGAAAATTACACACTGTTAGTTATATAATGAATCGAGCACTTATATGAAGTTTCAAAATGTTACGGCCCCGTTTTCGGGCAACTGCCATACAAAGTAATCAATTCGATAACTGTGAATCTAATGAAGCTACGAGGTTAAAATCAAAACTGGGCAGATAAAGTAATAGGGCAAGTTAGTTGGCAAAGTTGGACATCACTCGGACCAACATTTAGGGCGGGCTATTTTTTTTTTTTTTGTTTTTAACCAAAAATTATGGTAGTATAATGGAATTAAAAATTTAATTTTTTTTTTAAGCTAAAATTATGGGATAAAAAGGTAAATTTTTTTTTAACTATTTTACTTTCTTATATTTTTTTTGTAATATTTATAATAGCATAGAGGAAATAAATAACGGTTAGTGGGTATGCACGGGTATCTAAAAGTTGACAAGGGCAACTATAATCTTCCTCGTTTTTTTAAGTTTCAACATATTTCAGAAGTCGGTTTTTAGTTTTACAGAAAACGTAACAAAAAGCAACAACAATTTACGATTTACGAAAAATTTTTTTTTTAGTACCTACTGTATTATAATAAATTGCAAACAAAAACAAAATACAGTACTTTTCAGTTATAACGACCATGATGGGACGGAAAATATTCGTCGTAATAAGCGAATGTCGTTTTAAAAGAATGCTGTGAATTTTAAAAAATTAGTATAAGACTTGAACATTGTAGAATGTGCTGATTCTAAAATGGACACTTCGAACTCATTTGCTAAAATTTTATTTGATGTGTCAGCCTCAAGCCTATGTATAGAGCTTTTTCTTCTATTGAATTTTTTTTTGTATTTTTGATGCGTTATTATGATTTTTTTTATATTCAAAACTAAATAAAAAAAACACTTAATTAATCGCCAAGCAACATTATTAGATATATTAAGTTCAAATAAAAGAAATATCAATGTAATAAAAAATTACATTTTTAGGTAAAATTTAATTCTTTATCAAAAAGTGTAAAGTTTATTATAATTAAAATTGAACCGAGTTCGTTATAAATGAAAACTACTGTATAAACCAAATGTATTGCTTTCATTTCGAACAGAACTCTATTTTTTCGTTGACTTTTTCAGAAAATGAAAAAACAAAAATTTTAAAAAAATTTAAATCTCCTTGTTCATTGAACATTTGCACTGATTATGCTATTAAAAAAGTCATTGTCCTATGAAAACAAAAAAAACCTTTCTTTTGGTTGTTGTTTCATTAAAATTGGTCTTATAGTTCACCCGGAAAAGGGATGTTTATATTTGTATGGGAAAAAATAAGCCGATTAAATATTATGATTAATTTAAATTTTATAACAAAAGACAAAAATATCAATAAAAAGAATTATAAGGACCTAGTTGATAAAATCTTTATCTAACTATCTAGTTTGCTAAACAAAATTGTTTTATTATTTATTAGGTGGTTAGGTATTGTATTATGTATGTTTGTATATATTTCACATGTAGTGTAACAGGTATATTATGTACCTACGTCTAAAGACTACACTATTAAAATCTACTTAATGTAATTTGTTCTCAAAATGGTTGCAAAATTATATTTTTCTTCAAAATTTCCAAAACCAATTCAAATGTTAGTTGTCAACATTTTTAATTACGGTTTAGAATATATGTTTTCATTTTTAAAGAAACTTGGTATAGAATACAAATAGGTTTTCAAATTTTATTCGATATTAATTCCTAGTTCTTTGTTTATCGTCTTTTATAATATTTCTGCATACATATACAAACATATGCTCATAATAATATACCAATAACACGGTTGAAAATCTAATTCGAAATATTAATGTCATTAATAAAAAATATTCACTTAAATATTCTTACATTTGCATATACACCAAAAACAAAATAGGCACTCGCTTATCTTGCTTATTCATATAAGATTTTTATATTACAAAATACAAGTAAACTTACATTTAGACACATTACACATTATACTATAATTTATACATAATATGCAATATATATATTAATACAAATCAATAAAATCATTTCGTACCGTTACATTTTGTATTACGCAGATTATGCTTCGATTCTAATATACACAATACAGAAAAGTAAACAAAAACAAATGACTGATAAATTTTCGTTTTTGTGTTTTAAAAATTTGAAGACGAATAAGTTACGTATTTTACTTTTTGTATGTTTCGTATTTTATAAAATGTTGGGGTTCAAATTCGCTTCACAGTGAAATTTTTTTTTTTATTTCAATCTAAATTTTTTATTTTATTTAAGTATCTTCTTGTATAAATTTTAAATTAACGAACCAAAAATGTACGGACTGACTTAAAAAAAACCCTAAAAATTTTTTATATCAAACTGACATTTATATAATTATTTTGTCTATGGTTTTTATCAAAATGAAGTATTTTGGTTTTTAAAATTACAAATTTTGAATGAAACTATCCAAATAAATTAATTTTTTTGTAATTGTTTTTATTATTTCTATTGAATTTAAAAAAAAACAAAAAAAAATTTAACATTTTAAGCAGAATCGAACTCAGAACTATTTACACTCTAAGCCACTTCGCTAACCACTGAACCAAACAATTCTTATAAATTTATGGTCAGATTTCTATTATAAATATATCACTAACTGACAGAATGAAAAATAAAGCCATAGACACAGGCAAGTTCAATTAAAAGTATATAATAAAAAAAAAAGATTATATTCTAAAGAGATAACAAACACAAAAAATTTATTGCTTTACTTGTACAAAAAAATTGCTGCGCTCTGATGTTTATATTACTTGCTGTGATTGCAATAACAATTTTCATGCTGTCTGTGCTAATCTTCGTGAAGAGGATTTATCTTATTTTAAGGAAAGTCGAAATAAATTTCGTTGCGTTAAATGTGACAAAGTGAGACGTCAATCTAATATTCACGATCAACATAATTCATCTGGTAGTAGTAATTATACTACTCGGATGAGTCCGTCTACTTCTTCAATTATAAATGCTAATCAAATACTTTCTACAGAGAATAATAACAAAACACAAACAGAAAAAAGAGCAGAGATTAATTCTACTCCGCCTATTTCATCGCTCAATTCATTAACTGCAGAGAATAACAACAACAACAAAGAAATCACTATGGAGTTACTGTATCAAGAATTAGTAAAGTTAAAAGATATTACCGCTCCATTTTAAAGTGAGTTATCATTGGTAAGAGAAGAGAACATTATACTTAAGAAAAAAATTAACACATTGGAGCAAAAAATTAATGTTATAAAACCAAAGAAAAGAATAATGCAATTGAAATTGTTGGTATTCCAAATCTCAAAAACAATAACGCAATACTAACGAAAAATTTAAACCATCTTATTTCTGAACTTGAAGGTTTTAAATCACTACCAGATTTTTTATTTGTCTCGGAAATATGGATATATGATTATGATATTTTGGATTTTCACATTCCAAGGTATGACTTTTATGCATGTGCAAATAGTAATTATGTTTCTGGTGGTGTTGGTTGTTTTGTAAAAAATGTTTATGAGTGTGTAGTTGTTAACTATAATCTTAAGAGTGCTGATATTTTAAAAATCTCGTGTACAGTCAATGATGTTAATTTTACCTCCTTATGTATATATAGGTTTCATAAACACCATTTTAGTGTAATCCTTAATGAATTCTGCAATTTGTTACATAATGAAAATGCAAAAAATCTTTTCGTGGTAGGAGACATAAATCTAGATATATTAAAGGTAAATGATGATGTAACAAATCTTTTAACATTTCACGCAACCCACGGGCTAACTTCCATAATAAACGAAACAAATCGTCCATCTTCGGGTAAATGCATTGACCATTTTTATGTTCGATCATCTAGACTCGAATTAATTCAAAAAATTAATTTAGATCTGAATATCACTGATCACTGTATGATAGGGTTAATTACGAAAAAATTGGGTGAAGTCAAACAAAATAAAAACAGTAATGTCAAACAAGTAAAGAAAATAGATTATGCAAAATTGAATTTAAGTTTACAGTATGAGTTCTGGGAAGAAGTTCTGGTAGAAAATGATATTTCCAAAGCTTATACCATCTTTAGTAAAATTTTGCAGGCATATATCTGTAGATGTAGTACTACTCTTAATTTACGCAGCAAATATAAGAGGTTAAAACCGTGGATTAATAATAAGTTAATAAATGAAATAAATTTAAAAAATAAGTTAGGTAAAAAATGTAGTAGGGCACCATATAGTCATAATCTTAGGAAAAAATATAAAAAAATGAGCAAAAATTTAAAAACGAAAATTAACTTACAGAGGAATAATTTTTATAAGAATGAATTTGCAAAAAATCTAGGTAATCTTAAAGGTGAGTGGCAGGTGATTAACAATATTTTAAATAAACCAAAAAATAAAAGTAATACTATTGTAGTGGAAAAAGATGATTATGTTTATAAGGATGAACTAGAAGTTGCTAATTTATTTAATGATTATGTAGTATATCTTGACCAAGTACATAAAATTATTTTGTACATAAAATTATTTTCACAAATGTAAATGATCAAAAATTATTATTTAACATTATGATAAAATATGCTGACATAGGTCAACAATTTCAAGTGGAACATCTGTTCACTAATATTTGTATGAATGCAAGTGCAATGCCTTGTATGATACAAATATTTATTTATTTATTTATTTAGTTAAAAAAATAACTACTTTATAATTAATTAAACAATTTCAAAATTCATTCATTAATATTTTTTTTTTTTTTTTGTTATTAGGTACATAAACTTATTTTTAACATATTCCACAATTTTTTTTTAAATATATCTGTATTTATTTCATTACTTAATTCTAGAGGCAATTCATTAAAAAGTTTTAAACCATTATACATAAGCATATTTTCAGTTTTTTCATTTCTAAAAAGATTTAATCTAAAACAATTTACATTTCTTAAACTATAATTATGAATATCTGATACATAAACCAAACGCTCGCCTAAATAATTTGGATATTTACCTATTTTCATCTTATGAATTATTACTAACACATTCATTAAAATTCTTTGATTGACGCTTAGCCATTTTAAAGTATTTAACATAAAATCTCTTGATGTGAATATATTTGCTTTGAGAATTATTCTCATAGCCCTATTTTGTAGCCTTTGCAGTCTAATTTTATTAGTATTTCTCATCATAAATAAAATTGTTGAGCAATATTCAAAATGTGATTTAATAATTGTATTATAAATGGTTATAGCACTTGTAAAACTTAAACTTTTTCTTATTTTTGAAAAAAAATATATCTTTTTTGAAATTTTACTACAAATGTAATCAATGTGTTTTTTAAAATCTAGCTTATTATCAAATACAACACCTAAATATTTTATTTCATCTACTATTTCAATTATTTCATTATCTATTTTAATATTATCAATTGAGTTTCCATTAATAAACATACATTTGGTTTTTTCAATATTTAATCTAAGTTTATTCATTCTAAACCACATACTTAAACTACCTAAATCATTATTAATGTTTTGTACACCTTCTTCCACGGTATCCGCAATAGAATATAGCAAAGCATCATCTGCGAATAAAACAATATTTGATGATACCACGCGTTCTATATCATTAACATATATTAAAAATAGTAGCACACCAAGGATAGAACCTTGCGGAACACCTATCAAAACATCAACAGCATCTGATAAAGTATCATTAAATTTAGTTCTTTGCTTCCTGTTAGATAGATAAGAACGAAACCACTCCAATTCTACTTCCCTTATACCATAGCTTTCCAATTTTACTAATAACAAATTTCTGTCAACCGTTTCGAACGCTCTTCTCAAGTCCAAGAATACAGCCACTATGACCTTGTTATCATGCACCGATATTTTCCAATTTGTAATTATCAAATTTAACAGAGATTCACAACTATGATCTTTTCTGAATTCTGATTGATATTTAGCTATGAAGTTATGTTTCCATATAATTCAGCAACTGTTCATAGACTATTTTCTCAAGAATTTTTGCCTCCAATGTAATTGTATTAATCGGTCTAAATTCTGTAGCCTTGTTAGTACCTTTCTTTTTTTCAATGGGTATCACTACTGCTTCTTTCCATATCTCAGGAAACAGTCCACTCTGCAATGTGCTGTTTGCAATTGACACAAAGTTGTTACCAATAAAATCTAGGTTATCCAGTATAATTTCTTTATTTACGAAGTAAAAGTCTTTTTTATTATTCATTTTATTTAAGATATTTTTAAGTTGATTTATATTTATAGATTCAAATTTAAATGTATTAATGTTATTATTTTCAATTAAATTTATAAATTGTACTGATTTTATGTTATTATTTATTTCATTTATACTTTCAACAAAAAAATTATTAAATTTATTAGCAATTTTTTTAGGTTCAATTATTTTTTCATTATTAAAAATTACTTCATTAATGACTTGTGGGTTTTTTTTAAGAACATACTTTTTTATATTTCTCCACATTCTAGTTTGATCACTAGTTTGAATTCTATTACTGATATAAGAATTTTATGTTTTATTTAATTCACTTTTATATAAATTTCTAATATGCTTATAATTAAGCCAATCACCATTATTATTAGTCAATTTTGCTTTAGTGTACAAATTAATTTTTTGAGTTTTTAATAACCTTAGTTCATTTGTATACCAATTAATTTGGTTTTGTTTAATATCTTTTTCTACCACAAAGTCTTTCACTATATTATGTATATTATTACTAAAAATATTTGCTTTACTATTACAATCTAAAAAATAAGTTGTTGCAATATCATTAAAAATTATTCTATTTCTAAATAAGGTTTTGTTATATTTCAAAAATTTAATTTTTTTCTTTGGTATTTTTATATTATTATCGTCTTTTATTATTATTTTCACTGTTTCATGATCAGAGATTTTAAGCTTTTTATCTATTTGTACTTCAATATTATTAATTTTATTTGTCAAAACCCAATCAATTAAAGATTTACTGCTTTTTGGTATTCTTGGGTATTCACTAACTACTTGCTTGAACGCATTATCAACTAATATTTGGCTAGCTTTAATTTTAATTAGTTTTCCAATCCACATTAAAATCCGCCATTATTAAAACATTATCCTTTTCAAAAAGTTCATCCATTAGATTATTCAGGTGAAGAAAAAAGAATAAAAAAAAATATATTAATTTTATTTTAATTGTGTGATCATATTTCATATTTTTATTTTTGTATAATGAATGATAATGATTCATATAATCATTATTCATATTTTTGGTTATTGATTTTTACATAGATATGAATTAGGTTAAAAATATTATAATGCATTCTTTTAACCCAAATTTAAATTCTTTGTAACTAAGCAATAAATTACAATAACTGATTGCTCTAGATAAAATTTGTATGGATTTTAAAGAATCCAAAATTGTGTATAAACCCTAGTTTGTTCAAATAAAGATCAGAGTTAATCTAACTCAAAATATAATAAAATATATATTATTTTATAATTCATTCCCGCAGATCCTTTTGCATGGAATGAAATATTTAATATAAATATTAATAAATATTTCTTGGTGCAAACATGCTTATATATGCATGATTGTGCTAATATATATAATATAATAATACAAAAACAATCTAGCACTAATTGCTGAATCGACTAGCAACTTCTTCTTGCTACTAAAATAAGAGAAGAAACTTTTGCATCAGGCAATTAACTTGCCTGATCAGAATGTGTTAGGGCAAGACTAAAAATTATTAATAGATATTACCGACGGACGAAACATATCACATGGCAACCCTGTACTTACGTGGAATATAGTGTAGTGAACGACTCAACAAAGATAACAACAGTTCACCAAATCTGAAAAGCAGAGACAGGAAGACCAAGAGAAAATTAACAGACAGGAAGACCAAGAAAAATTAAATGGAAATTGTAACAGATGAAGAATTCCATAGGCGTTTCGAAGATTTAGCATCCCATATACAACAAATACAAAATAAAATAAAAGAAAAGAAAAGAGAAGAGCAAGAATTGAAGGAAGAATTAGAAGCTGCAAAAATCAAAATAACAATAGACGAATATAAACAACGGGTACAGTCTAAAAAGGGGAAAAGAGGTGGCAAAGATTTTCAAAAACGAAGGGAACTGAGCAGATTATATAGTAGTCTGCCGTACACCAAATCACTAGAGAATAAAGAAGAAACCCTAAGAAAAATTAACGAATTAAGAAAAAGGTCTACAAACAAACAAAATTAACAAAAATGGGTTTTTTCCCAGCAGAATCCAGCTTTACAATAGTACAACAAGCAAATCTAACCACAAACGAAGTCTTAAAGGAAGTGATAATCACCATCATCATTTTATTCATATATGAAGCAGTAAAATACTTCGTCAACAAGAAAGCAGCGAAACGTGCTCAACGTTTATCTACAATCTAGCAACTATAAATAACTAAAACTAACTAAATTTTGAATATTGAATATTTTTATACCCGTATGACTATATAGTCCAAGGGTATAATAAATTTGCCATTACGTTTGTGACGCTGAGAAGGAGGGGGGGTAGATATAGACTCAAGTGTATGGATCGGATCAGAATCGAAAAATAAATCGATTTAGCTATGTATGTCCGTCCATCCGTCCGTCCGTCATCACGATAACTCAAAAAGTAAAGGAGCTAGGATTATGAAATTTTCACAAATTCGTTTTTATGCAAAAAACGGAATCGAGTTTTAAATTCAGCCATTTTGGTCCACGGGTTCGAGTACCTGCCATACAACTTCTAATTTTATATGAGCATTACTCTATACCTATGGAAGCTGCGTGTCTGAAATTTTGCCAAAAGTAGTTTAGTATAATGGCCAAAGTTACTGCAAAATTTGGTTGGTCTACTGCAGAGGGTTCGAGTAGCTGCCATACAACTCCTTCTTTTATATGAGCTTTACGCTACACCTGATGAAGCTGGGTGTCTGAAATTTTGCAAAAAATAGTTTAGTGTAATGGCCAAAGTTACTGCAAAATTTAGTTGGTCTACTGCTGAGGGTTCGAGTAGCTGCCATACAACTCCTTCTTTTATATGAGGATTACACTACACCAAATGAAGCTGCGTGTCTGAAATTTTGCCAAAAATAGTTTAGTGTAATGGCCAAAGTTACTGCAAAATTTGGTTGGTCTACTGCAAAGGGTTCGAGTAGCTGCCATACAACTCCTTCTTTTATATGAGCATTACTCTACACCTAATAAAGCTGAATGTTTGAAATTTTGCCAAAAGTAATTAACCGGATGATATAATGTATATGTTACGGTCATACGGTTATCCCAGAGTTAACACAGTCTACTCTACTACACTCTTCCTCGTTTTTTTAATAAAATTGTATAAAAATAAAAATACAAATAAGTAAAATTTTTTTAAATTAGAATTTATTAAAAATAAAATTTTTTTTAATTAAAATAATGTAAATTAATTTAAAATGTTTCAAATTTTATTAAAATAATTCTTAAAATTTTTTTATTAAATATAAAATAATGTAAAATATAACAACAAATATTAATATAAATTTTTTTAAATTTTGATTTTAATGGACAGTAAAATAAACCGACTCATTGACCTATTAAAAACGTTAAAGAAAAATCCAAACAGAACTTATACACAAACGTTCATTGATGGCAAACAACAAGAAATATGAGAAACTTGGGAGTTATATAAAAAAAATAATAAAGCTGATTTTCAACATACCTTAAGATTAAAAGAAATAATAAGGCAGATAAATATATATCTGAAACCAAAAGTAGAAATAGAGACAGAAAACATGGCAAACTTTGAGTTAACAACAGCAATAAAAGTTGTACCACTATTTGAGGGAGAAATTAAGCATCTTTCAAATTTTATAGGTCTTGTAGAATTTTATGCCGACACATTAAAAGATGATACTGAAAAAGAAAAATTGTTAAAGTTTATATTAGCTACCAAATTAGCTGACAAAGTTAAGAATAGATTGATAACAGAGGTTCAAATAAATACCATAAATAAATTGAAGGAAGTATTAAATGCAAATTTTAAATCGAAAAAGAACCCAGCAAAAATCCAAAATGAATTAACAAGATTGATACAAGGTAATCAGGATGTTAATTCATTTGCATCAAAAATTGAAATGCTCATTGCTCTACTAAATGAGTTACAAATTGCTGAGCAAGGCGAAAATCATAGAAATATAATAATAAAACTAAATACCAATTAGGTCTAAATACATTCAAAAATGGATTAATTGAGATGGACAGAGCAACCATTTTACCAGCAAAACCAAAGAGTTTTGCAGAAGCAATTCAGTTAGCATCAGAGAATGATACTAATACAAGGCAGAATAATATAATGCATTTTAGAGTAAATAATTTTAGAGGCCAATTCAAAACACAAAACAATTTTAGAAGAAATTATTATAATAGCCACAACAGTAATAATTACAATGGCAATTTCAACAATAATAGAAGTAATTACAATAACAATTATCGGAATAATAACTCTAATAATAACGCTAATAATAACCCTAATAATAACAACAATAATAGAATTCAACAAAATAATAACAACAACTACAATAATAATAACAACCAGGGAAACTTCAGCGGCCTCGGCCGAAGAAACCCGGGGCATGCCAACAACATGCAAAGGAACAACAATCAAAACCAATTCAAAAGAAGAAAATAAGCACAATTAGCAAAAAAAAATAAAAATAAATAATGTATATATAACATTATTAATAGATACAGGAGCAGATATATCTATAATTAAAGACAACATCATAAAACAACAAGTATTAGAAAATGAAACCTGCCAAATAAATGGCATTACAGATAAAAATTTCATGACAAAGGGTGTAATAAATTTAAAATTAAAATTTGAAGAATACACAATTAAACATAAATTTCATGTAATTGATGAAAAAATTAATATAACAGCTAACGGTATTTTAGGTAGAGATTTTCTATATGATAACAAATGCACAATTGATTATGAAATATGCACATTAATCATACCTAATCAAGAAGAGGATATAGTATTACCAATGAGTGTAAATACTAAAACTCTACCAAACATCATGTTACAACCTCGAACAGAAGCAATTACAAACATAGATATAGATGTAAAAGAAGATAGTATAATCATAGGCAAAGAAATGGCAAAAGGGGTATTCATAGCAAATGCAATTATTCCAGCAGAAGGTTTAAAACACGTAAAAATGTTAAATACAAGGTAACACCGACTTACAAGGGTAAAAATGTTAAATACAAGGGAACACCAGTAAATTTAAACACAACTGGAATTGAAATTCAACCTTTAAAAAATTATCAAATATTATCTTTTAAAAATAATAATATGTCAAAAACAAGGTTTGAAAAATTAAAAAACGAAATAAATATAGATAACTTAGATACAAAAGCAAAAACAACAATATTGAATATTTGTGAAAAATTTCAAAATATTTTTTATTTGGTGAATGAGATGCTGACAATAAACAATTTTTATGAACAACGAATTTCTACAATAGATAAGTCACCAGTATATATGAAAAACTATAGAACACCAAATGTCCAGTTACAAGAAATTGATAAACAAGTTTCAAAATTAATGGAGGATGATATAATTGAAAATTCCACTAGTCCACACAACTCACCATTACTAATAGTTCCCAAGAAAAGTAAAGAAGGAGAACAAAAATGGAGATTAGTTGTTGATTTTAGATCATTAAACAAAAAAATTGTGGATGACAAGTTTCCATTAACTAGATTAGAAGACGTATTGGATAAATTAGGAAAAGCTTAATATTTCTCAACACTGGATATGACAAGTTCTTTTCATCAAATTCCGTTGCATCCAAAATCAAGACAAATGACAGTATTTTCGACAAGCATAGGACACTACCAATTTAAAAGATTACCACTTGGACTTAAAATTTCAACAAATAGTTTTCAACGTATGTTATCTGTAGCATTAAGTGGTTTACAAGAAGCCGCATTTCTGTATTTAGATGACATAATAGTATTTGGTTCAAATCTAAAAGATCACAATACTAATTTAATAAAAGTATTAGAACGTTTACAAGAATACAATTTAAAACTCAACCCGTCAAAATGTAATTTTCTAAAACAAGAAGTTGTATATTTAGGACATCTAATAACTGCTGAAGGTTTAAAAACAGATCCAGATAAATTTAACACAATTAAAAATTACCCAACACCCAAAGATGCTGATGAAGTAAGAAGATTCGTGGCTTTCTGCAACTACTACAGAAGATTCATAAAAAACTTTGCAGAACTAGCTAGACCTTTGAACCAGTTATTAAAGAAAAAACAAATATTTGGTTGGAGTGAAGAAAGTAATAATGCTTTTGAACAATTAAAACAAAAATTAATAGAACCATCAATACTAAGTTATCCAAATTTTGTCGAAACATTCATACTAACAACAGATGCATCAAACTATGCGCTTGGATCAGTTTTCTCACAAGGAAAAATGGGAGATGATAAACCTATTGCTTATGCAAGTAAATCGCTAAACAAGCATGAATTAAATAAACCTATAATTGAAAAAGAAAATATCAAAAAAATAAATATATATAATCACAGGAAATATTAAAAACTAGGAAGATTATAGTTGCCCTTGTCAACTTTTAGATACCCGTGCGTACACTATTATGTATTACATAAATAAGAATTTCATATATCGCAATTAAACTGTTTGATAGAAAATTCAAAATATTTGTTTTTTTTTTATATTTAATTATAAAAAAAAATTAATAAAAAAAAAAAATTAATTAAAAAAAAAGATGAACTTAAAAAAAAAAATATACTCTGAAAGAGATTCGAAAACACATTTTTCAATTAAAAGGTCGACGTCCTAACCACTAAGCCATCGATTTTTTGTTCATCTCAATTTTTTTTTTAAATTATTATAGTTGCTATGGTATCAATTGTTTGTTTTTAATAACTGTTTTGAATTTTTTTAAAAATGTATTAAAAAAAAATAAATAATTTATAAAAGAGAGTTTTAAGATGAATTTAAAAAAAAAAAGTTTTGCCCCAGCCTGAATTCGAACCGAAACGTTTTGACTACTAGTCACATATCCTGACCACTACACCATATAACAATTAATAATTTCCCTACACAACGAGTTTTTATTTATCTTAATTTTTTTTTTTTTTAAATAATTGTAGTTGCTATGGTATCTATTGTTTGTTTTAAATAACAGTTTTGAATTTTTTTATAAAAATATTAAAAAAAATTAATAATTTTTAATATAAATTAGAGTTTTCAGTAAAATTTTCTATAAAATAAAATTTTTCATACATAAAATAAATACATATATTTTATTAAAAAGAAAATAGAAGAAAATAAATAAAAAAAATTGAATTTAAAAAAAAAAAAAATTTTTTCCCTAACCCGGATTCGAACCGAGACATTTTGGCTGCAAGTCTCATGTCCTAACCACTACACCATGAATCGATTAATAATTTGACTACATTTTGTTTGTTTTTATATTTGGTTTCTATTTAGTTATTAATTTTGAAAATATTCATACAATTTCGAAAAATTTGTATGGCAGCTACCTGAAGCCTTTGTCCGATTTTAACCAAAAACAATAGGGAACCTAAAAATTGTCTAAAAATTACTTTGTGAAAGTTTCAGAACCCTAGCTCTTATAGTTTTTGAGCTATCGTGGTGACGGACGGACGGACACACATAACAAGATCGATTCATTTTTCGATGCTGATTCGATACGTACCCTTGACACTATATCTAGCTCGTCTATTTCGACGCGTTACAAACGGAGGAGTAATTTTAATATACCCGATGTTCATATATGTATGCAAGGGTATAAACAAAAGGAGGAAAGAAGCAATAATATTATAAATAAAAATTATAATAATAATAAAGCCACCAAAATCTTAAATGCAGATATGAAGACTGATCACCTTCACATTTGGAACGCAACATCAATATCTTATTGATATTGATTGGTTTATGAATAAATTAAAATTTAATAAAGTTGAAAAACCTGACGTCAGAAATAAAAATAAAAGAAATTATAATAAAAATGAAAATGAATTGAAAATTATAGCAGCAAGAAAAGAAATAATTGCTGAATATAGCGAAAAATCATTACCAGAGATAAAATTGGTTCTGAGGAAGCTATTATTCAAAACAAGCAATTTAAAAATTAAAGAATTAGCCTTGGCAAATAATGACAAAATATTTGAATTTATGGATATCCAAACATTTAAAAATATATTTAATGAGCTGCAAAACAAGTCTGAAAATACAGATAGTTTAAAAATTGTATTATATGATCCTCCTATACAAATAAAAAATAAAGATGAAATGCGCAAATTAATTAAAGAGAATCATGATTCATTATATGGTGGACACTGTGGCATAAGTAAATGCATCAGTAAATTAAAACAAAAATATATATGGAAAAACATGAATAAAATGATAAAGAATTATATAAACAATTGTAAGATATGTAATGAAGTTAAAATAACAAAATATACAAAAGAAAATTATGAGATTACAGACACACCCACAACATCATTTGAAACTATAACAACAGATATTGTAGGTCCATTAAGACCATCCAACAACTTTAGATATATTCTGACTTTGTAATGTAAGTTTACTAAATACATTGAAGCATATCCAATAGAAGCCAAAGATGCTAAAACAGTTGCAAAGACAATTGTAGAGAAATTTATATTAAAATATGGATGTTTCAAAAAATTAAAAACAGATAAAGGTACAGAATTTACAAATGAATTATTGAAAAATATTTGTAAATTTCTAAATATTGGAAAAGTAACGTCAACACCTTACCATCATGAAACGTTAGGTTCTGTTGAACGAATTCATAGGATATTAAATAACTACTTAATGAGTTTAAAAGGACAAGACGTTTGGGACGAATATTTACCTTACTACACGTACTTCTACCACTCAACACCACACAGTACAACAGGTTACTCACCATTTGAATTGGTATATGGTAAAATAAGTACACTTTCATGTGAAATATTAAATAATAAACATAGTATTTACAATTTAGATAACTATTTGAATGAATTGAAAATTAAATTAAAATATGCTAATGAAAAAGCAAAAGATTATTTAATTAAAAATAAAGAAAATAATAAATTAAAACAAAATAATATTAATGAATCAAATTTTAAAATTAATGACTATGTAATGATAAAAGTAGGAAATAAGAAAAAATTGGATTATCCTTTTAAAGGACCATTTAAAATTGTAGCACAAAAAGGTCCAAATAGCACAGTAATTATAAATAATAAGGAAATAGAATTACATAATAACAATATGATTAAATCTAGAAAAACAATAAATATTCTAAATTACTATAAAAATAAATATTAAATGTAAAAATATACAAATTTTATTTTTTTTTCAAAGATAAATGATTTTAAGTATAATAAATTTTTTTTTCTTTTGATAAATAACTTATTTAAATTTAAACTAAATATAAATTATTTTTAAAAATTCATTTAAAATTAACATTAACATAAAAAATTCGTTTAAATTTTAAGAAATGTAAACTAAAATTTTTTTTTTTTTCTTTGGGGGGAGGATCTAGTATATCTTGACCAAGTACATAAAATTATTTTTTTAACCGAAATTTAAATTCTTTGTAACTAAGCAATAAATTACAATAACTTATTGCTCTAGATAAAATTTGTATGGATTTTAAAGAATCCAAAATTGTATAAGTTACCGATTTTGCACCATTATTACTAAATATTATTATTACTAAATTTTGTTTCTCCATCAAATTTTATTCATTCAACTTTGTATTACTTTCTATTTCATTCAACTTTGTATTATTTTTGTTACGAAATTTTAAATTAATGAAATCGATTGACTTGCAGTTTTTTGTTTACAGAATTGTAAACAACGAAAGGAAATAATGAAATAAAGAATATGCTGGGTATGCAATTGGGGAACGATTTATTGATTATTGTAATTTTATTGATTCATTCTTTTTTCAGAACTCTTTGTAAAAAGGTCTAAAATTAATCTTGAAATAAATTATTTGTTAAATTTAAAAATAAAACATTCTTTCATTTAAATAATTTAACTGACGCCCGAGCAGGGACCGGCCCAGTGATAGTGTGTGAAGTGTCAGTAGTGGATATAAAAAAACTTGTACTAAAAAATCGATAAAACAAGTAAAGAAACAGTCAGTCGGTGCAACCGACTTAGAAATACCCTACACCTATTTGGTTCAAATTTAAGGACATATCCATAAGTCATTTTAACACCATAAAAGCTGTTATTAATTTGATCGTAAGACATAGCTAACCAAATTAACTTTATAATACAAAAAACATTTTCTAATTACACTATCTATTAAAAAATATTACAAATTCTTACTAATTTATCTATTTAAAAATATTAAAAAACAAACAAACTTGAAATAAATGAAAATATATTTATTCCAATTCAATTACAAAATGAAAAAATTCTAATTATTAAATTTTGTGATGAAAAGATAATCAAAGCATAATATTTTTAATAATCCAAATTTTTAAAAATTGCAATTATTTTCAATGGTTAGTTTATATACCTAATAGAAAAGCTTATAAACGCAAAATATGCAATAAATGTATTTCTAAAATACAATTAAAAATTTACACCTTTTCATATAATTCATTTAAATATAAAAATAAATTTTACATAAATGCAGCAAGTACCTTTGAACATAGCTGAACCACTACAATTAAGTCTAGATTTCAGAGACACATAGGACATAGGAAATATATTCTTTGGCTTTGAAATTAAACTCGACCACAACCAATTCCCATGGTACTTCCATTATTAGTAACCTAGAGTTTAAATTTGATCAAAATACCGGCATTATTTTTTGAGTTATGGTGTTTTTAAGATATATGTTTGTTAGACCTTGAACTTGTCAAGGGTTCCAGAACCCGAAACCATGGTACGATTTCGCCCATATGCAGTCCCGTCATACTTTCAATACTAGTTAACCCTTGTATACAATTGGAACGTTCTATCTTAATTTTAAGTTACTAATTTTATTAATTACGATGATAAGCTTTTACACATTGGGGGGTCTAAGAGAGGTCCTGAACCACCACTCCAATTGATCCCAAATTAGGGGGGCACGGAAGAAATAGTAAAGAACAGCCTGGGCCAAATTTGATGCTTCTACATTTGTTTCAAGTTACTATTTATATTAATTTCGAAAATATGCTTTAACGACCTCGGAACTTTGCGGCTGAATAATTTCGTTTAAATTAAATAATTTTTACTTATTTTACTTTTTTTTTTTTAGGTACGAAGCTTATGTTTTAAAAATAAAAAATTTTTTTTTCTTAATTAATTATTAGTATTTTTTAAAATTAGTATTTGTTTAATTTATCTGTGGTTTATATGTAATTCACAAATAAGTGAATTCGTAAGATTTTTCGTATTTTTATCTTTGAATATTTTTTTGAAAAAATTCTTTTTAGTCATTATGACTCCACCCATACTTAGACCCTCTTTGTTGGATCAAAATGAAACCAACCCAAATGCAGGAACTAATCCTAATAACGATTCAAATTTAAATATATCAAATGAAACGTTAAGGAAAACTATTTCAGATATTTTTCAATCTGAAATAGCCAATTTTTGTAGATCTCAAAATTCCGGAGTGAATCAGGAATCTGCTGACATAGATCAAACTATTACTACGGAAAGCAATGATGCTTTACCAGGTATAGATAAGATACCCGATGCTATAAGGGAGTTTTTTTTTTTTTTTGCCGGCACTTCTAAGTGCTAACTGTTCACTGTGATAGGCTAAACAGTGCATGTCGGACCAGGGGAGATATATTCATATATTAGAACTGATCAAATGAATTCCACATACAATTTACACATGAGATAGTACTACGCCTTATAACATGTATAAATGTCTTAGATTTTCAATAAATACAGCTCTATTTTTGTTTATATTGTAATAATTTTGTACTTGAGTTATATGGTGAGTTATATCAGTGAGTTATATTATTTAATTGAAATATTTGTTTACATTTTGCATTTGTTTATATTGTTATATTTATTTATTTATTATTAAAGATATATAATTATTAATTATTAATTAAGCCATTAATTTGAACCCAAAGGCGAATGGTAGCTGAGTCGAGTTGAAAACCAGATAAAAGTTTTTTCACTTTCACTGGGATTCGAACCCTGGGCCTCTCGCATGAACGTCGGCACTCTAACCACTATGCCACCCAGCCGTTAAGGGGAAAAAGGGGAATTCAGTTCATGGAAAAAAAGTGTTGAGAGAATTCTTAAGATTTATGAAAATTTAAAAGGTACTGTAAGATATTATAATATTCTTTCAGTAATTCGAAATAAAATAATTGGTAATGCAGATACTGCATTAGAATCATTTAATACGCCCTTAAATTGGGATAAAATTGTTAAATGTTTGAATATGCACTATTCTGATAAACGGGATTTAGGTACTTTAGAGTACCAAATGACTATTATGATCCAAAGAAATAATACAATCGAAGAATTTTATCAAGAGGTATATCAACATCTTTCACAAATTTTAAATAAACTTTCCTCAATGGATTTTATTAAGGATCAATTAGATGCTATGGTACAATCATATAGGGATAAAGCCCTAGGTACTTTTGTTAGAGGTCTTAAAGGGGATCTTCCAAGTTTACTAAGTATGCGTGAACCTCAAGATTTACCCGAAGCACTATATCTGTGCCTAAAACTTAAGAATGTGAACTATAGAATTAGTCATAGTCACAATCATTCAAACAATAAGAATTTTAATAATCAATCCGCATCAATTCCTCGAAAACAAAATCCAATACAACATAATCAAAGATTCGGATATCATAAGAATTTTAATCAAAGACCAAATTTTAATTCATATCGGTATTCAAAACCAAATTTTCAGAATGGCCCACAGCAAAACTTTCATAATAATTTTACCAAGAACTTCAATAATCCATTTAATAAAACCCCAAATAACTATAACCAATTTAAACCGGTACATACAAACCAACCCAAATCGCATTATTCAAGAGCAGTAAATTATCAGAATAGAGCTCAAACAACACCAAATTTTAATAGGAAAAATATTTCATTACATTTACATCAACCAAATAAATCTCAAAGAATTTATCATACAGAAATTAATCAAAATAAAGCTAATACCGAATGTTCTAACTGCTGCAATACAAAACAAATTTATAATGAAAATCTTGATTTGTTAGCTTAAGCAGTTCTTCACTGCCATATATTGAACATCAAGTGAAGAACGGTAAAACTTTAAAATTTTTAATAGACACTGGGTCAAATAAAAATTATATTCGGCCTTATTTAATAGAAACCCCCATTGTTAATGCGAAAAAGTTTAATGCAAATTCAATAAATGGAAATACAGTTATCACCAATCATGCTCACATAAATCTTTTTGGTCCAAAAATACCAGAATTAATATTTTATATTTTACTTGAATTAACTTCATTTGATGGTACCATAGGAAATGATAGTTTAAAGAATCTAAACGCAGTAATTCATTCAAATGAAAATTTACTTTTAATAAAACCCAACATTGAAATTCCTCTCAAACAACATATTGCGAATTCAGTTCACAATATTTGTATAAGAACCTCTCATCTTAATATTGAATTAAAAGAAGAATTAAAAATATCATAAGAAAATATCCAAATTTGTTCTCTGATCCAAAGGAAAGTCTTACTTTTACTACAGTAGTCAAGGGTGAAATCAGAACTTCTACTCAAGATCCTGTGTATTCTAAAACATACCCTTACCCGATGTGCTTAAAACAAGAAATTGATAAGCAAATAAATGAACTCGTTCAAGATGGTATAATTTGACCATCTAGATCGCCCTGTAATTCACCAGTATGGATCGTTCCTAAAAAGGAAGATTCATCTGGATAAAGAACATATAGAATGGTAATAGATTAAAGAAAATTGAATTCAATTACAATAGCGGATAAATATCCTATTCCCGAAATTAATGAAGTAATTTCTAACCTTGGTCAAAACAAATTATTCTCCTTAATTGATTTGAAAAGTGGCTTTCATCAAATTCCTTTAAGAGAATGTGATATAGAAAAATCTGCTTTTTCGGTGAACAACGGGAAGTATGAGTTTACTCGCCTTCCTTTTGGACTGAAGAATTCATCTGCAATTTTTCAAAGAACACTCGATGATATATTAAGGGTACACATAGGGAAAAGATGTTACGTTTATATAGACGATGTAGTAATTTATGGAAAAAATGAGGTTGAACATTTAAAAAATCTTGAATAATTTTTAAAACATTAGAGGATGCCAACCTTAAAGTTCAGTTAGACAAGTGTGAATTCCTACAAAACGAAATGGAATTTTTGGGATTCATAATAAATTCAGAAGGTGTTAAAGCAAACCCTAAAATAATTCAAGCAATTTGTGATTTACCTATTCCCAGGACATTAAAAGATTTAAGGTTGTTCCTTGGAATGTCAGAGTATTATAGGCGTTTTATTCTCGATTATGCGAAAACTGCCAAAACCTTGACATCCCTTTCAAGAGGGGAAGGAGGACGAGTGTCCAAAAATAAATCAAAAAATGTTGCTATAACTCTAAATGATGAAGCAAAAAAATCATTTCAAATATTAAAAAATATATTAACATCAGAGGAAGTTCTTTTGTCTTATCCTGATTTTAACAAAAACTTCGAGCTAACTACTGACGCGTCCAATTATGCTATTGGAGGTGTTTTGTTGCAAGACGGTAAGCCAATTACATTTTTATCTAAAACTTTAACAAAAACTGAGGAATCATACGCTGCTAATGAAAAAGAGATGTTAGCAATTGTATGGGCTCTAACCTCACTCAGAAATTTCCTTTACGGATCAAAAAAAGTTCTTATTTATACAGACCATCAACCTCTTACGTTTGCTCTGAGCAATAAGAACAGCAACAGTAAGATGAAGAGGTGGAAGGCCATAATTGAAGAGTAGAATTATGAGCTCAAATGTAAGCCAGACCATACCAATGTGGTGGCTGATGCTTTATCAAGGATTGTTCCTATAAAAAAGATGAACACATTGACTATAACTCAATATAGTGATGATAGTTCATCCCAGAATTATATTCAACTTGTCGAAACGCCTTTAAATGGTTTTCGTAATCAAATAATGCTAAAAATAGGTTTAAATGGTTTTCGTAATCAAATAATGCTAAAAATAGGTAATAATATTAGTTATGAACTGGATCACCCATTCCAGAATATTACTAGGCATATCGTAACACAACCAGAATTTTCTGAGAACCGCTTAATTGAAATTTTGAAAAAATATCTAAGCCCTCACATCTTAAACGGTATAATGACCGAAGAAAACATTATGGGAAAAATTCAAGAGATTTATCGCCATCATTTTAAAAGCTATAAAATTCGTTTTACAAGAATCTTGTTAGAAGATGTCAAAAACGAATTTGATCAAGATGAAATAATTATCTCAAAGCATCGGCGTGCTCATAGAAGTTCGGAAGAGAATAGATTGCAAATTATACAAAAATACTATTTCCCTAAAATGGCTAGGAGAGTTAGAGATTTAGTTAAGAATTGCTCAATCTGTCAAAAAAATAAGTAAGACAGACATCCCACGAATCCCCAAATACAGGAAACACCTATACCAAATTAATATGGTCATACTTTACATATCGACAAATTTTCCACCGAGTCAAAATTGGTACTCACCGCGATAGATAACTTGACTAAATTTGCTCAAGCCAGCAGAGCAATAGAACACGTGAGGTTGTCCTTAAGAGACATTTTGTTTTATTACGGTGTTCCGGAGTGGGTAATAATTGATAATGAGAAGTCATTAAATTCGGCTTCCATTAAAGCAATGATGGAAGATGAATTGAAGATTAAAATATTTACCACTCCGCCATATAAAAGTGAAGTTAATGGACAGATTGAGAGATTTCACTCAACTTTGTTGAAATAATGAGATGTCTGAAAGCCGAGAGAACAAACCGATCTTTTAAAGAACTTCTCGAAAGAGCGGTAAATGAGTACAACCATACCATACATTCAATTACGGGAAAAAAAACGATAGAATTATTTCTGGGAGAACACCTAACACGACCCCAGAAGAGTTTGAAAAAACCAGATTATCTAATATAGAAAAAATTAAAGAAAAACAATTTAAAGATTTAAAACTTCATAATAAAAGTAGGAAATCCTTAAGACAGTACGAGATAGGCCAGGTCATTTATGTAAAATATAACAAAAGGCTAGGATCCAAGTTAACTCATCGTTATAAAAAGGAAATTGTAAAACAAAATAATAATACCACAGTTATCACTAATTCAAATAGGAGAATTCATAAATCAAATATTAAAAATTAAATATATTAAATTAATCATTTTAGGTTTTTCATACAGGCGGTATTTGGAGAGATACAAATTTTGGACTATACAAACTCACATATGGTAGCCATAAATGTTGGTAAAGGAAAGATATAGGAAGGGAAGTTTAAGTTAATTCATGCCACGGATCTCAGCATATTACAACAAACAGTGGAAAAAATTGGAACAGTAACGGTAACACATATATATGAATCACATCCACTACAACCGTACATGACTCATGAAGTATCACAAATAAAAGATTTCTTAAAAGAATTTAATCAAGGTACACACAAAAGAGCAATCAATTTTTTGGGGACAACTTGGAAGTTTATCGCTGGAACTCCAGATCATGATGATTTTGTATTAATAAAGAAAAAACTTAATAACATTTTAGATAATAGTAACAAACAGGTAATAATTAATAGTATTTATAATGATAGATTAAATAATTTAACTCAACGTACAAATCAAATTTTAAGAGAAATTAGGCAAAATAATATTGTAACTAATCAACCTATATTGGAGTTGCAATATAAATTAAAACTTATTAAGGAAGAGATAATTAATTTGAAATATGCTATTCATTGGGCTAGAGTAGGAGTTATAAATTCAATATTGCTTTCGAAATCTGAAATTGAAACTTTAACAAATATTTTAGATAAAGAAAAACTACCTTACTCTACTCCAGAGGAAGCTTTAGACTTTGCTAATTTAAAAATAATGTCAAACGGCACCTGCTTGTTTTATCTTATTGAAATACCGTTAACTAGTTTAGAAATTTATGATCAATTATTGTTAAAACCAATAAAAGTAAAAAATATTGTAAATGAAATAAATTTCTCAAAAATTTTAACTAATGATAATGTAATATATGGTATAAAAAATTATAATAATTGTAAAACGGTAAATTCAATATTAATTTGTAAAAAGAATGATCTTGTAAATTTAGGGAGCCCCAGTTGCATACCAAATCTTCTGAAAAGTAAAAATTCAAACTGCAGTATTACAAATAGTCAACATATTCCTACAATTGAGTAAATAGATGAAGGCGTAATCTTATTAAATCAATATAATGAGACCATTTTTATAAATCACTAGCTAATACCCGGTGCGCGTTGCTGCGCCTCTCAATGACGTTTAATTGAAATTGATGTTACTGCAAAAAGTTAAGACAAAAATTAAATACGGTTTACAATTTCAAAATGTATGAAAGCAATCTTTTTAAAACGATTTTTATAGTTTTATTCTAGTAATTTTTGAAACTTTGTGTAATTCAAAGCAGTACAAACTACTTTCCAAAATTTGACGTATTTTACTTCCAAAAAATTTTTTTTGACCAATCTTAGGACCGACTGTTAACAGACTCAACTCCATTTTCAAGTTGCTTCACACATAAAAAATTTAAGGTAAACCGGTCAAATCGTTTCTAATTTAGAGTTAAGGAACGCAAAAATCTATTAAAATCCACTTTGCCCCACTGGGTTAACGGAACTACACTTTCTCTTTGAGCAAAGCAGTATTGCGCAAAATTGGACGTAATTTGCTTCCAAATCACTCAACAAAATTTATTTGATGCTTTCTTTTTAGCCTAAGCTAAAATTCGCAAATTTTGACAATATTAGCTTCCAAAATTATTTTGACCAACCGTCGGACTGACATGGGTTAATAAATTTCAAAACTGTTGTCAACTCAATTCTCAAAGAGCATCACGTATACAAAATTTTAAGTCAATTGGTCAAACCGTTTCGAATTTAGAGTAAAGTATTGAAAAAACCAATAAAAAGCTTTTGGGCAGCAATGGGTTAATGGAACTCAAAAAAAATTTTTTTGGGGCTTTCTTTTAAGCCAAAGCTGAATTTCGTAAAATCGGACAAAATTTGGACCCAAAATTTTTTTTGACCACCCGTCGGCCCGACATGGGTTAACAAATTCCAAAATTGTCAATAGTGTCTACTCAATTCTCAAAGAGCATCACGTATATCAAATTTGAAGTCAATCAGTCAAACCGTTTCGAATTTAGAGTAAAGTATTGAAAAAACCTATAAAAAGCTGTTGGGCCGCAATGGGTTAATGGAACTCAACAAAAATTTTTTTGGGGCTTTCTTTTAAGCCAAATCAGAGTTTCGTAAAATCGGACAAAATTTGGACCGAAAATTTTTTTTGACCACCCGTCGGCCCGACATGGGTTAACAAATTCCAAAACTGTTAATAGTGTTTTCTCAATTCTCAAAGAGCATCACGGATACAAAATTTGAAGTCAATCGGTCAAACCGTTTTCATTTTAGAACAAAGAAGTTTAAATACTTGCACCACAGCCCCAACTTGGCGATCCGTTAGAGCAAAATTTTTGGGCCACGATTTCTTTCCGTACCCAAAAACCCCTATATACAAATTTTCATGAAAATCGGCTGGGCAGTTTAGGAGTCTATTCGCTACAAACAAACAAACAAACAAACAAACTTTCATTTTTATATATATAGATGAGCAGCACAACCTTACAGGTACTTTTTTTTTTTTTTTTTTTTTTTTTTTCCTTATTACTCCTCTTGGGAGCATAGGATATCTACTAGGCATCTCCACCTGACTCTATTCGGAGCAGTTATCTTTGCTTCCTCCCATGTTTTCTCAATTGAATCTAGCTCTTCCGAAATCGTTCGCCTCCAGGTGTTATTAGGGCGGCCTCGTCTTCGGGTTCCTTGTGGGTTCCATTCTAGTGCTTCCCTTGCTATGCTATCTTGCGGTTTTCTCAGTGTGTGCCCTATCCATTTCCACTTCTTCCTTTTGATCTCTTGCCCAATTGGTTCTGCTTTGGCAAGTTTCCATAGGTCCTGGTTACTTATTATGTTCGGCCAGTATATTCTGCATATTATCCTTAGACATTTGTTGATGAAGACCTGTAGTTTCTGTGTGATGTTGTTTGTAACTAACCAGGTTTCACTTCCATATGTTAAGGTGGTCTTTACGCAGGTTCCAAATATCCTTAATTTTGTCCCCCTGGACATTTGTGCGCTTTTCCATACTGGCTGCAGGCGACCGAACATTGCCCTGGCCTTTTTGATCCTGCTTTCGATGTCGTCGTTTATGTTACCGCTGTTATTTATGATGCAGCCTAGGTAGTGGAAATTATCTACATAGTCGATTGGTGTGTTGTTTATCACCGGACGGCGTGGGTTGTTGATGTTAATGGCCATCGCTTTCGTCTTTTCGATATTTATTTCCAGGCCCACACTTCGAGCTAATGTTGCTAGATGGTCTATTTTAGTTTGCATATTATTTATTGTGTGTGATAGCAGGTAGATGTCATCGGCATAGTCTAGATCTTCTAATTGCCTGAAGAGATTCCATGTTAATCCAGTTCTTTTGGTACTAATCTCTTTCATTATGTCATCTAGCACTACTGTGAAGAGGATTGGTGACAGTGGACAACCCTGTTTTACTCCTATGTTGGTGATGAATGGTTCGCTGGTATTACCATTGTGGAGTACTGAGAGTTGTGTCTCTTCATACATGTTCTGTATTATTTCTATTATTTTTTCCGGCACATTTCGGTTTCTAAGTGCTTTCCATATGGCTTTTCTGCTTATACAATCAAACGCTTTCTTGAAATCGATGAAAACCAGGTATAATGGGGCTCGCCATTCTATTGACTGTTCAACGATGATTCTGAGCGTATTAACCTGGTCTATGCAACTTCTATGGGGACGAAAACCTGCTTGTTCATCTCTTATTTGGTTCTCAAGTTTCTCTTGCAGCCTTGTTTGTATTATTGTTGCCATAATTTTGTAGATTGTGTTTAGCACTGTTATGCCTCTCTAGTTGTCGCACTTGGTCAGATCACCTTTCTTTGGAAGTTTGATGATTATTCCATTTTTCCATGTGACCGGTAGTCTGCCCTCATCCCATGCTGTTGTGATGTGAGGTTCTAAAAGCTCGGCTGATGTTTCTGGATCTATTTTTATAATTTCTGCTGGGAGCCCATCTTCGCCTGTTGCTTTGTTTATTTTTAGCTTTCTTATTGCCTCTTTGATCTCTGCTTTGGATGGTTTATTTATTCTGATGTTGTAATTGTTATTATTTCTGCGATTTTCTGGTCTGGTTTCTTCTATGTTGGGGTCGTTGTTATTACTGGTTTCTGCGAAGTGTTGTCTCCATATTCGAGTTTGTTCTTCGGGACATGCTATTAGTTCACCATTTTGAACCTTGATTGGGTGATTTTTGTTGTTTCTTCTGCCAGTGAGCTGGTTTACGATTTTATGTAGCTCTCTTGTGTTGTTGTGTATGGCAGCCGTTTCAGCCTTATTTGCGAGATCGTTAAAGTATGTTCTTTTATCTCTTCTTGCAGCACTTTTGACTTGTTTAGCTATATTATTGTATTGTTGTCTTATAGCGTTATTGGTATTCAATTGCTGTTTTAGGTTATTTCTTTGAGTTATTAGATTCCAGGTGTTATTGGAAATCCATATTTTTCTTTGCGGCTGAATTGTCCCTAGGTGTCTTCTGCTGTGTTTTTGAGGGTCTCGACAATGTGGTCCCATGTGTGTGGTTGGTCTATTGGGAGGGTTTGGCGTATTGTTTCTACGATGTTGTTTCTTATTTCAGTGTTACGGAGTTCTTGGACGTTTATCTTTCTTCTTATGTTTCTTCTGGATCTTCTTTTGTATTTCTGCCATATTCTTAAATCTCCGGTTATTAATTCGTGGTCGCTTCCTATATCTGCACCTCTCTTGTTTCTGACATCTTGCAGTGTGTTTCTCCATTTTCTGCTGATACATATATGGTCAATTTGGTTTTTCGTTTGACCGTTTGGTGAGGTTCATGTATACTTATGTATGTCTTTATGGGGGAATAACGAGCCGCCGATAATTAATTATTGGAATGTCTGGCATATGTCTATGAGTCTCTCTCCGTTATTGTTTCTAACTCCAGGTACTTATGTCATCAAATTTGATAATGTAAATGTCACAATTATGAATCAAATTTTTGTATCAAAAGAAATTACAACATTCAAAGTCCTACCAGCTATTCTTCAACCAAAATCTACGGGTAACTAATTTCGCGAGCATTAATCCTTGGAGTTGTTAAAAGAAATTCATATAAATAATACTAATCATCAGTAAATTACAAGAAGAAAAATATATTGACAACTTTATCAATTACAGTATTTCTACTATTGCAATAGTTTCAACCTTGGGAGTAGCCTGCATTTTACTAATTAGAAGAAGGGGTAAAATTATAATTAATAATGAACAACATTCAAAACCTATTACAAATGATGGCTTGGAAATTAATGAACAACATTCAAAACCTATTCCAAATGATGACTTTGAAATTAATGAACAAACTAGAAGTAACTTGAAACCAGAAAATCCATTGCCAGAATCAGTAGCGCGATTGAAACCTGAAGTTTGAAGGAAGAAATTTTATGATACACCGTTTTTTTAATTAATTCGTCAAATGTGGACATTTGAATCTGAAGGGGGAAGAGTTACTTATTTTGCACCAATCTCCATTATTACTAAATATTATTATTACTAAATTTTGCTTATCCATCAAATTTTATTCATTCAACTTTGTATTACTTTCTATTTCATTCAACTTTGTATTACTTTTGTTATGAAATTTTAAATTAATGAAATCGATTGACTTGCAGTTTTTTGTTTACAGAATTGTAAACAACGAAAGGAAATAATGAAATAAAGAATATGCTGGGTATGCAATTGGGGAACGATTTATTGATTATTGTAATTTTATTGATTCATTCTTTTTTCAGAACTCTTTGTAAAAAGGTCTAAAATTAATCTTGAAATAAATTATTTGTTAAATTTAAAAATAAAACATTCTTTCATTTAAATAATTTAACTTATATTAGCCCTAGTTTGTTCAAATAAAGATCAGAGTTAATCTAACTCCAAATATAATAAATTAATAACATATCTATTATTTTATAATTCATTCCCGCAGATCCTTTTGCATGGAATAAAATATTTAATATAAATATTAATAAATATTTCTTGGTGCAAACATGCTTTTATATGCATGATTGTGCTAATATATATAATATAATAATACAAAAACAATCTAGCACTAATTGCTGAATCGACTAGCAACTTCTTCTTGCTACTAAAATAATAGAAGAAACTTTTGCATCAGGCAATTAATTTGCCTGATCTGAATGTGTTAGGGCAAGACTAAAAATTATTCATAGATATTACCGACGGACGAAACATATCACAATTATTTTATTGCTGTTACAGTAAACTTGATTTCTCAAGCCAACTCTTATAGTTGCAATTGTACTTCTAATTCTCTGGAATACTATAGAAGTAATACTAGTTTTGGTTTTGAACCAATTTCTTGTCTCGAAATAGTTAAAGCAATAAAAACACTAAAAAATTCGTATTCCTGTGGGTATGACGGTCTGTCTAATATTGTCTTAAAAAAAATACATTTAATGATCTGTGATATTCTAGCGCATATTTTTAACAGGAGCATTCTTTCAGTAGTGTTTCCTGATGCTCTTAAGTGTGCAATCGTAATTCCTTTATTTAAAAAAGAGGATTGCAAGAATCTGAATAATTACAAACCAATTTCACTTATCCCTTTAATAGCAAAAGTTTTTGAGAAAATTTTAAAAACCAGAATGCTAGCTTTTCTGAATAATACAAAATTTTTTAGTCCGGCTCAATTTGGATTTAGAAATGGCATTTCCACAGAAGATGCGTTATTAAAATTTTGTTCAAAAGTGTATGAAAATCTGGATGTAGGTAAATATACTGCTGGCCTTTTCGTAGATATTACAAAAGCCTTTGACACGGTCAATCATAAACTTTTGCTAAAAAAAATTGATAATGCTGGTTTCATGGGCTTTATGCTGGATTGGTTTGCCAGTTATTTGAAGCCACGATGCTAAAAAGTGAAAATTGGAAGTAAACTGTCGGAAACAAAGTAAATAAAAAATGGGGTACCGCAGGGTTCTGTATTGGGGCCAATTCTCTTTTTAATATATATTAATTTTATATTTGATTTAAAATTTAAATGTACGGCAATTGCTTTTGCGGACGATCTTGGTTGTGTGTATGGATCAGACAGTTCTCTTAATTTGGTTTATGATATTAACCATGATTTAAATATACTACGAAATTGGTTCGCATATCATATGCTAGTAATTAGTAATAAAACAAAAAATATGTTTTTCAATCTTACACCTAAAAAACCTTTTTTAGAGCAAGTTTAATATAACGCCCCTGATTGTGAAAGACATAAACTAACTTTTAATTATTGTACATGTAGCAGTTCTGTTTGTTCGTTCAATAGTAACATTTTTTGTAGTATTCATTGTTTTATGAATGTTGACTTAGAAATTGTGGAACTATTGACAATAAAATGAGTTGGGCTCCCCATACAGAATTGCTTAAAAGTTATTTTCGTTCCACCCTATGAATTATGTTCTAAAGAAGTTTTAATGACTTTCTATTATGGCTTGTTCCAATCCAAATTGCAATATGATATTACGTGCTGGGGAGGAGCTCATTGGTACAAGATACAACCAATACTTATTTTAAAGAAGAATGTGATAAGAAAAGTATGTGAAAAACCGCGTTTTCATCATAGTTTTCATCTTTCAAAAAGACAAAAATTTTGCCCGTTCCTCATTTGTATTATTACAAAGTGTTAAAAATGTTCTTTATCAGATCTGGATATTTAAATAATAGATTTTCAAGTATTTATCGCTTGCGTACTAATAATATGTTCTATGTAAATGTTCCAACTTTCCGTACTGTTTGTTTTCGTAGATTTTATAGTATTCTTGCATGTCGCTTGTTTAACATATTACCTTTGCACATAAGAAAATGTCGATTTTTTAGCAAATTTGTTAAAGCATTGATATATTGGTTATTTGATATCAATTTTGATCAGGTTGAAATTTTGCTTGATGTAATGTATTGATTGAGCTTCTATTTAGCAAATAAGCTTTTTATTTTATTTTTTTTACCTTGTTATATTTTGTTTTCTTTCTTTTGATACTTATTAATTTTATATTATCTGAATTGGTACACCACACCACATTTCAGGAATTTTGTGCAAATTAAAGAATTATAACATGGCATTTAAAACTATTTTATTTAATACAAAATGTCATTAATCATTTATTTTTTTTTTATTCTTACTTAGTTTCTAATCTATTTAAGTTCTTTTTTGTTTTTTGAAATTTCTTTTAATTAATATAGCATTTACTATATTATTGAACTATCTATTTATTGTAATGTGTATTATTGAATTATTGATATAACTATATATGTTATATAATTTGTTATTAGGTTATAAGAAAAAAAAGAGAAGTATAAAGAATAAATGTATAAAAAAAACAAGTGATGAAAAAAAACCAAGGGTTTTTAAAAAAGCACATTTTCAAAATTATATTTTATTACATGCTGAGTTTAGCTTTGGAAATATTTACTTGGAAATAGTAACTTACTTATAAAATTTACTGCTAACAGTTTAAATTTACTGCTAACAAGTTTTTATTTTAAAGTTGTTATAGCCCTTCAATAGAGAAGGTTGCCAAGTTTCTCAAGGATCTAACTTAATCTTACTTCCCACACTTGGAAGTAAGATTAAGTTATAATTGTGAATAAAAATTTGGAATTTTACTTAGAATTATACAATCTAAGCAAAAATAGGTAAAACTGAGAGACACTTACTTCAATATAAGGAACCGCTTTTAAATTTAAGAAAAACCTTTAACATATGTTAAAATATAATGTTGGACCTTTAAATTTTGTATATTAAAAAAAAAAAAATTGGACAGGTATTCAAGTTACAGGTGCTAAGAAATAGCAAAATTTCAATTTTCGAGCCCTTATAGCTTCTAAACAGGAGACTTGACAAAAAAATTTTGTTAACCGACTCCTACTAATTTTTAAGGATCTAACTTCTTCCAAAATTTCAAAACCCTATCTTGAATCGTTTAGGAGATATATGGGACCAAAAATTTTGCAAAAATTGAGTTTTATATAATGATAAATTTTAGTACCGTATGGCAACCCTATACATTACAGCAACATATTTTTGTAAAGCCTATAAAAGCAGCTCTCTTCTACCGTTTTTCGATTGAAAATAAACCTAACAGAACTCTTGTTATATCAATTTAAATATAGGGCTTTTTTGGAATTTGCGGGGGCTGTAGCTTCGACACCCTTCAAAATTAAGAAAAACCTTTGACACATGTTTAAATATAACTATAGAGCTTTGAATTTTGCATATCACTAAAAAAAAATTTGGACAGGTGTTCAAGTTACAGGTGTTTAAAAATAGCAAAATTTCAATTTTCGAGCCCTTATAGCTCCTAAATAAGGGGCTTGACAAAAAAATTTTGTTAACCGACTCCTACTAATTTCTGATTATCTAACTTCTCCCAAAATTTCAAGACCCTAGCTTGAACCGTTCAGAAGATATGTGTGGTCAAAAATTTTGCAAAAATTGAGTTTCGTGTAATGTTAAATTTTACTACCGTATGGCAACCCTAAACATTTGCCTTTTAAAAATTTATAAAGCTTATGAAACCAGTTATCGTTTGCCGTTTTCAGATTGAAAATGCACCTAATAGAACTCTTGTTATAACAATTTAAATATAGGGCTTTTTCCATTTTTGGGGGGCTGCAGCTCCGTAACGGGTGGGGCTACAGAAAAAAATTCTTCTACGAAATTATTTGTTTTGTAATATCTACTGGTGGTTAAAATTTCTTTTCTCTATTTCGAACGATGTAAAAGTTTTTGTAAACATACGGACAGACAGACAGACGGACAGACGGACAGACGGACAGACGGACAGACGGACAGACGGACAGACGGACAGACGGACGGACAGAGTGAAGCTATATAGGCATATTTTTACAAAAAATTTTGAAAATGTGCTAAAAAAGGTTTCAATTTTATAAATCAGAAAAAAAAAAAATTTTAACAGGTATTCAAGTTACTGGTGTTTAAAAATTGCAACATTTCAATTTTCGGGCCCTTATAGCTGCAAAACAGGGGACATGACAAAAAAAAATTGTTAACCGACTTCTACTTATTACTGAGGATTTTTCCAACTATGGGGCGCTGCAGCTCCGTAACGGGCGGAGCTACAAAAAAAAATTTTTCTACGAAATTATTTTTTTTGTAATACCTACTCGTAGTTAAAATTCTCTATTTCAAACGATGTAAAAGTTTTTGTAAACATACGGACGGACAGACGGACAGCGGGCGGACGGACTGAGTGAAACTATATAGGCACATTTTTACAAAATTTTTGAAAATGTGCTAAAAATTAAATTCATTGAATTGCCATATGGTACTAAAATTTACCGTTATCCAAAACTCAATTTTTGCAAAATTTTTGGCCTCACATAACTTCTGGACGGCTCAAACTAGAAACTTGAAGTTTTAGGAGATTTTTAATCTTCAGAAATTAGTAGGAGTCGTTCAGAAATTTTTTTGTTGAGCTGTAAGGTGGTCCAAAATTGAAATTTTCCTATTTTTAAACACCTGTAACTTAAATACCTGTCCAATTTTTTTTTATTAATATACAAAATTTAAAGGTCCAACATTATATTTTAACATATGTTAGATAGTAAAATTCTAAGTAAAATTCCAAATTTTGGTTTAATTCTTAACCTCAATAATGGAGGGGTGGGGGAGTGAGATTAGATCCTTGAGAAATTTGGCAACCTTATCCATTGAAGGGCTAGTAGGACTTAAAAATTTACAGTTTTAACAACTTAGCAGTGTATGTATTTCCAAAATTAAACTCAGTTTTTAACACTATATAATTTTGAAAATGTGCTTTCTTAAAAACCCTTGGTTTTTTTCATCAATTGTTTTATTTTATAAAGCAACAGAGAGTTTTCATTTTGCCCGAATTTTATAGTAACGGTATGTAACCGTAAACAAGAATCTTATTTCAGCGCTTTTACTTTTTTTAGCCATTTGCAATGTGTATTCAAATCTTCTATGGTGGCATCTATCTTTAGATATGGACGATAAAAAATTATATTTTTATGTCCCTTCGAAAACATTAGTATTAATAATAATTGAATTGAAATTGTTCAAAGTTTGTCCACTTTTAGCGATGGTATGTTCATTTTATTTTGCTTCTAAATTAATATATTTTAAAGCATCTATTTTTATACTATTAAATGGTTATTAGACAAATGAATTAATTTAACGAGTTTTTTAGGGAGCACAAATCGAGAAAGTCGCCAGAGTCCAGTCCAATTCGATCTGCCAAATTCAGTTAAGCGTGAAGGCACAGAGTCTGACCAGATTACCAAAGTTTAAGCAATAGACACCAAAGTTCAGCCGTTGGCCCTAGATCTGACGAATTTGGCCGGACTCTGGCGGATTCGGATTGGCTTTGGACGCAATTTATATTTCCGGTTGTTGTATTGAACAAATAAGGAAAATAATCTTTTTTTAAATTAGTTGCATTGCAAGATAATTTATAGAATCTTAACAGTTAATATTTTTTATCTGCATCTAAATAATATTGTACTACTCATGATTCATTTTGGCTCTATGTCAGTTTTATGCAGCAATTCATTTAAAATAAACTGTTGATCAATATCTTGTCCATTATGAGCTATTAAAACAGCTTGTTTAAATTATTTAGCCATTTTAAAAATGTAATCAACTAAATTTAAAACTACATTTGTGTCAAAAACTGTTGTTCTAAAACCATATTTAGATTAAAAATTTAACTTCTCTTCTTTTATATAACGATTATATCTTGAAATAAGAACATATAATTTAGGTTAATGTCGTTTAATATATTCATTACAATTTTTAACTAGCGTTTTTTTATACCCGTGCATACATATATAACATCGGGTATATTAAAATTGCTCCCCCGTTTGTAACGCATCGATCTAGAAGAGCTAGATATAGTGTCAAGGGTACGTATCGGCTAAGAATCGAAAAATTAGTCGATCTAGCTATGTGTGTCTGTCCGTCCGTCCATCCGTGTGTCAGCACGATAACTCAAAAACTAAAAGGGCTAGAGTCTTGAAATTCACACAAAGTCATATTTAGACAATTTCTAGGTTCCCTATTGTTTTTGGTTAAAATCGGATCAAGGCTTCGGGGAGCTGTTATACAACTTTTTTGCACCAGTATGAATTTCTTCAAAACTAATTATACTACGAGGATGAAAATTACACACGGTTAGTTATATAATGAATCGAGCACTTATATGAAGTTTCAAAATGTTAGGGCTCCATTTTCGGGGGGCTGCCATACAACTTCTTTGCACCAATATGAATTTCTTCAAAACTAATTATACTACGAGGATGAAAACTACACACGGTCAGTTATATATTGAATCGAGCACTTATATGAAGTTTCAAAATGTTAGGGCCCCATTTTCGGGGGGCTGCCATACAACTTCTTTGCACCAATATGAATTTCTTCAAAACTAATTATACTACGAGAATGAAAATTATACACGGTTAGTTATATAATGAATCGAGCACTTATATGAAGTTTCAAAATGTTACGGCCCCATTTTCAGGGGCTGCCACACAAAGTTTTCGATTCAATAACTGTGAATCTAATGAAGCTACGAGGTTAAAATTAAAATTGGGCAGGTAAAGTAATAGGGCAAGTTACTTGGCAAAGTTGGACATCACTCGGAACACCGGATTTTTAGGGTGGGCCAATTTTTTTTTTTTTTTTTTTGGTTTTTTTTTTGTTTAAGCGAAACTTATGGGATAAGAAATTAAATTTTTTTTTTTTTTATGGTTTTTTTTTTTTTTAAGCCAAAATTCTTTTTTTTTTTTTTTAAGCCAAAATTCTGGGATAATGAGTTAAATGTATAAGGGAAGTAAATTACGGTTTATTTTATACACCATAGTGGGTATGCACGGGTATCTAAAAGTTGACAAGGGCAACTATAATCTTCCTCGTTTTCTATTGTTTCTAGATCGTAAAATATAAATATTTTAGATATTAGATTTTTAGATAGATTTCGTTTTATGGCCGCTAATTAAGACAGTCTTTCTAATGATATAGATTAAAATAAATATGCAAAACATTTTGTTTTGGTAATATTTCTAATCTTATGCTTAGAAAAGGAGTTTTTCGATACGATTATTTGAACAGCTGGGAAAAACTAGGAGAAGAAAACTTACCACCATAATAAAATTATGAACACTCTTTGTTCGATAGACGATTAGAATCATGCTATTACCTTATGGAATTCTTTTAATTTTCAAAGTTTATTAGATTATTTAAAATTGTATTTGAAAACAGATGTTTTAAAATTAGCCAACGTTTTTAAAATTTTTAGAAAAATATGTAGAAATATTTATAAAAACCCTACCAATTTATAACTGCTACACGTTTCTCTTCGAAAGCAATGCCTAAATACACAGAAATAAAGCTACAATTATTTACAAATATAAAGATGTACAATTTAAGGAGGAATCAGTCAATGTTCTTTGCGTCATTCTGTAGCCAATAATAAATATTATATGAAAGAAAAATTCAATACAAATAATACATTCAAATATATAGTTTATCAAGCCACAAATAAATTGTACGGTTGGGCTATGTCTCAAGCCATACCATGTACAGATATTGTGTGGGTCAAGAACTCAATAAACATTTTAGAAATAGCCAATAATTCAGATGTTGGTTATATATTAGAAGTAGATTTAAATTATAAAGATAATCTTCACAACCTCCACAATGATTTACCTTTTTCCCTGAAAATTGTTTTCCCCCAACAGCAAAACCAAGAAAATTGTTTACCAATGAGGGACAATATGTAGCCTATTAAAGAAGAATAAAATACACAGTTTTTAGAAATTTAAACAGGGTGATCAGTGAAAGAAGTATATTGATTTAAAAACTGAATACAGAAGATTAAAAAAAACTTTTTTCAATTAATGAATAATTTCGTGTTTAGTAAAACAATGGAAAATGTTGATAATAGAAAAAAAAATTAAAATAGCTAATTCTTTGTAAAGCAAACGAATACATTTAGGAGATAGAGCTCTAATAGCAAAACTTAATTTTAACAGTGTCTCAGTGTTTCAGGCTAATCTAGTGGCTATAGAGTTAAAGAAAACTATAATACATTATAACAAACCGATTTATATAGAGTTGACAAATTTAGACCAAGCTAAAATTTTAATGTATAATTTTCACTATAATTATATGAAACCAAATTTTTAAAATAAATTATCCTTTAATTATATAGATACTGATAGTTTCATATATACAATAACAACGGAAGATTGGTAAAAAGCAAGTTTTGGCTAATTTTTCGAAGTACTGCTTTGGTTAAAAAGAAAGCCTCAAAAAAATATTTGTGGAGTTCCGTTAACCCGTTGCGGCCCAACAGCTTTTTATAGGTTGTTTCGTTACTTTGCTATAAATTAGAAATGGTTTAACCGATTGACTTCAAATTTTATATATGTGTTAACCTTTGAGAATGGACTTCACTGTATTAACAGACTTGGAATTTGTTAACCCTTGCCGCCCGACAATTTTTCCATAAAAATTTGGGAAGTATATTACGTCCTATTTTGCGAAATATTGCTTGGTCAAAGTTTCAAAACAGGTTTTTTGAGTTCCGCTAACTCATTGCGGCACAGCATCTTTTTATAGATTTTTTCATTACTTCACTCTTAAGCAGAAAAGGTTTGACCACTTGAATGTAAATTTTGTATGCGTACATGTATACACTTATCATCCCTACGATTATTCAAAACAAAAATTTTTGTAAGTAAATTACTTCCAATTTTTGAAAGTAGGTAAAACTTCTTTGAATTTTGGGACTGTTTACAAAAATGTTTTGTCGAGTTCTTTTAACCGATTGCGAAAAAAAAGTTTGCAAAACAGTTTTAACGATTATCTAAAATTCTATACGTTTTTCTTCTGCTTCTTGACAATTTGCTGCTCCTAGAATTTTTATTGTTATTATTTAATAATTATGAAAAGTTTCAAGTAAAATTTGATGAATTTGTTAAATAAATTGCTAGAATAATCCCTAAAAAAATCGGTTAAAAAAAATTGTCTTATAACATTTTAAAATTAACATGTACACCATTCTTGTGTTAACTTTTTTCAATAACATCAACTTAAATTAAAACTCGATTGAGAGATCAAAAGGGTATACTGAATTTGCCATTATGTCACTATGCTAAGTAGTTTACTTGAATTGCCAGCGTTTGAATAAAATATAGTAGATGGTTTAGAAAAGGTTTAAAAATCTACTTTTCTTATATTTTGTCTTGTATATATACCTGAAAGTTCTACTATGCTCTTCCGCGTTTGTTTATAATTTTATGAAAGAAATGTAGGCTTCTTTCTTAGAAAAACTGTTTTAAAATACTATGTATTTAAACATAATATATACGAAATTGAATTTTTTTTTATTTTTAGATTTTATTTGAAGAAAACTGCAATTTTACACTGAAATCTATTTTTAAAAAACAACAACTGCAAAGTAGATAAAAAACAAAGACTTACGAAAAAATGTACAGAAGGAAAATGTTTTGTTATTTAAAGGATATTATTATTCGGATTCTTTACTAGCTTTATTTTTATTATTTCTAATATTATCTCATTTAGCTTTTGCACTATTTGGGACTATGTAGGGAGAACAACAAAATTAGTCTTATTAATTAAGTGAGCTTTTGGAATAAAGGTTAACTTGCGTTATTACCAAACATTTGAAAATTTCATTGAATATTTGTGCAAAACCCGTAAACAGGGTCCAAATTAACCCTGTGGGTTTTTATAATTAAAATGCTGATAAAAAATTTTCAATAAAATTCTTTTAATCGTTTAAGCAAATAAAATTTATAGAAAACTTCATGGCGTCGTCGTGGAAAACGGGTTAATCGAACTTAAATAAAACTTTTTGTATCCTCTCTTTTGGACTGCAAAATCAACCTGTAAAATAGGACACAAATCGGAAACACAAAAGTTTTTGGAAGCTCGCCAGGCCGATATGGGTTAATTTCTTCCAACCAAATTTATACAACTAAATCCGGTTGCTAAGAGGAACATTTGTGCAAAATTTCAAGTCAGTCGGTCAAACCGCTTTGACTCGACAACAAAAACATTGAAAAAGCGTCATTGCGCCCTCGTGCCCAAACGGATTAACCGAATTCAACAAATGTGCCCGATACTCTTTTCGGCTGAAACCACCTTGTAAAATTGGACACAAATCGGAAACAAAAAATGTTTTGGAAGTCCGCCAGGCGGAAATGGGTTAATTTTAACCAAGTTTATACAACTAATTCCGGTCGCTAAGAGGAAATTTTGACTACACATATCTTCTAAACGGTTCTAGCTAGGGTTTTGAAATTTAGGTAGCAGTTAGATCCTCAGAAATCAGTAGCAGTCCGTTAACAAACTTTTTGTGGCAAGCCCCCTGTTTGGTAGCTATAAGCGTCCGAAAATTGAAATTTTGCTATTTTTAAACACCTGTAATTTGAATATCTGTTAAAAATTATTTTTTTTGTGATATACAAAATTGAAGCTCTTTAAAGCTCTTTAATTATATTTCAACATGTGTCAATGTATTTTATACCCTACAACTATGAAATAGGAAAATTGTATTTTAACTTTGGTATTGTGTTTGTAACCAACTAAAGGAAGCGAGCTAGATATGGAAAAGTATATAAATTTGTGATCAGTGTGACCTCCTGAGTCGTTATAGTCAGGTCCGTCCGTCCGTAGGCACGATATTTCAAAAACAAATAGAGCTCTCTTGATGAAATTTTAACTGTAGGTTGCTGGGACATATAGTACGGCGGGGATTGCATATGGTCGAAATCGGCCACGGGGGTTCGGATTCTGGACCTTTTAATCGTTCTAAGGGCTAACGAACATATAAAAAAAATCAAGGTAACTCAACAACTAATGGCGGTACTTTCATGAAATTGTGCTGTAGATTACTAGTAATGAGACTATGGCGGGGACTGCGTGCGGTCGAGATCGGAACAAGAGTTCGGATCCTAGAATTTTTTGATCGAATTTAGGCCAAACAAGCATAGTTCCTAAACCAATGAAAATAGAACCTTCAAATTTGGAACACTGTGCCTCTTCCTATGTCCTTAGAGTCCATAAAGTTTATGACCAATTAAAGTAGTGCGTCGGGGACCATCCACACACTTCTGAAGACCTTAAAGCATATCATTTAAATTAATTAAAACAGTATCTTAAAATTAATATAAAACGTTCCAATTATATACAAGGGTTCACTAATAATGAAAGAACGGCGCGGAATGCATATAATTAAAATCCTACCATGGGTTTGGAACCTGGATCTTTTTCATCAAATTTAGGCCAAACGAGCATGATTCCGAATCTAAAGAAGATCAAACCTCTATATTTGGTATCAGGGTGTCCCTTCCTATTCCTCTAGTGTCCTTGGAAATTGAAATCAATTGGAGTAGTACATCGGGGACTATTCACATAGTTTCGAAGACCTTAAAGCATATCTGCGAAAATGATAAAGATAGTAACTCCAAGCAAATGTAGAAGCTTAAAATTTTGCACAGGAGTGTTCTTTACTATTCCCTACGTGTTCCCTTAATTTATAATCAATTGAAGTGGTGGTTCAGGTAACTCTCTTAGACCGCCCAAGGTTTAAAGGCTTATCATTGAAATTAATTAAAATAGTAACTTAAATTTAAAATAAAACGTTCCAATTGTGTACAAAGATTAACTAGTATTGAAGGTATGGTGGGGACTGTGATGAAAAAAACCAAGGGTTTTTAAAAAGCACATTTCCAAAATTATATATAGGGTTTTTTACTGAGTATTTTATCATTTATTTCTATAAAAATATATATAAAAATAAATGATAATTTGATAATTTAGTTTAGTCCAGAAAATCTGTTAGATTTTTTAGATAAGTGCGAAATATAATATTGGAGCTTCAAGGTTAACGTTTAATTTGGAAAAACATAAACTGGTGAATAAGTTACTGTTTTAAAAAAGTTTTAATTTTGAATACCTCATCAATGGGGAAGGTACCCAAATTTTTGCTTAGTAAATTTATGATGGATCTGCCCACCCCTTCCAGTTCCTTCCTTCCAATATTATTAGGTTTTAGGAATTCAATTGTGAACTTCACCAAAATTGGGGGTTTTACCTAGAGTTTTAGATAATAACAAAAATGGTTAAAACTTAGAGAATATTTTTTCAACTTAAAGAAACCGTTTCAAATTTCAGAAAAACCTCTAACATATGTCTAAATATAATGCTGAAGCTTCAAATCGTATATTTATAAAAAAAAATGTTAACAGGTATTTAAGTTGCAGGTGTTTAAAAATAGACAAATTGCAATTTTCGAGCCCTGTTAGCTTCTAAACAGAGGAAGTGACAAAAATTTTTGTTAACCAAATCCTACTAATTTCTGACTGATACTAATTTCTGGCTTAACTTCTCCCAAAATTTCAAGACTCTAGCTTGAACCGTTTAGAAGATAAAATTTTGCAAAAATTGAGTTTTGCATAATGGTAAATTTTAGTATCGTATTGCAACTCTAAAACTTTTAGCTTTATACTTTTGTAAATCCTATAAAAGCAGTTCACTTTTACAGTTTTTAGCTCGAAAATACACCTAACAAAACTCTTGTTACACTAATTTAAATATAGGGCTTTTTTAGAATTATCGGGGGCTGTAGCTTCGTCACTCTTCAAAATTAAAAACAAGTAAAGAAGCGGTCAGCCGGTGCAACCGACTTAGAAATACCCCACACCTATTAGGTTCAAATTCAATGGTAAGTTCATAAGTCAATTTAAAACAATAAAAGCTTTTATTAGTTTGATCGTAGCACATATCTAACGAAATTAACTTTATAATACTAAACACATTTTCTAATTATTTTATCAATTCAAAAATATTGCAAATTTTTACAAATTTATCTATTTAAAAATATTAAACAAATAAAAATTTGTAAAGAAAATTACATATTTAAAAATTTTTATCCAATTCAATGAAATTTTACACACATGCAGCAATTAATACTCTTTAGGATTTTTAGCTGTAGTGCATACTGTTGAATGATTTAGTATCCTTGCTTAATTATTTCAATTTTCAAGAATTTTTAAATTTATTCTCTTAGTTTTTTTTATGTCGAGTCAAAACGGTTTGTCTGATTGACTTGAAATTTTGCACAAATATTCCTCTAAGCAATCGGAATTAGTTGTATAAATTTGGTTGGAATGAATTAACCCATTTTGGCCTGGCGGGCTTCCAAAAAATTTTGTGTTTCCGATTTGTGTCCAGTTTTACAGGTTGATTTTGCAGTCCAAAAGAGAGGCTGCAAAAAGTTTTATTTAAGTTCTGTCCTGTTTTCCACGACGACGCCATAAAGTTTTCTATAAATTTTATTTCGTTTAAGCAAATAAAATTCAATTAAAAGAAATTTATTGAAAATTTTGTACCAGCATTTTAATTATAAAAACCCACAGAGTTAATTTGGTTTTGACCTGTTTGCGCGTTTTGCACAAAGATTCAATGAAATTTACAAATGTTTGGTATTAATGCAAGTTAACCTTTATTCCAAAAGCTCATTTAATTAATAAGACTAATATTTTTGCTCTCCTTAAATAGTCTCAAATAGTGCAAAAGCTAAATGAGATAATATTAAAAATAATAAAACTAAAGCTAATAAGGAACCCGAATAATAATATCCTTAAATTTAAATAACGTAACATTTTCCTTCTCTATATTTTTTCATTAGTCTTTGTTTTGTATCTACTTTGCAGTTGTTGTTTTTTAAAAATAAATTTCAGTGTAAAATTGAAGTTTTTCTTCAAAAAAAATTTAAAAATAAAAAATTCAATTTCATTTATATTATGATTAAACACATAGTATTTTAAAAACAAAATTTCCAAAAAAGAAGCTTGCATTTCTCTCATAAAATCTGAAAAAACGAGGAAGAGCGTAACAGAACTTTCAGGTAAGTAAAAAACAAAATATAAGTTGAAAAGCAGATTCTTAAACCTTTTATAAACCATCGACCATATTTTATTCGAACGTTGGCAATTCAAGTAAACTACTATTGACATATTATAATGACATAATGGCAAATTTAGTATATCCTTTTGACCTATAGTCAAACGGGTATAATAATACTTACTAGTATCGCCCTGTGCTCGAAATTCGAGCTATTTTTGCTTTTAAGTTAACATATAAAATTCGTTTTGTGTAAATTATATTAGACTATACATAATAAAAATTATGCCAACAGTGTTGTCAACAGTTCTTGCGCTTGAAATTTGCTTAAAAAAAATTTATAATTTTTCTTAATTATTAAAATGTTGTTAAGTACCGATTTTTGAGTTTTATTTCTATAGCTTAAGCCGCTTTAAAGAGAAGATAAATTGGTACAGTTAAATTAAATTAAAATAAAAATAAATTTCTAAATACATATAAATATTATTCTAATAAATACATATTTCTAAACATATACATATATTTATTGAAGTCAAGAACCCAAAATTCGAGTTAATGCTGTCCTTCATATAGCAAACTGTACTTTTTTCTAAACCATTTGGTACGATATGAACTATGTTGTACGTATTCTGTATCCTAATTAAAAAACTCTATTAATACATAATATGTACAACAAAATATAACATATCATAATTCATAAGTTTAGTAATTAGTATTATATTATATTAAAGCTGCCAGAAGTACAAATAATAGGCAAGTTGAACGAAGTCTTTTTTTAAATTTCAATCTTAAGATTTATAGCAAAAACAAAAGTTTTTCAATAAATCAAAGAATAAATTTCTCCTACCCTTTTTTCATTTTTAAATTTAATAGCTACATAAGTAAATTTTTACTACAAATGTATGCCAATTTCAAGTTCTGAAAACATGCGAAAAATGATTCTGAATTGCTTAGTTTACTTTATAACTTTTTGTCTAGTTTATTTATTTTATATTTCCTAAGTTTTTATTGACAAAAATATATTTCTATACATGGTCATGGGCCATGACTCATAAGTTTCTTAAAACAAATAAATATTATTGCTTTTATTCCTTTAAGAGGAGTAAACTCTTTTCTACTCTCAACTATTTCCAGCTACTTCAGCCCTTGTAAAAGAGTATATGACAGAGTAGATAAATAATTTCCGGCAGATGGCTTTAATTAAAATTCTCTTGAATAGGTTATGTTAAATCATATTTTTTATTTGATAACCAATAAGCACTTACCCCCTTCCATTTTAAAAAATATTATTTATATTTATATCAGCAATAAACCTTAATTTTTTCACTTTATTAATGTTTAAATACTATTAAATATAATTAACTTCTCAAATGACAGAAAGTTTTAAAATGTCAAATATATATATGACGATTAATCTGACAATTATGTACTCCTGAAACAAAAATTAGCGTTCCATTTACAAACTACGCCTATCTAATCTTCATGTACACTTTTTGATATATAAAATTCGTTCGTTTTGTCAAAGTAAAACTAAAAATAGTTTATTTATTACAAAAAAACATTATTCGATGTTGAAAGTGTGAACTAAACTTTTCAATTATTAGAATGAAATCAAAACATACGACGTACAATTTTTATACGGCAGTAAGTCAATACGTCTGTCTAGATATCCATAATCGGTAAATCGATACGCGCGTACATATTTAATTTATCAAAAATATTTATTTGAATGTTTTAATTTAGTACCTACAAAAAATATTTTTAATTTCATATTATAGGTATTTTGAATATGATATTTTTTAATAAAAATTATTGTAAAAAAATATTATTTTTTAAAACATAATATTAGAAATATAAGAAAAACCAATAATAATATTTTTATACATTTTGTCAATATTTGTAAATTTTAAAAGTCCGAGATACAGTACATTGCGTTACGCGTATTTTCGTTGCTCTAATGTAAATTTATGTACCTATTTATTTCTCAATTTTTTGACAGAAATTATACGCTGCATGGTTTTATTTAGGTTAGGACCTCAGGAACAAATAACATTTTTTGAGAAAGATAATTTTTTTAGTTTTCAAACATATTGTGGTGTAGGTATTTTCAATTTATTTGAATATTTGTATGTTTTAAACTAAATTATTTAAAAAAAAATAATTTTTTAAAATATTTTATTTTTAAAATTTAATCGCAGCAGCATAAGAAAAAACAATTACAATGTGTATTTTTATACACTTTGTCAATTTTTAAATTTTAAAACTCTGAGGTACAGCACGTCGCGTATGCTTTCATGTAAATTTTTTTACATAACTAATTATTTCAAAATTTTTTGACAGAAACTGAATGCCGTAAATGCTGATTTTGGCTGATCCATAAGAAACAAATCATTTTTCTTAAGAAATATAATTTTTTTTTTTAAGTTTCAGCATATTTCAGAAGTCGGTTTTTAGTTTTACAGAAAACGTAACAAAAAGCAACAACAATTTACGATTTACGAAAAATTTTTTTTTTAGTACCTACTGTATTATAATAAATTGCAAACAAAAACAAAATACAATACTTTTCGGTTATAACGACCATTATGGGACTGAAAATATTCGTCGTAATAAACAAATGTCGTTTTAAAAAAATGCTGTGAATTTTGAAAAATTAGTATAAGACTTGAACATTGTAGAATGTGCTGATTCTAGAATGGACACTTCGAACTCATTTGCTAACATTTTATTTAATGTGTCAGCCTCAAGCCTATGTATAGTGCTTTTTCTTCTATTGAAATTTTTTTTGTATTTTTGATGCGTTATTATGATTGTTTTTATATTCAAAACTAAATAAAAAACACTTAATTATTCGCCAAGCAACATTATTAGATATAATAAGTTTAAATAAAAGAAATATCAATGTAATAAAAAACTTACATATTTAGGTAAAATTTAATGCTTTATCAAAAAGTGTAAAGTTTATTATAATTAAAATTGAACCGAGTTCGTTATAAATGAAAACTACTGTATAAACCAAATGTATTGCTTTCATTTGGAACAGCTCTCATGTAAATTCATGTACCTATTTATTTGTAAATTTTTTGACAGAAATTATACGTCAACTTTTATTTCAGTTGAAGATTATTTTTTAGTTTTTTTTGCGAACATATTATAGGTATTTTCAATTATTTGGAATGTATGTTTTTTTAAAAAAAAATATTATTTTAAAATATTTTATTTTGAAAACTTAATCGTAGCAACATCAGAAAAAACAATTACAATATTTTTATACGGTTTGTCAAATTTTAAAATTTTAAATTCCGAAGTACAGTACATAACTTACCTACAAAATTTTTTGACAGAAACTGCACGCCGTATGTATTTATTCTGGTTGATTCCTAAAGAACACATAATTTTTCCTAAGAAATGTAATTTTTTTGTTTCTGCAAACATATAGCAAAAAAAAAAAATACAGTAAAGCTCGCTTATAACGACCATGAAGAGACAGAAAATATTCGTCGTAATAAACAAATGTCGTTTTAAAAGAATGCTGTGAATTTTGAAAAATTAGTATAAGAATTGAACATTGTAGATTGTGCTAATTCTAGAATGGGCACTTTGAACTCATTTGCTAGATTTTTATTTGATGTGTCAGCCTCACCTCTATGTTTATAGATGTATATATGCTTTTTCTTGTAATGAAATTTTTTTTGTATTTTTGATGCGTTATTATGATTTTTTTTTATATTCAAAAATATATATAAGAATACTAAAATAATCACCAAGCAACATTATTAGATATAATAAGTTTAAATAAAAAAAATATAAATGTAATAAACAACTTACATTTTTAGGTAAAATTTAATTCATTGGCAAAAAGTGTTACGTTTATTATAATTAAAATTAAACCGAGTTCGTTATAAATGAAAACTACTGTATAAACCAAATGTATTGCTTTCATTTCGAACAAACTCATTTTTTTCGTTCACTTTTTAAGATAAAGAAAAAACAAAAAAAAAAAAAAATTTTAATAATTAAATAATTTAAATCTCCTTGTTCATTGAATATTTGAACTAAACAAAAACAAGTGATGAAAAAAAACCAAGGGTTTTTAAAAAAGCACATTTTCAAAATTATATTTTATTACATGCTGAGTTTAGCTTTGGAAATGTTTACTTGGAAATAGTAACTTACTTATAAAATTTACTGCTAACAGTTTAAATTTACTGCTAACAAGTTTTTATTTTAAAGTTGTTATAGCCCTTCAATAGAGAAGGTTGCCAAGTTTCTCAAGGATCTAACTTAATCTTACTTCCCACACTTGGAAGTAAGATTAAGTTATAATTGTGAATAAAAATTTGGAATTTTACTTAGAATTATACAATCTAAGCAAAAATAGGTAAAACTGAGAGACACTTACTTCAATATAAGGAACCGCTTTTAAATTTAAGAAAAACCTTTAACATATGTTAAAATATAATGTTGGACCTTTAAATTTTGTATATTAAAAAAAAAAAAATTGGACAGGTATTCAAGTTACAGGTGCTAAGAAATAGCAAAATTTCAATTTTCGAGCCCTTTTAGCTTCTAAACAGGAGACTTGACAAAAAAATTTTGTTAACCGACTCCTACTAATTTTTAAGGATCTAACTTCTTCCAAAATTTCAAAACCCTATCTTGAATCGTTTAGGAGATATATGGGACCAAAAATTTTGCAAAAATTGAGTTTTATATAATGATAAATTTTAGTACCGTATGGCAACCCTATACATTACAGCGACATATTTTTGTAAAGCCTATAAAAGCAGCTCTCTTCTACCGTTTTTCGATTGAAAATAAACCTAACAGAACTCTTGTTATATCAATTTAAATATAGGGCTTTTTTGGAATTTGCAGGGGCTGTAGCTTCGACACCCTTCAAAATTAAGAAAAACCTTTGACACATGTTTAAATATAACTATAGAGCTTTGAATTTTGCATATCACTAAAAAAAAATTTGGACAGGTGTTCAAGTTACAGGTGTTTAAAAATAGCAAAATTTCAATTTTCGAGCCCTTATAGCTCCTAAATAGGGGGCTTGACAAAAAAATTTTGTTAACCGACTCCTACTAATTTCTGATTATCTAACTTCTCCCAAAATTTCAAGACCCTAGCTTGAACCGTTCAGAAGATATGTGTGGTCAAAAATTTTGCAAAAATTGAGTTTCGTGTAATGTTAAATTTTACTACCGTATGGCAACCCTAAACATTTGCCTTTTAAAAATTTATAAAGCTTATGAAACCAGTTATCGTTTGCCGTTTTCAGATTGAAAATGCACCTAATAGAACTCTTGTTATAACAATTTAAATATAGGGCTTTTTCCATTTTTGGGGGGCTGCAGCTCCGTAACGGGTGGGGCTACAGAAAAAAATTCTTCTACGAAATTATTTGTTTTGTAATATCTACTGGTGGTTAAAATTTCTTTTCTCTATTTCGAACGATGTAAAAGTTTTTGTAAACATACGGACAGACAGACAGACGGACAGACGGACAGACGGACAGACGGACGGACAGAGTGAAGCTATATAGGCATATTTTTACAAAAAATTTTGAAAATGTGCTAAAAAGAAAGATATACATAAGTCGGCGCCTATAATCTTTTGATTTAGATTTAGCTGCGTTAAAACCGAAAATGAATTACATTAACACAGAAAGTCGGCGCATAATATTAGAGTCATAAGCCTCAACTTTTAAAAGCGTGACCGTTAAATTCAAATTTACGTTAAATTAAAGACGGATTTTCACCTGAAAAAACGAAATATTCTAAAAAAAAATATCATTGTCCTATGAAAACAAAAAAAACCTTTCTTTTGGTTGTTGTTTCATTAAAATTGGTCAAATAGTTTGTTCTAAAAAAGGATGTTTATATTTTTATGGGAAAAAATAAGCCGATTAAATATTATGATATGTAAACTAGCTATTACCCGGCGCACGTTGCCCCGCCACTCAATGGAGTTTTAAATTAAACTGATGTTATTGAAAAAAGTTAACACAAAAATTACACGTGGTGTAAATGTTAATTTTAAAATGTAATAAACAAATTTTTTTAAAACGCTTTTTTAAGAATTATTTTGGCAATTTTTCAACAAATTTATCAAATTTCTCTTGGAACTTTTCATTATTATTAAATAATAATAAAAATAAAAGTTATAGTTCAGTTAACATTATTCGCCGGAAACCCACCATCCTTAACTCTATCGTCAAGGAGTTACAAATTGTTTTTTTGCAAACTGATTTTTAAAGTTTTTTTTTTTGCAATCGGTTAAAAGAACTCGACAAAACATTTTTTTAAACATTGCCCTGATTTAAAAAAGTTTTATTATAGCAAAGTAACGAAACAAACTATAAAAAGCTGTTGGACCGCAACGGGTTTACAGAACTCCACATATATTTTTTGAGGCTTCTTTTTAACCAAAGTAGTACTTCAGAAAATTGGCCGAAAATAGCTTTTCGTTTCCGGGCAAAGCCGGTTAAAACTGCTAGTAGCGTATAATTTCGTATACATGCTTTACGTTCTTGAGAGTTGTGGGAGGGGTATCCAAAAATTTTACGGACACAAAACAAATAAGAAGAAACACCTGTGCCACAAATATAATTTTCTATCTTCTTTGGTTTCGAAATTATACACGTTTAGCCTCAATTCGATCAAAAACTTCTAGAATCCGAACTCATTGTCCGAACTCGACCAGAGCCAATTCCCATGTTACTTTCATTACTAGTTACCTAGAATTTAAATTTCATCAAAATAGCATCATTGGTTTTTGAGTTATGGTGCTTTTATTTAAGATATATGTATTTATTAGCCCTTGAACTTTTCAAAGGTTCCAAAACCCGAAACCATGGTACGATTTCACCCTTATGCAGTCCTCGTCATACTTTCAATACTAATGAACCCTTGAACATAATTGGAACATTCTATCTTAATTTTAAGATACTTTTTTCTTAATTTCAATGATATGCTTTAAGCTCTTCAGAACTGTGTGGATGGTCCTCGACTTACTACTCCAATTGGTCCTAAATTTTAAGGACTCTAAGGACATAAAAAGAGGCATTAGTCTCATTACTAGTAACCTACAACACAAACTTCATGAAAGTTGCGCCATTTGAGTTATCCTGATTTTTTTATATGTTCGTTAGCCCTTAGAATGATTAAAAGATCCAGAATCCGAACCCCCTGACCGATTTCGCCCATATGCAATCCCCACCGTACTTTAAGTCCTAGTAACCTTCCTTAGGTGGTTAGAAACACCATACTAAAGTTAGTGTTCCCCTTTCCCATTTCATAGGTGTACCTAAAAATTCTTTTTGTTAAATTATTTCAATAATTAAAACTAAAATTTTTTTCTTACAACTGATATACGAATAAAACAAATATAATTTTTTAAAAATTTTAGATAGCTAAAAAATTTTTGTTTGCACTTATCAATTCAGCCGTCAGTTATGGAACCTTCAGTTTTTACCAAAACTTTTTCCATTCTTTAGTTCAAATGTTTTTATTTTATCATTTAATAATGACGACTGAACTGAAAATATATACTTTTCTAAGTTGCAAAATAGCAGCTAATGAAAGAAAATTACTTTAATAAATATTTAACATAAAGAAAATAAAGGAAATTTATTCTAACTCAAACCAGAGTATTTAAAATTTTAAATAAAATTTTATATTAATAATGTAAGACTTGAAAATGAAATATATATTTGTCTAGAACAGTGCTGTTCCTCCAACGGCCCGCGGGCCAGCATCCGGCCCGCGGAGTCTTTTAATTCGGCCCGTTCGCTTTGGTTTGACTTCAAAATGTTTCGCTAGTAGAAATATTTTTGTAATATGTAAAAAAAAAATTCTACTTATAATTACAGAAAATTTTTAATTTATTATAATGGAAATTTTTTACTTAAAATTCAAGATATTATATTTACTCGTAAAATACAAATTTTTTTATTTTAAATTCAAAATTTTGTAACTACGTATATTATATTATGTAAAATACTATTTTCACTTTTTCACATAACTACATTACTACATAGTAGGCCAAAATATGGAAAAAAAATTCCGTTATTTTCTTACGAAATAGAAAATTATGAAACGAAAAAATAATAGGTTGTGCGGGTTAGTTTATTTTTATTATTCTTGTTGCGAAAAGTTAAGTTATTTAATCCAAGAATTGTGGATTCAAAATATCTAAAAATAATTTAAGCACTTCTTTAAATAATTTTATAGTACATTAGCTATGGTGCAAAATAAAAAACGTAAAGTTGATGCAGAAGGTCGTGTATTCAAAAATAATTGGACTACAGATTTTTTTGTAATTGAGCATAATTCAAACATTCTGTGCTTGATATGCCAAGAAAAAATTGCTGTGTGCAAAGAATACAATGTCAAGAGACATTACAATACAAAACATTCAGCCAAATATGACCACATGAAAGATCAAGTAAGAATAGATTACATAAATTCTTTAAAAAGAAATATGTCTGGACAACAATCTTTATTTAGAATTCCAAAAGAGAATTCTGAAACTGTTACAAAAATAAGTTTTTTAATATCCGAAGAAATAGCAAAAAGAGGAAAACCCTTTACTGATGGAGAATTTGTAAAAAAATTGTCTAAATATATTTGCATCCAATATATGTCCAGAGAAAAAATCTTTGGTGCAAAATATTAGTTTATCACACCAAACAGTAGGTAGAAGAATTAATGATATGGCAGATAACATCAAAATTACATTAATCGAAAAACTGAAAGAATGTATATTTTATAGTTTGGCTTTAGATGAGAGCACCGATATTTCTGACACAGCTCAGTTAGCAATATTTATTAGAGGAGTAACGAACCAATATACAATAGTGGAAGAACTACTTGAACTTTGTCCAATGAAAGGTACAACTACTGGACGTGACATTTTCGGTGAGGTAAGAAAAACTATGAAAATTTTTAATCTTCAAGACGAAAATATTTGTGGCTTAACTACCGATGGAGCTCCATCGATGATTGGAAACCAAAATGGTTTTGTGACCTTAATGAGCAATTGTATCAAACATGAAATACGAAAGCACCATTGCATAATACACCAAGGACAGCTATGTGCAAAAATCTTATAAATGGAAAACGTAATGAAAAACGTTGTGTCTACTGTCAATTTTGTAAGATCAAAAGGACTAAATCACAGACAATTTCAAGCTTTTCTTTCTGAGGTAGGATCAGATCATGATGACATTATTTATTTCAGCCACGTTCGTTGGCTCAGCAGATCGGCGACTTTAACTCGATTCTGGTCTCTTCGCAAAGAAATAGAAACCTTCATAGCAAGTAAAGGAAAGGATGTATCTTACTTTGAAGATATTCAGTGGATAAATGATCTGGCATTTTTGGTTGATATTACCAAATATCTTTCGGACCTGAATTTAAAGCTACAAGGAAAAGATTTGCTTGCCAATCAACAATTTGAAAATATTCAAGCATTTACTAAAAAAATAGATTTGCTGCAGACACAGATGCGTACTAAAAATATAGTTCATTTTACAACATTATCGACCATAGACGCAGCTACAATAAATTATTCCAAATATGCATCATTACTTGACAATTTAAAAAATGAATTTGATGAAAGATTTTTAGATTTTAAAAATCATGAACCAGTTATGGCAATATTTGCTAACCCGTTTGCCATTGATGTGAATACTACTGATGCTAAGTTCCAACTTGAATTGATCGATGTCCAAAGCAACAATTCACTGAAGACAGCATATGTAGGAAATGATCTTTTGACATTTTACCAAAAATATATAAAAATGGAGACGTATCCGAATTTATCAAAACTAGCACATCAACAAATCGCATTATTTGGCAGTACATATACTTGCGAACAATTCTTTTCCAGGATGAAAAATGTTAAATCGAAAAAAAGAACATCACTAACTGAAGAACATCTAAGTCGCATTTTAAGAATTTCTACATTAAAAATATCGGCAGATATTGATAAATTATGTAAACAAAAGGAATGCCAGATATCTCATTAAATATTACAAAACAAATTATTGTTAAGAAATCAGATTAAATGGATGTTGCCAGTAGTTTAATTTCTCTAAAAAAAATTAATTTAAGATCGATCAAGATGATCATCATGATCATCATCATCATCACTGACAAGATAATCAGAAAAAAAAGATGATCAAAATGCAACATTATTTGTATTCTTATTTCATATTTAATTAATTTTTTTTTTCAATGTATAAATTTATGATTTACTTTATTAATATGAACCAACTAATTTTAATAATAAATATATTTTAATTTGTCTAAAGAAATTTTTTTTTACTTTTGGTCCGCGAAACAAAATAAATTTTCAAAACAGCCCATCTTCAATTTGAGTTGGACACCCCTGGTCTAGAATGAGGTGTAACAAACGTATTCAATTAAATGTGTTTTGTTGGATGTGTTCAATTATTAAAAAATAAAATATTAATGTTTTGTTGAATGTGTTTTATTTTAGAAAATAAAATATGATAAATTATCGTAAGCGGGCCAAAAAATATTTTATTAATTTTTAATAAAAAAAAAAAATTTTTTATGAACTTAAATTTATTTATTAGTTTATGAAAAAATTGATTTCAGTTTTAAAAATCACAGAAGATTTTCTGGGAATTTTAAATAAATAGTAAATCATTTGGTATTAAAAAATAAGACTATGCTTCACATGAACAGTTTTGTAGTAAGTCTTCATTAGTTTCAGTTAAAAACTGAAATAATGGCGAAGGCCAAATGTACGCTTTGTTGCGTTGCTTGCTTTTTGCTTTGGAAAGTAAATAAAGCAAGCAATGTTTCAAAGCAATTTCAAAGCTTCCCTTATCTCATCCCTGAAATAAAGCCAAATGAACTGCACCATAGTCCATAGTAATCAAAGCAAATATATTCTTTTAACTTAATTAGGTAGGTATAATAAAAAAAATCAAAAAATTAATTTGCATTTGATAATGCAAAACTCAATGCATAATTCAATTTTATGTCCATAGAAATAGGTACATAATTAAACATGTTAAGTAGGTACATTTTAGTATTTCGATTTGAATCTAAACAAAGGTTATGAAACAATATACAGAGCATAGCAACATTTTAAAAATATGTCTACATAAAGTTAATAGATGGAGAAATATATCATTATTGAAACAAAATAAACGTATAAAAAAATTTCAAATCTTTTAACAAACAAATTTATCGAATTTAAATTTAAAAATTGAAACAAGTACGTAATTGAATAAAAAAAAAATTAATTGAAATTAAAAAAAAAATTCCCCAAGAAAAGATTTGAACTAAATACCCCGAAATTTTATCAAATTTAAAACATACAAAAGGTAGACTACATAATTTAAAACATACAAAAGGTAGACTACATTCATCTTCAAATTTTTAAGAAACAACAATAAGTTATATAAGTTTTTTTTTTTTGTGTATCAATTACTAGAATCGAAATATAATCTACGTATTACGAAATGTAACAGTTTCGACTTTATTTAAGAAAATAGTATTGATATACAATATTTGTACATGTATATAATGAAATTAGAAATAATTCTTATTATAAAAAGTTTTTCTTTCAATTGACATTCCGTCATTCTGTGACGGGCCAACAGCTAGTATAAGATATTCACATTAAAAGGAAGAATAGAATTTACTTCTGATCTGATTCTACCGAACTTATAACTTGTTAAAAAAAAATAAACCAAAAAAGTGACAGGTATTAATTTACTTGGTATTTATAGAATTTACTCATGCAGGTTCAAAACTTAAGCGGCAGAACGCATCCCATCAATGGGAAAAAAATATTTTAAACTAACCTTGAACATTGTGTTCATTTCGCGCTGAGTTTAAAATAATCAGGTTTTTTTTTAATTTAAAAATGTTTTAAAACATATTTTTTTCATTTCATCATTTCATATCAGTCATTTTAGTTTTTGTTAAAAATATTCTTTTAACAATTCTTTTATTTAGTTATAATTATAAATGTTATTTAATTTTAAATTAAACTTATATTTCAATATGTTCCTCCCAATTAACTATTAAAAAGAATGACAAACTTGACGTTACACTTGTCAGCAGCGTTGCGTAAAAGTCATCCCTTGATCGTAATATTCGGTAGGTGCATGGATATTTTTAGAACCAAGGAATAAAATTTAAATTTAAATTAACTTCTTTCTCAAATCGCGCTTAAGAAAAATTTTTAAAATTTAATTTAAAATAAATTAACTTTATTTTCATGTTTCTTGTACAAATAAAATTCTTATAAAGAAACAAAAAATTGGAAAACAATGCGTTATTTGAAATAATAACATTGAAGGAAGAGCGAAAGAAGTACTGTGAAGTGGTAGTTGTCAAGAATCCACACGCACTACTGAAACTTTCAGATGATTTCTTCAAAGCAATTAAGCAGTGGAAGTGGAAATGAGGTGGAAATGAATTAAAACCTGAAAATCGAGTACACAAAAAATTGCAATTTAAATAAAGTGGCGAAAAATTTAAAAACATTAGGGTCAGTAGTGATAGAAACAAAAAAAATTCATTCCAGCACTTTTCACTTCTTCTTGATGATCTTTGTAAACAAAATATTTCACTTATGAAAGAAAATGAAAAACTATCAAAAGACATAGCTGTTGCTGAGGAAACACTAGCAAATTGGATGCTTAAGTTGACAAGCTGGAATACTTGTTGGATCGAACAAAACCAAATTCTATAAAAAATAGCATTATTGTGGACGGAGTACGAGCAAATATTAAAAATCAAATAGGCGTTTATTTCTTTTAGAACAGGAAAAGATAACGTTAAAAACTCGCTATATATTCTAGAACTTAATTCTGCCAAAAATGAAATCTTGGAAAAAACAGGAAAAGTTAACTTTATTAGAAAACGAGGAAGAGTGCAGTAGAGTAGACTGTGTCAACTCTGGGATACCCGTATGACCGTAATATAAACATTATAATTAATTTTGGCAAAATTTCAAACTTTCAGCTTTATTAGGTGTAGTATAATACACATATAAAAGAAGGAGTTATATGGCAGCTACTCGAACCCTCTGCAGTAGACAAACCAAATTTTGCAGTAACTTTAGACATTCCACTAAACTATTTTTGACAAAATTTCAGACATCCAGCTTCATTAGGTATAGTTTAATACTCATATAAAAGAAGGAGTTGTATGGCAGGTACTCGAACCCGTCGACCAAAATGACTGGATTGAAAAAGCGATGACGGTATGTATAAAAACGAATTTGTGAAAATTTCAAAATCCTTAATATTTTCTGAAATAAAGTGCGGACGAACGAATGGACATACATAGCTCCGTCGATTAAATTTTTGATTCTGATCCGATACATACACATGTGTCTATATCTACCCCCCTACTTCTCTGCGTCACAAAATTAATGGCAAATTTAGTATACCCTTTTGACTAATAGTCATACGGATATAAATATTCACCAAAACGAATCAACTTAATTTAAATAGAAATCTCTTAACAGAATTTTCTTTCACACATTAAATTTTAATATCAAAACCTTTAATTATAAGTTCGAATGAGGAAGAGTGTAGTAGAGCAGAATGTGTCAACTCTGGGATACCCGTATGACCGTTATATAAATATTATATTATTATAATTATAAACATTAATTACTTTTGGCAAAATTTCAAACATACCAGCTTTAATAGGTGAAGTGTAATGCTCATATTAAATGAGAAGTTGTATGGCAGCAAATCGAACTCACTGCATCAAACAAGCCAAATTTTTTTTGCTATTTAAATCCAGCCATTTTGGTCTACGGGTTCGAGTACCTGCCATACAACTTCTTTTTTAATATGAGCATTGCTCTGTACCAATTACAGCTGACGGTCTGAAATTTTTCCAAGAATAGTTTAGTTTTATGGCCAAATTCGGTTAACAAAATCTTTTTTTCAAGCCCTCTGTTAAGGAGCTATAAGGGCTCAAAAATTGAAATTTTACTATTTTTAAACACCTTTAACTTGAATACCAGTTGAAATTTTTTTTTTAATAATATTCAAAATTGAAAGCTCTTTAATTATATTTCAACATTTGTCAAAGGTTTTTCTTAATTTTGAAGGATGATGAAGCTACAGGCTCCGAAAATTTCAAAAAAGTGTTATATTTAAATTTATATAACAAAAATTCTGTTAAGTGTATTTTCAATCTAAAAACGGTAAAAGGGAGCTGCCTTTATAGGCTTTACAAAAATACTACGTTAAAATTTGAAGTTGAAGAAATTGTCTCTTAGTTTTAGTCATTTTTATTTAGATAATAAATTAGGGGTGAAATTCCAAATTTGGTGGAGTTCACAATTGATTTTCTTGAACCTTAAAAACTGGCCAGGTGGGGACAAGAGGGGGATGGGCAGATCCATCATAAGTTTGCTAAGCAAAAATTTGGGAGCCTTCCCCATTGGAGGACTACTAGGTCTTCAAAATTAAAACTTTTATGTTTTTAAAAAACAGTAACTTATTCAACAGTGTATGTTTTTCCATAATCAAACGTTAACATCGATGTTTCAACATTATATTTCGCACTTGTGGACATGGATTGCATTCTAAGTATTGATTTCACTATTATTCATAATTAATAAATTTATGGAATAACTAAATTATAATATTATTATTTATTTTTATATATATTTCTATAAAAATAAATCCTAAAATACTCTGTAAGAAACACTATATAATTTTGAAAATGTGCTTCTTAAAAACCCTTGTTTTTTTTTTATTTTTTTTTTTTTTTTTTTATTTTTTTTATTTTTTTTTATTTTGTAACTTTGATATAAACAAAACTTATAGTTTTGGTATAAAACATCGCAGTTACTTCCTAATATTATTAACAAAGTAAATTTATACATATATAATTACATAAATACAATATCGTAGCTCATAACATTATATGCTATAAGCATTGTTTCACTCCTGCGTTAAGCCATTTACAAATGTAGCATTATTCTTTAGTAATTGTTTCAGTTTTTTGACAAAAATATTCAAGTTTGAGCTTCTTTTTAAATCCATTGGCAATTTATTATAAATTCTTATTGATGACGAGAGACAGCTATTGCGTGATAACTCTATTCTTGATTTGGCATGATTTAAATTGTTCAACCTTCTTGTATTGTAATTATGAATATTATTTCTTTTGGTAATTATGACGTTTTTTTTATAAACCCCTTTTTCTATTTTGAAAATTAGTTTAGATTTTTCCAAAATGATGAGTTCGTGTAACTTCAGATATCCGGTGCGCTTAAAAATTTCGTTTGTTGGGGTAAGCCAATCGTACTTATGTAAGCATTTTATGGCTTTGTTTATTAAAACACAAATTTTATCTTTCAACCGTAATGAACAGCTGGACCAATTACATAAATTGTATCTGATGTGCGAGATAATATGAGAATAATAAAGCTTATCTGCAGTTTGTTTATTCAACATAATTCCACTTCTTTTGAAGGCACCAAGCAGAGGCACAATTTTTTTTACTAATCTATTAATATGATCTTCCCACTTTAGTTTTTCATCTATTACAACCCCAAGGTAATTATAAGTAGTAACTCTTTCAATTTTAGTCTTATTTACCAATAGATTCGGATTTATATCAATTTTATTTTTTATTTTATATACTATATATTTTGTTTTTTCCGCATTAATAGTTAATTTATTACCTTTAAGCCAATTTTCATATATCCCCAAATCAGTATTTACAAGACTTTCAAGTTCTTCACAGGTTCTAGCATTATAAATAAGTAGAGTATCATCAGCAAAGATCTTATAGTCAGCCCTCAAATTCGTATACTGGATATTATGAATATAAAGTAAGTACAGTGTGGGACCAAGTACTGATCCTTGAGGAACACCAATATTTATAATATTTTCATTACTGAAAACCCCATTAATTTTTGTCATAGTTTTTCTATTATTAAGATATGAGTAAAGTAAATTATTAGCAGTACCCCTTATTCCGATTTCGTGCAATCTGTCAAGTAAAATATTATGGTCCACTGTATCAAAGGCTTTCTTTAGATCAACGAATACCGAACATACATAATTTCCCTGATCCAGTTTATTTATAATTGAGTTGGTGGATTCAAGGACTGCAGAGTCAGTTCCAATTTTCTTTTGAAAACCAAATTGATTTATATCAAATCCTACAACTTTTTGCACGAACTCCTGTATTCTAGAGTTAATTACCTTTTCAAATACTTTTCCAATACAGCTTGAGAGAGTAATCGGTCTATAATTTGATACATCTGAGGTTGATCCCGATTTAAATATAGGTACAACAATACTTGATTTTAAACACTCGGGATATATACCAGTATTTAGACACCTATTTATCAAGCATACAATTGTAGGTGTTATTAAAGTTGCAACATGTTTTAAATCTGAAGCTGAAATATTATCACCTCCTGGAGAACTATTTTTTAACTGCATGATAATGTTATGTATTTCCGTTTCATCTGTTGGTTTAAGAAAAATAGACTGTTCAACAAATCTATTTTTTATTATGTATTTTTCAGCATCAACAATTTTATCAGCTAGTTTGTTTCCGATAGAACTGAAGTAAGAATTGCATGAATTTGCAATTTCAAAACTATCGCATGTTCTGATTCCATTACTGTTTATTTCTTTGATAACCTTACTTAACTCAGTTGATTTTTTCAAGATGAGACTATTTAGTACTTTCCAAATTTTCCTTTGATCACCACCAGCTAATTGTAGTTTATCATTAAAATAATTTTGTTTGGCTTTAGTTATTTCATAATTAACCTTGTTCTTTGCATTTTTAAAACCGTTTGCCATTGATGTGAATACTACTGATGCTAAGTTCCAACTTGAATTGATCGATGTCCAAAGCAACAATTCACTGAAGACAGCATATGTAGAAAATGATCTTTTGACATTTTACCAAAAATATATAAAAATGGAGACGTATCCGAATTTATCAAAACTAGCACATCAACAAATCGCATTATTTGGCAGTACATATACTTGCGAACAATTCTTTTCCAGGATGAAAAATGTTAAATCGAAAAAAAGAACATCACTAACTGAAGAACATCTAAGTCGCATTTTAAGAATTTCTACATCAAAAATATCGGCAGATATTGATAAATTATGTAAACAAAAGGAATGCCAGATATCTCATTAAATATTACAAAACAAATTATTGTTAAGAAATCAGATTAAATGGATGTTGCCAGTTGTTTAATTTCTCTAAAAAAAATTAATTTAAGATCGCGATCAAGATGATCATCATGATCATCATCATCATCACTGACAAGATAATCAGAAAAAAAAGATGATCAAAATGCAACATTATTTGTATTCTTATTTTATATTTAACTAGCTAATACCCGGTGCGCGTTGCTGCGCCTCTCAATGGAGGTTTAATTGAAGTTGATGGTACTGCAAAAAGTTAACACAAAAATTACACTCGGTTTACACATGTAAATTTTAAAATGTATGAAAGCAATCTTTTTAAAACCATTTTTTTAGGATTGTTCTAGTAATTTTTGAAACTTTCTGTAATTCAAAGCAATACAAACTACTTTCCAAATTTTGACGTAATTTACTTCCAAAAATTTTTTTTTGAAAAATCGTAGGACCGACTGTTAACAGACTCAACTCTATTTTCAAGTTGCTTTACACATATAAAATTTGAGGTAAACCGGTCAAATCGTTTCTAATTTAGAGTTAAGTAACGCAAAAATCTATTAAAAGCCACTGTGCCCCACTGGGTTAACGGAACTACACTTTCTCTTTGGGCAAAGCAGTATTGCGCAAAATTGGACGTAATTTCCTTCCAAATCACTCAACAAAATTTTTTGAGGCTTTCTTTTTAGCCAAAGTAGTACTTCGCAAATTTTGACAATATTATCTTCAAAATTATTTTGACCAACTGTCGGGCCGACATGGGTTAACAAATTCCAAATCTGTTAATAATGTCAACTCAATTCTCATAGGGGAGCACGTATACAAAATTTGAAATCAATTGGTCAAACCGTTTCGAATTTAGAGTTAAGTATTGAAAAAACCTATAAAAAGCTGTTGGGCCGCAATGGGTTAATGGAACTCAACAAAATTTTTTTTGGGGCTTTCTTTAAAGCCGAAGCAGAATTTCGTAAAATCGGACAAAATTTGGACCCAAAATTTTTTTTGACCACCCGCCGGCCCGACATGGGTTAACAAATTCCAAATCTGTTAACAGTGTCTACTCAATTCTCAAAGAGCATCACGTATACAAAATTTGAAGTCAATCGGTCAAACCGTTTCGAATTTAGAGTAAGGTATTGAAAAAACCTATAAAAAGCTGTTGGGCCGCAATGGGTTAATGGAACTCAACAAAAATTTTTTTGGGACTTTCTTTTAAGCCAAAGCATAATTTCGTAAAATCGGACAAAATTTGGACCAAAATTTTTTTTTGACCACCTGTCGGCCCGACCAAATTCCAAAACTGTTAATAGTGTCTACTCAATTCTCAAAGAGCAGCACGTATACAAAATTTGAAGTCAATCGGTCAAACCGTTTTCATTTTAGAACAAAGAAGTTTAAATACTTGCACCACAGCCCCAACTTGGCGGTCCGTTAGAGCAAAATTTTTGGGCCACGATTTCTTTCCGTACCCAAAAACCTCTATATACAAATTTTCATGAAAATCGGCTGGGCAGTTTAGGAGTCTATTCGCTACAAACAAACAAACATACAAACAAACAAACAAACAAACAAACAAACAAACAAACAAACAAATAAACAAACTTTCGCTTTTATATATTAGATTAATTTTTTTTTTCAATGTATAAATTTATGATTTACTTTATTAATATGAACCAACTAATTTTAATAATAAATATATTTTAATTTGTCTAAAGAAATTTTTTTTTACTTTTGGTCCGCGAAACAAAATAAATTTTCAAAACAGCCCATCTTCAATTTGAGTTGGACACCCCTGGTCTAGAATGAGGTGTAACAAACGTATTCAATTAAATGTGTTTTGTTGGATGTGTTCAATTATTAAAAAATAAAATATTAATGTTTTGTTGAATGTGTTTTATTTTAGAAAATAAAATATGATAAATTATCGTAAGCGGGCCAAAAAATATTTTATTAATTTTTAATAAAAAAAAAAAATTTTTTATGAACTTAAATTTATTTATTAGTTTATGAAAAAATTGATTTCAGTTTTAAAAATCACAGAAGATTTTCTGGGAATTTTAAATAAATAGTAAATCATTTGGTATTAAAAAATAAGACTATGCTTCACATGAACAGTTTTGTAGTAAGTCTTCATTAGTTTCAGTTAAAAACTGAAATAATGGCGAAGGCCAAATGTACGCTTTGTTGCGTTGCTTGCTTTTTGCTTTGGAAAGTAAATAAAGCAAGCAATGTTTCAAAGCAATTTCAAAGCTTCCCTTATCTCATCCCTGAAATAAAGCCAAATGAACTGCACCATAGTCCATAGTAATCAAAGCAAATATATTCTTTTTACTTAATTAGGTAGGTATAATAAAAAAAATCAAAAAATTAATTTGCATTTGATAATGCAAAACTCAATGCATAATTCAATTTTATGTCCATAGAAATAGGTACATAATTAAACATGTTAAGTAGGTACATTTTAGTATTTCGATTTGAATCTAAACAAAGGTTATGAAACAATATACAGAGCATAGCAACATTTTAAAAATATGTCTACATAAAGTTAATAGATGGGCAAATATATCATTATTGAAACAAAATAAACGTATAGAAAAATTTCAAATCTTTTAACAAACAAATTTCTCAAGGATATAATGCTCACTACTCCCCTTCCCCCAAACTTTTTTAGGTTCTAGGAATTAAATTGTGAATTCCACCAAAATTTGGAATTTTTCTTAGAATTTTACTATTTAGGCAAAAATGGTTAAAACTGAGAGGCACTTTCATCAATTTAAAGAACTCGTTTTAAATTTAAGAAAAACCTTTAACATATGTTAAAATATAATGTTAGACCTTTAAATTTTGTATATTAAGGAAAAAATATTTAAACAGGTATTCAAGTTACAGGTGTTTAAAAATAGGAAAATTTCAGTTTTCGAGCCCTTATAGCTCCTGAACATGGGGCTTGACAAAAAAATTTTGTTAACCGACTCCTACTAATTTCTGAGGATCTAACTTCTCCCAAAATTTCAAGACCCTAGCTTGAACCGTTTAAAAGATATGTGGGGCCAAAAATTTTGCAAAAATTGAGTTTTGCACAGTGGTAAATTTTAGTACCGTATGGCAACCCTAAACATTTAAGCGAAGTGTTTTTGTAAAGTCTATAAAAGCAGCTCGCTTCAACCGTTTTTCAATTGGAAATAGACCTATCAGAACTCTTGTTATATAAATTTAAATATAGGGCTTTTTCGGAATTTGCAGGGGCTGTAGCTTCCTCACCCTTCAAAATTAAGAAAAACCTTTGACACATGTTGAAACATAATTATAGTGCTTTGTATTTTGTATATCACTAAAAAAAAATTTTAACAGGTATTCAAGTTACAGGTGTTTAAAAATAGCAAAATTTCAATTTTCGAGCCCTTATAGCTGCAAAACAGGGGACGTGACAAAAAAATTTTCTTAACCGACTTCTACTTATTTCAGAGGATCTAACTACTCCCAAAATTTGAAGACCCTAGCTTGAACCGTTTAGAAGATATGTGTGGCCAAAAATTTTGCAAAAATTGAGTTTAACATAATGGTAAATTTTAGTACCGTATGGCAACCCTAAACATTTGCCTTTTAAAATTTTATAAAGTTTATAAAACCAGCTATCTTTTGCCGTTTTCAGATTGAAAATACACCTTATAGAACTCTTGTTATAACAATTTGAATATAGGGCTTTTTCCAACTTTGTGGGGCTGCAGCTCCGTAACGGGTGGGGCTACAGAAAAAAAATCTTCTACGAAATTATTTTTTTTGTAATACCTACTAGTGGTTAAAACTTCTTTTCTCTATTTCAAACGATGTAAAAGTTTTTGTAAACATACGGACAGACGGACAGACGGACAGACGGACAGACGGACAGACGGACAGACGGACAGACGGACAGACGGACAGACGGACAGACGGACGGACAGAGTGAAGCTATATAGGCACATTTTTACAAAATTCTTTGAAAATGTGCTAAAAATTGAAACAAGTACGTAATTGAATAAAAAAAAAATTATTTGAAATTAAAAAAAAAATTCCCCAAGAAAAGATTTGAACTAAATACCCCGAAATTTTATCAAATTTAAAACATACAAAAGGTAGACTACATAATTTAAAACATACAAAAGGTAGACTACATTCATCTTCAAATTTTTAAGAAACAACAATAAGTTATATAAGTTTTTTTTTTTTGTGTATCAATTACTAGAATCGAAATATAATCTACGTATTACGAAATGTAACAGTTTCGACTTTATTTAAGAAAATAGTATTGATATACAATATTTGTACATGTATATAATGAAATTAGAAATAATTCTTATTAGAAAAAGTTTTTCTTTCAATTGACATTCCGTCATTCTGTGACGGGCCAACAGCTAGTATAAGATATTCACATTAAAAGGAAGAATAGAATTTACTTCTGATCTGATTCTACCGAACTTATAACTTGTTAAAAAAAAATAAACCAAAAAAGTGACAGGTATTAATTTACTTGGTATTTATAGAATTTACTCATGCAGGTTCAAAACTTAAGCGGCAGAACGCATCCCATCAATGGAAAAAAAATATTTTAAACTAACCTTGAACATTGTGTTCATTTCGCGCTGAGTTTAAAATAATCAGGTTTTTTTTTAATTTAAAAATGTTTTAAAACATATTTTTTTCATTTCATCATTTCATATCAGTCATTTTAGTTTTTGTTAAAAATATTCTTTTAACAATTCTTTTATTTAGTTATAATTATAAATGTTATTTAATTTTAAATTAAACTTATATTTCAATATGTTCCTCCCAATTAACTATTGAAAAGAATGACAAACTTGACGTTACACTTGTCAGCAGCGTTGCGTAAAAGTCATCCCTTGATCGTAATATTAGGTAGGTGCATGGATATTTTTAGAACCAAGGAATAAAATTTAAATTTAAATTAACTTCTTTCTCAAATCGCGCTTAAGAAAAATTCTTAAAATTTAATTTAAAATAAATTAACTTTATTTTCATGTTTCTTGTACAAATAAAATTCTTATAAAGAAACAAAAAATTGGAAAACAATGCGTTATTTGAAATAATAACATTGAAGGAAGAGCGAAAGAAGTACTGTGAAGTGGTAGTTGTCAAGAATCCACACGCACTACTGAAACTTTCAGATGATTTCTTCAAAGCAATTAAGCAGTGGAAGTGGAAATGAGGTGGAAATGAATTAAAACCTGAAAATCGAGTACACAAAAAATTGCAATTTAAATAAAGTGGCGAAAAATTTAAAAACATTAGGGTCAGTAGTGATAGAAACAAAAAAAATTCATTCCAGCACTTTTCACTTCTTCTTGATGATCTTTGTAAACAAAATATTTCACTTATGAAAGAAAATGAAAAACTATCAAAATACATAGCTGTTGCTGAGGAAACACTAGCAAATTGGATGCTTAAGTTGACAAGCTGGAATACTTGTTGGATCGAACAAAACCAAATTCTATAAAAAATAGCATTATTGTGGACGGAGTACGAGCAAATATTAAAAATCAAATAGGCGTTTATTTCTTTTAGAACAGGAAAAGATAACGTTAAAAACTCGCTATATATTCTAGAACTTAATTCTGCCAAAAATGAAATCTTGGAAAAAACAGGAAAAGTTAACTTTATTAGAAAACGAGGAAGAGTGTAGTAGAGTAGACTGTGTCAACTCTGGGATACCCGTATGACCGTAATATAAACATTATAATTAATTTTGGCAAAATTTCAAACTTTCAGCTTTATTAGGTGTAGTATAATACACATATAAAAGAAGGAGTTATATGGCAGCTACTCGAACCCTCTGCAGTAGACAAACCAAATTTTGCAGTAACTTTAGACATTCCACTAAACTATTTTTGACAAAATTTCAGACATCCAGCTTCATTAGGTATAGTTTAATACTCATATAAAAGAAGGAGTTGTATGGCAGGTACTCGAACCCGTCGACCAAAATGACTGGATTGAAAAAGCGATGACGGTATGTATAAAAACGAATTTGTGAAAATTTCAAAATCCTTAATATTTTCTGAAATAAAGTGCGGACGAACGAATGGACATACATAGCTCCGTCGATTAAATTTTTGATTCTGATCCGATACATACACATGTGTCTATATCTACCCCCCCTACTTCTCTGCGTCACAAAATTAATGGCAAATTTAGTATACCCTTTTGACTAATAGTCATACGGATATAAATATTCACCAAAACGAATCAACTTAATTTAAATAGAAATCTCTTAACAGAATTTTCTTTCACACATTAAATTTTAATATCAAAACCTTTAATTATAAGTTCGAATGAGGAAGAGTGTAGTAGAGCAGAATGTGTCAACTCTGGGATACCCGTATGACCGTTATATAAATATTATATTATTATAATTATAAACATTAATTACTTTTGGCAAAATTTCAAACATACCAGCTTTAATAGGTGAAGTGTAATGCTCATATTAAATGAGAAGTTGTATGGCAGCAAATCGAACTCACTGCAGCAAACAAGCCAAATTTTTTTTGCTATTTAAATCCAGCCATTTTGGTCTACGGGTTCGAGTACCTGCCATACAACTTCTTTTTTAATATGAGCATTGCTCTGTACCAATTACAGCTGACGGTCTGAAATTTTTCCAAGAATAGTTTAGTTTTATGGCCAAATTCGGTTAACAAAATCTTTTTTTCAAGCCCTCTGTTAAGGAGCTATAAGGGCTCAAAAATTGAAATTTTACTATTTTTAAACACCTTTAACTTGAATACCAGTTGAAAGTTTTTTTTAATAATATTCAAAATTGAAAGCTCTTTAATTATATTTCAACATTTGTCAAAGGTTTTTCTTAATTTTGAAGGATGATGAAGCTACAGGCTCCGAAAATTTCAAAAAAGCGTTATATTTAAATTTATATAACAAAAATTCTGTTAAGTGTATTTTCAATCTAAAAACGGTAAAAGGGAGCTGCCTTTATAGGCTTTACAAAAATACTACGTTAAAATTTGAAGTTGAAGAAATTGTCTCTTAGTTTTAGTCATTTTTATTTAGATAATAAATTAGGGGTGAAATTCCAAATTTGGTGGAGTTCACAATTGATTTTCTTGAACCTTAAAAACTGGCCAGGTGGGGACAAGAGGGGGATGGGCAGATCCATCATAAGTTTGCTAAGCAAAAATTTGGGAGCCATCCCCATTGGAGGACTACTAGGTCTTCAAAATTAAAACTTTTATGTTTTTAAAAAACAGTAACTTATTCAACAGTGTATGTTTTTCCATAATCAAACGTTAACATCGATGTTTCAACATTATATTTCGCACTTGTGGACATGGATTGCATTCTAAGTATTGATTTCACTATTATTCATAATTAATAAATTTATGGAATAACTAAATTATAATATTATTATTTATTTTTATATATATTTCTATAAAAATAAATCCTAAAATACTCTGTAAGAAACACTATATAATTTTGAAAATGTGCTTCTTAAAAACCCTTGTTTTTTTTATTTTTTTTTTTTTTTTTTTATTTTTTTTATTTTTTTTTATTTTGTAACTTTGATATAAACAGAACTTATAGTTTTGGTATAAAACATCGCAGTTACTTCCTAATATTATTAACAAAGTAAATTTATACATATATAATTACATAAATACAATATCGTAGCTCATAACATTATATGCTATAAGCATTGTTTCACTCCTGCGTTAAGCCATTTACAAATGTAGCATTATTCTTTAGTAATTGTTTCAGTTTTTTGACAAAAATATTCAAGTTTGAGCTTCTTTTTAAATCCATTGGCAATTTATTATAAATTCTTATTGATGACGAGAGACAGCTATTGCGTGATAGCTCTATTCTTGATTTGGCATGATTTAAATTGTTCAACCTTCTTGTATTGTAATTATGAATATTATTTCTTTTGGTAATTATGACGTTTTTTTTATAAACCCCTTTTTCTATTTTGAAAATTAGTTTAGATTTTTCCAAAATGATGAGTTCGTGTAACTTCAGATATCCGGTGCGCTTAAAAATTTCGTTTGTTGGGGTAAGCCAATCGTACTTATGTAAGCATTTTATGGCTTTGTTTATTAAAACACAAATTTTATCTTTCAACCGTAATGAACAGCTGGACCAATTACATAAATTGTATCTGATGTGCGAGATAATATGAGAATAATAAAGCTTATCTGCAGTTTGTTTATTCAACATAATTCCACTTCTTTTGAAGGCACCAAGCAGAGGCACAATTTTTTTTACTAATCTATTAATATGATCTTCCCACTTTAGTTTTTCATCTATTACAACCCCAAGGTATTTATAAGTAGTAACTCTTTCAATTTTAGTCTTATTTACCAATAGATTCGGATTCATATCAATTTTATTTTTTATTTTATATACTACTAGCAGATTTACCCGGCGTTGCCCGGAAGCTTGAAAATGGTAAAAAAGCAAGTTTCAGCCACTTATTTGAGATACTACTTTGCCTATAAATGCCACAAAAAAATATTTGTGGAGTTCCGTTAACCCATCGTGGCCCAACAGCTTTTTATAGGTTTTTTCGTTGCTTTGTTATATATATTAGAAATGATTTAACCGATTAACTTCAAATTTTGTATATGTGCTCTTCTTTGAAAATGAAGTTCAATTTACTAACAGACTTGGAAGTTGTTAACCCCTGTCGACCCGACGATTGTTCAAAAAAAAATTTGTAAGTAAATTACGTCCAATTTGTGAAAGTAGGTACAACTTCTTTGAATTAGGGGAATGCTTAAAAAAATGTTTTGTCGAGTTCTTTTAACCGATTGCGAAACAAAAACTTTAAAAAACAGTTTGAACGATTATCTCTAATTTTTCTATACATGGTGTTTCTTGAGAATTTGGTGCTCCTTGACGATAGAGTTGAGGATGTTAGGTTCCCGGCGAATAATGTTAACTGAATTAAAATGACTATTGGTCAAATGGGGATACTAAGTTTGCCATTATGTCATTATACTATGTCAATAGTAGTTATCTTGAATTGCCAACGTTTGAATAAAATATAGTCGATGGTTTAGAAAAGATTTAAAAATTTGCTTTTCAACTTATATTTTGTTTAGTACTCACCTGAAAGTTGTAATACGCTCTTCCTCGTTTTTTTATGATTTGATGAGAGAAATGTAGGCTTATTTTTTGGAAAAACTGTTTTAAAATACTATGTTTTTAAGCATTATACATAAGAAATTGAATTTTTTGATTTTTAGATTTCATTTGAAGAAAAGTGAAAATTTCATTGAATCTTTGTTCAAAACGCACAAACAGGTCAAAACCAAATTAACCATGTGGGTTTTAATTAAAATGTTGGTACAAAATTTTCAATAAAATACTTTTAATCGTATAAGAAAATAAAATTTATAGAAAACTTCATGGCGTCGTCGTGGAAAACGGGTTAATCGAATTAACTAAAACTTTTTGCAGCCTCTCTTTAGACTGCAAAATCAACCTGTAAAATTGGACACAAATCGAAAACACAAAATTTTTTGAAAGTCCGCCAGGCCGAAATGGGTTAAATTATTCCAACCAAATTTATACAACTAATTGCGGTTGCTAAGAGGAACATTTGTGCAAAATTACAAGTCAATTTATCAAACGGTTTTGACTCGAAATCAAAAACATTGAAAAAGCTTTTTTGCGCCCTCGTGCCCAAACGGGTTAACCGAACTCAACAAAAATTTGTGCCAGACTCTATTGTCGACTGCGAAACCACCTTGTAAAATTGGACACAAATCAGAAATACAAAATTTTTTGGAAGCCCGCCACGTCGAAATGGGTTAAATTATTCCAACCAAATTTATACAACTAATTGCGGTTGCTAAGAGGAACATTTGTACAAAATTTCAAGTCAATCAGTCAAACCGTTTTGACTCGACATCAAAAACATTGAAAAAGCTTCATTGGGCTATCGTGCCCAAACGGGTTAACCAAACCCAACAAAAATTTGTGCCAGCCTTTCTTTTCGACTGCAAAACCACCCTTTAAAATTGGACACAAATCGGAAACAAATAATTTTTTGGAAGCCCGCCGGACCGAAATGGGTTAATATTTTCGAACCATCTTTATACAACTAATTCCGTTTGCTAAGAGGAAGATTTGTGCAAAATTTCAAGTCAATCGGTCAAACTGTTTCGGCTCGACATCAAAAACATTGAAAAAGCTTCATTGCGCCCTCGTGCCCAAACGGGTTAACCGAACCCAAAAAAAATTTGTGCCAGCCTTTCTTTTCGACTGCAAAACCACCCTGTAAAATTGGACACAAATCGGAAACAAATAATTTTTTGGAAGCCCGCCGGGCCGAAATGGGTTAATATTTTCGAACCATCTTTATACAACTAATTCCGTTTGCTAAGAGGAAGATTTGTGCAAAATTTCAAGTCAATCGGTCAAACTGTTTCGGCTCGACATCAAAAACATTGAAAAAGCTTCATTGCGCCCTCGTGCCCAAACGGGTTAACCGAACCCAACAAAAATTTGTGCCAGCCTCTCTTTTTGACTGCAAAACCACCCTGTAAAATTGGACACAAATCGGAAACACAAAATTTTTTGGAAGCCCGCCGGGCCGAAAGGGGTTAATTTATTTCAACCAACTTTATACCATTAATTCCGTTTAATAAGAAGAACATTCGTGCAAAATTTCAAGTTAATCGGTCAAACCGTTTCGGCTCGACATCAAAAAAACGAAAAAGCTTAAAACGGCTCTGGAGCCGCAACCTGTTGACTTATAAAAATGCGACATAGCCTATGTCACCCCCCGGGCTCCCAAAATTATTCCTCTAAAATTTGGTGTCAATCGGACCAGTGGTTTTCACGTGAATCCTGGACAAACAAACAAACAAACAAACAAACAAATAAACAAACAAATTTTCTTCTTTATATATTAGATATATTTTGTTTTTTCCGCATTAATAGTTAATTTATTACCTTTAAGCCAATTTTCATATATCCCCAAATCAGTATTTACAAGACTTTCAAGTTCTTCACAGGTTCTAGCATTATAAATAAGTAGAGTATCATCAGCAAAGATCTTATAGTCAGCCCTCAAATTCGTATACTGGATATTATGAATATAAAGTAAGTACAGTGTGGGACCAAGTACTGATCCTTGAGGAACACCAATATTTATAATATTTTCATTACTGAAAACCCCATTAATTTTTGTCATAGTTTTTCTATTATTAAGATATGAGTAAAGTAAATTATTAGCAGTACCCCTTATTCCGATTTCGTGCAATCTGTCAAGTAAAATATTATGGTCCACTGTATCAAAGGCTTTCTTTAGATCAACGAATACCGAACATACATAATTTCCCTGATCCAGTTTATTTATAATTGAGTTGGTGGATTCAAGGACTGCAGAGTCAGTTCCAATTTTCTTTTGAAAACCAAATTGATTTATATCAAATCCTACAACTTTTTGCACGAACTCCTGTATTCTAGAGTTAATTACCTTTTCAAATACTTTTCCAATACAGCTTGAGAGAGTAATCGGTCTATAATTTGATACATCTGAGGTTGATCCCGATTTAAATATAGGTACAACAATACTTGATTTTAAACACTCGGGATATATACCAGTATTTAGACACCTATTTATCAAGCATACAATTGTAGGTGTTATTAAAGTTGCAACATGTTTTAAATCTGAAGCTGAAATATTATCACCTCCTGGAGAACTATTTTTTAACTGCATGATAATGTTATGTATTTCCGTTTCATCTGTTGGTTTAAGAAAAATAGACTGTTCAACAAATCTATTTTTTATTATGTATTTTTCAGCATCAACAATTTTATCAGCTAGTTTGTTTCCGATAGAACTGAAGTAAGAATTGCATGAATTTGCAATTTCAAAACTATCGCATGTTCTGATTCCATTACTGTTTATTTCTTTGATAACCTTACTTAACTCAGTTGATTTTTTCAAGATGAGACTATTTAGTACTTTCCAAATTTTCCTTTGATCACCACCAGCTAATTGTAGTTTATCATTAAGATAATTTTGTTTGGCTTTAGTTATTTCATAATTAACCTTGTTCTTTGCATTTTTAAAACTTGCTTGAATATCTATATTGTTAGGCTGCTTTTTCAACTTTTTGAACAGGTTATTCCTCTTTTTGATCATATTCAATAATTCCTTTGTCATCCAATGACTGTTGTTCCTCACTCTTCTGTGCGTTTTAATTGTAGAATTAACCTTCGCTTTTTGCAATATTTTAATAAGGTCATCCACATTTTGACATTTATTTATTTCAAATAGTTTTCTTACATTTTCTTTATATTTCTTAAAATTTGTGGTGTAGAATTCCCTTTTACAAATAGGCTCAACTTTTTTTAAAACTGTATTTAATTTGACACTAATAGCTTTATGATCTAGATTTACTATATCGTGAAGCTTAATATCAAAGTCAAACTTATCTATATTTGTCAGAATATGATCAATGATCGTAGATGTATTTTCAGTCACTCTAGTAGCAGATTCATAACTTAGTACGTTCCTTATAGTTACTCCGTTAGATTCTAACATCAATTTATATGATCTGGAGAGCTCTGTGTCTGTTAATAAATCAATATTTATATCACCCATCAGAACTATATTCTTATATTTATCAAAAATTAAATCTAGATGTGCTAATAAATCGCTGTTGTTATCACTTGGTTTTTTGTAACAAACTGCAATTTTTAAAGATGGAGAAGTATTATTTAATGAAACAATTATAGTATTAAATTGATTAAATACTTCTAAAACCGTATACTGAATATTCTGCTTATTAAAAATAGCGGTTCCACCTCCTCTCGATTCATTATTAGAATTAAAAAATGCTGAGAAACCAGGTATATTAAAAAATCTTTCTTCATCTGTATATAACCAAGTTTCACCAATCATAATAATATCAATATCTATCTTGTCTTTAACAAAAAGTTCGATTTCAGTCATATTTTTCCTTAAACTTCTAGCATTAAAATGCACCATATTTATATTATTGTATTTGTTACGTATCATGGTTTACTAATCATGTAATTTTGCCAAGATTCTCTAATTTTTTGTAGGTGTTCTCTGTATTTATTATCAATATGTCTTCTATAATAAGTTAAATCTTTAAGTACTTCCTTTTTGGGTATTCCTGTGTTATCATGATAAGTAAAATATAGCTGACTAAGTTCTTCATAGTTATTTGGCAACCCTTCTTGATGAATAAGTACTTTCAAACTAGTTTGAGTAATACCATCATAACAAATGTCATCTTTATCATGGAAATAAGATAAGAATAACCTTACATTGTTATAAATCCTGTGCTCTCTTAATCTAGATAAGGCATACGTATTTTCACCAGACTCAATCGCTTTTTTTGTTAATCTAACAATTGGTGGAACCATGGGGTTAACAAAACTTTTCCTGCTGTCTTCTGTACTTAAACGTTTAGCTTCATCATTAGTTTTACCCAGTTTAGAATTGCTTTGAATGTTAATGGTTTCTCCTTTGACCCAATTTGAGTAGTCATTACTTAAAAGCTCTTTTGATCTAATGTTTTTATTGACGGACACGATTTCTCGATCCTTCAAACTATGTGAGATTTTATTATCGTTTTTAGAATCTTTATCTATTAAATTATTAGATAGGGTATTTGGGTTAATTTTATCATTTTTAATTTTACTTTTTACATTATCATTGTTTTGATGAATTCTATCGTTTTTAATCTTACTTGTACTATCATTTTCTACTTTTTCTGTATTATTAATATTATTATTATCGTTTTTTTGGTTAATTTTATCATTTTTAATGCTACTTTTTGAGTTATTATTAATAGTTTTATTTATTTTTATATTACTTTTAAGGATAGTGTTCTTATTTGACCATAATTTTGGAAAATATGAAAGAATATAGTTACGCTTCTTTTTATCTTTATTATAATCAATTTTGTTAGTCTTTTCACTATTTTGGTTAATATTATTATTATTACTATTATTATTATTATTATTTTCATTGTTATTATTTTCATTTTTTATAAGAGTTATATCACTGTTAGTGTCTCTAATATTATTTATACTTGGTTTAACATTGGTATTATTCTTATTAATATTATTATTAACATTATCAGTTCTGCATGCAAAATCACTTTTTTTATTTTCATTTACATTTATATTTAATTTGTTATCCTCCTCTTCTATTTTCCTTAATTGCTAGTATCCGATTTTTTGTTTTCTTATACTTAATTTATTTTTATACACTGGACATGATCTACTAAAAGTTTTATGACTAACATCCAACCCCAAACTGAATTTTTCGTTCGATTTTAAGCAATTAATGCATTTATTAATTTCCTCTTTTTAGCATTCACTTGTCTTGTGTTGTTGGTGGCATTTCAAGCATGTTTCTTTATTCGTGCATTCCGCAGCCCTATGGTTAAATCCTTTACATTTATAACATCTAGAGACTTTTATGGCATCAAAGACCTTGCACCTTTCCCATCCAATACATAATTTTTCGTTAGCTATTATTTTTGGGAATGATTCCTTATCCACTTCTATAATTGCATTAAACATTTCTTTGTTGTATTTTTTCACTGGATATATCTTTAATACTTTAAGTTCACTCATTTGTAGAAAAGAATTTTGTTTTTTAAGTTTTTCCACAATATCATTTTCACTAAATTTATTATTCATGTGCACAATTTCCATGTTAGGTTTAATGACCACAGGTATTTTGATATCATAATTATCTTTCATTTTTTCTTCTAATTCCTTTTTGATATTTTCACGATCTTCGATGGTTTCCGTTTCTATTAAAATCATCCCATTACTTTTGTTTTCAATATTCTTTATTTTCAAATTTTTTGGGTCCACCTTTGTATTTAAATCACTTTTTGTTTTTTTCAGTTTTCTGCTTATTCTTCGGTTTTATTATTAACGGTAACTCTTTCTTCATTTTTAAATTTACACTTGCTTTAGTATTTTTAATTACATCAGCAAATGACACTGTTTGACCCATATTCGAATTAATATTATTTGTAACATTAATTTTTTTGCAGACCTCATCATTTTTTTTAATTGCACTAACAAATGATTCATTCACTTTTTCTGTTTCAATTTTAAAGACTTCAGTAAATTTTTGCATTTTCTCTATTTCTTTTTGTTGACTGGCTTTAATTTCTTCCAATCTCTTCATGTAATTAGTTTCAATAGCCTTAAGTAATTCAACGACTTCATTTTCATTTTTTTTTATTGCACGTTCAAATTCCTCTTTATATTCCTTAAGGTACTCATTATTTTTTGAAACTGCACTGTCCATGTTTTGTAAGACCAAATCAACATTTTGTATATATTGAATACAGTCGTCACAAATAAACTTAATATTCCTATTGGTGTATAGTAAGTTCACCGTAGACTGATCCATTCCCGAACATTTTAACGCTCATGATAAAATTTTTTGCACACACCTGCACATTCTACACCCGTTTCTCCTTTAATTTTTAGTTTGCACTTTTGGCACGAAGCCATTTCGCGTAATTAATATATATAATAATTTTTTTTTTTTTTGCGTAATTGCTGATTATGCTTTTTTCTGTTTATCTTTTATTAATTAAAATAATTATAATCGATAAAGAAAAAGTAAACACATCCGCACCGTACTGTAGTAAATTAATTACGTATTTTCTTGTTATTCTCTTGTTATTTAAATTTTTAGTACACAATTTTCTAATAATATTTTTACATAAATATCCTTTTAATATTAGTTCTATATACCAATTTTTCAAAGCTCATCTCATAACTTAAAAAACTTTTATTTACATTGTAATTATATTTAATTTAAATTTAATTAAAAGCTTATACTTGGTGCGCGTTGCTGCACCTTGGTTTTGACCTGTTTACGCGTTTTGCACAATGATTCAATGAAATTTTTTAATTTTTGGTATTAACGCAAGTTAACCTTTATTCTAAAAGCTCACTTAATAAGTAATACTATTTTTTTTGCTCTCAAATAGTCTCAAATAGTGCTAAAGCTAAATGAGATAATATTAATAATAATAAAAACAAAGCTATTAAAGAAGAAAACTTTTATTTACATTGTAATTATATTTAATTCATATTTAATTACTAGCTTATACCCGGTGTGCGTTGCTGCGCCTCTCAGTGGAGGTTTAATTGAAGTTGATGTTACTACTAAAAGCTAACACAAAAATTACACACGGTGTAATTGTAAATTTTAAAATATTGTGTGAAAGTAATTTTTTTTAAAAAGATTTTTCTAGGATTACTCTAGTAATTTTTGAAACTTTCTGTAATTCAAAGCAGTACAAACTACTTTTCAACATTTGACGTAATTTGCATCCAAAAAATTTTTTTGACCAATCGTAGGACTGACATGTGTTACCAAACATTAAGCCTGTTAACGCATAGGGATAACGGAACTCAACTTTCTCTTTGAGCAAAGCAGTATTGCGCAAAATTGGACGTAATTTGCTTCCAAATTTTTTTTTACAAACGTCGGGAGGGCATGGGTTAACCAATTCCAAGTCTGTTAAAAGCATTGACTACATTCTCAAAAAGGAACACATATATAAAATTTGAAGAAAATTTATTTTAGAGTAAAGTAACCAAAAAATTTATAAAATGCTGTTGGGCCGCAATGGGTTAATGGAACTCAATAATTTTTTTTTTGGGGCTTACTTTTTAGCCAAACCAGTGTTTGGTAAAATCGGACAAAATTTGAACCCCAAATTTTTTTCGACCAACCGTCGGCCCGACATGGGTTAACAAATTCCAAAACTGTTAATAGTGTCAACTCAATTCTCAAAGAGCATCACGTATACAAAATCTGAAGTCAATTGGTCAAATTGTTTTCATTTAGAACAAAAAAGTTTAAATACTTGCACCACAGCCCCAACTTGACGGTCCGTTACAGCAAAATTTTTGGGTCACGATTTCTTTCCGTACCCAAAAACCTCTATATACAAATTTTCATGAAAAATCGGCTGGGCAGTTTAAGAGTCTATTCGCTACATACAAACAAACAAACAAGCAAACAAACAAACTTTCGCTTTTATATAATACTAGCTAATACCCGGTGCGGGTTGCTGCGCCTCTCCATGGAGGTTTAATTGAATTTGATGTTACTGCAAAAAGTTAACACAAAACTTCACACGGTTTACACATGTAAATTTTAAAATGTGTGAAAGCAATCTTTTTAAAACGATTTTTCTAGGATTATTCTAGTAATTTTTGAAACTTTCTGTAATTCAAAGCAGTACGAACTACTTTCCAAATTTTGACGTAATTTACTTCCAAAAAATTTTTTTGAAAAATCGCAAGACCGACTGTTAACAGACTCAACTCCTTTTTCAAGTTGCTTCACACATATAAAATTTGAGGTAAACCGGTCAAATCGTTTCTACTTTAGAGTTAAGTAACGCAAAAATCTATTAAAAGCCACTGTGCCCCACTGGGTTAACGGAACTACACTTTCTCTTTGGGCAAAGCAGTATTGCGCAAAATTGGACGTAATTTGCTTCCAAATCACTCAACAAAATTTTTTTGGGGCTTTCTTTTTAGCCAAAGCAGTACTTCGCAAATTTTGACAATATTAGCTTCCAAAATTATTTTGACCAACCGTCGGGCCGACATGGGTTAACAAATTCCATATCTGTTAATAGTGTCAACTCAATTCTCACAGGGGAGCACGTATACAAAATTTAAAGAAAATCGGTCAAACCGTTTTTAATTTAGAGTTAAGTATTGAAAAAACCTATAAAAAGCTGTTGGCCCCAATGGGTTAATGCAAGTCAATAAAATTTTTTTCTGGGTTTTCTTTTTAGCCAAAGCAGAATTTCATAAAATCGGACAAAATTCGAACCCAACATTTTTTTTGACACCCCGTCGGCCCAACATGGGTTAATAAATTCCAAAACTGTTAATAGTGTCAACTCAATTCTCAAGGAGCATCACATATACAAAATTTGAAGTCAATTGGTCGAACCGTTTCGAATTTAGAGTAAAGTATTGAAAAAACCTATAAAAAGCTTTTGGGCCGCAATGGGTTAATGGAACTCAATAAAATTTTTTTTGGGGATTTCTTTAAAGGTAAAGCAGAATTTCGTAAAATCGGACAAAATTTGGACCCAAAATTTTTTTTGACCACCCGTCGGCCCGACATGGGTTAACAAATTCCAAAACTGTTAATAGTGTCAACTCAATTCTCAAGGAGAATCACGTATACAAAATTTGAAGTCAATCGGTCAAACCGTTTCGAATTTAGAGTAAAATATTGAAAAAAGCTATAAAAAGCTGTTGGGCCGCAATGGGTTAATGGAACTCAACAAAATTTTTTTTGGGGCTTTCTTTTAAGCCAAAGCAGAATTTCGTAAAATCGGACAAAGTTTGGACCCAAAATTTTTTTTGACCACCCGTCGGCCCGACATGGGTTGACAAATTCCAAAACTGTTAATAGTGTCTACTCAATTCTCAAAGAGCATCACGTATACAAAATTTGAAGTCAATCGGTCAAACCGTTTTCATTTTAGAACAAAGAAGTTTAAATACTTGCACCACAGCCCCAACTTGGCGGTCCGTTAGAGCAAAATTTTTGGGCCACGATTTCATTCCGTACCCAAAAACCCCTATATACAAATTTTCATGAAAATCGGCTGGGCAGTTTAGGAGTCTATTCGCTACATACAAACAAACAAACAAACAAACAAACATACAAACAAACATTCCCTTTTATATATATACTTAGATATAGATGAACCAAGATAATAATATGAAATATGTTTCAAATGATTACCTAATGATTTTCTTAATGTTTTATTTGAAAACATTTTTGATTTTTAAAAATTTATATTTTTAAATTTTTAATTTAATCTGCTAGTCTAATATATAGATTAGAAAATTTGTTTGTCCAGGATTCACGTGAAAACCACTGGTCCGATTGTCACAAAATTTTAAAGAAATAATTCTGAGAGCCCGGGGGGTGACGTAGGCTATGTCTCGTTTTTATAAGTCAATAGGTTACGGCTCCAGAGCCGTTTTAAGCTTTCTCGTTTTTTGGATGACGAGGCAAAACGGTTTCACCGATTGACTTGAAATTTTGCACAAATGTTCCTCTTAGCAACCGGAATTAGTTGTATAAATTTGGTTGGAATAAATTAACCCATTTCAGACTGGCGGGCTTCCAGAAAATTTTGTGTTTCCGATTTGTGTTTAATTTTACAGGGTGGTTTCGCAGTCGAAAAGAGAGTCTGGCACAAATTTTTGTTGAGTTCGGGTAACTCGTTTGGGCACGAGGGCCCATTGAAGCTTTTTTAATGTTTTTAAGGTCGAGTCAAAACGGTTTGACCGATTGACTTGAAATTGTGCACAAATGTTCCTCTTAGCAACCGGAATTTTTTGTATAAATTTGGTTGGAAACCAATTTCGTTCTGGCTAATTTAGAAGGTTGATTTTGCAGTCCAAAGAGAGGCTGCAAAAAAGTTAGGATTAAGTTCGATTAACCCGTTTCCAAGACGACGCTTTGAATTTTTCTTTAAATATTATTTGCTTAAACGATTAAAAGAATTTTATTTAAAATTTTGTATCCGCATTTTAATTATAAAAACCCAAAGGGTTTGGTTTTGACCTGTTTACGCGTTTTGCGCAATTGTTCAATGAAATTTTCTAATTTTTGGTCTTAACGCAAGTTAACCTTTATTCTAAAAGCTCACTGAATTAGTAATACTAATTTTTTTGCTCTCAAATAGTCTCAAATTGTGCTAAAGCTAAATGAGATAATATTAATAATAATAATAAAAACAAAGCTATTAAAGAATCCGAATAATAATATCTTTAAATTTAAATAACGTAACATTTTCCTTTTCTACATTTTTTCGTAAGTCTTTTGTTTTATCTAATTTGCAGTTGTTGTTTTTTAAAAAAAGATTTCAGTGTAAAATTGCAGTTTTCTTCAAATAAATTTTAAAAATCAAAAAAATCAATTTCGTATGTGTTATGCTTAAATACAGAGTATTTTAAAATAGTTTTTCCAAGAAAGAAGCCTACATTTCTCTCATAAAATCATAAACAAACAAGGAAGAGCGTATTAGAACTTTCTGGTAAGTACAAGACAAAATATAAGTTGAAAAGCAGATTTTTAAGCCTTTTCTAAGCCTTCGACTATATTTTATTCAAACGCTGGCAATTCAAGTAAACTACTATTTACTTAGTATAATAACATAATGGTAAATTTAGCATACCCATTTTGAACTCTCAATGGAGTTTTAATTTAAATTGATGTTATTGAAAAAAATTAACACAAGAATGGTGTACATGTTAATTTAAAATGTAATAAAGAATTTTTTTAAAACTAGTTTTTTAGGGATTATTCAACAAATTTTTCAAATTTCACTTGAAACTTTTCATAATTATTAAATAATAACAATAAAAATTCTAGGAGCAGCAAATTATCAAGAAGCAGAAGTAAAACGTATAGAAAAATTAGAGATAAGCGTTAAAACTGTTTTGCAAACGGTTTTTTAAGGTTTCTGTTTCACAATCGGTTAAAAGAACTCTACAAAAACTTTTTTTAAACATTCCCCTAATTCAAAGAAGTTTTACCTACTTTCAAAATTGGACGTAATTTACTTACAAAAATTGTTTTATTGAATAATCTTAGGAATGATAAGTATATACATGTACGCTTACAGAATTTAATTTCAACTGGTTTCTGCTTAAAAGTAAAGTAATGAAAAAATCTGTAAAAAGCTGCTGTGTCACAATGGGTTAACGGAATTCAACAAACTTGTTTTTGTAACTTTGACCAAGAAATATTTCGCAAAATTGGTCGTAATATCCTTCTCTAATTTTTTTTTTGAAAAAATTGTCGGGCGGCAAGGTGTAACAAGTTCTAAGTCTGTTAATAGAGTGAACTCCATTGTCAAAGAGGAACAGAAATACAAAATTTGAAGTCAATCGGTTAAACAATTTCTAATTTATAGCAAAGTAACATAAAAACCTATAAAAAGCTGTTGGGCCGCAACGGGTTAACGGAACTCCACAAATATTTTTCTGAGGCTTTCTTTTTAACCAAAGCAGTACTTCGAAAAAATGGCCGAAACTAGCTTTCTTTCAATTTGCACGCTCCCGGGCAACACCGGGTAAATCTGCTAGTTAAATCTACTGAATATTTATTTATTAAGCTAAATAATAGTCATGCAACATTATTACTCTATTATTTAATTATAAACATTTTCTTAAAATTGTTCAATGAATTACATATTTTCAACACAATATTTATTTATTTAATTTTTTAATACAGAGCGAGATTAATTTATTACTTAAACATTCTCATTATATAATTATACCGGGTATGCAAAAGACAGTTTCTGCCATGAGTTTTTATGGGTCAAAGGGTATAATCAATTTGCCATTACGTTTGGACGCAGAGAAGGAGAAGGGGTAGATATATACTCAAGTGTATGGATCGGATCAGAATCGAAAAATAAATCGATTTGGTTATGTATGTCCGTCCGTCTGTTTCGTTTACCCATTGCGGCCCAACCGCTTTTTATGGGTTTTGTCGTTACTTTGCTATAAATTAGAAATGGTTTAACCGATTGACTTAAAATTTTGTATATATGTTTCTTTTGTATATGTGTTCTTTTTAAGTTCCTCTATTAACAGACTTGGAATTTGTTAACCCATGCCGACCCGAAAATTGTCCATAAAAAAATTTTGGAAGGATATTACGTCCAATTTTGCGAAATATTACTTGGTCAAAGTCTCAAAAAAAGGTCCTTGAGTTCCGCTAACCCATTGCGGCAGAGCAGCTATTTACAGATTATTTCGTTACTATACTCTTAAGCAGAAGCGGTTTGACCAATTGACTTTCAATTTTGTATGAGTACATGTATATACTTGTCAATTATACGATTGGTCAAAAAAAAAATTTTATAAGTAAATTACGTCCAATTTTTAAAGTAGGTAAAACTTCTTTGAACTAGGCGAATTTTTAAAAAAATGTTTTGTTCTTTTAACCGATTGCGAAACAAAATTTTAAAAAACAGTTTGCAAAACAGTTTGAACGATTATCTCTAATTTTTCTATACGTGGTGCTTCTTGACAATTTGGTGCTGCTTGACGATAGAGTTAAGGATGGTGTGTTTCCGGCGAATAATTTGAACTGAATTAAAATTTTTATTTTATTATTTAATAATTATGAAAAGTTTCAAGTGAAATTCGATAAATTTGTTGAAAAATTGCTAGAATAATCCTAAAAAAAAATTATTTTAAAATTATGTTCATCATGTGCGATTTTTGTTTTAACTTTTTTCAATAACATCAACTTACATTAAAACTCCATTGAGAGGCGGAGCCACGTGCACCGGGTAATAGCAAGTTAACATATAAGTATTATTATACCCGTTTGACTATAGGTCAAAAGGGTATACTAAATTTGCCATTATGTCATTACACTATGTCAATAGTAGTATACTTGAATAAAATCTAGTCGATGGTTTAGAAAGGTTTAAAAATCTGCATTTCAACTTATATTTTGTTTTGTACTTACATTAAAGTTCTACTACACTCTACCCAGTTTTTAAAATATTTTATGAGAGAAATGTAGATTTCGTTTTTGGAAAAATGCTTTAAAATACTATGTATTTAATGGTGACATGTCACAGCTCCCTTTTACTCCCTAAGGAACTTATGATACTTTGTAAAATAACACAAAGTGACATAAGTCCCTTAAAAAAAATGTAATAAGTCCCTTAGGGACTTATGACACATTCAAAAGTGTCATAACTCCCTTTATGATTTCTTCGTCTTCTTTCTTAGCATTACAGCCCTCTGTGAGCCAAAGCTTCCTCGCCTACTCTCCTCCATTCTCCTCGATCACTTGCTAGGGTGTTATAGTTTCTAACATTCATGGTATTTAAGTCTGCTTCAACCATTTCCAACCACCTGCTTTTTGGTCTTCCTCTCGTTCGGGTTCCTTGTTCACGATGCATGAAAATTCTTTTTAGGACTGTTTCATTCGGCATGCGGATAATGTGGCCTAGGCATCTTATTTTCTGCGATTTTATGAATCGAATAACGGTTTTGTGTTGTATCAATGCTTCGAGTTCATGATTAAATCTTGCCCTGTAAATGTTGTCATCAATTCTGACTGGCCCGTATATTCTTCTTAATATTTTTCTCTCAAAAATTGAGAGCATTTTACAGTCTGCTACTTTTAAGTTCCATACTTCACATCCGTAAGTAAGGATTGGTCTTATTAGTGTTTTATATATTTTGAGCTTTGTAGATCTTGTTAGAAGCTTGGATTTTAGAAGTTTTGAGTGCGCGAAGTAGCTTTTATTTGCAGCACTGATTCGTTCTTTAATTGCTATTGAGGAGTCGTTTGTATTTGAAAAAAGAACACCTAAATATTTGAATTGTGTCACGTTTTCAAAAGTGTAGTGCTGTAAATGAAGATTTTCTGCATTCCTAGGCGTCCTGGTTTTGATGAAGTATTTCGTTTTATCTTCGTTTATTTCTAAACCAATGTTTGCCGTGGTTTCAACGAGCTTAGTACATACTTCTTTCAAAACATTTCTATTACGTGCGAGTATTGCTATGTCATCCGCATATGCGCATATCTGGAATGATTTAATAAAAATATTAGTCCCTGGATCAATTTCTTTTATTGCATAGTTTAGCATAATATTGAAGATTAACGTGGACAGTGCATCTCCTTGTTTTACTCCAGAATCTATATTAAACGAGTTAGTAAGTTTACCTTGTACAAGTACCTTCGCTTTGGTGTTTTTCAGTGTGATGCAGGTGAGTCTTATTAGTTTTTCCGGTATACCCAGTCTCTGCATTACTCCGAATATTTTTTCCCTGTTGATCCTGTCGAAAGCCTGCTTATAATTTTTGAATAAGCAATGAATATCTCTACAGTATTCTTGTGATTTTTCAAAGATTTGACTTAATGCGAAGCATTGGTCTACTGAAGATTTGTTTTTCTAAATCCACATTGATATTCACCTATAATTTTGTCTGCTATTCCATACATCCTATCATACAGTACATTTGTGAATATTTTGTACGCTACATTGAGTAGGGTGATGCCTCTATAATTATTACAAATTTTCTTATCTCCTTTCTTATGCACCGGGAAAATTATACTACCTAGCCAAGCTTCGGGAAGCTTCGGGAATGGAGTCTTCTCCGCTAGCTTTCCCATTTTTTAACTTTCCAATCGCCACTTGGGTTTCTTCCATTGTGGGTTGGCTTATTGTGTTTTCTACTGTTTGTAGTGGTAGCATGTTGTTAATTTCAGTGACCGGCTTGTTTAAAGTTTCCTGAAAATACTCGCACCATCTTTCTAGGATTTTATCTTCTTCCATTAACAATTCCCCTTCTTTACCTTTGCAGACATTTAGTCTTGGTTGGAATGTCGTGGTTTGATATTTTATCCCTTGATAAAATCTTTTAGCTTGGTTCTTGGAACTCTCTTCTAACGCTAGGATTTTATTCCTGAGATCTTCTTTTTTTTTTCTTTTCATTATCTTTTTCGCTTCTCTTCTTTTGTTTTCATAGTCTAATCGATTATTTCTTGTGTTGCATGCTAGTTGTTTCTTCCATGCTTCGTTTTTTACCTCATTGATTCTTTTACATTCTGAATCATACCAATTATTATTGTTTCTTGGTTGCTTTCCAATGATTTCTACAGCTGTGTCTTTAATCACCTCATGTATATGTTTCCAGTTTTCTGAGGGATTGCCGTTCATAGAAATGTTTCCGAATTTGTGCGATAGAGTTTGCTGGTATACAAGTTTTGTATTTTCATTTGTATTAATCTTGTCCGTGTCCCATTTTATTCTTCTAAAAGCGTTTCTATTAGAGTTAATTGTGGATAGACGTTGCCGAATTTTAACTTTAATCATATAGTGATCCGAATCACAGTTGACTCCTCTACATGATTTGACATCTAATATTGAGGTCGCATGTCTTTTATCTACCAGTATGTGATCTATTTGATTCGCTCTTTGTTGGCCTGGTATCTTCCATGTTTGTTTATGGATTCTCTTATGTTGAAATGAAACGCTGCTTATCCACAAATTATTTTCTGAGGCGAAGTTTGCTAGACGTATACCGTTTTCGCTCGTTTGTGAGTGGACTGATTGCATTCCTGCTACATTTTTTATAAAATTTTCCTTGCCAATTTTGGCATTAAAATCCCCCATCATTATTATCATATCATGTCTAGATATATCATCATAAAAAGCTTCTTTTACTTCTTCTTCATTTGTTTCTGTTGGGGCATACATTGATAATAGTGTAATTCAAATTTAAATTTTTAAAAAACCTTATTGATTCTACTTTTTTTTAATTAATTTTCTCAAATAATAAGTAAGAAAAATAATAAATAATAAAAATAACACAAAATTATTTTAATTTTAAAATTATCATCATTTTATGATTTTTAAAAAATTAATTAATATAAAATGTATGCATTTCGAGCATAGCCCATCATCAGCACTGCACGATTGCTATTTAATATAAATATATGTATATATATATGTAATGTTGTGTTAGAGAACCCTTATTATGTCATAAATCAAATAATTAGTCAAATTTATGACATAATAAGGGTTCTCTAACACAACACACATATATATACATATATTTATATTAAATAGCAATCGTGCAGTGCTGATGATGGGCTATGCTCGAAATGCATACATTTTATATTAATTAATTTTTTAAAAATAATAAAATGATGATAATTTTAAAATTAAAATAATTTTGTGTTATTTTTATTATTTATTATTTTTCTTACTTATTATTTGAGAAAATTAATTAAAAAAAAAAGTAGAATCAATAAGGTTTTTTAAAAATTTAAATTTGAATTAAGATCGATTCTACAAGGATTAATTTTATATTAAAAAATAGTGTAATGTTTTGAAACTTCCCTTTTAACTTCATTATGCAAATTCTATCATTTACAGGTTCGAAGAATAGCACACTATTACGTATTTTCTTGTCTACGTAAAAACCTGTGCCGTTTGAGCCTGGTTTGGTGTTACCACTAAAAAATATTGAATAATTTTTTTTACGTAGTTCTCCTTGTCCTTTCCACCTTAGTTCTTGAAGTGCTACAATTTTAAGGTTATAGTTCATAATTTCATCAACTACTTCTGCCATTTTTCCTGGGAGTAGCATTGTTCTAATATTCCATAAGCCAATATTTAAATCAGAGTCCTTAGTACATTGCCGGGGTAGTTGCCAATTTGATCGTTCATTTATCCGAGACCATATTTGAGGTTCCATAACTATTAAATTATGGTGTAGAGCTGCCGCCCCTTAGGGGTCAGACGCAGACCAGGGAGCCGCCCATTGTGGATCAGACGCTTCTGGATTTAGTCCGCCGTACTTTATGATTTATGCCTTATAATTTCACAAATCGAAACTTTTATTATATATTTCTACATTGGGCTAGTCGGTTTCAAAATCAAATTGTTCCTTTTTCCAGAGTGCTGTCTATATGCATATCCAGAGTGCTAGATTCTATATTAGAAAGTAAGTTAAGTTAGTTAAAAAATCAAAGTTGATCCTTTTTCCAAAATATTTATGAATTTCATTTGTGCGAAACTTTTATTATAAAACCAGAATTGACTCTTTTTCAAAATCTTCATAGACATATTTTTATTTCAATTTCTAAAATTATTTAATATCAATAAATTGGAGCAAATAACCTGTTTTTGTTATCGTTTTTATCAAACAAAACACACGTGTAAATAAATTTATATTATTTTATATTTATTCAAAATTATTAGTGGCGTTGCATTTTATAAGTTAAAGGTAAATATAATGTAGGAGTAATATTAGTAGGTATTGGGGCACTTTGTCCTGGGAAAAAATCATGCCACATCGCACGACATATTGACCTACATTTTTGATTAAAGCCAGGTCCTCCGGAAGTAGGGCACCTGAAAGTAGGTTAACTCATAAAAAACAAGTTTGTTTACTTGGTTTAAAGTAATAGGTGCACATGAAAAAGTAGTAAGAAAATATGTTTTTATAAAATTGGAAGAGTAAAATAAAAAAAAATTTAAAGGTACAACTAATCTTTTGGATTAAAGAAAACGAGGAAGAGTGTAGTAGAGTAGACTGTGTCAACTCTGGGATACCCGTATGACCGTTATATAAAACATTATATCATTATTATTATAAACATTAATTACTTTTGCCAAAATTTCAAACATATCAGCTTTATTAGGTAAAATATAATGCTGATATAAAAGAAGGAGTTGTATGGCAGCTAGTCGAACCCTCTGCAGTAGACCAACCAAATTTTGCAGTAACTTTGGCCATTACACTAAACTATTTTTGGCAAAATTTCAGACACCCAACTTCAATAGGTTTAGCGTAATGCTCATATAAAATAAGAAGTTGTATGGCAGCTACACGAACCCTTTTCAGTAGACCAACTAAATTTTGCAGTAACTTTGGCCATTACACTAAACTATTTTTGGCAAAATTTCAGACACCCAGCTTTAATAGGTATAGAGTAATGCTCATATAAAAGAAGGAGTTGTATGGCAGCTACTCGAACTCACTGCAACAGACCAACCAAATTTTGCAGAAACTATGGCTATAAAATTAAACTACTTTTGCCAAAATTTTAGACACGTAGCTGTAATAGGTACAGAGAAATACTCATATAAAAAAAGAAGTTGTATGGCAGCCACCCGAACCCATGGACCCAAATGGCTGGATTTAAATAGCGATGACGGCTATTGCAAAAAAACGGATTTGGGAAAATTTCAAGATCCTAGCTCCTTTAGTTCTTGAGTTATCGTGCGGACGGACGGACAGACGGACGGACAGACGGACAGACGGACGGACAGACGGACGGACATACATAGCTAAATCGATTTATTTTTCGATTCTGATCCGATCCATACACTTGAGTCTATATCTAACCCTCCTCCTTCTCTGCGTCACAAACGTAATGGCAAATTTATTATACCCTTTGACTATATAGTCATACGGGTATAGAAAAAATAAGTGCTAACCAGTTTTCTATTTTTTAATTTTCTGATTACATAAAAGAAAAAGATAAACAAATATTTAACCTTTGCAAAATTTTTTTTTTGTTTTTGTTTGAAAGAACGTTAAAATATTAATAAAAAGAATTATAAGAAAACAAAAATATGGAAGACTGCTTAAAGATTTATAATTTATTAAGATTCGTTTTGGATTTAAAAAAAAAGTGCAAATTCTTTAAAAGTAAACCAGTTTTTGTTTAAACAAATGTAGTTTTGAATATGCGAATAATAGATAACGAGAAAAAAGTAACTCTTGGTAAAGAAGAGGTGTTGTGTATCTTAATATAAAGAAAGAAAGAAAACAAAAAGTTCAATTAATAATTATGTAGTAAGATTGCCTGATTCTGAACATATATACTTACTGCTATGTCTGGTTTACATATATAACCTTGCTGTAAAGAATGAAAAATAAAAACAGGTTAATTGCTTTTGGTACCTATAGTAAAAAATAAAACAGATGAGTTAATATGTTTAAATAATTTTATTTAACTGAAAAAGCTTGAACAATTTGGCGATGATCAGATGTTAAAATTCTAGAAAGAATGATACCAACATTTTCAATGCGTCATTGAAATCTACTTCTTTCACATGCGTATTGTTGCCAATGACCTTTGCGAGCAGCTCTGTAGGCATAGTCCCATACATGCATGACTTGAATTTCTATATTTGTGTTGAAGTGAACTTTTTTACTTTTATTATTTAATTTCATATTGCATGTGTGAAGGTCTTAGTTTAGAATTTTTTCTTTTAAGAGATACATATATACGTTAAAACAATTTTTAACTGCACATCTAAAATTGTGGTTTGATAAATGTATAGGACATGATGTTTTAAAGTTATCAATCTTTTCTAATGGCGGCAAAACTCTGCTTAGATCTTCTATTTTGACACTGTCAATGTACTTTTGAAGGAAAAGTTTTTTTTGTTCTCCTTTAACATAAATTTTTTCAGCTGGTTCTAAATAATGTTTTATTATACACTTTACATCTAAATATTCAACTAAACCACTACCCCATTAGTCCATTTATTTTATTTTCGCAATACTGATTGGTATATCTGACTTCTTGACTAAGTTCTTCTGCAGGGTATGGTGGTTTAAAGTGATATACAGTCGGAATTAAACTTCCTTTTTCAAGTATGGCTAGTTCTTTTATGAAATTTTGTTTATCATTTCATAATAAAAATTTGAAGATCAACTAATAAAACTTGTTTAACCATGTTGAAGGTTATTGGTGGAATAACCTTTTCATTATTCAAAGTTCTATTTATATTAATTTTTAAAAATATAGTTTTTATATAAATATAGGTTAGTAATATTAGTCTTCACTAAATCAACTATGTTGTTTCACCCATTTACTATGATGGTGGCAGGACCATCCTGTTGTGGTAAAACAACTTTTATTCATAATTTAATTAAATATAAAAAGAAAATATAAAACCAAAATTATTAGAATTGTTTGGTGTAATCCAGACAAAAATGCTGTTCCACAATATATGTAAGATGTTGAATATAGTGCAACAATATCAAATTTTAATGATAATCAAGAACCTTTGTTGATTGTAATCGATGATATGATGTTAAATTCTCATGATAAGTATGTATGTGATTTATTTACTAGAGGTTCACATCATCGGAATTTGTCTGTAATATTTGTAACTCAAAATATATTTCATTAAGGTAAATTTTCAAGAGATATTTCACTTAACTGTAAATATCTAGTTCTTTTTAAAAATCCAAGAGATAAATCACAGATATTATCTTTAGCTCGTCAGATTTATCCAAATCAAATCAAAGCATTTGAAAAAGTATATAATGAAGTGACGTCAGATCCATACGGGTATATATTAATAGATCTTACTCAAGAGATTAATGATATATTTCGATTAAGAAGATATATATTTGGAAACAGTTTCTGCTTTTGTACAAGAGATCAATTAGAACAATTTGGGGGAGAATATGAAACGTTTGAAAACTAATCGAAACATATTGCATCTATTAAAAAGTTCTTAACCGAAATTTCAAAAAGTAATAATAAAACATTGTGATGCCGAAGTAATAAAAACTTTTTGTGAAATTGCTTTAAATATTTTAAAAGGCAATTGTAATCTAAATAAAAAAAGCAACAACTCAATTACGAAAGTATAAAAAGGAATTGACATCACTCATTTGCCGTAAAAACTCTATAAATAGCAAAGGGAAAATCATTATTCAACGAGGTGGATTTTTACCTACCTACACTTCTTGGTGCACTACTTTCAGGAATAATAGGAAATTTTATAAAATGAATAATACAACAATTAACAAAATGATTATACTAAAACCAGAAGTTTATGAGAAAATGAAACAAAATGCAGACGTAGAAGTGAATGAATTGGATAAATCTATGAAAAAAATTTTGTTAAATAAACACCTGACAGATACACAAAAATGGTATTTATATCGTCAAAATCTATTTAAAGTCAGAAACAAAAATAGAGTTCTTCCTCCGAATAAAGAGGAGCAAGTAAAAATTACAGAAACAAAGGGTACTCAAACTCGTGCAAAAGCTATGTATGTAGATGTAGAAACTCAACCAAATGTTCCTGTATATAAGGATGCTGGAACACAAGCTTTTCCTCAAGAAGATGTACAAGTATATGAAAAAGAAGTTGAGGAAGTATTCGATGACGAAATGGAAGAAGAAGTTTTTAAAAAAAAGTTGTCTGCTGCTTCAGCTGGAGAACGTCTAAGAAAAAGAAAATCTATTAGAAATAAAAATGTACAAATTTTTGAAACTGATACAGGAGACATAATATCAGTTCCTTTAGACAGCCCAAGCCCACCAACGAAGAAAGAAAAAACTATAAATAGCAAAGAATTAAATAGTTCAGCAAGACGTGTTTTACGGTCAGCAGCAGGTAATACTCAAATAGAACTTAATTTTCCAATACGAAAAAATAAATCAACAAGCTCATGGACAACATACAAGTAAATGATGAATTTTACGTCACTTTACTAAGCGATTTATCCATGAATTATTACCCTGAAAATAAATTGTCCTCTTTTACAAATAAAATGGATAAATACATGATTGATTCAAATTGGAAAGTCGGTATTTCTGAAATATATACTAATAATTTTATACCAAATGTTTACGGTGAAGAGTGGGATAAAGGTACACAAATTTATATCTCAGGTATGAAAAACGATATGCTTGGTGTAGGATCTACATACATACTATACAATTCAACACAAATATTATGCGACTGCAAAATATTTTTAATACCAACATTAATTCAAAATGTACGACAATTTCCTGGTTATTCTAGGAACGAAGTTGTGCGGCAGTTGATTTGGGGAATTTTTAATTTTTTGAATGATGATAAAAACCACACTGCATCAGATAAAAAGGATGAACTTCCTACAAATTTGACCTATACTACTATCTGTTTAAGTAAACCAAAGGTAGATATTAAGATCAGAACAGAATTCGCATATACTTTAGAGTCACTTTTAAAAACATGTTTTCAGCAAGTATTACTCAAGACAAAGGCGGAGCTTAAACAACATAAACCTCGAGTACTTGAAGCTTACAAACTTTTAATTAATGGTTTAGGTTTATTTCCTATAGGAAAACCTGATATGCTTTTTATATATACTGATATTATTAAACCACAGAATGTAGGTGGAAAAGATGTAAAATGTTTAAGAACTATCAACATAGAGAACACTTTTACAGACATAGTGAAGTAATATAACAATATTCAATATTGCAATGTGGAAAAATCATTTGATAGTATTTCGATATTATTATGTGATAAATATGGTTATAAAATAAATTTTTGCACCAGCACTATCCCTTCAAAAGTTGCATTGCATTTCAAAAAAGTATAAATAAAAAGAATTTAAAAACATTATATATTATTTATTTAAACATTATGGAGAGAGCATACTATAAATATTATTTAGTTCAATCAGGAAAAGGTCTTGACGATATTGGCCCCTTGTTGCATTCAGTTGTACCTTATCAAAGGGGGCGAGGATTAGGAAGCTTTTTCGGTGAACTTTTCAAATATTTAAAACCAATATTTACGTCTGGAGCTAATATACTAAAAAAGGAGGTTATTAACTCTGGTATTAATGCATTGTCTGATATTGCAACAGGTGCAAATTTAAAAGAAGTTGTACAAGATCGAAATAAAGAAATAATTAAAAATGTAAGACGGGGTGCAGTTCAAAAACTCAATGAAATGTATGAACAAAGGAAAATTAAAAGAAGAAAACCTAAAAAAAGACCACTCATTAATAATTTAAATTATTTTACGTCAAAGCGACGCAAAGTGAGTAGCAAAAATAAGCAAAAAGATATTTTTGGTTAATTATGATTGAATGTATGAAGTCTGAGTTGGATATTTTTAGAACACAACCTATTCAATCGAGTATATTACGATCTGAAAAGTTTCCTACAACCCTATTGCTTCTTTGGAAAATCCATCAGTCATAGAATTTGTTTCATTAGGTCATGGGGACACATACAGAGATCTTTCTTCTGCATATCTAAAATTGAAAGTACAAATTATAAAAAAAGATGGAACTCAATGGAATAATGATAAAAACACTGAAGGTAAATTAATTCAACAACTAAGTGTAGTCAATAATCTTTTACATTCATTAATAAAACAATGTAACGTTCAGCTAAATGGGAAGAATATATCTCCATCTGATGGAAATTATCATTATAGAGCTTATATTAAATCATTGTTAAATTATGGTACACATGCCGCTACTACTCATTTGGAATGTGCAGGATGGGATCTCGATAAACCAAATAAAGGAAAACCTGATAATAGTGGTTCAAAAGAACGTCAAAAGTTATACCAAAATAGCAATGTAGTAGAATTTATGGGGAAACTACATTTGGACATGTTCAATTAACCTACACTCCTCATAAACAAATTTAATATTCGAATTCTTTTAACACTTGAAAAACCAGACTTTTACTTTTTTGCCGATCTCAACTAAAAATTTTAGAAGCTACTTTATTTATGAGACATGTAACTATTAATCCAAGTGTACCATTAGCACACAATGCTGTATTAGAAAAAACTATTGCCAAGTACAATTACAAACTCGTAGAGGTAAAAAGTTTTACCATTCCACAGAATAGTTCATCGATATTACTTAATAATGTTTTCATTGGTCAGTTACCAAATTCAATAATATTTTGTATGACAGAAAATATAGGTTATTCTGGAAAAAGATCAGAAGACCCATACAATTTTAAACATTTTGATATTTTACAATTTGTTTTAAACGTAAATGGAGTTCAAATACCTAATTCAGCAACTGAAACCAGTTTTTCGGATGAAAATAATTGCTACACAAGAGCATACAGCACACTTTTTTCAGGTACTGGAATTTACCACAATGATAAAGGTCATCAGATAACAAAGTCTATGTTTAGTAATGGATTTTTCATGTTAGCTTTTGATTTAACTCCAGATGCATCAGGAAATGAAGTGTGTCAAAGTTTATTAAGTCAGGGTACATTTAGAATTGAGGCAAGGTTATCCAAACCACTTCCATCTACACTAACCGCTATTGTTTATGGAGAATTTGATGCAAGCTTACAAATTGAAAAAACCGAAATATATTTACAAATCTATAGATACCACACATAAAAATGAATTTAAATAATTGACAAAATGTCGCTGTCTTGTGCACTACTGGATGTAACGTTTTGTTGCAATGATAATAATACCTTTTTTGTAAAAGATATTTGTGTAGTTGGTATCAAAGAACCTTGTAAAAAGTTTGTGAAAGAGCTCAAGTATAAATTTCCAACGAGAGAATTTATAAATTATAATTTTGAAAATTATTCTTTTGGAACTGTGCATAACGATAAAATAAATAAAGAGCTCTGTCAAATACTAGAAAAATTTATGTTATTATAACAAATAAAAAAATTAAAAAAGAATTTTTATCGAACTACATAAAAGAAGCAACCAAGGTATATGACTTGAGTCAATTTGAATTATTGAACACACTGGAGATAAATAACGTGTTGAGATGTAACAAACAAACGAGTAAAATTTTTAAAGGAGTTTTTGCTTTAGATCAACTTCCAAAACAATTAAAAAACAAAATTTTTTAATTGTAAACACAGATAAAGCAAAAGATCCAGGAACACATTGGCTGGTTATTTATATTCCTAAACATGGTTGCATCGAATATTTTGATTCTTTTGGCAGAAAACCTGATAAATTAGAAATTTTAAGTTACTTATAAAATCAATGTGTAGTTTTTAATAAAAAACAATTACAAAGCAATTATTCAGATGTCTGTGGACAGTATTGTTGTATTTATTCATGGTATAGATGTTGCGGTTATAGTATGAATACCTTTTTAAAAAAATTAATATAGGTAGTCATGTAAAAAACGACAAATTAATTATAAATACTTTTCAAAAGCTTTTTGGAAAATACAAGTCGGTACAAGCTTGTGTTCCTAAAACGTATAAGTATTAAAACACTATAAATAAATGTTAGTAAAATTAAAGAAATGGAGGCATTAGGTCAGAGTTATATTTTATTGCTAAGCTATACATATTTCCTCATTAAAAGTCACACATTAAAAATTTCTGTTGGATTTGACTGTAAGACGTTTGAAGCTTCATGCATATTTCATCGTGTTGGTAAAAGGGAGATTGTCTTAAAATATCACGAATGGACTAAATTTTATTATCAATTTAACACAAAACTCGATATGCAGATGATAAAAGACATAAAAGAGAGCTTACATCATGGGTTAAGATCTGTGAATGGACAAAGCATAAGTATTAACAGAGAAAAAGCAGAACTGTTTTACAATTTAAACGATTTTATTCAAGCAGTGATGACACAGTATAAATCTCCTGAGTTAAATGTAAAAGAATATGTTGCAGAATATATGAAATTATGTGATGAACAAAAAGTATTAAGCTTACAGAAAGAAATTTATATACCAATGCAGCGTTTTAATACACAATGTAATTATTCAAGACAATTTTTTGAAATCCCTGTAATGTTAAAAGAAAAAATTTGTAACAATCTCCATAAATAAATAAAATAAATCACAATTAATAATATAACTAATTTTTATTTTTATTTATATAGTTATTTAAACAGACTAAAAATTATTTCTAAAAATATCTGCAAAGTAGTCAGGATCTCCCTGCTGATTATTTATATTCCAAATTTCATTAAATGGAACTCCTTCCTCATCTTCAGCAATTTCTTCTTCCACTTCTTCTTCTTCATCTTCCGATTCAACTATGTGAAAGGGAGGTATAAATTCCTCCGTTTCTGTTAATTCTTCATCGTCTATGGTGGACGTAATTTCATTTTCCTGTATCTGGCATTCTGTATTTACATAGTCAGTTGCATGAAACGGATATGTTCTAGATTCAGGCTGCATTTTATTGAGTTGCTACTAATAGTCAAAATGGAAATGAAATAAAATTGAAAATAAAAGCCCAGTTATATACCTACTCATGTAGAAAAGTATAAAAGCAAATTAAACTCAATCAGACGATTAGTTTAAACCATGCTTTGGTCTATCATTTTATGTATAATAATTATTATAATATATAACAGTTTTAAAACAAAATGTCAAGAGCTCAAATATTGGCTGAAATTCATAGACAGGCAATACGTAAATTTCTTAGAAGAAAATACAAACAAAAGGGTTTAAATGACACGTGGCAAATTGATTTAGTAGAAATGTACCATATGCAAAGTTTAATGAAGATTATAAATATATGTTGACGGTCATTGACAGTTTTTCCAAATATGCCTTTGCTGAACCTGTGAAAACAAAAAATGCTGAAAATGTTTTAAATGCCTTAAAATCGATTATTAGTAGAGCTAAAGTTATACCAAAAAACCCTGACTCTGATCAGGGTAAGGAATTTTTTAATTCACAATTTCAAAATTATATGAAAGAAAAATCAATCAATCATTATCATATATTTAGTGAATTAAAAGCATCAATTGTTGAACGATTCAACCGCACATTAAAAAATTCGATGTGGAAAAAATTTAGTTTAAACGGGAATTATAATTGGTTACCTATTATACAAACACTATTAAAAGAATATGATTCTACAAAACATGGTACAACAAAACTTCCTCCTGAAAAAATTACAAAGAAGAACGAAAAAAATATACTAAGGAATGTGTATACTGAACCTAAAATTATCCAAAAAAATAAATATAAGGTTGGAAATATTGTAAGAATAAGTAAATGTAAAGGTCATTTCGAAAAAGGTTATCAGCCGAATTGGTCATCCGAAATATTCAAAATTGAAAAGATCAATAATACTTATCCTGTTACATATCAATTATCAGACTACACTGACACTCCAATTTCTGGAGGATTTTATCAAGCTGAGCTTACACCTGTAAAATACCCAGATACCTACCTTGTTGAGAAGATTATTAAAAAACAAGGAAATAAGGTATACGTAAAATGGCTTGGATTTGATAACAATCATAATACATAGATAAATAAAAAAGATATTATTTAACTATTGAATATTTTATATTTTTTATTGTTTTAAATAAATATATATGTACAAACAAATACAAACACATATTGTATCCTTTGTCTCTTATACCCATAGGGAACTGAACTGCCATCTTCATTGAATTTTCGTTTTTCTGATTTTGGTTGATATTTTTTTGTTTCTTGAACAGTTAACACTTCATGTTCTCTGTTCCTTCTAATTTTTTGGGAAATGACATGAATTTCATTGCAGTTTTTTGAATTTAATACTGCTTCTTTGATAGTATCAAAATTAATTTTTTGTAAGGTTGTATGATTTAAACAAATTCCTTTAACCTTACATACATTTTCTTCAGTATTATATTTCGTGCTATTTATTTTGTAAGCGTAGTTCTTAGGACCCCCACTCACAAATTCAGTTATATAATTTCCCAAACCATAGCATTCTAGTTCATCTGTCATGTCTCCAATAAAATCTCCTGTTGGAGGATCATATTCTCCTTCCCAGATTACATACAAAACAGAGTCGGTGTCAATAAAGAACGTTTTTACCAAGTTTTTCCAAATAACCGTAAAGTTTAAGACGTGCTTGCGTTGTTGTATAAGCTGCTATACATACATTGACAGTTGGCAATGGTTCAGCTGCTTCCTCTTTATGTTGCCAGCTAACTATGATGTTATATTCATTAATTGGAAAAATATGATTGATTTCAATAGCTGGATCTGTCAACATATTATATAATTCAAAGCTTTTATTTATAATTTTAGTTTTATGTTGATTTTCTTTTTGTTCAAATTTACCCCAGAATGAATTTAAAATTAATTTAGCTAGAGATCTCTATCCTGGGTTTTTGTTTATTTTAGTTGATTCCAGTTTGACATCCTCCTTATTTAAGAAATCTTCAATATATTTTATTTTTTCTTCATTGGTCACACATTTGTTTGACCAACTTGACATCATATCGGTGAATATTTTCCAAATTTCATTCCCAAATTTCCCAAATTTCATAAATTTCTAACAGTTTGTACTCTTTTCCAACAGCTTTTGAAACCTCATCAATTATCCATGTTCTTCGTCTGAATGTAGACTTTTGTCTACCCCCAAATATTTCTTTTCACTGCAAGCTCGACATAAAGAAAACATAAGTTTGTCATTTTGTTTTAGTGGAACAGGATGTAGTAAGTGTTCGGGGGTAAAATTTTGCATTAAATTAGTCCATCTATGTTATCTATTTTTAATTTATTTAATAATCCACCTCTTCGACATAAATTTTAGGGTGACCAATAGGAAACTTTCCCCATTTACATACATACGGATATAAAGAACACACATTTATATATTTAATTTTTTCTCCAGGTTTACATTTATAGTGTGAATATATATTTCCTGTTTTACCTCAATAAAATGCATCTCTCGGATTCAAAGGTACTTTATTGATTGATGAATGATTTCGAAAATAATCCATGTTTTTATTAATTTTCATTTGTTCTTGAAATTCACATTTCCACATTTCAATTAAATTGTAACGGAGTGATTTTAAATGTTGAGATTTTGCTAATGTTCTCTCATACCTTTGGTTTAATGTATCATCATTGCTGTTGAAGAAAGTTTTATCTCGGTTAATTGTTAAACATTTTGGATGTCCGTGGTAATAGCAACCATGAAATTCAAATATTTCGTTGGTTTGCTCACAAAATCCATCTACCTTTACACCTCCAATAATTTTTTCTTTACCATTAAGTGCACACTTAATATCAATTTGTCGCAAGTTTTTTTCCCAAATCAACCACTGGAGAGATATTTTTGAATGGTTATCTACTAATCTATATTCATTTTATAGAATAAGACCTATGGTGTTAGCTTTCAAAAAATTTCTAGGAAATAAAAGGTTAACCGCTGAAATTATTGTAGTGGTTTCCAAAAAGCAGTCTACATTACATTCCTCTAAAAACATTTTACTGAATTTAAGACATGTCTCGGTTAATATTTCGACATCACTTAAGCAGTAACTCACAAAATTTTTGTGAAAGTTGAATTCACTATTTTTATTTTATTCATACCATTTTAAAAACTCATCATATTCATCTTTTTTCATATTATCAATCGGTAAGCATCCAATATAATTTTCATTTTCTTTCTTGTTGAAAATATGAGAAAAATAACCTTTTTTGAATTCTTTTGAGAAGTTAAAATATTTTGGTAACTTTGCCAAAAACATTGGGAAGTAATTCAAAGAATCTATAAATTTTATATTATCAATTTGCATTAGTATAATTTTAGTCCCTCGCATAATTAGTTTTGGCTGAAGATCAGTTTTAGTTAATACATAGTTTAAAACAAACTGATGATCAAATGCTTGACCATTGTGTGCAATAACAACTATATGTTCAAATGTTTTTCTCAATTTTAAAATATGTTCCATTAATTTATCTATTATCATTTCTTGTTCGAAAATTGTTGTTCTAAATTTACATTTTTGCCAAAAGAATAAAGATTCAATATTAATACAGATATCACATCTTTGTTGAATGACACACAAATTAGGTTCATGCTGTTTCAAATCCTTAGATACAACTTTTTCTTGTCTTGTCTCTAAATCATAAAAAATATATAAAAAGTTTTGGAATTTCTCCTCATTTTTGTTTTGTTGAATGTAGCACAGGTGATTATCTGGAACAAAATTTTGACAATTTTTGCAAAAAATCTGTCCACATGTATGATTTCTATTTGTTTTAAAAACTTTAAAGCAATTTTTACATTTTTTAATATCTTCACACTACTTATTTTGGTTGAAGTAGCAGCTTTATGATTTTCCAAACATGTAAGACCTCGAAAAGATCGATTGCAGTCTTCGCACAATATATTTTTTATATTACCAGAACAGGCGGACTCTTTTTGACAGCAAGGACAGCTTTTTGAACATCTATGTGCATTTTGTTCAGAGTATGGAATGTGACATTCTTCACAGTAATAACTTACAACAAAAGCAGCGGTGAGAGAGCCGATTACATTGTAATGTCGTTTGTAGTGTAACAAATTTAATCTTTTACCATCATTGGTTCCTTTGAATATTAATTCCTACCTCTTGTTCCATATTTATAGACAACTATTTTGTATTTTGTTAAATACTCCTGATATTTTTTCAATTCAGGAATACCACAACCATCTGGTGGTATAATTACCCCTGCCCTTTTTGTTAATTCTGTAGCTAGTGTAGTTTGAAGTACTCCTGTATTCTTTAAGATACTCCGATAATTAACAGATTTTTCAACTTTGGCTATTGAAACAATAATTGCGCGAGATACACATAAATTATCTGTGTTTTTCATAGCAATAATTCCTTTTCTTTTCTTCCATTCCTCATTGTAGCTTGAAAATTTGTTTGCTCTTCCTCTTTCAGTAGCTAGTTTAACATATGTGATGTCCAAACAAAATTTATCTGTACTTAATCCTGCAAATAAAAGAAATAATAAATAAATAATATTCTTTAAAAACAATCTTAAAGTGTATATACCTCTCTGAATTGCACTAAAAAACTTTCAGTATTACATCCCAAATATCATTAAACTTCAAGTCACTTGCAGTTTTGAAGTTGAGAAATGCTGGACGATCTTGAAAACTTTCACTATTAACCGGTATTGCCCTAATTACAAACTTTATTTTCTGACCGTATATGTTGAGCCGATTAATGTACGTTAAATTTTCACTTTCGATTAAAAATCGTGGAAGATTTTCAGAGACTAGATTAATAAATTTGTTTAAAATTATTTTTTTACCTATGTTTCTTCTTGATAACTTGAAGTGTACTATTCAAATATTAACCCTTACTATATTTATAAATGATATACCTACATTGTATTAACTTTAATATAAAATAGAAAATTTAAACAACATTGTAGTCAAGACATTTTGAAAATGTGATAAATCATAGTTCTATAACAACAATTTATCTTAAATGCAATTATTTTTTGTAATATAATTGATATTACTCGTAAGAACTTGAAGGTATATTTAGTATAAATACAGTGAAATTTTCTGCAATAGTTACAGTTTAATTCAATCATTGAACGAAAAAATGGCCCAACAATTTTTAAACTTATATATGCGCAAAAACGATGATGTCGGATCATCTCCTCGTTTACCGGCAAAAAGGAGAAAGAAGAACGAAAGCACCACAGAACAGCCACACGAACAACAGCAACATCCACAACAACAACACCAACGACGACTACTACTACAACAACAGCAACAGCAACATCGAGAACAACAACAACAACAACAAGAACAGCAGCAACAACCCTATAAAAAAAGTTTGCAAAATTATGCAAACTAATTGAAAAAAAAAGTCTTTACAAGCCATTTTTATGGCACAATGAAAAAGAGCCTGAACGGCTTTATATATTAGATAAGATAAGGTTATATACGACAAAAGAAAAGAAACAAAAATTGGTTTTTGAAACCCAAAATTATATCATTTTCGCGGCCGATCAATGCGTGCAAATTTTATCCGAAGAGCCGAATCTCCAAAACTTCAAAAGAAGAGATTTGATGCTAAAAAAAAAAAATAATAAATTGCTTTTGTTAGAAGAAGCAGAAAACTACACTATTAAGAATTTAATAAGAATTTTTAAAATAAGCAATAAGAATTTAATAAAAAATGTAAATAAAAAATAATAAATAAAATACAATAAAAAAACAACAAATTTTTTTTTAAGTTTCAGAATCCCAGGAAATAAAGAAAAATCTTTATGTTTACTATAGGTATCAAAAGCAATTAACCTGTTTTTATTTTATTCTTTACAGCAAGGTTATACATGTAGATCAGACATAGCAGTAAGTATATATGTTCAGAATCAGGAAATCTTACTACATAATTATTAATTGAACTTTCGTTTTCTTTCTTTCTTTATATAAAGATACACAATACATCTTCTTTACCAAGAGTTACTTTTTTCTCGTTATCTATTATTCGCATATTCAAAACTACATTTTTTTAAACAAAAACTGGTTTACTTTTAAAGAATTTGCACTTTTTTTTAAATCCAAACGAATCTTAATAAATTATAAATTTTTAAGCACTCTTCCATATTTTTGTTTTCTTATAATTCTTTTTATTAATATTTTAACGTTCTTTCAAACAAAAACAAAAAAAATTTTTGCAAAGGTTAAATATTTGTTTATCATTTTTCTTTTATGTAATCAGAAAATTAAAAAGTAGAAAACTGGTTTGCTGGTTTTTTTTTTAGTCTAAAAAGATTAGTTGTACCTAATATACACCTTTAAATTTTATAAAAACATATTTTCTTACTACTTTTTCATGTGCACCTATTGCTTTAAACCAAGTAAACAAACTTGTTTATTAAGAGTTAACTTACTTTCGGGTGCCCTACTTCCAGAGGACCTGGCTTTAATCAAAAATGTAGGTCAATATGTCGTGCAATATGGGTAGGCGATGCGATATGGCATGATTTTTTCCCAGGACAAAGTGCCCCAATACCTACTAATATTTTTTACAACTAAACTTTTTTTATTTTTGTTAAAGATGAACTGCAATATCAAAAATATTATTACAAGGAATAAATTATGCGCTATGAAAAAGTTTCTAAATAAAATGGATATAATTGAATTTTCAAAGTACCGGACCATATTGTAGAAGCTTTTTTCGGAACGGCTAGCTTTAAATCAAGAATGCTTGTTACGGTATTTGCTTTTGTTAATGGTTTAAGCTTAAACCAATTGTTTGAACTTTTAAAAAAAAATTATTAACGAAAAAGGACAAAGCAAAAATTATTTATTTATTTAACGCTTTGAAAAATCCTTTATTTTCTTATAAATATTACAGTTATAATGTAATAAAAGGTTTAGTAATATTTTGTAATGGTGACATTCGCCGATATGGCGAAAGATTTAAAAAAGGACCTTTTAAAATACAATTCAGAAATGTTAAATTATTGGTTTTGTTTTTAATTTAGGAAAAAGGGAATACTCTGGTTTCGAGTCTAATTCCGAAATACGTGCTAATTATTTTTAAATAAATAAAAACATTTTAAAATGTTCGAAATTATATTATATACCATAAACTTGTAACACCACTGATAGTTGTAGACTTTGAGTGCATCAACTTATTTAAAATATATAGCTGCACTTTAATTGTAATTTATCAATCTCGTGATAAGGTTCTTTCAGTGCTTTAATTTATTAAATAAAAAAAAAAATAAAACGAAACATTATGGATAATTTGGATTACGAAATTCTTCAACGCTTTAGGAGAAATACGGAAGTAATATATGTGACTGCAGAGAAACAATTATATTTAAAAAAATCCAAACAAAAGGACGGTATTTTTAGATGCGTTTGTTATTATAGTAATTTGAATCTTTGTAAGGCCAGTATTATAATAGATATAAAACAAAAAAAAATTATAAAAAATAATGAAGAATTGCATCCACATTTGGATTCGGAAGATACAATGAGAAAAATGAAATTAACAAATTTAATGAAAGACGATTGTATGTTGGAAATAAGTCACCTGAAAAGGAACTACTCTGTAATAGAAGTTTTTGACAGTAATCTTCAAAATAATTCTTCTTCTGCAAATTTTATTCAATTTAATTCTATTAAAAGATACCTACCTGTATAGAATTAAACATGAAAAACTGCAAAAACCATCAACAAACCTAGCTGAAATCAAACAAGTAAAGAAACAGTCAGTCGGTGCAACCGACTTAGAAATACCCTACACCTATTTGGTTCAAATTTAAGGACATATCCATAAGTCGTTTTAACACCATAAGAGCTGTTATTAATTTGATCGTAAGACATAGCTAACCAAATTAATTTTATAATACTAAAAACATTTTCTAATTACACTATCTATTAAAAAATATTACAAATTCTTACTAATATATCTATTTAAAAATATTAAAACAAAAAAACTTGAAATAAATGAAAATATATTTATTCCAATTCAATTACTAAATGAAAAAATTTGAATTTTTAAATTTTGTGATAAAAAGCTAATATAATTAATAATTAAAATTTTTCATAATTGCAATTATTTTAAATGGCTTGTTTATGTACCTATTAGAAAAGCTTATAAATGCAAAATATGCAATAAATGTATTTCTAAAATACACATACAAATTTAGACCTTTTCATATAACTCATTTAAATATATAAATAAATTTTACATAAATGCAGCAAGTACCTTTGAACATAGCTGAACCACTACAATTAAGTCAAAATTTCGGAGACACATAGGAAATATGAAATATATTCTTTGGCTTCGGAATTTAACCTCGACCAGAACCAATTCCCATGGTACTTTCATTACTAGTAACCTAGAGTTTAAATTTCATCAAAATAGCGGCATTATTTTTGAGTTATGGTGTTTTAAGATATATGTTTGTTAGCCCTTGAGCTTTTCAAGGGTTTCAGAACTCGAAACCATGGTACGATTTCGCGCATATGCAGTCCCCGTCATACTTTCAATACAAGTTAACTCTTGTACACTATTGGAATGTGTTATCTTATTTTTAAATTACTAGTTTTATTAATTTCGATGGTAAGCTTTTACACATTGGTGGGTCTAAGAGAGGTACTGAACCACCACCATGCTAAATTTGAAGCTTCTACTTTTGTTTCAAGTTATTATCTTTATTAATTTCGAAAATATGCTTTAAGGTCCTCGGAACAGAGTGGCTGGTCCCCACCCACTACTCCAATTGGGCTCAAACTTCAAGGAGACTAAGGAAATCGAAAGCGACACTCTGATACCAAATTTGGAGGTTCTATCTTCATTGGTTACGGAATTATGCCAGTTTGGCCTAAATTCGACCAAAAAGTTCTAAGTTCCGAACCCATTGTCCAATCCTCACCTTGCGCAATTGCCGCCGTAGTTTCATTACCAATAACCTACAGCACAAATTTCATGAAGATAGCGTCATTAGTTGTTGAGTTATCGTGATTTTTTACATATGTTCGTTAGCCCTGTAACCGATTCAAAGGTCCAGAATCCGAACCCTTGGGCTGATTTCGGTTTTATACAGTCCGCGCTGTACTTTAAGTACTAGTTAACCCTTGTACAAAATTTAAACGTTCTATCTTAATTTTAAGTTACTATTTTTAGTAATTTCGAGTATAAGCTTTTAAAACTTGGGAGGTCTAGGAGGGGTACTGAACCACCACTCCAATTGATCCCAAATTATGGGGGCAAGCAAGAGATAGTAAAGAACACCAAATTTGAAGCTTCTACATTTTTTCAAGTTGCTATCTTTATTAATTTTAAAGATATGCTTTAACGTTTTCGGAAATGTGTGGCTGGTCCCCGACCCCCAACTCCAATAAGGTCTAAATTTCAAAGACACTTAGGAAATAGGAAGGGACACCCTGATACCAAATTTGGAGGTTCTATCTTCATTAGTTTCGGAATTATGCTCGTTTGGCCTAAATTCGATCAAAAAGTTCTAGGTTCCGAACGCATGGTCCAATCCCGAACTTACGCAATACGAAAAGAAGTTTCATTACTAGTAACCTACAGCACAAATTTGATGAAGATACCGTCATTAGTTGTTGAGTTATCGTGATTTGTTACATATGTTCGTTAGCCCTGAAACCGATTAAAAGGTCCAGAATCCGAACCCATGGGCCGATTTCGCCCATATGCAATCCCCGCCGTACTTTCAGTCCTAGTAACCTACAGTTAAAATTTCATCAAGATAGCTCCATTATTTTTTGAGTTATCGTGCCTACGGACGGACGGACGGACATGGCTATATCGACTCAGGCGGTCACGCTGATCACAAATATATATACTTTTCCATATCTAGCTCGCTTCCTTTAGGTGGTTACAAACACCATACCAAAGTTAATATACCCCTTTACCTATTCTATAGGTGTAGGGTATAAAAATTTATGAAGAAAATGAAGTTTTTCAAAAGAAATTTAGGTTTTCAAAATTTGATGAATCAAAATCATTTTATCAATACACCATCATCGAAGCAAACAATAACATAGCTTACACCATTTTTATGTCCACGAAAATTACAGAAATAATTAATTCCGATTTTGAGGACTCAGAACGAAATTATCTAATTGATGGCACATTCAAAATTGTACGAAATTGTGGCTACAATCAACTGTTAATCGTTTATATTGCTCATTCGGAACACGTAAGTACAAACACTTTTAATTATATCAAAATACAAATTATTACATATATCTATTCTTCCATTTTTATTGCAGGTGTTTCCATTCTTATATATTTTATTAAAAAACAAGTAAAGAAACAATCAGTCGGTGCAACCGACTTAGAAATACCCTACACCTATTTGGTTCAAATTTAATGACATATCCATAAGTCATTTTAACGCCATAAAAGCTGTTATTATTTGATCGTAAGACATAGCTAACCAAATTAACTTTATAATACAAAAAGCATTTTCTAATTACACTATCTCTTAAAAAATATTACAAATTCTTACTAATTTATTTATTTAAAAATATTAAAAAACAAAAAAACCTGTTATAAATGAAAATATATTTATTCCAATTCAATTACAAAATGAAAAAATTCTAGTTATTAAATTTTGTGATAAAAAGGTAATCAAGGCATAATATATTTAATAATCCAAATTTCTCAAAATTGCAATTACTTTAAATAGCTAGTTAATATACCTAATAGAAAAGCTTATACACAAAATATGCAATAAATGTATTTCTAAAATTACAAATTTACACCTTTTCATACAATTCATTTAAATATAAAGATAAATTTTACATAAATGCAGCAAGTTCCTTTGAAGAAAACTGAAGCACTACAATTAAGTCTAAATTTCGGGAACACATAGGAAATAGGAAATATATTCTTTGGCTTCGAAATTATACTCGTTCGGCATCAAATCGATCAAAAGCTTCTAGAATCCGAACTCATTGACCAAACTCGACCAGAACCAATTCCAATGATACTTTCATTACTAGTAACCTAAAGTTTAAGTTTCATCAAAAAAGCGGCATTATTTTTTGAGTTATGGTGTTTTTAAGATATATGTTTGTTAGCCCTTGAGCTTTTCAAGGGTTCCAGAACCCGAAATTATGGTACGATTTCGCCCATATGCAGTCCCCGTCATACTTTAAATACTAGTTAACCCTTGTACACAATTGGAACGTTCTATCTTAATTTTAAGTTACTAGTTTTATTAATTTCGATGATAAACTTTTACACATTGGGGGGCCTAAGAGAGGTTCTGAACCACCACTCCAATTGATCCCAAATTAGGGGGGCACGCAAAAAATAGTAAAGAACACCCTGGGCCAAATTTGAAGCTTCTACATTTGTTTCAAGTTACTATATTTATTAATTTCGAGAATATGCTTTAAGGTCCTCGGAACTGAATGGCTGGTCCCCGACCTACTACTCCAATGGGGCCCAAATTTCAAAGACACTTACGAAATAGGAAGGGACACCCTGATACCAAATTTGGAGGTTCTATCTTTATTGGTTTCGGAATTATGGTCGTTTGGCCTAAATTCGATCAAAAAGTTCTAGGTTCCGAACTCATTGTCCAATCCTCACCGTGCGTAATCACCGCCGTAGTTTCATTACCAATACCCTACAGCACAAATTTCATGAAGATAGCCTCATTAGTTGTTGAGTTATCGTGATTTTTTATATAATATGTTCGTTAGCCCGGACACCGACTAAAAGGTCCGGAATCCGAACCGTTGGGCTGATTTCGCCCTTATATAGTCCGCGCTGTACTTATAGTACTAGTTAACCTTCGTACACAATTTGAACGGTCTATCTGAATTTTAAGTAACTATTTTTAGTAATTTCGATTATAAGTCTTTAAAACTTTGGAGGTCTGAGAGGGGTACAGAACCACCACTCCAATTGATTCCAAATTAGGGGAACACGCAAGAGATAGTAAAGAACACCCTTGTGGCAAATTGGAAGCTTCTACATTTTTTCAAGTTTTTATCTTTATTAATTTTAAAGATATGCTTTAAAGTCTTCGGAAATGTGTGGCTGGTCCCTGACCCACTACTCCAATGGGGCCCAAATTCACAAGACACTTAGGAAATAGGAAGGGACATCCTGATACCAAATTTGGAGGTTCCATCTTCATTGGTTTCGGAATTATGCTCGTTTGGCCTAAATTCGATCAAAAAGTTCTAGGTTCCGAACCCATGGTCCAATCCCGACCTTACGCAATTCCCGAAGTAGTTTCATTACTAGCAACCTACAGAACAAATTTGATGAAGATAGCGTCGTTGGTTGTTGAGTTATCGTAATTTTTTATATTTGTTCGTTAGCCCTGAAACCGATTAAAAGGTCCAGAATCCGAACCCATGGGCCGATTTTGCCCATATGCAATCCCCGCCGTACTTTCAGTCCTAGTAACCTACAGTTAAAATTTCATCAAGATAGCTCCATTATTTTTTGAGTTATCGTGCCTACGGACGGACGGACATGGCTATATCGACTCAGGCGGTCACGCTGATCACAAATATATATACTTTTCCATATCTAGCTCGCTTCCTTTAGGTGGTTACAAACACCATACCAAAGTTAATATACCCCTTTACCTATTCTATATGTGTAGGGTATAAAAAAACTGCAATTTTTCACAGAAATATATTTTTAAAGAACAACAACTGCAAAGTAGATAAAAAACAAAGACTTACGAAAATATGTAGAGAAGGAACATTTTAGGTTATTCAAATTTAAGGATATTATTATTCGGATTTTTTAATAGCTTTAGTTTTAATATTATTAATATTATTTCATTTAGGTTTTGAACTATTTGAAGAGCGCAAAAAAAATAAGTTTTATTAATTAAGTGAGCTTTTGGAATAAAGATTAACTTGCGTTAATACCAAAAATTTGAAAATTTCATTGAATCTCTGTGCAAAACGTTTAAGCAGGTCAAAACCAAATTAACCCTGTCAGCTTTAATAATTAAAATGCTGGTACAAAATATTCAATAAAATTCATTTAATCGTTTAAGCAAATAAAATTTACAAAAAAATTCATGGCGTCGTCGTGGAAAATTGGTTAATCGAACTTAACTAAATTTTTTTGCAGCCTCTCTTTTGGACTGCACAATCAACTTGTAAAATTGGACACAAATCGGCAACACAAAATTTTTTGGAAGCCCACCGGGCGAAATGGGTAGCCCATTTTGGAAGCCCACCGGGCGAAAGGAATAATATATTCCAACCAACTTTATGCAACTAATTCCGTTAGCTTACAGGCACATTTGTAAACAATTTCATGTCAATCAGTAAAAACGTTTCGGCTTAACATCTAAAATATTGAAAAAGCTTCATTGCGCCCTAGTACCTTAATGGGTTAACCGAACTAAACAAAAATTTGTACCAGCCTCTCGTTTCGACTGCAAACTACCCTGTAAAATTGGACATTAATCGGAAACAAAAATCTTTTTAGGAGCCCGCCGGGTTGAAATGGGTTAATATATCCCAACCAACTTTAAAAATTTCAAGTCAATCGGTCAAACATTTTCGGCCCGACATCGAAAATATTGAAAAAGCTTTATAGCGCTCGTGTCCAAACTGCTTAACCAAACTCTAGAAAAATTTGTGTCAGCCCCTCTTTTGGACTTAAAAACCACCGTGTAAAATTGGACACAAATCGGAAACACAAAATTTATTGGAAGTTCGCTGGCCCGAAACGGGTTAATTCATTCCAAACAACTTTATGCAACTAATTCCGTTACCTAAGAGGTACATTCTTGCAAAATTTCTAGTCAATCGGTCAAACCGTTTCGACTCGACATCAACAAAACGAAAAGGCTTAAAACGGCCCTGGAGCCGCAACATGTTATCTTATAAAAGTGCGACATAGCCTATGTCACCCCCTAGGTTCCCAGTATTATTCTTCTAAAATTTGGTGACAATCGGACTAATGGTTTTCACGTGAATCCTGGGTAAACAAAAAACAAACAAATTTTCTCCTTTATATATTAGACTAGCAGATTTACCCGGCATTTCCCGGTAGCGTGCAAATTGCAAAAAAGCAAGGTTCGGTCATTTCATCGAAGTACTGCTTTGGTTAAAAAGAAAGCCTGAAAAACATATTTGTGGAGTTCCGTTAACCCATTGTGGTACAGCAGCTTTTCACAGTATTTTTCATTACTTTACTCTTAAGCAGAAACGGTTTGACCACTTGAATGTAAATTTTGTATGCGTACATGTATCTACTTATCATTCCTACGATTACTCAAAAAAAATTTTTTGTAAGTGAATTACGTCCAATTTTTGAAAGTAGGTAAAACTTCTTTGAATTAGGGGAATGTTTTAATAAATGTTTTTTTCAGGTTCTTTTAACCGATTGCGAAAGAAAATCGCTAAAAAACCGTTTGCAAAACAGTTTTAACGATTATCTCTAATTTTTCTATAATTTTTGCTTCTGCTTCTTAACAATTTGGTGTTGCTTGAATTTTTATTGCTATTATTTAATAGTTATGAAAAGTTTCAAGTAAAATTTAAAATATTGGTTGAAAATCCATAAAAAATTAAAATTAAGATGTACACCATTCTTGTGTTAACTTTTTTCAATAACATCAACTTAAATTAAAACTCCATTGAGAGGTCAAAATGGGTATACTAAATTTGCCAGTATGTCATTATACTATGTCAATAGTAGTTTTCTTGAATTACCAACGTTTGAAAAAAATATAGTCGATGGTTTAGAAAAGGTTTAAAAATCTGCTTTTCAACTTTTATTGTGTTTTGCACTTACCTGAAAGTTCTACTACGCTCTTCCTAGTTTTTTTACGATTTTATGAGAGAAATGTAGGCTTCTTTTTTGAAAAACTATTTTAAGATACTGTGTATTTAAGCATATATACGAAATTGATTTTTTTTTATTTATAAAATTTTTTTTAAGAAAACTGCAATTTTACACTGAAATCTATTTTTACAAAACAAAAACTGTAACAAAAGTTTTCAACAAAATTCTTTTAATCGTTTAAGCAAATAAATATTGTAGAACACTTCATGTCGTCGTCGTGGAAAACAGGTTAATCGAACTTAACTAAAACTTTTTGCAGCCGCTTTTTAGTCTACAAAATCAATCTGTAAAATTGGAAACAAATCGGAATCACAAAATTTAAAATCGATAAACCAAAGCTACCTTGCGTTCTCGTGCAAAAACGGGTTAACAGAACTCAACAAATATTAAAAATTTGTGTCAGCCTCTCTTTTCGACTCCTGTAAAATTGGACACAAATCAGAAACACAAAAATTTTTGGAAGCCCGCCAAGCCGAAATTGGTTAATTTATTACAACTAAATTTAAACAACTAACTGCGGTCGCTAGGAGGAACATTTGTGCAAAATTTCTAGTCAATCGGTCAAAGCTTTTTAACTCGACATTAAAAACATTGAAAAAGCTTCATTGCGCCTTCGTGTCCAAACGGGTAAACCGAACTCAAAACGCTAACACAAATTTTTGTTGAGTTCGAGGCTGACACAATATTTTGTTGAGTTCGGTTAACCCGTTTGGGCACGAGGGCGCATTTAAGCTTTTTCAATGTTTTTGATGTCGAATCAAAACGGTTTGACCGATTGATTTGAAATTTTGCACAAATGTTTCTCTTAGCAACCGGCATTAGTTGTATACATTTGCTTAGAATAAATTAACCCATTTCGGGCTGGCGGGCTTCCAAAACATTTTGTGTTTCCGATTTGTGTCCAATTTTGCAGGAAGATTTTGCAGTCTAAAGACAGACTGCAAAACAGTTAGGATTAAATTCGATTAACCCGTTTCCACGACGACGGCATAAAGTTTTCTATAAATTTTATTTGCTTAAACAATTAAAAGAATTTTATTGAAAATTTTGTATCAGCATTTTAATTATAAAAACCCACAGGATTAATTTGGTTTTGACCTGTTTACGCGTTTTGCACAAAGATTCAACGAAATTTTCAAATTTTCGGTATTAACGCAAGTTAACCTTTATTCCAAAAGCTCACTTAATTAATAAGACTAATTTTTTTGCTCTCCTTAAATAGTCTCAAATAGTGTAAAAGCTTAATGAGATAATACTAATAATAATAAAACTCAAAGAAGTTTTAGCTACCTTAAAAAATTGGACGTAATTTACTTACAAAAATTTTGTTTTTGAATAATCGTAGGAATATAAGTATATGCATGTACGCATACAGAATTTACTTTCAAGTGGTAAAACCGTTTCTGCTTAACCATTTCTAATTTGGAGCAAAGTACCGACAAAACCTATAAAAAGCTGTTGGTCCGTACCGGGTTAACGGAACCCCACAAATTTTTTTTTGAGGTTTTCTTTTTAACCAAAGCAGTACTTCGAAAAATTGGCCGAAACTCGGTTTTTTGCAAATTGCACGCTCCCGGGCAACGCCGGGTAAATCTGCTAGTTAGAATATAAAATAGAATTGATAAATTTTTTATATTAATAACGTGAGAGTTAATTATTTTAAAAGTTCAATATTACAATAACTTTAATATACTGTATATAAGTTATGAGAGCTTACGGAATAAACTAAATAATTTAGAATTACTAATAAACTCTTACTCTTATGAAATACACACTGCTGTATTATCAGAAATTTGGCGAAATTGGATTGAAAATCAATTTTTTAACTTACTTTATATAAGCCGACCAGATCTTGGAGAGGAAAAAAGATGACAAATAAAAAAAATTAAAAAAATTATTTCACTTCATTTTCTTTTTAGTTTAATTTCTTTATTATTACATACATATATTATAATTAACATATATATACTCGTAAATTAAATTAGTCAAAAATATTCATAATAAAACTTAATATTCATTGATATATAACTTATGTTATACGTTATTAACAAAATTATATAAATTGATTTAATTTATAATTATTAAATTATATTTTATTATGTTTGTTGTAACAAAAATAAGTAAACAAAAAATTTGCACGACGCATAATAAATACACAACCTAGAAACAATAAACAACAACAGAAATTTTTTAAAATCAAAATGTTATCAAAATCCCTCCACACAAAACTTTAGAAAAATAAAATTTGTATTGCCATTTATTTTTCAAAGCGAAATCCCAATAAGTAAAAACAAATATTGAGCAAGCTTTTAAAACAAAAGATGACAAAAGATGACAGATTTTAAAAAAGATGACACAAAGATGACACAAATTTTAAAGATGACAGCGAGTTAAAATAGATGATTGTCCTCTATAAAAGATGACGTATGGTCGCCTTACTTTATATCGACAATGCGTTTTTCTCTAACCTCAAAAATCTTATGGTGGACTTGCAATTTATATTTATACCCGTATGACTATATAGTCCAAGGGTATAACAAATTTGCCATTACGTTTGTGACTCAGAGAACGAGGGGGGGGTAGATATAGACTCAAGTGTATGGATCGGATCAGAATCGAAAAATAAATCGATTTAGCTATGTATGTCCGTCCGTCCGTCATCACGATAACTCAAAAAGTAAAGGAGCTAGGATTATGAAATTTTCACAAATTCGTTTTTATGCAAAAAACGGAATCGAGTTTTAAATTCAGCCATTTTGGTCCACGGGTTCGAGTACCTGCCATACAACTTCTAATTTTATATGAGCATTACTCTATACCTATGGAAGCTGCGTGTCTGAAATTTTGCCAAAAGTAGTTTAGTAAAATGGCCAAAGTTACTGCAAAATTTGGTTGATCTACTGCAAAGGGTTCGAGTAGCTGCCATACAACTCCTTCTTTTATATGAGCTTTACACTACACCTGATGAAGCTGGGTGTCTGAAATTTTGCAAAAAATAGTTTAGTGTAATGGCCAAAGTTACTGCAAAATTTAGTTGGTCTACTGCTGAGGGTTCGAGTAGCTGCCATACAACTCCTTCTTTTATATGAGGATTACACTACACCAAATGAAGCTGTGTGTCTGAAATTTTACCAAAAATAGTTTAGTGTAATGGCCAAAGTTAGTGCAAAATTTGGTTGGTCTACTGCAAAGGGTTCGAGTAGCTGCCATACAACTCCTTCTTTTATATGAGCATTACTCTACACCTAATAAAGCTGAATGTTTGAAATTTTGCCAAAAGTAATTAACCGGATGATATAATGTATATGTTACGGTCATACGGGTATCCAAGAGTTGACTCAGTCTACTCTACTATACTCTTCCTCGTTTTTTTTATATTTATATTAGTGAATTTTCCAGCACCTTAATTTTCGAAGAGGAATTTAACAGATGTGGTTAAGTTTAAATAGCTTTTTTATATCCTTGACACTTCACTCTCAGACCATCAATGTTTCTTTATTAGTGTTGATCAAAAACCTGTTAAAAACAAAATAAAGGAAACGATTTTAAATTACGAAAGTATAGAGAGAGATTCTTTTGGCCAAAAATTCATTCTTACAGTACTTTGGATGATTTGGTTTAGGATCTAGGTTTCTTAATAGAGAAAAACACAAAAACCATTCTGGTAAATAATTACAAAGAGAAAGAGTGGATGACTAACGTGATAGTTAATAAAATAAGAATCCAAGTCAAAAAATTATTTGTTGATTGCCGAAATGAGGTTAAGAACTAATTACTTTAGTAAAAAAAAACTTTTATTCTAATGAATTTTCTCGAATTTCGGATGATAGTAAAAAATTGAGTAATTTGTATAAAAGAATTATGTTTAATAAAAACTATAGTAAATCAAATTATATTAAAATTTTAAAAGATAACAATCAAACTATAAGTAACAAGCAAGACATAGCAAATTCATTGAATAACTTCTTTATAAATGTCACAGATGAACTAAACATTACGAAGAATAAAGTTGATTATGCTTATCTTGAACAATTCCCAAAGAACATTTATACAAATTTTACTTTAATTTTAAAACACTGAAGAAGTTCTGTAGACGATCAAAATGTTGAAACCAATAGCGACCACTGGATATGACAAGATCTCTTCTAAATTTATAAAAAATATTTCTGAACTCTTAGCTCATCTAATAGCCAAATTCGTAAATATTTCATTTGACACCTTCACATTTCCACAATTCTTGAAAATAGATATTGCTATACCAATTTACAAAAGTGGTTGTTCATTAGATAAATTTAATTACCACCCCATTACAATTCTAAGTACTATGTCTAAAATTTTCGAATGTGCTATTAAGAACAGAATATTCTTTTTTCTCAGAAACAACTATATAGTTCACAATGTACAATACGGATTCGAACAGAACTCTGATACCACACCTGCTTCCCTCAGTCTAACTGATTCTTATACCCTACACCTAAGAAATAGGAAAAGGGTATACTAACTTTGGTATGGTGTTTGTAACCACCTAAACGAAGCGAGCTAGATATGGAAAAGTAAATATATTGGTGATCAGCGTGATCTCCGTAGGCACGATAACTCAAAAACTAATGGAGCTATCTTGATGAAATTTTAAATGTAGATTACTAGGACTTAAAGTACGACGGGGATTGCATATGGGCGAAATCGGCCCATGGGTTCGGATTCTGAACCTTTTAATTGTTGTAAGGCCCAAGGAACATATAAAAAAAATAAGGATAACTCTTCAACTAATGGAAATACAATCATGAATTTTGTGGTGTAGGTTACTAGTAATGAGAACATGAAGGGGACTGCGTACGATCGAGTTTGGATCATGGGTGCGGATTCTAGAAGTTTTTGATCGAATTTAGGCCAAACAGGCATAATTCCGAAACCAATGAAGATAAAGCCTTCAAAGTTGGTATCAGTGTGCCTCTTCCTATGTCCTTAGAGTCCTGCAAATTTAGGACTAACTGGAGTAGTGGGTCGGGGACCATCTCCTCAGTTCTGAAGACCTTAAAGCCAATCATTGAAATTATTAACAAAATAACTTAAAATTAAGATAGAACATTCCAATTGTGTACAAGGGTTCACAAGTGTTGAAAAAACGGTTTGGAAAGGATCCTGAAACTTTTTCATCGAATTTAGGATAAACGAGCATGATTGCGAATCTAAAGAAGATCAAATTTCTATATTTGGTATCAGGGTGTCCCTTCCTATTCCCCGTGTCCTTGTAAATTGAAACCAATTGGAGTAGTACATCGGGGACTATTCACATAGTTTCGAAGACCTTAAAGCATACCTTCGAAAATAATAAAGATAGTAACTTCAAACAAATGTAGAAGCTTAAAATTTGGCACAAGAGTGTTCTTTATTATTTCCTACGTGTTCCCTTAATGTGATCAATTGGAGTGGTGGTTCAGGTAACTCTCTTAGACCTCTAAAGGTTGAAAGGCTTATCGTCATCGAAATTAATAAAAATAGTAACTTAAAATTAAGATAGAATTTTTCAATTGTGTACCAGGGTTAACTAGTATTGAAAGTATGACTGGGACTGCATATGAGCGAAATCGTACCATGGTTTCGGGTTCTGGAACCTTTGAAAAGTTCAAGTGCTAACAAACGTATACCATAAAAATACCAAAACTCAGAAACTAATTACGCTATTTTGATGAAATTTATATTCTAGGTTACTACTAATGTAAGTACCATGGAATGGGTTCTTGTCGGGTTCAGATTCTAGAAGCTTTTGATCGAATTGAAGTCAAACTAGTATAATTTCGAAACCAATGAAGATAGAACATTATATTTGGGGCAAATTTTATTTTTTTTCCTATTTGTTTTGTGTACGTGAAATTTTTAATGAATTGGAATAGCGGTTTGCGTACCACCCCCACTATTGCCAAGTTCTTAAACCATAATATATTTGAAATTAATTAAGATAAAAAAATCAAATTTGATACACTATTTCCAATTTCCGTTCTTTTTTAACACTTTTATATTTTTAATAGGCTAAGAATTTTACCATAAAACATATTATTTATTATATTTTGTAAATTAAAAACAAAATATTTTTTTAATAAACGATTAAATTTCTTTTTTTTAATTTTTATTATATCATATCTATATTTTATTGAATTATTACCATATGTAATATAAAATTAACAAATTGTGTACGATAATTAAGTTGTAAAATTTATTATACCCGTATGACTATATAGTCCAAGGGTATAATAAATTTGCCATTACGTTTGTGACGCAGAGAAGGAGGGGGGGTAGATATAGACTCAAGTGTATGGATCGGATCAGAATCGAAAAATAAATCGATTTAGCTATGTATGTCCGTCCGTCCGTCCATCCGTCCGTCCGTCTGTCCGTCCGTCCGTCCGTCATCACGATAACTCAAAAAGTAAAAGAGCTAGGATTATGAAATTTTCACAAATTCGTTTTTATGCAAAAAACGGAATCGAGTTTTAAATTCAGCCATTTTGGTCCACGGGTTCGAGTACCTGCCATACAACTTCTAATTTTATATGAGCATTACTCTATACCTATGGAAGCTGCGTGTCTGAAATTTTGCCAAAAGTAGTTTAGTATAATGGCCAAAGTTACTGCAAAATTTGGTTGGTCTACTGTAGAGGGTTCGAGTATTTTTTTTTTTTTTTTTTTAAATAAACTTTTATTTTGTTATATTTTTTACATATGAGTATCTTAACCTACAAAACAAAGTTAACAAACAAGGTATATCTCTTTTATTTTTAACATTTAAAAATATTTGGATTTTTTTATTGTTAAATTTAATATATAGTAAGTAAAATTATTTCTGTTTCTGTAAGAACAAAACTATTGTAATATAATCTTATAAATACATTGTAAAATTTAAAAAATCAATGTTTAATAATTTTTTTTTTTTTATAAAACTTAACTAACTTAACCTAACTTAACCTAAACTTAAATTTAAATAAACTAACTTATTGACTATAAAATAGCACAAATGCTTTTAGAAATTAAATTAAGATGTATTTAACCACCAATAATCTTTATTTATAGCTTAATCTTTTTCTGATATGGACATTTCATATCTTAAATTATCTCCGTTAATATTGCCTGGGATATACTCGATTTTTTTGCATGTAGCCCGTCTACTATAATGAAATAGTATAGGGACATGATCTTGGTTTTGAGTGTATCTATATTTGTCTAAGAAGATGAAGTGCTCAGGAGCTATAAAACCCGTGAGCAAGGTCTTCTTAATGTACTCCTCATTGTGGTAAAATATATGTGATATTAAACCATTTTCTGGAGTTTTTAGTGCTCTATCAAAATGACTTCTGATTAATTTTATCATAAAATTATCTATTCTCATGATTTTGGCTTCCTTGTACAAATATTTATTAGAATAAAAATGCTTGTATTCGGAATCAGGCTTTCTATGTTTATTAATACAAACTCTTATGCAAACTATACCTAATGAAGCTGGATGTCTGAAATTTTGTCAAAAATAGTTTAGTGGAATGTCTAAAGTTACTGCAAAATTTGGTTTGTCTACTGCAGAGGGTTCGAGTAGCTGCCATACAACTCCTTCTTTTATATGAGCTTTACACTACACCTGATGAAGCTGGGTGTCTGAAATTTTGCAAAAAATAGTTTAGTGTAATGGCCAAAGTTACTGCAAAATTTAGTTGGTCTACTGCTGAGGGTTCGAGTAGCTGCCATACAACTCCTTCTTTTATATGAGCATTACTCTACACCTAATAAAGCTGAATGTTTGAAATTTTGTCAAAAATAATTAACCGGATGATATAATGTATATGTTACGGTCATACGGGTATCCCAGAGTTGACACAGTCTACTCTACTACACTCTTCCTCGTTTTTGTATTAAAATTAATTATATGAACAGTTCTAAATTTATCATTGTATTTTGAAATACATTTATGGCATATTTTGATTATTAAATTTTATGATAAAAAGCTAATGAAAGCATTAATGGTTTTAACTAGCATTAAAAACCATGAAATTATCTTTTATATTTATATTATAACAAAATAATATTTCTTTCGAATAACTTTGAGTTTAATTATATAAATTATTAATAAATAAGTAAATTAAAAGAATAAATTTAAAAATTTTTTGAAAATTTACATAATTAACCAAGCGTACTAAATCATTCAACAGTAAGTAAACTACAGCTAAAAATCCTGAAAAGGAGTAGTTGCTGCATGTGTGTAAAATTTTATTGAATTGGATAAAAGTATATCATTGCTAATATTCTTGAATTAATAAAATAATTAGAAAATGTTTTTAGTATTATAAAGTAAATTTGGTTAGCCATGTCTTACGATCAAACTAATAAAAGCGTTTATGATTTTGAAATGACTTGTGGACTTCCCATTAAATTCTGTAGGTCAAGAACGACACTTGAAACATATTTGTCGTTATCAACATTTTAGAAAAACAAGTAAAGAAACACTCAGTCGGTGCAACCGACTTAGAAATACCCTACACCTATTTGGTTCAAATTTAATAACATATCCATAAGTCATTTTAACACCATAAAAGCTGTTATTAATTTGATCGTAAGACATAGCTAACCAAATTAACTTTATAATACTAAAAACATTTTCTAATTACACTATCTCTTAAAAAATGTTACAAATTCTTACTAATTTATCTATTTAAAAATATTAAAAAACAAACAAACTTGAAATAAATGAAAATATATTTATTCCAATTCAATTACAAAATGAAAAAATTCTAATTATTAAATTTTGTGATAAAAAGATAATCAAAGCATAATATATTTAATAATCAAAATTTTTCAAAATTGCAATTATTTTCAATGGTTAGAAAAGCTTATAAACGCAAAATATGCAATAAATGTATTTCTAAAATACAATTACAAATTTAGACCTTTTCATATAATACATTTAAATATAAAAATAAATTTTACATAAATACAGCAAATACCTTTGAACATAGCTGAACCTCTACAATTAAGTCTAAATTTCGGGGAGACACATAGGAAATAGGAAATTCATCAAAATAGCGGGATTATATTTTGAGTTATGGTGTTTTTAAGATATATGTTTGTTAGCCCTTGAACTTTTCAAGGGTTCCAGAACCCGAAACCATGGTACGATTTCGTCTATATGCAGTCCCCGACATACTTTCATTACTAGTTAACCCTTGTACACAATTGGAATGTTCTATCTTAATTTTAAGTTACTAGTTTTATTAATTTCGATGATAAGCTTTTACACATTGGAGGGTCTAAGAGAGGTACTGAGCCACCACTCCAATTGATCCAAAATTAGAGGGACACGCAGGAAATAGTAAAGAACACCCATGTGCCAAATTTGAAGCTTCTACCATTGTTTGAAGTTACTATCTTTATTAATTTCGAAAATATGCTTTAAGGTCTTCGGAACTGAGTGGCTCGTCCCCACCCACTTCTCTAATTGGGCTCAAATTTCAAGGAGACTAAGGAAATCGAAATCATGCACGTTTGGCCTAAATTCGACCAAAATGTTCTAAGTTCCGAAGGTATTGTCCAATCGTCACCGTACGCAATCGCCGCCGTAGTTTCATTACCAATAACCTACAGCACAAATTTCATGAAGATAGCATCATTAGTTGTTGAGTTATCGCGATTTTTTATATATGTTCGTTAGCCTTTCGATCGATTAAAAGGTCCAGAATCCAAACCCTTGGGCTGATTTTGCCTTATGAAGTCCGCGCTGTACTTTAAGTACTAGTTAACGCTTGTACACAACTTGAACGTTCTATCTTAATTTTAAGTTACTATTTTTAGTTATTTAGATTATAAGCTTTTAAAACTTGGGAGGTCTTAGAGGGGTACTGAATTACCACTCCAATTGATCCCAAATTAGGGGGATACGCAAGAGATAGTAAAGAACACGCTTGTGCCAAATTTGAAGCTTCTACATTTTTTCAAGTTGCTATCTTTATTAATTTTAAAGATATGCTTTAAGGTCTTCGGAAATGTATGGCTGGTCCCCGACTCACTACTCCAATGGGGCCCAAATTTCCAAGACACTTAGAAATAGGAAATAGGAAGGGACACCCTGATACCAAATTTGGAGGTTCTATCTTCATTGGTTCCGGAATTATGCTCGTTTGGCCTAAATTCGATCAAAAAGCTCTAGGCTCCGAACCCATGGTCCACTCCCGAAATTACGCAATCCCCGAAGTAGTTTCATTACTAGTAACCTACAGCACAAATTTAATGGAGATAGCGTCATTAGTTGTTGAGTTATCGTGATTTTTTATATATTTTCGTTAGCCCTTCGATCGATTAAAAGATCCAGAATCCGAACCCATGGGCCGATTTCGCCCATATGCAATTCCAGTCGTACTTTTAGTCCTAGTAACCTACAGTTAAAATTTCATCATGATAGCTCCATTAGTTTTTGAGTTATCGTGCCTACGGACGGACGGACGGATGGACATGGCTATATCGACTCAGGAGGTCACGCTGATCACAATTATATTTACTTTTCCACATCTAGCTCGCTTCCTTTAGGTGGTTACAAACACCATACCAAAGTTAATATAACCCCTTTACTTATTCTATAGGTGTAGAGTATAAAAGGGCTTGACTTTATATTGAACAAAATGGTTGATATTCATAATTACAATACCAGAAACAAGTCCAACTTTTATCTAACGTTTTTCAAAACAGAAAACTGTCTCTCCAGCAGTTTAAAATTTTATGATGAGCTATAGAATGAAATTAAAATAATTAGTAATTTTTGCAAACTTAAAAAGAAAATAAATGAGTATATTACAACTGATACATACGAGTAGCTTTGGTAATTAAGTGTTACGTAAATGTAAACTGAAAATTCAATTGAATTATTTTTAAAAGTTGATTGAATTAAAATTAAATAAAACTAAAATTAAAATTAGAAAAATAAATAAAATTAAAAGAACAATAACATTAAAATTAATATTCAAATTAAAACTAAAATTGAAAATAAAATTAAAATTACAGTTAAAACTAAAAATAAAATTAAAATTAAAGTTAAAATTAAAATTAAATTTGAAATTAAAATTAAAAATAAAATTAAAATTAAACATAAAATTAAAGTTAGAATAAAAATTAAATTAAAATTGAAATTGGAATTAAAATTTATTTATTTATTTATTTCATTAACCAAAACAAGGTTTTTACAAACAAAAAAAAAAGAAAATATCTTATACTGTTATTCATAATTTAAAATTTTAAACAGAATTTACAAAAAAAAAGGTGTACGAACAATTAACAAAAATTAGAATATTTAGGTCAAATTACAATACAAAGTTTTTTTTACTGTACAAAATATTAAAAATTTAAACAAAAAACAAAAAATGCTTACCGAACAAAAACAAAAAAGCAAAAGCACTGTATGAACGTAATTACTTATGATATAATATCATATAATATGTTAATATGTACTTGAACTTGAAATTATTATTAAGTTTACAAAATAGGTTCATTTAAAAATTTTTGCTTAAGTTTATATTTAAAAGTGTTTTTAGATATATCTGTTGAAAAAAGATAACTATGTTTATTAAATGTAGTGCAACATCTGTTTATAGGTTCATTATTTGCGTATTGAGTTCTGTGAGTATTTTCAATCAAAAATTTAGTGTTTCTTGTTTGTCTAACTTCGTTATTTATTCTGAATTTATACGTTAGAAACTGAATATCAATATTTTTATTTAAGATGTCGAAAGTGAAGCAGGATGAAAGAATTTCCCTGCGTGATGCAAGAGTTAACATTTTCAAGGTATTTAGTCTTGTAATGTAACTTGGAAGAGTGGAGTACTCTGAAGGATCATATTGGTTTCTTAGAGCAAATAAAAGAAACTGTTTTTGAACAGATTCAATTCTTTTAGAGTGTGTTTGAAATGCCGGATCCCAAACAATGTGACCATATTCTAAAGTAGATCGAACCAAAGAACAATAAAGTGGTTTTGTTACTGCTACGTTATTAAACTCTTTGGCCCTTCTTTTAATGAAACCTAACATTTTATTTGCCTTTGCAATCATGTGTTCGTAATGAAGATTAAAATTTAATTTATCATCCAAAAGAATCCCAAGATCGGTCATGCTATTCACCCTTTCGAGAGCTAAATTGTCTATTGAATAATTGAAAAGTATTGTATTTGTTTTACGTGTAAAGCTTATGACCTTGCATTTCTCAATATTTAGTTCTAATCTATTGGATATGCACCATTCATGTAAAGAATGCATGTTTTCTTGAAGTAATTGAACATCAGAGTTATTCTTAATAACATGAAAAATTTTAAGATCGTCAGCAAATGCAATATGAGATACACCTAATAATTTTTCAGAAAGATTTGAAATAAATACATTGAATAGAAGTGGACCTAAATGGCTACCTTGAGGCACACCAGAAGTAACATAAATTGGGTTTGACAAATGGCCTTGGAATTTTATGTTCTGAGTTCTTCCAGTAAGATAACAGCCAAGCCATGCCAAGAAAGAACCAGATATGCCCAAAGTTTCAAGTTTCTTCAGCAAAATATTATGATCAACACGATCGAAAGCTTTGCTAAAGTCCGTATAAATTGCGTCAACTTGGTAACCCTTCTCCATTTCATTTAAGATTTCAGAAGTGTAAACTACAAGATTTGTAGTAGTAGAGCGACCTTTTCTGAAACCATGCTGTTGTTCATTTAGTTTCATATTAATAATAGGTGTGATTTTGCCCACCACAATTTTCTCAAACAATTTTGGGATAGTCGAAAGGATGGCTATTCCTCGATAGTTTTCAACAGAAGCTTTGTCTCCTTTTTTATGAATAGGGGTAAAAAAAGATGATTTCCAAGCAGATGGGAAGGTGCCTGACGAAAGTGATATATTAAATATAATGTGAAGTGGATATGTCAAATAACTAATGCAATTGTATAAAAAAGAAGGAGCAATTAAATCCGGGCCCACACCTTTTTTAAGATCGAGGTTATTAATTGTAATTGAACTAAAGTTATAATTGAATTAGTATTACTAACCGAGTTTGAAATTGGGATATTGATGGATACGTCAAGCGGACGAAAAACTTTTTGAAAGCAATCTGCGAAGAAATTATAGATTACATTAGGATTTGAAGAGAAAACATTGTCTTTAGACATAGAGTTTGGATATCCACAAGTCTTTCGTTTTGTATTGACAAAATCAAAAAATTTTTTTGGATCCGTAATTAATTTACTACCGATCTCGGATACACAATTGTCATATGCCAAATTTGATTTGTTTTTAAATTCTAAAGCGAGATCCTTATACATATTTAATAAATTAGTATCAGGCTCCTAGAAAATAAATACTGTTGAGTCAATGTTCTGTTGTCTTAACAGTTCGTCCCAATTAACAACCGATAAAGCATTATTAATGCTTTGATAATCGGCATTAAGAAAATCAAATACAATATTATTATTGTAAGATTTAGCAAAAAGTGGCGTGATGGAAGAAAATTCAAAGATGACTGCGTTATGATGAAGTGAGTTGGAGAATAAATTAGCTGTATCATCAGCGAGTTTAACTTCCACTTTATCATATGCATTAGAAAATGCAAGATCTAACCACTTATTATTTTTGTTAGGAAATCTGATAATTTGCTGTAAGTCGTTACCATAAAACTCACTGATAATATCAAAATCAGTTTCGTCATTAAAATTAATTGGTAGTAGCAAGTTATCAGAATCGTCTACTATAAACGATAGTGAAGGACGATTGAAATCCCCAAAAATGAATATTGAATCATCCTCATTCAATTTTGATATAATACCATGATATATATCAAAGAAATCAGAATATGAGGAATTGTCAGTATTGGGCGGAAAGTAAACGATTCCAAGGTATAAAAAATTTTTACCTAAGTTCACTTTTATAAATTTATGATCGAATAAAATAGATGTCCTAGTATGTAATGGAGTACTAGACAACTCGTTATTAACTGCAAGAAGAACACCGCCTCCACGGGAACAGTTTGTAGAATTGTAATCCCTGTCTTTCCTGTAAATTGACCAATTACTGTCCAGTATTTCTTGATTTTTGAAGGAATCATTTAGCCAGGTTTCGGTAAAAGCTAACACGTTGAATTCACAGGACTTAGCATCAACATATAGTTTTTTTTAGCTTACCTCTCATACCACTACAATTATGATAGAAGATTTTAAGTTTATTATTATCTTAATTTTTATGTACCTTAAAGCTAGATGATGTATGAACAGAAACTAGGTTAGTATTAATGCTATTTTTTCCCACTAAGGGGACGAAAAAAGTCACTGCTACTTTTTCTAATTCTTTGTAAATAATCGGTTCTTTTGCTTTTAAGGTGACTGCTATAGGCTTGTAGATCTTTTTTGACCGATTTAGAAGAGGCCCCGAAACCTTCATGAAATTTAACAAATAATTTCATTAATTCCTTTGGGTTAGACGGTAAACCTTCTTGATCAATAAAAATTTTAATATTGAGTTTGGTTTTACCGTCAACACAAAGGTCATCATCTTCCTTATGCAAATAGGCTAAATAGAGTCTTACATTTTCGTAAATTTTTTGATCTGTAAAACGCGACAGAACATAAGTATGATCATCTTTCGCTAACGCGTTTTTCGTTAATCTAACTATAGGAGGCATTAAAGGATTAACGAAACTTGCATTGGAAGGAGTAGAAATAGATGCTATTGGCGTATTAATACATGAAGTTGTAATGCAGTTAAAATTTGAAATTTGTGTACATGGAGTACCGAATATAATTGTTTCTCCCTGCTTACAGTTAGGATATTTGTGTTTAGACGTTATTGGAGTTGTTGTGCTAATTAAATTTGAATTTGAATTTGTGGTAATTAAATTTGAATTTGAATTTGTAGAAGTGGTTGAATTGCACATTGTGTTAGTCATTATACTTGAATTTGTACTACTAACCGAAATTTCAAGTAAATTTAAATCTGGCTTATTTAGCGAATAAGTAACTAAGTTAGACGGATGCAAATAGTTATCAAATTTAACTGGTGTTTGAGTTAATAAAATGGGTTGTGTATTGTATGAATTTAAACTATTGTTATTATTATTATCATTATTATTATTATTATTATTTTTATTATTATTATTTTTGTGTAAAATAGGCTGTGTTTTGTGTTTGCTTATAGTATTTTTTTTTTATTTGTGGACTTAGTGTTATTGCGTGCATTTCTGTTCTTGTTTTTTTCTGTGATTGTTTTGCTATTAACATTATTGATATTAAGTTTAATTTTATTTTTATTTTTTACTGAATCTAATTTACTTTTTACTGAATCTAATTTACTATTGTTTGACTGTTTACCTATATGTTTAAAGATGGATATTTTTGTCCCTTTGTTCCACAATTTAATATTATTTATTTCCTGGACTTTTGTTTCCGGTACGCTAAGTTTGAAAGTATGATACTGCGGTTTATATTTCAGCCACTTAGGTGTGATTAATTTACAATGAACCTCTTCAAAATTCAACCTCTTTTTTATGAATCTGACTAGTTTCTCCTCTGTTGTATTAGTGCTAAGGTTGGAAATCCTTAAGTTAAATTTAGGTTTAATTGTAACTTCTGGTGGATCAACTGCTTCTATTTCGATTGAAATGTCGTCATATTTTTCTTTGGTTGATTCAATGTTAACCGTCTTAGCCTTATCTACATCATTTATTTCATCAAATAGTGATTTAGCTGCATTGTTTGAATATAGATAATTCTGATGCGAAGCACTGCAAATTTTAACACCATCCTGAATTGTCTCTATTTTGGCCTTAAGGATATCTAAATCGGCCAATACTACATCTCTAAAGCTCATTGAAATATCAGTTTTATTTATATTTTCTGAATTAGAGATGAAAAGTTGCTTTAAATTGTCCATCGCATACAAAAGCTTATTATTAATTGGATCTTGTGCTAATGAATTTTCAATAATGTTCTTAAACGTTGAAATTTCCGTTTTTAAATTATTTGTTTCAACTTTAATTAGCTCACTAACACTTCTTTTTTGATCATTTTTGAAATTATTAAGAGTGTTATTTAGTAGTTCGAAATTTCTTTCCATTTCCGTAAAGCTGGCTGTATTGTTCTTTACAACTTCCAATAATTTCACAACTGTTCCTTGAAAATTTTCTCTAACGGCATTAATGTTTGACGATATTTCATGAGAAAATTTTCTCAGATAAGTTTGTTGATCTAAACAATCTTCACAAACAAAATGCTGCGTCAAGAAGTTGTTATACCAATTTCTAGGAGCGTTTAAGCAAACCCCATGAAATTTACGGTTACAGAACCCGTTACAAGTTACTGAATCTGCTTTCATTTCAGTAACTAAACAATTAAACAATTGTTTACACTGCAATTAAACAATGAAATAAACTAGAAAAGTAGGTTTTAATAAATAAAACAAATTAAAATAAAAGTGAAATAAAACTGAATTATTAAAAGTGAAAATTGTATTTGTTTATCATATTGTAGATTGCATTGTATAAAAGACGACAACTTCAACTTCAAACTAATATCGCCCTTTGCTGGAAATTCGAGCTTTTTGTGCTTTTAAATTTACATAAAAAATCCGTTTTGTGTAATTTATATTAGACTAATATTACACGAAACTAATTTTTTTTTGCTATACATAATAAAATTTATGGCAACAATGTTGTCAACAATTCTTGCGTTTGAAATTTGCTTAAAGAAAAAATTTATAATTTTTTCAATTATAAAAAGTTTTTAAGTATTTTTGAATTTTATTCCTGTAGCTTAACGCTATAAAGAGAGTATAATTTTGTACACTTATTACACAAAAAAATATATAATGTTCTGAAAATTTGATGATTTTTCTAAATAAATACATATGTATACATATTTACTGAAGTCAAGTAGCCAAAATTCGAGTTAATGCTGTCCTACATATAGAAAACTGTACTTTTTTCTAAACATTTTAGTACGATTTGAACTATGTTGTATGTATTCTGTATCCTAATTAAAAAGTTTATTCATAGAGCATAATATGTAGAACAAAATTTAACATACCTATCAGAATTCATAAGTAAATAAGTCAACTACTTAGTATTATTATTATATTGAAGCTGCCAAAATACAAAATAATAGTTAAGTTGACAGAAGTCATTGACAGAAAAATCATCAAATTTTCAGAACATTATATATTTTTTTGTGTAATAAGTGTACAAAATTATACTCTCTTTATAGCGTTAAGCTACAGGAATAAAATTCAAAAATACTTAAAAACGTTTTTATAATTGAAAAAATTATATAAATTTTCTTTAAGCAAATTTCAAACGCAAGAATTGTTGACAACATTGTTGCCATAAATTTTATTATGTATAGCAAAAAAAAATTAGTTTCGTGTAATATTAGTCTAATATAACTTATTAAATATAAGAAAAAAAAAAAAAAAAATAGATAAATAAAAAATTAATATATTTATACTTTTGATTTTAATTTTGTGCAGGAACTCGTTAAAGAGATTCCTAAATTTTGAATTTAAGGACCATATAGCCCAGGCCACGGTCCAAGTAGCTAATTTAATGTTTATATTATTTATTTAAATTTTAATTGATTTACTGTAATTTATGAATACTTATAATAAAGAAAAAAAAAAAAAAAAAGTCGAGATATTTTTTTAAAATCACAATTTTAAGATTTATAACATATCTACAAAGATATTAAAAAAAAATAACCAACTAATTAAAAAAGTGGTAAATTTTTCCTCCCCTTATTCCATTTCTAAATTTAGTAGCTACATAGGCAAATAAGCACTGCATTTCAATAATAAAATCTGAAATTTTTACTACAAATGTATGTACATATACAAAAAATGGTTCTGAATTCTTTATTTTACTTTATATTTTACCTATTTGTCTAGGAGTAAATTACTCTTTTTACAGCTACACCACACCGCCTCTTGAAAAAGAGTAGATGAAAGGAGTAGATAATTAAATATTTATTTTATCTAAATTAAAGCATACGACGTACAATTTTTATACGGGAGTACGTCAATATGTCTATCTATATATCAGTAAATTGATACGCGCGTACACACAAAAATATTTATTTGAATGTTTAAGTTTAGTACAAAAAATTTTATTAATTTCATATAATAGTTATATTTTGAATTTTTTTCAATATAAGATATTTTTTAAAACATAGGTAATTTTAGAAATATAAGAAAAACCAAAAACCATTTGTCAATTTGTAAATTTTAAAAATCCGATTACAGTACATCGCGTTACGCGTATTTTGGTTGCTCTCATGTAAATTCATGTACCTATTTATTTGTAAATTTTTTGACAGAAATTATACGTCAACTTTTATTTAAGTTGAAGATTATTGTTTAGTTTTTTCTTGCGAACATATTATAGGTATTTTCAATTATTTTGAATGTATGTTTTTTTAAAAATAAAATATTATTTTAAAATATTTTATTTTGACAACTTAATCGTAGCAACATCAGAAAAAACAATTACAATTATTTAATACGCTTTGTCAAATTTTAAAATTTTAAATTCCGAAGTACAGTACATAACATACCTACTTATTTCAAAATTTTTAGACAGAAACTGCACGTCGTACGCATTTATTCTGGTTGATCCCTAAAGAACACATAATTTTTTTTAAGAAAAGTAATTTTTTTGTTTCTGCAAACATATTATAGGTAGGTATTTCAATTATTTTGAAAATATGTAATGTATATTTTAAAAAAAATATAGGTATTTTTAAAAAAAATATTATTTTAAAATATTTTATTTTTAGAACAATAACAACATAAGAAAAATCAATAACATTTTTATATGCTTTGTCAATGTTTAAATTTTAAAAATTCGAAGTACAGTAAGCTATTCTCATGTAATACCATGTACTTAACTACTAATTTAAAACTTTTTGTTAGCAATTATACACCATAAGCATTGATTTTGGTTAGGCCCTAAGGAACAAATCATTTAAATTACAAATTATTTTTTTAAGAAAGATTTTTCGATATAATATTTTTGCAAACATATTTTATAACAACTTTTGTAATACAGCTCTCAAACGTAATGGCAACTACAGAATATATTTCAAAAGTCGGTTATTTTATTGTTATAAAAAACAAAAAGCATCAAACATTTACGAAGTAGCAAAATAATTTTTTAAAGAAAAAAAAAAAAAAATACATACAGTAGAGCTCGCTTATAACGTCCACGAAGGGACAGAAAATATTCGTCGTAATAAAAGAATGTCGTTTTAAAAGAATGTTGTGAACTTTGAAAAATTAGTATAAGACTTGAACATTGTAGAATGTGCTAATTATAGAATGGACACACTAAACTCATTTGCTAGAATTTTATTTGATGTGTCAGCCTCAAGCCTATGTATACTGCTTTTTCTTCTAGTGAAATTTTTATTGTATTTTTAATGCGTTATTAGGATTTTTTTTTATCAAAAATAAATATAAAATTACTAAATTAATCATCAAGCAACATTATTAGATATAATAAGTTTAAATACATTTTTAGGTAAAATTTAATTCTTTGGCAAAAAGTGTAACGTTTATTATAATTAAAATTGAACAGAGTTCGTTATAAATGAAAACTACTGTATAAACCAAATGTATTGCTTTCATTTCGAACCGAACTCATTTTTTTCACTGGAATTTTGGAGAGATAAAGAAAAATAAAACAAAAAAGTTTCAATCTCCTTGTTCATTGAACATTTGAACTAAACAAAAAAAAGAAAGACATAAGTCGGTGCATATAATAGTTTGATTGAGCTGCGAGTTACAACCGAAAATGAATTACTTTTACCCAGAAAGTCGGCGCATAATATTAGAGTCATAAGCCTTAACTTTTAACAGCGTGACCGTTAAATTCAAATTTACGTTAAATCAAAGACGGGTTTTCACCTGAAAAAACGCAATATTCTAAAAAAAAATATCATTGTCCTATGAAAACAAAAAAAACCTTTCTTTTGGTTGTTGTCTCATTAAAATTGGTCAAATAGTTTGTCCTAAAAAGGGATGTTTGTATTTGTATGGGAAAAAATAAGCCAATTAAATATTATGATTATGTGGCCAATCAGTTAAGGTTAGGGTTTCCATGGAAATCAAAAATATGATATTGTTTAAAATTTTAAAATTAAAAATTATTTTTACATTAAACTACATAAAATTAAAATACATAAAAAATTTTAAATTCTAATTAGAACCTTTTATTATAATTATTATTTTGAGTCTTTTTTATAATTAAGAAAAAAAAAATCTGAAAGTCTATAATTGTTCTCAAAAAAACTAAAGTCATTATTCAATTCAAAGTTATTTTTATCACAGAAAAACAAAGTTGACTGTGAAGGGTTTTTCCACCCGAAATTCAGTGATATCACTGCTGCCGTAACAGAAAAAGTAAAAATTACACCAGGTTTAGTGTGATATTGCGAGACTTGCCATACAGCCTCTCCGGGAACAATACAAATGTCAATGTAAAAATTAAAAAAATTCAATTCAATGAAAAACACTTAGGTAATTTCATTTCAACGTTCGAATCCATGCTTGAGTTTTAATTTTTAAGACAGCTACTAGGTCTTAAATATTAAAACTTCAATGGGGAAGGTTCCCAAATTTTTTTAGCAAACTTATGATGGATCTGCCCATCCCCCTCCTGTCTCAACACTTCCAATATTTGGAATTTTACCTAGAATTTTATTATCTAAGCAAAAATCCTTTAAACTAAGAGACAATTTCTTCAATATAAAGAACCCCCTTCAAATTTGTAAAAAAAAAAATTGAACAGGTATTCAAATTACAGATGTTTAAAAATAAGCAAAATTTCATTTTTCGAGAACTTATAGCTCCTAAATAGGGGGCTTGACAAAAACATTTTGTTAACCGAATCCTATAATTCCTTAATAGTGAAGCTATTTAGGCACATTTTTACAAAATTTTTTCAACGTGTAAAATAAACTATAATATTTTTTTAATAAACGACTGAATTTCTTAATTTTGATTTTCATTATTTCATATATTTTTTTGAATTATTACCATAGGTAATATATAATTAAGAAATTGTGTGCAATACTTAAGTGTGTTCAAAGGTATTTGCTGCATGTATATAAAATTTTTTTTTATATTTAAATGAATTATATGAAAAGTTCTAAATTTGTAATTATTTTTTAGAAATACATTTATTGCATGTTTTGCATTTATAAGCTTTTCTAATAGGTATTCGGAATATATACTAGGAAGTTAAATTAATTTCAATTTTTAAAAATTTTAATTAATAAATTTTATAATAAAAACCTGATCAAAACTTAAATGGTTTTAGTTTACATTACATTGTCGCTACGTTCTATCTATAAAGCAGGGTTAGTGTCCAATCGGTGACAAAGGTATAATTTATAAAACGGATAGCTCTATTTTATACTTTGTCGATATATCGATTAGGATTTTGCTTGCTGATAATTCCCCTAACATTTATTTCTGGCCACTATATAGTTGGCCTTTTTGGACTGTGATTTCCTTTTGTGTTAACACCAACACTGTTACACTCACCCTATTTATGGATGTTTGTCAAATTATTGTTTACATGACTTTTCGGGAAATTTTTTGCTGTTGTGCTAATCTGTCGGTTAATATTACAGCGACCATGAAATTTATAGCAAGCCATAAGGGTGCTGCCATCTGCGAAACATTCCTGGGAATACTTTTTAATTCATAATGATTGCCTTTTTTAATTTTCAAAGTTTACTTTCTGTAATATTACTTCTAATTTGTACTTGCGTTTATTTAAGGTCTTTATTTCCAAGTATAATGGAATGCTTGCAATATTTTGAAAATTGGGTAGAATTGGCGAAAGAAAATCCCCATATGTAGCTGTAGCGTTTGTTTTAATGGCATGTTCAATTTTGTTTTGGTCATAAAAATATAATTAGCTATTAAATTGAAAATGTTAATTGTGTAATGAATGAAATTAAGTTTTATAACTGTATATAGTAGTTTTTCGTAAAATATAAAAAAAATTTAAAAAATTAAGATACTTTGATTTGGAAGTTATTTAAAGACGGTCATTGAAAAGGGTTGGGAACAGGACAGATTCCTGAGAGACACCAGTATTTATTTTGAATTGGTTGGATGTATAATCATCCACAAGTACTGGAATCGTGCGATTCGAAAGAAATTCCCAATCCATTTTAAGAAAACCCTACTAAAACCTAAATGTTTGCATTTTGCTATTGAAGCATTATGACACACTTTCAAACACTTTAAATATATCCAAGGCCACCACATCAGATTCACCGAAAGGCTGTTATTTAGCTTCTCGCAAAGGAAATTCGTGAGATCACCGGTTGAACGATGGTCACTGAACCCGTATTGTAGATCAGGAAGGAACCCTTTGCGAGCAATGTATTTCAAAAGCTTTATGTTTACAATAAGAATTTGAAATAATAGAATAAGTTTTTCTAATAGCCATTGAAGTGCTCCCATACGAACCGGTCAATATATTTGTCTCAAATCCTTCAATATTTGCATCACTGTTCGTATCCTAAAGTAAATTTTACGAAAGGTTACTTGGTGGATTTTGTGTTGACCAGCAAATTCGCTTTTTTATTAGGGTCTGACATAATTCTGTTAGTTTTATAAACAAGAAAAAGGAGTCGCTTACATCCGCCTTTATCCCCTTTGCACTAAAAGAAATTGCTCTTCTTTGGCAAGTGGAGCAATCTACGCTTTATTCTTTGGGTGAGTAACAACTTTTACTTGTGCGAAAGCATAATGAACAATCGAAATCTTTGAAAAAGTTGTTTAAACCTCACCAAGGTTGTAATGTCATTGGAGGAATGCTTCCATTGATCACTAAACTCATACGGAAACTTGTTTTCACCAAACAATTGTCGGAGCCCTCAAGAGGCTTACTGAAACCACGTACCTTTCCAAACCAAATGTGTAGTCAGAAACATATATAAGAGATTCTACTTGATCAGTTCAGGGACTCTCGTGAGATTTTAGACAAGTTTAGAAATCGGGAACGTTGATGAAAGTAGTTCAACTTTCTTCCTAATTGAGTTTTGACTCAAAGAAGAATTACTTGAGAAATGAAGCCAATCTCTGTTTCGGACATTGACATCCCCAGCCAGAACAATTTCAGTTTTTGGGCATAACTTCAAATTTTCATCGAGCTGCCTCAAGAGACTTTAAATCTCTGTAGCAGTTTCACTTTCATTTCAGTTGGCTGATCTGTATAAGAAACAGCAATGTATGGCATGTTTTCCCACAAGAAGTTTGACCCAGATGTAATGGAAGATTGAGCTAGAAGCTTTATATTGGTGAAGGATGTTGAAAAAGATAACATTTTTAATAAAGATAACGATGCCTCTTTTAGGCACGAATTGTGAAACAAACGAGTAGCCTATAATAATAAAATTATCGCTTTGGCAACTAACTAGCGTTCAACAAAGTTCTAGGAAAGCTTGCTGTACAAAATTTAAATGGCATTCAACGGCATGAAAATTCGGCTGCAACCCACGTATGGTACAAAAATTGATAAAAAACCTGGCACTTTTGTAGGGAATTAAAGTCTCTTTTTAAAAGAATATTAATTTTTAAATTTTAATAACAGAAAAGTTAAAACTTGAAAAAAAGAACAAAATATGTGTAATACAAATTTTATTTTAAACAAATAAACTAAGGAAAAGTCATAAAAACAAAAAAAATATTAAAATAAATTTAATAGAGAAAGAAATTTATATTTGAATTTAAAATTAAAGGAAAAAAAATAAAATGCATATATGTACGATTTGTTCGTTTTAATTAGTGGTTTACACTAATTTAATTTTTTTAGAAGTTAGAAAATGATTTATAAAAGTCCAACAGTTTTATCTTCCACGATAAAATGGCGAAAAACTATATGTACCCCTTCTGAATGACGGTACAATCATAAACTCATTCTAAGCAAAACCACATGCAAATATAGATTTCAAAAGAAATAAGTAATGAAAAAAACAAAGGGTTTTATTTTAAAAATTCTATAGAAACCCAAAGAAACAGTCAGTCGCAACCAACTTACAAATACCCTAAACAAATTTAGTGAGAAATCCAAAAGACCTTTTTAAAAAATAAAAGAAATAGAATTTTAAACACATGCAACAATTACTTCTTTTCAGGATTAATAATTGAGCTGTACTGCATTGACTGTTTAATGATTTAGTGCCCTTGATTAATTAAATTTAATTTATTCTCTTAATTTACCTTTTCTTCAATGTTTTACATTTATCAATTTTTATTATTCTAATTCTTTTAAGTTCAAAAATTCTGGCTAGAATTAATTTATAGGGTTATAGAAATCGTATGTAGTTTTTCATGAAATAAAACTTGATCAACATTAAAAGTACAGAAAAGATTAATTTCAGATTGAAATATCGCGACTAAAATTGGTTAATTCTCATCCTGGTTAATTTTGAGCACTTCAGTTATAAATTAGTATTACAATCATAATGCTACTGTTATTTGTGTCACTAATTTTCAATTTAATTAATAAACTCAATGTTTTTCGAGAGATATATTAATTTGTGATAATATATATCTCAAGTTTTATATAATTTGATGGTTTTTAATGTAAATTGAAATCGTTAATGCTTTTATAAGCTTTCTGTAACAAATTCAAATATTCAAAATTTTCAAAATTGAAATTAATATAAAATCTTAGTATTGTCATCTATTAGAAAATCTTATATATATGCAAAATAAGCACAAAATGTATTCTAAAATACAATGACAAATTTTGAACTTTTTATATAATTTATTTAAATAAAAAAATAAACTTTACACACATGCAGCAAATATCTTTGAACACAAAATATCGTACACAATTTCTTAACTACATATTACTTATGGTAATAATTCAATAAAATATAATATGATATAATAAAATTAAAAAAAAAAAATTAAATCGTTTATTAAAAAAATATTTTTTATATTCAATTTATAAAATATAATGCATAATATGTTTTATAATAAAACGCTTAGCCTTTTAAATATATAAAGTGTTAACTAAGAACGAAAACGGGAAAGAACCCTCTTGTATCAATCAATTTTTCATTCATTAAAAAAATCATTATTAATTTCGAAGATAAACTTTTAAAATTTAGGATTTCTTAGGAGGTACCTGGTCTAAATTCGGTTCTAAATAAGGGGACTAAATTCGGCGACACAAAGGAATAGGAAAAAACTCCGTTATACCAAATTTAAAGCTTCTACGTTTATTTCAAGTAACTATCTTTATTAATTTCGAATATATCCTTTAAGATCTTGGGACTAGCAAGATGTTGTACACAAACCAATATTCCAATACATCCAAAATACGAACACAAAGCTAATAAGAAAGAAACCCTTGTGCCTTAAATTTTAAGGTTCTATCTTTTAGGTTTCGAAATTATGTTTGATCCAATTCGATCAAAAAGTTGTAGGATCCAAACACATTGTTCGACCTAGATCGTACGCAATCCCTGCTGTATTTTTACTACCGGTATCCTACAGCACAAATTTCATGAAGATAGCGTCATTAGTTGTTAGGTTATCCTTATTTATTTAATGTTCTTATTTATTATGTTCATTAGCCCTAAGTTGGATTAAAAGGTCCAGAGCCCGAACCAATGGGCCAATTCCGCCTATATGCCTTCCTCGCCGTACTTACAATACTAGTTAACCCTTGAACACAATTGGAACGTTCTATCTTTTTTTAAGTTACTAATTTTATTAGTTTCGATGATAAGATTTTAAAACTTGGGAGGTCTTAGAGAAGTACCTGAACCATAACTGATTATAAATTGGGAAGACACGCAGGGAATAGTAAATAACACCGTTCTTCGAAATATGAAGCTTCTATATTTCGTTCAAATAATAATCTTTATAAATTTCGAAGATTTCAACTCGTAGAACGTTCCAATTGTGTACAACGGTTAACTAGTATTGAAAGTATGACGCGGACTGCATATGGGCGAAATCGTACTATGGTTTCAGGTTCCGGAACCTTTGAAAAGTTTAAGGGCTAACAAACATATACCTTAAAACACCATAACTCAAAAACTAATGACGCTATTTTGATTAAATTTAAGTTCTAGGTTACTAGTAACGAAAGTAATAGGAGAATTGCTTCTGGCCAAGTTTGGACAATGAGTTCGGATTCTAGAAGCTTTTGATCGAATTTAGGCCAAACGAGTATAGTTTCGAAACCAAAGATAGAACATTATATTTGGGGCACAGGTGTTTCTTCTTATTTGATTTGTATACGTGAAATTTTGGATGAATTGGAAAAGCGGTTGTGTATCACCCCCACTATTCCTAAGACCGAAAAGCATATATTCGAAATTAATAAAGGTTGAAACTTCAAATTTGATACACTATTTCCTATGTCCCTTCTTATTTAACACTTTTATATTTTTAAAAGACTAAGAATTTTACTATAAATCATATTATTTATTATATTTAATAAATTAAAAACTAAATATTTTTTTAATAAACGACGAAATTTTTTTTTATTTTTATTATATCATATCTATATTTTATTGAATTATTACCATAGTTAATATATAATTAAGAAATTGTGTACGATACTTAAGTTGTAAAATTTATTTTTGTATTGAAATTAATTATATGAACAGTTATAAATTTATCATTGTATTTATGGCATTTTTGATTACTAAATTTTGTGATAACAAGTAAAGAAACAGTTAGTCGGTGCAACCGACTTAGAAATACCCTACACCTATTTGGTTCAAATTTAAGGACATATCCATAAGTCATTTTAACACCATAAAAGCTGTTATTAATTTGATCGTAAGACATAGCTAACCAAATTAACTTTATAATACTAAAAACATTTTCTAATTATATTATCTATTAAAAAATATTACAAATTCTTACTAATTTGTCTATTTAAAAATATTCAAAAACAAGCAAACTTGAAATAAATGAAAATATATTTATTCCAACTCAATTACAAAATGAAAAAATTCTAATTATTAAATTTTGTGATAAAACGAGGAAGATTATAGTTGCCCTTGTCAACTTTTAGATACCCGTGCATACCCACTATGGTGTATAAAATAAACCGAAATTTACTTCCCTTATACATTTAACTCATTACCCCATAATTTTGACGTAAAAAAAAAAAAAAAAATTAACAAAAAAAAAAAATCACAAAACAAAAAACAAAAAACAAAATTTTCATTCATTGTCCCATAACTTAAGCTTAAAAAAAAAAAAAAAAAAATTAACAAAAAAAAAAACCACAAAAAAAAAAAAAAAAAGTTTTCATTCATTGTCCCAAAACTTAAGCTTAAAAAAAAAAAAAAAAAAAAAAAAAAAAAAAAAAAAAAACAAAAAAAAACAAAAAAAAAAAATTGGCCCACCCTAAAAGTCCAATGGTCCGAGTGATGTCCAACTTTGCCAAGTAACTTGCCCTATTAATTTACCTGCCCAATTTTAATTTTAACCTTGTAGCTTTATTAGATTCACAGTTATTGAATCGAAAACTTTGTATGGCAGCCCCCCGAAAATGGGGCCCTAACATTTTGAAACTTTATATAAGTGCTCGATTCATTATATAACTAACCGTGTGTAATTTTCAGCCTCGTAGTATAATTAGTTTTGAAGAAATTCATATTGGTGCAAAGAAGTTGTATGGCAGCCCCCCGTAAATGGGGCCCTAACATTTTGAAACTTCATATAAGTGCCGGAGTCATTATAAAACTAACCGTGTGTAATTTTCATCCCCGTAGTATAAATAGTTTTGAAGAAATTCACATTGGTGCAAAAAAGTTGTATGGCAGCTCCCCGAAGCCTTTGTCCGATTTTAACCAAAAACAATAGGGAACCTAGAAATTGTCTAAAAATGACTTTGTGTGAATTTCAAGACTCTAGCCCTTTTAGTTTTTGAGTTATCGTGCTGACACACGGACGGACGGACGGACGGACGGACGGACAGACACACATAGCTAGATCGACTAATTTTTCGATTCTGAGCCGATACGTACCCTTGACACTATATCTAGCTCGTCTAGATCGATGCGTTACAAACGGAGGAGCAAATCTAATATACCCGATGTCATATATGTATGCACGGGTATAAAGATAATCAAAGCATAATATATTTAATAATCCAAATTTTTAAAAATTGCAATTATTTTAAGTGGTTAGTTTAAATACCTAATAGAAAAGCTTACAAACGCAAAATATGCAATAAATGTATTTCTAAAATACAATTACAAATTTAGACCTTTTCATATAATTCATTTAAATATTCAAATAAATTTTACATAAATGCAGCAAGTACCTTTGAATATAGCTGAACCACTACAATTAAGTCTAGATTTCGGAGACACATAGGACATAGGAAATATATTCTTTGGCTTTGAAATTAAACTCAACCAGAACCAATTCCCATGGTACTTTCATTACTAGTAACCTAGAGTTTAAATTTCATCAAAATACCGGCATTATTTTTTGAGTTATGGTGTTTTAAGATATATGTTTGTTAGTCCTTGAACTTTTCAAGGGTTCCAGAACCCCAAACCATGGTACGATTTCGCCCATATGCAGTCCCGTCATACTTTCAATACTAGTTAACCCTTGTATACAATTGGAACGTTCTATCTTAATTTTAAGTTACTAGTTTTATTAATTTCGATGATAAGCTTTTACACATTTGGGGGTCTAAGAGAGGTCCTGAACCACCACTCCAAATGATCCCAAATTAGGGGGGCATGGAAGAAATAGTAAAGAACACCCTGGGCCAAATTTGAAGCTTCTACATTTGTTTCAAGTTACTATTTTTATTAATTTCGAAAATATGCTTTAAGGTCCTCGGAACTGAGTGCCTGGTCCCCGACCCACTAGTCCAATGGGGTCCAAATTTCAAAGACACTTACGCAATAGGAAGGGACACCCTGATACCAAATTTGGAGGTTATATCTTCATTGGTTTCGGAATTACGCTAGTTTGGCCTAAATTCGATCAAAAAGTTCTCAGTTCCGAACCCATTGTCCAATCCTCACCGTACGTAATCACCGCCGTAGTTTCATTACCAATAACCTACAGCACAAATTTCATGAAGATAGCCTCATTAGTTGTTGAGTTATCGTGATTTTTAATATATGTTCGTTATCCCTGACACCGACTGAAAGGTCCAGAATCTGAACCCATGGGCTGATTTCGCCCTTATACAGCCCGCGCTTTACTTATAGTACTAGTTAACCCTTGTACACAATTTAAACGATCTATCTTAATTTTAAGTAACTATTTTTAGTAATTTCGATTATAAGCTTTTAAAACTTGGGAGGTCTGAGAGGGGTACTGAACCACCACTCCAATTGATCCCAAATTAAGGGAACACGCAAGAGATAGTAAAGAACACCCTTGTGGCAAATTGGAAGCTTCTACATTTTTTCAAGTTGTTATCTTTATTAATTTTAAAGATATGTTTTAAGGTCTTCGGAAATGTGTGGCTGGTCCCCGACCCAGTAGTCCAATGGGACCCAAATTCTCAAGACACTTAGGAGATAGGAGGGGACACCCTGATACCAAATTTGGAGGTTCTATCTTCATTGGTTTCGGAATTATGCTCGTTTGGCCTAAATTCGATCAAAAAGTTCTAGGTTCCGAACGCATGGTCCAATCCCGACCTTACGGAATCCCCGAAGTAGTTTCATTACTAGTTACCTACAGCACAAATTTGATGAAGAAAGCGTCATTAGTTGTTGAGTTATCGTGATTTCTTATATATGTTCGTTAGCCCTTCGATCGATTAAAAGGTCCAGAATCCGAACCCATGGGCCGATTTCGCCCATATGCAATCCCCGCCGTACTTTCAGTCCTAGTAACCTACAGTTAAAATTTCATCAAGATAGCTCCATTATTTTTTGAGTTATCGTGCCTACGGACGGACGGACGGACGGACGGACGGACGGACGGAAGGACGGACGGACGGACGGACATGGCTATATCGACTAAGGCGGTCACGCTGATCACAAATATATATACTTTTCCATATCTAGCTCGCTTCCTTTAGGTGGTTACAAACACCATACCAAAGTTAATATACCCCTTTACCTATTCTATAGGTGTAGGGTATAAAAAGCTAATGAAAGTATTAATCAACATTTAAAACCATCAAATTATATAAACTTTTATATTTATATTATTACAAATTAATATTTCTTTCGAATAACATTGAGTTTAATTATATAAAATATTAAAAACTAAGTAAGTTAAGAGAATAAATTTAAAAATAATTTTTTTTTTTTTTCTTTATTAATAATATAATATACATAATATACAATTGTGTTATTTACATTTTACAAATTCTTATTTTTAAATTATTATAATTATTATTTCATTAGCTAATATATAAACAATTTTTTTTTGTCTTTCGGTTCTGAATAAAGCAAGATAAAAATTAGATTGATTTCGAGTGTTTCTATTATGTATATCGAAATTTCTGTTATGTTTGATTTCATTAAAAATTATTTTAAATGCTATTAAATACAGTTCACGTTGACATTAATTATTAAAGTTAATATAAAGGTTAACATATAACAAATTGGTAGGATGCCTTTTTGGAAAATTATGAATAATTTTAACCGCCTTTTTATTGAGTATATCTAATTTATTTATTTATATAAGTTTGCGATGCTCCGCTCCAAATGGGAGTCAAATATATAAAGTGAGACTTTATATATGAGCAATAAATTTGATACATGCTTTATTTATTTAAAAGTTTTTGTAAACGTTTTAAAATAAAAATATATGGAGAGATTTTTTTGATTATAAAATTAATGTGATCGTGCCAATTTAATTTGTTATCCAATATAAGACCAAGATAATTAAAAGATACTACAGTTTCTATAACATTATTCTTGAAATAAAAATTTGAATTACTAAATTTTTTGTTTTGCAATAGCATAACTTTAGTTTGTTTTATATTAGTTTTAATATATATTGTTATAAAAATAGAAAAAACAAGTTTTAAATTTAATGATTACTTTAATATTTTAAGATTACATCTGCTCGCTTCTATTACAAATTAACAAGTGTTTATACCGGTATGACTATATAGTCAATTATACCCGTATGACTATATAGTCAAAGGGTATAATAAATTTGCCATTACGTTTGTGACGCAGAGAACGAGGGGGGGTAGATATAGACTCAAGTGTATGGATCGAATCAGAATCGAAAAAAAAATTGATTTAGCTATGTATGTCCGTCCGTCCGTCCGTCCGCACGATAACTCAAAAACTAAAGGAGCTAGGATTTTGAAATTTTCGCAAATTTTTTTTTTTGCAATAGCCGTCATCGCTATTTAAATCCAGCCATTTTGGTCCATGGGTTCGGATGGCTGCCATACAACTTCTTTTTTTATATGAGTATTTCTCTGTACCTATTACAGCTACTTGTCTGAAATTTTGGCAAAAGTAGTTTAATTTTATGGCCAAAGTTACTGCAAAATTTGGTTGGTCTGTTGCAGTGAGTTCGAGTAGCTGCCATAACACTCCTTCTTTTATATGAGCGTTATATTTCACCTAATACAGCTGGTATGTTTGAAATTTTGCCAAAAGTAATTAATGTTTATAATAATAATGATATAATGTTTATATAACGGTCATTCGGGTATCCCAGAGTTGACACAGTCTACTCTACTACACTCTTCCTCGTTTTATAATCAAAATTATTATAACCGGAAAAAGACAATATAAGAAAAAGAGTACATATGTACATATATATAAAAGTATAAATTGACATTTAATATTAATCGATAAGTGGAGTTGCCATGTATATTCTAACACCCCCTCTCAACGAACACGTTCTCGCAGTCCAACATTATTTATTAACATCTGATGTTTTGGGCCTGGAAGAGCCTTTGTAAGGAAATCCGCACACATCTTTTCAGAACTTAAATATTCTAAGTTTATTGTACCATCTTGTATATGCTTTCTGATAAAGTGATACTTGATATCGATATGTTTAGATTTTGTGTGGTACACTGGATTGCTTGCAAGTTTCAAAGCACCTTGATTATCATTATAAATAGTTCCATTTTCAACCAAACTAGAGAAACCAAATTCAATTAATAATCCTTTTAAATACATAAATTCTTTAACAGCTTCTGTGATACAAACATATTCAGCTTCCGTTGACGATAATGCAGTAGTTGTTTGTTTTTCGGATCCCCAGCTTAATGCTGTACCCCCGATGGTAAAGATGAAGCCAGTACAAGATTTTCGATCCAAAGCACAGTTACCCCAATCAGCATCAGCATAACCAGTTAACACTTCTTTATTACTCTTATAAAATACAAGTCCGTGATTTATAGTACCTTTTAAGTATCTTAGTAATCTTTTCGCAGCTAACCAATGATCATTTCCGTGACAGTCGTTATATTGACTCAGCATGCTAACACTAAAAGCAATATCTGGGCGTGTATTAGTTGCCAAATACATTAAAGAACCTATTAATTCTCGGTACGGATTCTGATCTGACACACATTTTTCTAATTTTAAGCCTGGAATCATTGGTGTAGTGCAAGAATTACATTCCAACATATTATATTTTTTCAATATATCCTTAATATAACTTCTTTGATGCATAATAATTTTGTTTTCGTCATATTCATATTGAATTCCTAAACAATGACGCAGTTCGCCAATATCTTTTGTTTCAAATGCTAACTTTATATGTTTAACAAATTAATTAATAAATTCATCATTGCTAGAACAAACTAGTATGTCATCCACATATACTAGTATAAACAACATATTCTCTGTATTTTCATTATGATAATACAAACAAGTATCGTATTGAGACTATTTAGCACCAAATTTTAAAATTTCATCAGTTAATCGTTTGTGCCATTGTAGTCCAGATTGTTTAAGACCATACAAGGCACGTTGCAGCTAAAAAACCTTATTTCCATTTAAAATAGCATTCTTAATTTCCTTTGACTTAGTTGAGATACAACTACCTTTTGGATTAGTTTCAATTAAATAATTTAATCCTTTTTGTATTAGAGATGGTGGTTCCATATAAACCTTTTCTTCCAAAGAACTGTTAAGATAAGCGTTTGTAATATTCAATTGACGCACTTTCATTCCAAATCTACATGGAACGTGCAACAGGTGAAAAGGTTGCATGGAAATCAACACCATGTAGTTGAGAAAACCCTTTAGCTACGAGTCGGGCCTTTTTTCTTACTGGATTACCATTCGAATCGAATTTATTTCAAAAAACAAAACGGCTTCCTATTACGTTCATATCAATTTCTCGTTCAACAACGCTAAATGTATCACGTTCGATGATTGAATTCATTTCAACAGCAATAGCTTCATCCCATTCCGGATCATCTTTGATTTCATTATAACTAACTTGAGCAGCATACAAGTGTCCATAATTCGCACAATTCTGAACATTTTCGTCATCTTGAGAGCAATACTTGGAATTATTGAGCTTAACTTTTCGTTGTCTTTTAATTTGTTTTGGTCTTCCACGCTTTCCTGTGCGAAGTAATTTAGGTCAGGTCATTTCAGATTTTTTATTAATAAAGTACACCTCGGACCATTTTGAGCAGTCATTGATGAAAGTCACGAAGTACCTAGATTTTCCGAGAGATTCCACCCTCATAGGACCACAAACGTCGTTATAAATTAACTCTAGCACTTTAGTTTTTCTTTCAGAAATTTTAGGGTATGGTAGAGCAGTCATTTTTGCTTTAAAGCTAACATCACATTCAAAATCATTATACTTTATTTTATTGTTTAATTTTATATTTTTAATTTTATTTGATAATTTATAAATGTCATTTATATTTAAATGACCTAGGCGACGATGCCATAAATTTAAAATTTGCAAGTCATCTCTGTATGTTGTACTTAAATTTACAATAATTTCAGGCATATCTTCTTCTACGAAGTACAAATTGCCATATCTTTTTGCTTTGAAAATTACTTTTCCTTTATTATCTAAAATTAGAACATACTCTCTTTTAAAGAGAACTTCAAAATTATTATTAGTTATTTTTGCAATTGATAAAAGGTTTGTTTTCAGATTAGGTACTAATAACACTTCCTTCAAACTAACATGTGATTTATTAATATTAGAATTTACCTTAATTTCAACCGTACCTTCTCCACTAACATCAAGAAGATCACCATTTGCTAATTTTAAATTCTTACAATTTGTTGTAGATATTTTACTAAATTTATTTTCCTTATTGCAAAGATGCGCGGTGCAACCTAGTGCAACTATCCAAACACCAAAAAATTTTTTAATTATTGTTTAACTCGTCTAATTGTGAGTTACAATTTTCTGTTTTGCTAAACATAGAGAAATCTGTTTTATTATTATTATTTAAAAAATTTATAACCCTTTTGATTTTTTTGTTTACATTCAGAAACCTTATGCCCAAATTGGTGACATTTATAACACTTAAAAAAATTGTTTTTGTTGTTGTTCTTCTTATAATTTTGTTTTGTTTTGTCAGTAGCTATAAATGCACCTGGCGTTCTGTTGTTGTTATTATTATTTATTTTCGATGTGCTTTCTTCCAAAATTTTTATTCTCAATATTTCCAGGGCTGGCAATTCGTCTCTTGTTTTGATTGCACATTTAAAACTTTGAAAACTGGATGGTAGTGAATTTAAAAGCAATATCGATAATAAATCATGATTTATTATTATATCCATATCTTGAAGTTTGTCCACTATATCGAAGAATTTTCTAGTGTGTTCATGGACATCATCACCATCATGAATTTTCATTCTAGTCAACGCTTCCAATAAGCATGCCTTTCTAACTGTTTAATTTCGGAAGGTGAAATTGACAAAATAATGTCCGCTTTTAACTTATCGTCATTCTAATTCCACTCATCCACAGCCGCTTCACCATCCGTATCATCTGCCTTAGGAACAGGTTTCAGTTTTAAACCATTCACATATTTCCATAGGACATTTTTGGTTAGTACAGCTTTCATCTGAAGTGACCATGTGTCATAGTTATCTTTCGACAACAACTCCAAACGTGTTACACCGAACGAATTCATTGCTCCACTTTTTTTCTTTATACGTAATACAAAAAAAATAAATGTTAACCAAAATTTGTTAACCTTTAAAACTTTGTTTTTAATTATTTTTTTTTTTAAACTATTTTTGTTTTTAATATTAGAGCACTGGGCCCATAACCTTTTAATATATATTGTTATAAAAATAGAAAAAACAAGTTTTAAATTTAATGATTACTTTAATATTTTAAGATTACATCTGCTCGCTTCTATTACAAATTAACAAGTGTTTTTATAATCAAAATTATTATAACCGGAAAAAGACAATATAAGAAAAAGAGTACATATGTACATATATATAAAAGTATAAATTGACATTTAATATTAATCGATAAGTGGAGTTGCCATGTATATTCTAACAATTAGGGCAAATTTAAAATTGAAATAATTAATCAAAGGTACTAAATAATTCAACAGTAATTGCACTACAGCTAAAAATCCTGAAAAGAAGTAATTGCTGCATGTGTGTAAAATTTTATTGAATTGGATAAAAAGTTTCAAATATGTAATTTTGTAATTTAATTTTACGAATCCATTTATTTCAAGTTTATTTGTTCTTTAACATTTTAAAATAGATAAATTAGTAAGAATTTTTAATATTTTTGAATTGATAAAATAATTATAAAATGATTTTAGTATTATAAAGTTAATTTTGTTAGCTATGTCTTACGATCAAACTAATAAAAGAATTTATAATTTTAAAATAACTTATGGACTTTCAATTTAATTCTAACCAAATTCTATTTTTTATTTCTAAGTCGATTGTACTGACTGACTGTTTCTTTACTTGTTTTAATTAATCTCGATGATATTAAACCTTGGCAGGCCTAAAAGAGTTACCTAGACCACCAATCCAATTAAGCCCAAATTTCGGTTACACGCAGGAAATAGTAAAGAACAGCCTTGTATCAAATTTTAAGCTTTTATATTTGTTTCAAGTTACTGTCTTTGTTAATTTCGAAGACCTGCTTCAGGGTCTGCTGTGTTGTGTTGGTGGTCCCCGAACCAGGACTATGATTTCAAAGACGTTGGTGGTCCCAAATTTCAAAGAATCTAATGAAATAGGAAATAACATTCTCCTACCAAATTTGGAGTTTCTATATTTATTGGTTTGTGAATTATGCTGAATTATTTTTGCTTTTTTAAAAATAAAATTTTAAGGTAGATCTGTTAAATTTATATTTATATTTGTTCAAATTATAATTAAGAAAGTTATATATTGAATTTTGCTTTCGAATTAATATTCACTTTTTTAATATTCAGAATTCGAAATATTTACTTTTTTCAATTAATTCAAATATATTGGAAAAATTCAAAGAATAGGTGGGTAGGTACTCATAGACAATATTTCGAGAGTCATTAATATCATCAAAAGGCTAAGAATTTTACTATAAAACAAGTTTTGTATTATATTTTATAAATGAAAAACAAAATAATTTTTTACTGAACGACTAAATTTCTTTTTTTTAATTTTTACTACGAGTATATCAGTTCTTTTGTTTTTTAATATTTTTACTTGTATTATTATTATTATTATAAGCAAAGAAATTAAAAACCAATTTTTAAGTAAATCCGCGTCAAATCCCACATCTCGTATGAGTAAATCAAGACTACATTCACTGTAAGAAAAAGAAAAATCATCTGCGAAACTTGTTATCTTACATTTGAAAGCTTGTGAACAGAGGGAGGTGATATAAATTAAAAATTATAGCGGACCTAAAACTAATTCATGTGGTACTCCAATATTAATGATTTTAAATTGGCTCAAGATATTATTTAGTTTAAGTTTTTGTCTTCTGTTACTACTTGTCTATTTTTGCTATCAAAAGCTTTGGTAGTGTTAATTAATAACGCTGAAGTGTATTTATTTTTATTCAAACTCGAAAATTATTCAGAACACAACTTTTAAAATCGCATCTTCAACAGATTTACTGGATAAAAGCCAAAATTTATTTTGATCGTAGAACTTTGCGTCAGATAGAAATTTTATCGTTCTTGTTTTGATTAATTTTTAAAATAATTTCCCTAGAGACAGTAGAATTTAAATTGGCCTTTTTTACATAAAAGAATTATTTCAGCACATTTCAATGAACCTGGCAAAACTCTAATAATTAATATTATGACACAATAAATTAATAGATTGAAAATTTGATTCAACACGTTTATTATGAATTAAATATAGAAAAGATTGTTATTAAGTATTATTAATTTGCGATAAAATAATTGATCTAACTTCTATGATAAAATAATTGGACTAAATTTAATGTGCAAAAACAGATTCAGAAAAATATTATGCCTATTTTTATTTGTAATTATAATTTTCTCACAAATTTTTACATTTATTACTTCAATTTCGTTTATAACTGAATCTGAAATTTTTTCTTTCAAAATATTTTTGTGTGTGGGAGTGATCCCTATTAAAATTACCAGTGAATTAGTTAAGTTTAGCGGAATAGTAACAATTACTTTTTAAATTTTTGATTTCTAAATTGATATTTTTAGGAAGTTCTTTGAAATAGCTTTTCATGCAGCTTCTTAAAATAAATTCCTAATTAATTTTTATATCTAATTTTTTATACCCTGCACCTATGAAAGGGACCATCAATTTTGGTATGGCGTTTGTAACCACCTAAAGGAAGTGAGCTATGTCCATCTCCGTCCATCCGACCGTAGGCACGATAACTCAAAAACAATCAGAGGTATCTTAATGAAATTTTAACTGTACGTTAGTAGTACTGAAAGATGACGGGGAACGCATATCGGCGAAATCGCACCATAAGTTCGTGTGCTGGAACTTTTGATCGGTTCAAGGGCTGAGGATCATATATCCAGAAAGAACAATAACTCAAAAACCAATCAAGTTATTCCGATGAAATCTAAACTCTAGGTCATTATAAATAACCGTAATTACAGTACCACAGTCATCGAAATGTTCGAAATCAGGATTCTAGAAGCTTTTGACCGAACTGAGGCCAAACGAATATAATTTCTAAAATCAATGAAGATAGAACCTTAAAATTTTGGACACCAGTGTTTCTTCTTATTTTCTTTGAAATTTGGGACCAATTGGCGTAGTGGTTCGAGTACTATCCGCACTACTCCCAAGACTTTAAAGCACATTTTCAAAATAAATAAAGGTAGTAAGTTGAAATAAATATAGAAGCTCTAAATATGGTATAACGGAGCTTTTTCTTATTTTCTTTGTGTCCGCGAAATTAGACTTAACTGTGCTGGTTCAGGTGCCTCCTAAGAAATCACAAAATTAAAAAGCTTTTCTTCGAAATCAATAGATACAGAATATTTAAATTTGATACACGAGGATTCTCTCCTATTTGCTTTCTTATTTAACACTTTTCTATTATTAAAATGCTAAGAAGATAATTATACTTTAATATAAAACATATCATGTTTTATATATTATAAATTAAAAACAAAATACTTTTTTAATAAACCACTAAATTTGTTTTTAGCACATTTTCGAAAAAATTTTGTAAAAAATTTTGTTTATATAGCTTTACTCTCTCCGTCCGTCTGTCCGTCCGTCCGTATGTTTAGAAAAACTTTTACACCGTTTGAAATAGAGTAAAATTTTAACCACGGGTAGCTATTGCAAAAAAATATAATTTCGTAGAAGAGTTTTTTTCTGGAACACCAGACGTTACGGAGCTACAGCCCCCCAAAGTTGGAAAAGCCCTATATTTAAATTAATATAACAAGAGTTTAGAACTCCTTAACGGGCGGGGCTACAGAAAAAGGATCTTCCATGAATTATCAATAAAAAATTGTGCGATTTAGTTGATAAAGGCGAAATAATAGACTCAAAAATCGCTTGTGAACTAAGTGATTTAAAAAATTTAGTTGAAAAAATATCCAGAATTAATGTAAAAATTTTAAAAGAAAACGAAGTACTCAAAAGTGAATAAAAACAAGTAAAGAAACAGTCAGTCGGTGCAACCGACTTAGAAATACCCTACACCTATTTGGTTCAAATTTAAGGACATATCCATAAGTCATTTTAACACCATAAAAGCTGTTATTAATTTGATCGTAATACATAGCTAACCAAATTAACTTTATAATACTAAAAACATTTTCTAATTACACTATCTATTAAAAAATATTACAAAATCTTACTAATTTATCTATTTATAAATATTAAAAAACAAACAAACTTGAAATAAATGAAAATATATTTATTCCAATTCAATTACAAAATGAAAAAATTCTAATTATTAAATTTTGTGATAAAAAGATAATCAAAGCATAATATATACAATAATCCAAATTTTTAAAAATTGCAATTATTTTAAATGGTTAGTTTATATACCTAATAGAAAAGCTTATAAATGCAAAATATGCAATAAATGTACTTCTAAAATACAATTAAAAATTTTGAACTTTTCGTATAATTTCTTTAAATATAAAAATGAATTTTACATACACGCAGTAAGTACCTTTGAACATTCCTGAACCACTACAATTAAGTCTAGATTTCGGAGACACATAGGACATAGGAAATATATTCTTTGGCTTTGAAATTAAACTCGACCAGAACCAATTCCCATGGTACTTTCATTACTAGTAACCTAGAGTTTAAATATCATCAAAATACCGGCATTATTTTTTGAGTTATGATGTTTTTAAGATATATGTTTGGTAGTCCTTGAACTTTTCAAGGGTTCCAGAACCCAAAACCATGGTACGATTTCGCCCATATGCAGTCCCGTCGTACTTTCAATACTAGTTAACCGTTGTACACAATTGAAACGGTCTATCTTAATTTTAAGTAATTATTTTTAGTAATTTCGATTATAAGCTTTTAAGACTTCGGAGGTCTGAGAGGGGTACTGAACCACCACTCCAATTGATCCCAAATTAGGGGAACACGCAAGAGATAGTAAAGAACACCCTTGTGGCATATTGGAAGCTTTTACAGTTTTTCAAGTTGCTATCTTTATTAATTTTAAAGATATGCTTTAAGGTCTTCGGAAATATGTAGCTGGTCCTCGACCTGCTACTCCAATGGGGCCCAAATTTCCAAGACACTTAGGAAATAGGAAGGGACACCCTGATACCAAATTTGGAGCTTCTATCTTCATTGGTTTCGGAATTATGCTTGTTTGACCTAAATTCGATCAAAATGTTCTAGGTTCCGAACCCATGGTCCACTCCCGACCTTACGCAATCCCCGATAGCGTCATTAGTTGTTGAGTTATCGTGATTTATTATATAAGTTCGTTAGCCCTTCGTTCGATTAAAAGGTCCAGAATCCGGACCAATGGGCCGATTTCGCCCATATGCAATCCCCGCCGTACTTTCAGTCCTAGTAACCTACAGTTAAAATTTCATCAAGATAGCTCCATTATTATTTGAGTTATCGTGCCTACGGACGGACGGACGGACGGACATGGCTATATCGACTTTGGAGGTCACGCTGATCACAAATATATATACTTTTCCATATTTAACTTGCTTCCTTTAGGTGGTTACAAACACCATACCAAAGTTAATATACTCCTTTACCTATTCTATAGGTGTAGGGTATAAAAATATCAGCCGGCTTCCAGTATCTAAAAATTAGAAAATAATAACTATTATGCATGTCTAGATGATAAAGGTCTAATTGCAGATATTTCTGATGATGAATCAGCAAATACTACTAAAGTATGCAACACAAATATGAGTGCAGAAGAAAATTTTATAGAGGACGAATATAACCTCAAAAAAGCAAAAAACAATAACAGAAACATCTACTGGAAACAAAATCAACAAAATGCCACATATCAATTTTTTTGATACAAAGGTAAGTGGCTTAAAAAGTCTAATGAGAACGAAAATAGGAGTAGAAAATTTCCTAATGAAAGAATTGAATGAGAATCATTTTATATTATACACAAAGGATATTGAAGATTATAAAAAATCACGTGATTTTTTAAGTGAAACTCAAATTAAACACTATTCATACCAATTATTGACGGCGCATGAAACAGCTGTAACCATGTTTGAAAAGGTTATCAGATTAACTACTAATCACTCAGTAAAAATTAATATTTTCTTAGCATATTACGTCGTTCAAGCTGCACCCGGGAGCTATATTAATGAAATGAAATACATGTCCGCACTGAATTACCAAAAAATATACTGAGAAAAAATCCACAAACCAAACATACTGCAATGTTCCAGTGATTTCGTCATTCATCAGCGAATTGCAAAATGGAGTTTCGTAGTGTTAAATGCGAAAACCACCCACCTAAAAACTGCACCATAAAACCTGAAGACCCCAGAGAAAAACTATTTTGCACTTTATGTAAAATATATAGACACCCAGCTTCTTTTAGTAAATGTCCAGAGCCTAAAAAAAATAATAAAAATGGAATAATTGAAGGAAATACTTAAACAAAAAATTCAATAACAAATTTAGAAAAAACAAGTAAAAAATAACAAATTTAGAAAAAACAGTGAGTAGGTGCAACCTACTTAGAAATACTCTACACCTATTGGGTTCAAATTTAATAGAAAGTCCATAAGTCGTATACAATTGGAACATTCTATATTAATTTTAAGTTACTATTTTTATTAATTTCGATGATAAGCCTTTCAACCTTTAGAGGTCTAAGAGAGTTACCTGAACCACCACTCCAATTGATCACACTAAGAGAACACGTAGGAAATAATAAAGAACATCCTTGTGCCAAATTTGAATCTTCTACATTTTTTTGATGTTACTATCTCTATTATTTTCGAAAATATGCTTTAAGGTCTGCGAAACTATGTGGATGGTCCCCGACTTACTAATTCAATTGGTTCCAATTTTCAAGGACACTAAGGGAATAGAAAGGGACAACCTGATACCAATTTTGGAGGTTCTAACTTCTTTGAATTCGGAATCATGTTCGTTTGGCCTAAATGCGATTAAAAAGTTCCAGAATCCGAACCCATGGTCGGATTTCGCCTATATGCTATCCAAGCCGTTTTTTCAATACTTGTGAACCCTTGTACACAATTGGAATGTTGTATCTTAATTTTAAGTTATTTTTTTAATAATTTCAATGATATGCTTTAAGGTCTTCAGAACTGAGTGGATGGTCCCCGACCCACTACTCCAATTGGTCCTAAATGTGCAGGACTCTAAGGACATAGAAAGAGGCACACTGATACCAAATTTGAAGGCTTTATCTTCATTGGTTTCGGAATTATGCTTGTTTGGCCTAAATTCGATCAAAAACTTCTAGAACCCGAACCTATGATCCAAACTCGATTGTACGCAGTCCCCTCCATAGTCTCATTACTAGTAACTTACACCACAAAATTCATGATTGTATTTCCTTTAGTTGAAGCTAGTTATCACAAATATATATAATTTTATTAATTTTATTTGTTATTAAAAGATTTATTTTTAATTTTATAAAATTTATTTATTGATTTTTTTTAAAATACAAATTATTGATGTTTAAATACAAATTATAATACTTTTTACAAGAATATCTTGTCTCCACAAGATCTTAACCAAAACTCAAATTTTAATACAAAATTATGTTACTTAAATTCTAAATTATTATATTACTTAAATCTAAAAGATCGAACTGAACCAATATTGTTTTATCAGCGTTACCAATAAATAATCTAGTTTATGAACATTCAACTTAAGAATTTCTTAAGAATTTCTAAAGAGTTTGTAATATTGCAATATTAACGAAACTCATTTTCATTTAAATGAATACAATTTATAATTAATAATTATTGAAAATGAATTTTGTTATCACTGCATTTATTACAACGCGTGAAAATATAAGTGGAAATATTCTTAAGTGGGTTAAATATTACTTAAAATTATTTTTAGTTGAAATAGTTTTTCGTTTATAGAAATTTTACTTTAGAACGAAAACAGATAGTATTTCCAAGTAAATGAAAATAGATTATTTTAAAAGATTAAGATAAATATCGTTTTAGATAATTTATAAAATGTATTAGATAAAGTATGACCACTTTAGGGTCTTATATTACTCCTCCATCCCCCAAAGAATTTGCGGTCTCCGCAAATAGTTTAGGTTTTAAATGTGATGGTGGGTAATTTTTCTTTAGTATTTATAGTTGGTTAAATTATAATTGGTTCAATTCTTCTTTTTTTATTTACATTTAAATTTAGTTAACAATAATATTACAAAAAAAAGGATTATTATTGAATTTACAATCATAAATGTATAATTTATTTTTTTTGTTTTAAGTTGAACATAGTCAATAATTTCTCCATTTTTAATAGTTTCTAAATTTATTTTTTCCAATGTTACATTATTAATTGACTTTGTTAATTGTGGGAATTACAATACTATTGGTGAAGTTTTCAATTTTATTAATAAATAAAAGATCATTCATTTTTATATGACAGTTTTTATATTTTATGATGTTGTTACCTTTGATACTAATCTGTTGTTGTAAACAATTTTGTAAGTTGGGTTGTATGTAAATTTTTTGTAATAATTATACCGTTAGAAATTTCTTCAATTAAACTATCGTTATTGATTCTTAATTTGGAAGTGTTAGCTGTTTCTAATATATTACGCAAACAATTATCGGTGTGGATTTTTAGATTTTTCTCTTTTAAGATTAAGTTGCTATCTTTATAAATTTTATTATTATTAATAATGACTTTTTCAATTTCGTAATCTAATTCTTCTTTTTGTTATGTTGGTTAGGGAAAGGAATTACCAAGCAATCAAAATAATTTTCCTTTGTAAAATTAGGTATGCTAATAACAAATATCAAAGAATTATCTTGGATTAGCACACTATTTCTAATGTATGGTAGGATATTGCTAGTGATATTGAATTTATTGACTTCCTCGTCAGAAAATATGTCATGAGGTAACACGTCAAATTTGCTCATTAGAAGTATGTCAGAGATTTTTTCTAATTGTCTATTAATTAGATTAATATCTGCATAAATTTTTAGCATTAATTTGAGTTTTTCTACGAGCAGTATTACTTTATTCGTTGTCATGGTAATGTTTTCTAAGTATTGATTGAGTTCTTGCTGTTGAGCGTTAACGTGCGTGGTTATTTCGTCTAAATGTCTTATTAAATTATTATTTATAACAACTTGTTTATTTATTTGGTCTGTAATTTGTAATGTATTGTCTTCTAAATTTTTTAGATGATTGGAAATTTCTTCAGCGTCTTCAGAGTCCATATTTCCTGAAATGAATTTTAGGCCAGTACCTACTATATTTAATAGGCCACGTTTTACGCGAGTTGCTTTAGTAGCATGCGATGTAATTATTCTAAGGCTATGTTTGGCAAGAACTAGTTCACGATTAAAAATTTCAAAATCACTAGTTTTATCGGTTATATTTAAAAATTTAAGGTTGTTTTCAATAGTATTAACAGCTTCTTCATACTGACTAAGGTTACTAATATGGAGGAATTTTGTGTAATAGTCCACTATGAGTCTTTCATTCAATCTTAACAAAGCGAAATCATGATAGTTATTGATGTTGTTAATTTCCAATAATTTTCCTACTAGAATTGGGATTAGATACAAAGAGATCATGACTATTATTTATTTAGATATTTTTTATCTAAATATTAATATTTTAGATTTTGATGTTAATTTTCGTTTCTGTTGTGTAATGGTGTACCGTGTTTTTCTGTTATTACAAGTGTCAATGATGTATGAACCATTTTTAGTGTATTTACTTAGTTTTTTATACTTTGATTTATTCTTTCCAATGTTTCTGTTTACGACAACATTTTCATAGAGCTTGAAGTTTTTATCCCGTGATTTATTTAGTTGTTCAATTCTTGAATTTTTATTCTCTTCGAACTGATTCACGAGCGAACGAATATCTTCCCGGCATAAATTCTTTTGAATGTTGTTGAGTGGATAGTATTATTATAGATTCCGATAATCTTAAATATTTTGTGTTCGAGATCCTCACTTGAATTTGCAACTTCAAGGATCCTGAGATGTTCGTTAAGAGTCCCGTGAAGTCTTTCAATATCGGCGTTTCCTGTCTTACTTCCAGGTGTAGTAGCATGTGATTCGATATCATTTTCTTTTAAAAATAAGTCAACAGAATTATGTAAAATACAATTTTTTTCATTTTTCCAAGAAATTGGATTCGTTCCTTAACAACTTTTAAAATTGACATCCAATTTCTATCGTCTAGTTTATGCACAGTTGCATATTTACTAAACTTATCAATTGTGGTGAAGTACATCACATTTCGGTAAGGAAACCAGATATCAACATGCACGATTTCGTTGAAGCTCTGAGCCGTTTCACTAACTTTGAAAGGTATTTTCACAGGGTGTCGATCATGTTTTGCCAATAGGCAAACTTCGAAATTATTGATTAATTTTGTTATTGTTTCCAATATGTTTGGCCAATAGTATTTTAGTTTTAATTCATTATAAACTTCGCAAACTCCGCGGTGATTTTTACTCAGATGTTCTGTTTTAATTATGGTTAGTATCTTTTCATTATCTGATACATCAATTAGCTTTTGCTTAGATCTGACTATTTTCAATTCTTTGTTTTTAGAAAAATATTGGTGATAAGTGTTTTGAAATTTAATGAAAATATCTTTTTTTCTGAATAAACACATATAACCCTTTTGTTTTTTAAGAGGGTTTTCAATATATCACAAGAGTTACTATTCTCTTCGAAAGTAATGTGATTTTGAATTTTTCTGTTAACTATTTTAATAATATTTTTCTCTTTTGAGCCTTCGTATAAATAAATTTGATTTTTATAAAGATTTACTGGTTTTCTCGTTACTTCAATTTCATTGACAGAATTAATTTCTTTATTAGTATCGTTATTAAATAAAACGTTTAAATGTAGGTCGTTTTAATTTTCTGAAACGAACCTACTTAAACCTACTTAAATAAACTCTAAAATACTTAACTGCCCATACTATAGCTAGTAACTCTTTTTCTATAGTGGAATATCGTTTTTCATGCTCGTTTAATGTTCTTGAAGCATAGCATATAGGGTGGTTTGATTGGGTTAAGACTGCACCTATTGCAATATTGGATGCATCCGTAGTTAATGTAAAATGTTTTTCAAAATCAGGTGGTTTTAATATAGGGTCACAAATAAGAAGTATTTTTAGTTTATTAAATGCATTAATATAATTTTTGTCTTTTGTGTCTATTTTTTCGGTTTTCCTTAAACATTTGATTAAAGGATAGGCTACTTTTGCGTAGTCTTTAATAAATTTCCTATAATATCCGGTTATACCGAGAAATTGACGAATACCTTTAATAGTTGTGGGGATTGTTAGACTTTGTATAGCTTTTACTTTCTCGTTATCCGGCTTGATTCCTTTATCAGTTTCGACATGACACAGAAACTTTGTAGAATTGTTAGCGAAATTACATTTATCTATTTGTATCTTGAGGTTAGTTTCCCTTAGCCTTTGCAAGATTTTGTTAATAGATAGTAAATGTTCTTCGAAACTAGTAGAAAATATTAGTATGTCATCGAGATATACTACGCATATAACATTAATGAAATCTTCCAAAACGTGATTCATTAGTCGTTGGAATGTGGATGGTGCATTTTTCAGTCCAAATGTCATCCTGAAAAATTCAAAATGACCATTGCGGTTGAAAAAGCAGTTTTGGGTTGATCCTTTGGATCCACCTCGATTTGGTGAAATCCCTTCGCCAAATCGAGAGTTGTAAAATAATTACATTTTCCTAATTTGTCGAATATATTTTCTATATTCGGTATTGGGAATTTATCATTTATAGTTACTTCATTAAGTTTTCTGTAATCCACTACAATCCGCCATTTTTGAGTTCCTGTATTATCTAATTTTTTTGGAACCACCCAAATTGGTGAATTGTATGGGCTGTTACTATGCTTTATAATTTGTTTGTTCCAACATTTCCTGAATTTGTTTGTCAATCTCTGTTCTGTGAATTTCAGGGTAACGGTATAATTTACTAAAGATGGGTATTTCATTTTGAGTTTTTATTTTGTGCTTTATTTCACACGTGAAAGAGAGATTATCTCCTTCTTTAAAGAAAACATCCTGATATGAATTGAGTAAGTATTTTAGTTTTTTTTCATCTACATTATTTAAGTAATTGTTAGAGTAAAATTCTTTTGGTAAATTGTTTTGAAAGTATTCGTTGCTAAAAATATTAATTTATAAACTATAGCAATTATTTGAATATATCTCTCTTCTTCATTGAGATAAATTTGAATGATTGCATTTCTTGTTTTCACAACTCTGTTCTTAAAATCAATAATGGCATCGAATTCGATTAGAATATTATTTCCGATAATACCATCAAATTGATTATGAAAATCAAATTCAACGAATTTTACTAGAAAATTTTTGGGTTCATTAAATTCATTAAAAATAGGGAATTTGTAACAGTTTGGAGATTTTATAGAGCGATTTAAAACGTTTATTATAGTATGTTGATTTGGGATTTTCCATTTGGGATTACAGATGTTAGGATTTATTATACTTAACTCGGCTCCACTATCGATATTAAAACGCAAATTTCTCTCATTAGTTTTAACGACTATATAGAGTAGTTTCTTCTGGCATCTTTTTGAAAATTTTGATTTTTATGACTATCATTTTTATAATTTGTGGCAACGTCCATTGGTTCTGGACTTAGTCGTCTATTTGATGGGTTATTATTATTACGGAAAGAAGTATTACCAGTATTATTAAATCCGTAATTTTTGTAATTGAAATTATGGCTATTACCATTATTTCTCGTATCATTAAATTTGTGATTATGGTTGTTACTATAATTAAATCGGTGACTATTATTATTATTATTATAATTAGGAGTATTACTCCTAGAGGAATTTATGGTGAATCTATTTGATTTATTTTGAAAAGTAAAGTTTTTTTGGTTATTTCCATTCTGAAACCTATTTTTATTTTTAAAATTGTTATTATTTTGAATATTTTTTGATTCTGATAAATATCCAAACTTATTCAATAAATCTAAGGCTTCACCAATGGTAGCAATGGTAGATGGATCCTTACATCCTATCAAATTTTTTGCTAATGGTGGGAGATTTTCTGTAAAATGGTTTGAAACCATTCTTTGATTATCTCGGATTTGGTTGGGTGTGCCCCGATTATTTAGGACATAAGCGTTATTTAATTTGCAGCGTAAACTACTAATTTCGTCATAAAAATTTTTGACTGTAGTATTACATCTACAAAATTTTATCTCATCAATTATTTCGGGAATAGGGGTACGTTCTCCATGGTTCCTAACAAAAACTTGCTTAAGCTCAAGCCAAGTTGACATCGGACCATATTTACATAATTGTTCCCTAGCTTTACCTATTATTCTATCCTTTATGAAACCTAATATAACTGGTAGATAATTTGCATTCAGTGAGTCAATAGTGGGTACTAGTATGTCTACACGGGCAATAAAACCTGATAGGGCAAACTTTTCTCCATTAAATGGGGTAATATTGTTAATATTACTGGACAAGAAATTTATTACTTGGAGTGTTTGAGCGTCCATGGTTATAAAGAGAGAAGGAAGGAGAAAAGAAAATTATACTAAAAATTTGTAAAAATTCTTTTTAACTAGCAAATAAATTGAATTGAACAAAAAAAAAGAATAATGAACGGAATTACTAAAAAAAATTTTTTTTTTTTTGAGGAGTCAATAAAAATTATTACGTTTATTATTAGTAAATAATATTATTTTTAAGGAATTAAAAACTTTTAAATTTTTTCTTTATATGCAGAAACTTAAAATGTGTTTATAATAGCATTTGTTGCAAAAATTTGTTTTAAGTAAAAATTTTGAAAAAAGGGAAATTCCCTTCATTTATGCATTTTTTGATTTTGTGTTAATAAGAAAGGGTTTTTATATTTTTGAATTTAATATATATTCAGTTATCAAGTAGTGCAGTTACTAGTGATAATAATTTAAATATTTAAAAAATTAATTTGAAAATAGATTTACAATTCTTTATTAGTGAAAAAGGAAAACAGAAATTGTTTTTAAATGGTTGTTTATTCTATAAGGACAAAAGTTTTGAAGCCAAAATATATTGGCGATGTGAAAACTATAAAACTAAATGCAGTGCTCATGTAATAACGGAAAACAGCATCTTAGTTAATTTTAAAAATATTCACAATCATGTGATAGATGCAGCAAGGGTTCAAGCTAAAAATGTCATCAGCTGCATTCGCCAGGAGCACTCATTATACGTGATGCATCACAATATATTGTAGCTTCATCTTCAGCATTAGTAAGCCGAAGTGTTGCCGCCAATTTGCCCAGCGTGCCTAATCTTGCGAGAACTATACGGAATGTTAGAGCGAAGAAAAAAAAAGGCCCACGGATTTCCAGATCAAGGCGTGATATTTTATTCAGTGATGAATATACAAAAACAAACAAAAATGAAAAATTTCTTTTATATGAATCTGGAGCTGAGGATGACGACAGCATATTAATTTTTTCAACACAAGCGAATTTGGATATTTTACGGCGTTCTCTTCATTGGCACGGTAATGGTACTTTTAAAACCGTTCCTCCATTATTTGAATAATTATATACTATTCATGGATTGGAAGATAATAGATCAATTCCATTAGTATTTGGTCTCCTCCCAAATAAACGAGAGGAAACATATGTACGTTTTTTGAAAGCAGTAAAAGAATTAACTGGTCATTGCAATCCTCAAAATATAATGACGGATTTTGAAGTCGCAATGATCAACGCATTTCAACGAGAATTTCCACTATCCAGGCATTGTGGTTGTTTTTTTCATTTTAATCAATGTATTTGGCGTAAAATACAATCATCTGGACTAAAACAGCAGTATGAACATGATCCAGAATACGCATTAAAATTTCGAATGCTTGCTGCAATGGCATTTGTTCCAACAAATGTTATTATAAACACATTTGAAGTTTCATGTGAAAGTAATATATTTACTGACGATATGCTATCTGTGCTACCTAATCGTCTCATAGGATGCCGCCCACCGAAATTTAATCACCAATTATGGAATTGCTATGAAGCGGTATTGCAGAATTTGCCCAAGACGAACAACAATCTCGAAGGATGGCACAATGGATTTCAGACATTGCTGAACGCTCTTCATCCAGGAATTTGGAAATTCATCGAACTGTTAAAAAAATAACAAAGCTTAAATGAACTAAAAATAGAACAATATCTAAGTGGACAGCAACCTCCACAAAAGAAGAAAAAAAATCGTGATCTTGAAGCAAGATTGTTGCGGGTTGTCAATCGTTGGGATGAAAATATTGATATAAATGATCATTGACGATCGATTGCTCACAATCTTTCATATTAAATTTTAAAATTATAACATAAATATTATGTACATATATAAATAAAATATTTAAAATTTCTGTATATAAATAAAATATTTAAAAGTTTTTAATTTTTTAAAAAGAGACATGCTTTTTTGATATAAAATCCACAATTCGTAAGTTCCTTAAAAATAATATTTTTCGATAAACTCGTCATTCGATCAATTGATCATTCGATAAACTCGTTTTCGACAAACTTACCGGGAATCAATATCATACAGTAAAAAATTCTCTTTTATGCACTTTCTAGAAAACAACAAACTTGACATTATGTGTATGAGCGAAACAAAACTAACACCAACTAACCACATTTTGGTTCACAATTATAAAATAACTAGCTAATACCCGGTGCGCGTTGCTGCGCCTCTCAATGACGTTTAATTGAAGTTGATGTTACTGCAAAAAGTTAAGACAAAAGATACATACGGTTTACAATTTCAAAATGTATGAAAGCAATCTTTTTAAAACGATTTTTATAGTTTTATTCTAGTAATTTTTGAAACTTTGTGTAATTCAAAGCAGTACAAACTACTTTCCAAAATTTGACGTAATTTACTTCCAAAAAAATTTTTTTGACCAATCTTAGGACCGACTGTTTAGCTGAATTTCGTAAAATCGGACAAAATTTGGACCCAATCTTTTTTTTGACCACTCGTCAGCCCGACATGGGTTAACAAATTCCAAAACTGTTAATAGTGTCAACTCAATTCTCATAGGGGAGCACGTATACAAAATATGAAGAAAATCGGTCAAACCGTTTCTAATTTAGAGTTAAGTATTGAAAAAACTTATAAAAAGCTGTTGGGCCGCAATGGGTTAATGCAACAATAAAATTTTTTTTGGGATTTTCTTTTTAGCCAAAGCAGAATTTCATAAAATCGGACAAAATTTGGACCCAAAATTTTTTTTGACCACCCGTCGGCCCGATATGGGTTAACAAATTCCAAAACTGTTAATACTGTCAACTCAATTCTCAAGGTCAATTGGTCAAACCGTTTTGAATTTAGAGTAAAGTATTGAAAAAACCTATAAAAAGCTGTTGGGCCGCAATGGGTTAATGGAACTCAACAAAATTTTTGTTGGGGCTTTCTTTTTAGCCAAAGCAGAATTTTGTAAAATCGGACAAAATTTGGACCCAAAATTTTTTTTGACCACCCGTCGGCCCGACATGGGTTAACAAATTCCAAAACTGTTAATAGGGTCAACTCAATTCTCATAGAGCTTCACGTATACAAAATTTGAAGTCAATCGGTCAAACCGTTTTCATTTTAGAACAAAGAAGTTTAAATACTTGCACCACAGCCCCAACTTGGCGGTCAGTTAGGACAAAATTTTTGGGCCACGATTTCTTTCCGTACCCAAAAACCTCTATATACAAATTTTCATGAAAATCGGCTGGGCAGTTTAGGAGTCTATTCGCTACAAACAAACAAACAAACAAACAAACATACAAACAAACAAACAAACAAATAAACAAACTTTCCCTTTTATATATATAGATAGATAGATAAACAAAAAAGGAAGAGCGTATTCCACCTTTCAAGTAAGTACAAAACAAAATATAAGCTGAAAAGCTGATTTTTAAACCTTTTCTAAACCTTTGACTATATTTTATTCAAACGCTGGCAATTCAAGTAAACTACTATTTACTTAGTATAATGACATAATGGCAAATTTAGTATACCCTTTTGACCTCTCAATGGAGTTTTAATTTAAGATGATGTTATTCAAAAAAGTTAACACTAGAATGGTGTACATGTTAATTTAAATTTAGTTTTTTAAAGTATTTGTTTCGCAATCGGTTAAAAGAAATCGACAAAACATTTTTTTTAAACATTCCCCTAATTCAAAGAAGTTTTACATACTTTAAAAAATTGGACGTAATTTACTTACAAACATTTTGTTTTTGAATAATCGTAGGAATGATAAGTACATGTACGCATACAAAATTTACATTCAAGTGGTCAAACTGTTTCTGCTTAAGAGTAAAGTAATGAAAAAATCTGTAAAAAGCTGCTGTGCCGCAATGTGTTAACGGAACTCAACATACCTGTTTTTGAAATTTTGACCAAGCAAAGAGGAATAATATACAAAATTTGAAGTCAATCGGTTAAATCATTTCTAATTTATAGCAAAGTAACGACAAAACCTATAAAAAGCTGTTGGTCCGCAACGGCTTAACGGAACTCCACAAATATTATTTGATGCTTTCTTTTTAACCAAAACAGTACTTGAAAAAATTGGCCGAAACTTGCTTTTCGCAAATTGCACGCTCCCGGGCAACGCCGGGTAAATCTGCTAGCCTAAAATATAAAGAAGAAAATTTGTTTGTATGTTTGTTTGTTTGTCCAGGATTCAAGTGAAACCACTGGTCCGATTGTCACAAAATTTTAAAGGAATAATTCTGAGAGCCCGGGTATGACATAGGCTGTGTCACATTTTTATAAGTAAACAGGTTGCGGCTCTAGAGCCGTTTTAAGCTTTTTCGTTTTTTGATGTTAAGCCAAAACGGTTGTTAAGTCAAAACGGTTCAAATATTCTTCTTAGCAACCGGAATTATTTGTGTAAATTTGGTTGGAATAAATTTACCCATTTCGGCCCGGCGGGCTTCCAAAAAATTTTGTGTTTTCGATTTGTGTCTAATTTTACAGGTTGATTTTGCAGTCTAAAAGAGAGGCTGCAAAAAGTTTTAGTTAAGTTCGATTAACCCGTTTTCACGATGATGCCATGAAATTTTCTAGAAATTTTATTTGCTTAAACGATTAAAAGAATTTTATTGAAAACTGTGTACCAGCATTTTAATTATAAAAACCCACAGGGTTAATTTGGTTTTGACCTGGTAACGCGTTTTGAACAAGGATTCAACGAAATTTTTTAATTTTTTGGTATTAACGCAAGTTAACCTTTATTTTAAAAGCTCACTTAATTAATAAGACTAATTTTTTCGCTCTCATTAAATAGTCTCAAATAGTTCAAAAGCTAAATGAGCAAATATTAATAATAATAAAAACGAGGAAGAGTGTTGTAGAATAGACTGTGTCTCTGGGATACTCGTATGACCGTTATATAAACATTATATCATTATTATTATAAACCAACCAAATTTTGCAGTAACTTTGGCCATGAAACTAAACTTCTTTTGGCAAAATTTCAGACACGCAGCTGTTATAGGTACAGAGTAATACTCATATAAAAAAAGAAGTTGTATGGCAGCTTCCCGAAGCCATGGACCAAAATGGCTGAATTTAAATAGCGATGACGGCTATTTCAAAAAAACGAATTTGCGAAAATTTCAAGATCCTAGCTCCTTTAGTTTTTGAGTTATCGTGGTGACGGACGGACGGACAGACTGACGGAAAGATGGACGGACATACATAGCTAAATCGATTTATTGTCCGATTCTGATCCGATCCATACACTTGAGTCTATATCTACCCCTCTCCTTCTCTGAGTCACAAACGTAATGCCAAATTTATTATGTGTCATACGGGTATAATAAAGCTTATAAAGAATCCGCATAATAATATCTTTAAATTTAAATAACGTAACATTTTCCTTGCCCACATTTTTCGTAAGTCTTTGTTTTTTATCTTTTTTGCAGTTGTTTTTTTTCAAAAATAGATTTTAGTGTAAAATTGCAGTTCTTCAAATAAAATCTACAAATCAAAAATTCCATTTCGTATATATATGCTTAAATACATAGTACTTTAAAATATTTTTTCCAAAAAAGAAGCCTACATTTCTCTCATAAAATCATAAAAAACGAGGAAGAGCGTAGTAGAACTTGCAGGTAAGTACAAAACAAAATGTAAGTTGAAAGCAGATTTTTAAACCTTTTCTAAACGATCGACTATATTTTATTCAAACGTTGGCAAAACTACTATTGATATATTATAATGACATAATGGCAAATTTAGTATACCCTTTTGACCTATAGTCAAACGGGTATAATAATACTTGTATGTAAACTGCCTATTACCCGGCGCACGTTACATCGCCACTCATTGATGTTTTAATTTAAGTTAATGTTATTGAAAAAAGTTAACATTTTTTAAATTAAAATTACATTTGTTTTCATGTTAATTTTAAAATGTAAATAAAGAAATTTTTTTTAAAACGCTTTTTTTAGAATTATTTTTACAATTTTTCAACAAATTTATCAAAAATTGAAACATTACATAATTATTAAATAATAATAAAAAAAAATTTTAATTCACCGGAAACCCATCATCCTCAACTCTATCTTCTAGGAGCACCAAATTGTCAAGAACCCCACGTATAGAAAAATTAGAGATAATCGTTCAAACTGTTTCGCAAACTGTTTTTTAAAGCTTATGTTTCGCAATCTTTTAAAAGAACTGGACAAAATATTTTTTTAAATATTCCCCTAATTCAAAGAAATTTTACCTACTTTCAAAAACTGGACGTAATTTACTTACAAAAATTTTTTTTTTTTTTGAATAATCGTAGGAATGATAAGTATATACATGTACGCATACAAAATTTACATTCAAGTGATTGTGAACTCCATTCTCAAAGAGGAACAATATACAAAATTTGAAGTCAATCGGTTAAACCATTTCTTAATTATGGCAAATTAACGACAAAACCTATAAAAAGCTGTTGTTCCGCAACGGGTTAACGGAACTCCACAAATATTCTTTTGAGGCTTTCTTTTTAACCAAAGCAGTACTTCGAAAAATTGGCCGAAACTTGCTTTCTTTACATATAAATGTAATTTGCTCTTAACTGATGCACCAACACTTCCTCGTGCAAACTTTTATATTGATCTAGTTTTTTCCGAAGCCAGAATAAATATTTGTTTCTTCGAAAATGATAACCCTCCTGTCTTTCATATGATTGCGACCATAGTGCTATCTGCATACCAATTACAATAACAAATGAAGTGCTCTTATCACAGGAGTTGACTGATTATAACAATAAATTTTTATTCACAAAAATAAATTGAAAAAAAAAAAAAGTAAATCAAAATTATTATTGTGATTATTTAAACAGTTGTAATAAAATTTTGGACAATTAAAAATCATTATCAAAACTATGGATAACGTCATCCCTAAACATGAAAATCATAGTACTTTAACGAAATTCTACCCTTTTAAATTAAAAATACAACCGAGGGTTTTTAAAAAGCAGAATTTCAAAATTATATAGGGTTTCTTACTGAGTATTTTACCATTTATTTTTATAAAAATAAACATAAAAATAAATGATAATATTATAATCTAGCTATTTCACCAATTTAAGATAAAAGTTTTAACTTGTAAGCCCTAATAGTTATTGAATGGGTAAGGTTTCCAAATATGCCGAACTCTCTTCCCCCATCCTCCCGTTTCTATTTTTTTATGTTATAGGAAATCAATTGTGGACTCCACCAAAATTTTGGAATTTTAACTAAAATTTTATTATCTAAGCAAAAATGTTTAAAACTAAGAAACCCCTTTTATATTTAAAGAAAACCTTTAACATATGTTGAAATATAATGCTGCAGTTTTAAATTTTGTATATTTATAAAACAAACATTCGAACCCTTATAGCTCCTAAACAGGGGATGTGACACAAAAATATTGTTAACCGACTCCTACTAATTTCTGAAAGTCTAACTTCTTCCAAGACCCTAACTTGAACCATTTAGAAGATATGTGGGGCTAAAAATTTTGCAAAAATTGAGTTTAGCATAATGGTAAATTTTAGTACCGTATGGCAACCCTATACATTTACGCTACATATTTTTGTAAAGCCTATAAAGTCAGCTCTCCTTTACCGTTTTTAGATTGAAAATATAGCTAACAAAACTATTGTTATACCAATTTAAATATAGGGCTTTTTTTAAATTTTTTTAAACGTTTAGAAGTTAACTATTTTTTTAGGTTAAGTTATTATAAGTATGAAAGCAAAAAACAAAATAAAAGTTCAGTTAAAAAAAAAAAATGCAGAAAATTTTGTTTGATAAATAAAACATGTAAAGAAACAGTCATTCGGTGCAACCGACTGAGAAATACCCTACACCTATTTAGTTCACATATAATGTGAAGTCCATAAGTCATTTTAAAACCATAAAAGCTTTTATTATTTTGATCTTAAGACATACCTAACCAATAATACTAAAAATATTTTCTAATTATTTTATCTATTCAAAAAAATTAAAAATTTTTACTAATTAATCTATTTAAAAATATTAAAAAACAGAAAATCAACATTTATTTCAATTCTATTACAAAATTGGAAAAATTTGAATTATCAAATTTAGTAATAAAAAGCTAATCAAAGCATTAATGTTTTAAATTTACTTTATTGAATTACAAAATTACATATCTTGTTTTATAATTTATAAAATAATATAAATTAATGTATTATAATATGCTTTATGGTAAAATTCTAAGCCTTTTAAAAATATAAATGTGTTAAATAAGAACGGAAATAGGAAAGATACGTCGTATATCATATCTATCTTTATTAATTTATGAATTTCGAAGATAAGCTTTTATAATCTTGGGATTTCTTAAGAGACACCTGAACCATTAGTACAACTAAATCTAAATTTCGGGGACAGAAAGACAATAGGAAACGAGTAATGAAAAAAACCAAGGTTTTTTAAAAAGCAAATTTTCAAAATTATATAGGGTTTCTTACTGAGTATTTTATCATATATATTTATAAAAACATATATAAAAATAAATGATAATATTATAATTTAGTTATTTCATTAATTTATTAATTATGACTAATAGTGAAATCAATAATTAGAATATAATTCATATGCACTCAAGAAAACCTGTTAACAATTGCGAAATATAATGTTGGAGTTTCAATATTAACGTTTAACTAATATCTCCCTGTGCTCGAAATTCGAGCTATTTTTGCTTTTTAAAAGAAAAGTTAACATATAAAATTCGTTTGGTGTAAATTATATTAGACTATACATAATAAAAATTATGCCAACAGTGTTGTCAACAATTCTTGCGCTTGAAATTTGCTTAAAAAAAATTTATAATTTTTCTTAATTGTTAAAACGTTGTTAAGTACCGATTTTTGAGTTTTATTTCTATAGCTTAACCCGCTTTTAAGAGAGGATAAATTGGTACAGTTAAATTAAATTAAAATTCTAAATACATATAAATATTATTCTAATAAATGCATATTTCTAAACATATACATATATTTCTTGAAGTCAAGAACCCAAAATTCGAGTTAATGCTGTCCTTCATTGCTATATACTGTACTTTTTTCTAAACATTTTGTACGATATGAACTATGTTGTACGTATTCTGTATCCTAATTAAAAAACTCTATGAATACATAATATGTACAACAAAATATAACATAATATCATAATTCATAAGTTTAGTAATTAGTATTATATTATATTGAAGCTGCCAGAAGTACAAATAATAGGCAAGTTGACCGAAGTCTTTTTTTAAATTTCAATCTTAAGATTTATAGCAACAAAAAAAGTTTTTCAATAAATCAAAGAATAAATTTTTCCTATCCTTTTTTCATTTTTAAATTTAATAGCTACATAGGTAAATTTTTACTACAAATGTATGCCTATTTAAAGTTCTGAAAACATGGGAAAAACGAGGAAAAGTGTAGTAGAGTAGACTGTGTCAACTCTGGGATACCCGTATGACCGTTATATAAACATTATATATCATTATATATCATAATTATTATTATAAGCATTAATTACTTTTGGCAAAATTTCAAACATACCAGCTTTATTAGGTGAAATATTATGAGCATTATATAAGAAGGAGTTGTATGGCAGCTACTCGAACCCTCTGCAGTAGACCAACAAAATTTTGCAGTAACTTTGGCCATTACACTAAACTATTTTTGGCAAAATTTCAGACACCCAACTTCAATAGGTATAGAGTAATGCTCATATAAAATAAGAAGTTGTATGGCAGCTACTCGAACCTTTTGCAGTAGACCAACCAAATTTTGCTGTAACTTTGGCCAATACACTAAACTATTTTTGGCAAAATTTCACACACCCAGCTTTAATAGGTATCGAGTAATGCTCATATAAAAGAAGGAGTTGTATGGCAGCTACTCGAACTCACTGCAACAGACCAACCAAATTTTGCAGAAACTTTGGCCATAAAACTTAACTACTTTTGCCCAAATTTCAGACTCGTAGCTATAATAGGTACTGAGAAATACTCATATAAAAAAAGAAGTTGTATGGCAGCCACCCGAACCCATGGACCAAAATGGCTGGATTTAAATAGCGATGACGGCTATTGCAAAAAAACGAATTTGCGAAAATTTCAAGATCCTAGCTCCTTTAGTTTTTGAGTTATCGTGGTGACGGACGGACAGACGGACGGACGGACGGACATACATAGCTAAATCGATTTTTTTTTCGATTCTGATCCGATCCATACACTTGAGTCTATATCTACCCCCCCTCCTTCTCTGCGTCACAAACGTAATGGCAAATTTATTATACCCTTTGACTATATAGTCATAGGGGTATAATGATTCTGAATTGCTTATTTTACTTTATACCTTTTTGTCTAGTTTATTTATTTAATATTTCCTAAGTTTTTTATTGACAAAAATATATTTCTATACATGGTCATGAGCCATGACTCATAAGTTTCTTAAAACAAATAAATATTATTGCTTTTATTCCTTTAAGGGGAGTAAACTCTTTTCTACTCTCTTTGTACATTGCGTTACGCGTATTTTCGCTGCTCTAATGTAAATTTATGAACCTATTTATTTCTCAATTTTTTGACAGAAATTATACGCTGCGCTTTTATTTAGGTTAGGACCTAAGGAACAAATAACTTTTTTTGAGAAAGATAATTTTTTTAGTTTTGCAAACATATTGTCCTATTGTAGGTATTTTTAATTTATTTGAATATTTGTATATTTTAAACTAAATTATTTAAAAAAAAATGTTATTTTAAAATATTTTATTTTTAAAATTTAATCGCAGCAGCATAAGAAAAAACAATTACAATATGTATTTTTATACACTTTGTCAATTTTTAAATTTTAAAATTTAAAACGTCGCGTATGCTTTCATGTAAATTTTTTTACATAACTAATTATTTCAAAATTTTTTGACAGAAACTGAATGCCGTACATGCTGATTTTGGCTGATCCATAAGAAACAAATTATTTTTCTTAGAAATATTATTTTTTTTTTTAGTATATTTCAGAATTCGGTTTTTTTTTACAAAAAACTTAACAAAAAGCAACCACAATTTACGATTTACAAAAAATTTTTTTTTAGTACCTGCTGTATTACAATAAATTGCAAACAAAAACAAAAAACAGTACTTTTCGGTTATAACGACCATTATGGGACTGATAATATTCGTCGTAATAAACGAATGTTGTTTTAAAAGAATGCTGTGAATTTTGAAAAATTAGTGTAAGACTTGAACATTGTAGAATGTGCTGATTCTAGAATGGACACTTTGAACTCATTTGCTAACATTTTATTTGATGTGTCTCAAATGAAATGTTAAGCCTATGTATAGTGCTTTTTCTTCTATTGAATTTTTTTTTGTTTTTTTGATGCGTTATTATACCCGTAGGACTATATAGCCAAAGGGTATAATAAATTTGCCATTACGTTTGTAACGCAGAGAAGGAGGGGGGGTAGATATAGACTCAAGTGTATGGATCGGATCAGAATCGAAAAATAAATCGATTTAGCGATGTATGTCCGTCCGTCCGTCCGTCCGTCCACACGATAACTCAAAAACTAAAGGAGATAGGATCTTGAAATTTTCCCAAATTGGTTTTTTTTCAATAGCCGTCATCGCTATTTAAATCCAACCATTTTGGTCCATGGGTTCGGGTAGCTGCCATACAACTCCTTTTTTTATATGAGTATTACTCTGTACCTATTACAGCTGCGTGTCTGAAATTTTGCCAAAAGTAGTTTAGTTTTATGTCCAAAGAGTCTGCAAAATTTGGTTGATCTAGTGGAGTGGGTTCGAGTAGCTGCCATACAACTTCTTATTTTATATGAGCATTACTCTCCACCTAATTAAGCTGGGTGTCTGAAATTTTGCTAAAAATAGTTTAGAGTAATGGCCAAAGTTTCTGCAAAATTTGGTTGGTCTACTGTACAGGGTTCGAGTAGCTGTCATACAACTCCTTATTTTATATGAGCATTACACTACACCTAATGAAGCTGGGTGTCTGAAATTTTGCCAAAAATAGTTTAGTGTAATGGCGAAAGTTACTGCAAAATTTGGTTGGTCTACTGCAGAGGGTTCGAGTAGCTGCCATACAACTCCTTCTTTTATATGAGTATTCCACTACACTTAATAAAGTTGTATGTTTGAAATTTTGACAAAAGTAATTAATCGGATGATATAATGTATATGATACGGTCATACGGGTATCCCAGAGTTGACACAGTCTACTCTACTACACTCTTCCTCGTTATGGTTGTTTTTACATTCAAAACTAAATAAAAAACACTTAATTAATCGCCAAGCAACATTATTAGATATAATAAGTTTAAATATAAGAAATATCAATGTAATAAAAGTCTTTAGGTAAAATTTAATTCTTTATTAAAAAGTGTAAAGTTTACTATAATTAAAATTGAACCGAGTTCGTTATAAATGAAAACTACTGTATAAACCAAATTTATTGCTTTCATTTCGAACAGCTCTCATGTAAATTCATGTACCTATTTATTTGTAAATTTTTTGACAGAAATTATACGTCAACTTTTATTTCAGTTGAAGATTATTTTTTAGTTTTTTTTGCGAACATAATATAGGTACATATTTTCAATTATTTGGAATGTATGTTTTTTTAAAAAAAAATATTATTTTAAAATATTTTATTTTGAAAACTTAATCGTAGCAACATCAGAAAAACCAATTACAATATTTTTATACGCTTTGTCAAATTTTAAAATTTTAAATTCCGAAGTACAGTACATAACATACCTACTTATATCAAAATTTTTTGACAGAAACTGCACGCCGTATGCATTTATTCTGGTTGATTCCTAATGAACACATAATTTTTCCTAAGAAATGTAATTTTTTTGTTTCTGCAAACATATAGCAAAAAAACAATACAGTAAAGCTCGCTTATAACGACCATGAAGAGACAGAAAATATTCGTCGTAATAAACAAATGTCGTTTTAAAAGAATGCTGTGAATTTTGAAAAATTAGTATAAGAACTGAACATTGTAGATTGTGCTAATTCTAGAATGGGCACTTTGAACTCATTTGCTAGATTTTTATTTGATGTGTCAGCCTCACCTCTATGTTAATAGATGTATAAATGCTTTTTCTTTTGATGAAATTTTTTTTGTAATTTTGATGCGTTATTATGATATTTTTTTATATTCAAAAATATATATAAAAATACTAAAATAATCACCAAGCAACATTATTAGATATAATAAATTTAAATAAAAGAAATATAAATGTAATAAACAACTCCCATTTTTAGGTAAAATTTAATTCATTGGCAAAAAGTGTTAGTCTTTTGATTTAGATTTAGTTGCGAGTTAAAACCGAAAATGAATTACATTTACACAGAAAGTCGGCGCATAATATTAGAGTCATAAGCCTCAACTTTTAAAAGCGTGATCGTTAAATTAAAAACGGATTTTCACCTGAAAAAACGCAATATTCTAAAAAAAATATCATTGTCCTATGAAAACAAAAAAAACCTTTCTTTTGGTTGTTGTTTCATTAAAATTGGTCAAATAGTTTACCCAGAAAAAGGATGTTTATATTTGTATGGGAAAAAATAAGCCGATTAAATATTATGATTTAGGAAAAACATACAATCGAGAAAATTTATAAAAACAAAGTATAGTAGTATAGATAATAGGGTTTATGGATGAAAAGCTCTAAAGCTCTAAAGGTTTAAATCCAAAGCTAAAAAAGCTCGTCCGTTACGTTTGAAAATTACGCTAAAAGTTTCAAGCTTAATTTAATATTTATTTGAAATATTTAAAGTTTGGGTTTAAATTCAAAGCTAATAAAGCTCATCCGTTACATTTGAAAATTAAGCTGAAAGGTTTAAAGAAGCCATGGAAATGTTTTATGTAAATGTTAATTTGATTAGAAAGTTTTGAAACAAATAATAAGATTTTGTTCAAAGACAAACTTATTAAAGCTTAAACATAATTCGATATTTTTTTGAAAAGTTCGTTACGTTTGAAAATAACGCTGAAAGTTTTAAACTTAATTTAATATTTATTTGAAAAATTATAAAAAATTTTTAAACTTTCGATTTAAATTCAAAGCTAATAAAGCTCGTTCGTTGCGTTTGAAAATTACGCTGAAAGTTTTAAACTTAATTTAATATTTATTTGAAAAATTTAAAGTTTGGGTTTAAATTCAAAGCTAATAAAGCTAGTCCGATGCAGTTGAGAAGCTTAAAAAAGAATTAATTTTTTTTGTTTGTGCATTAACTTAACTAAAAAACTTTTGCAAAAAGTAAAAAAATAAACGTTTGAAATTATATTAATAACTAGCAAATACCCGGTGCGCGTTGCTGCGCCTCTAAATAGAGGTTTAATTGAAGTTAATATTACTGCAAAAAGTTAACACAAAAAGTACATACGATGTAAATGTAAATTTTAAAATGTATGAAAGCATTTTTTTTAAAAAGATTTTTCTAGGATTATTCTATTAATTTTTGAAATTTTCTGTAATTTAAAGCAGTACAAACTACTTTCCAAAATTGGACGTAATTTACTTCCAAAAATTTTTTTGAACAATCGTAGGACCGACATGTATTACCAAACACCATGCATGTTAACAGACTCAACTCCATTTTCGAGTTGCTTCACCCATATAAGATTTGAAGTCAACCGGTCAAATCTTTTCTAATTTAGAGTTAAGTGACGCAAAAATCCATAAAAAGCCACTGTGACGCAATGGATTAACGGTACTCAACATTTTCTTAGTAAAAAATGGAGCACGTATACAAAATTTGAAGAAAATTAGTCGAACCATTTCTAATTTACAGTAAGTTATTGAAAAAACCCATAAAAAGCTGTTGGGCCCTAATGGGTTAATGGAACCCACCAAAAATATTTTGAGGCTTTCTTTTAAGCCAAAGTATAGTGTTTCGTAAAATCGGACAATATTTGGACCCAACATTTTTTTTGACCAACCGTCGCCCCGACATGGGTTAACAAATTCCAAATCTGTTAACAGTGTCAATTCAATTCTCACGGAGCATCACCTATACAAAATTTGAAGTCAATTGGTCAAACCAATTCTAATATAGAGTAAAGTATTGAAAAAACCTATTAAAAGCTGTTGGGCCGCAATGGGTTAATGGAACTCAACAAAATTTTTTTTAAGCTTTCTTTTATGCAAATCAGTATTTCGTAAGATCGGACAAAATTTGGACCCCAAATTTTTTTGACCAACAGTCGGCCCGACATTGGTTAACAATTTCCAAATCTGTTAATAGTGTCAACTCAATTCTCAAGTAGCATCACCTATACAAAATTTGAAGTCAATGGGTCAAAACGTTCTCATTTTAGAACAAAACAGTTTAAATACTTGCCCCAACTTGGCGGTCCGTTAGAGCAAAATTTTTGGGCCACGATTTCTTTCCGTACCTAAAAACCTCTATATACAAATTTTCATGAAAATCGGCTGGGCAGTTTAGGAGTCTATTCGTTACATACAAACAAACATACAAACAAACTTTCGCTTTTATATATATAGATAAAAGCTGTGATCAGGAAGTACAAATTGACAACCTGATCAAGTTCAAGTTATAAATAAACAAAAATGAAAAACTTAGGTTTTAAAAGTTGTTTTTAATATTAAATAACAACATTGCATTTTTTACTAAAAGCTTATAAATTATTATTCATTAAATAATATCTTTTTTATTTATCCATGAACCATGACTTTTATCAAAGCTAAGCCACCTAACCAAAACTTTCTTTCCTTTTTTCCTTTTTTAGCACATTTTCAAAAAAATTTGTAAAAATGTGTCTATATAGCTTCACTCTGTCCGTCCGTCCGTCCGTCCGACCGTCCCTTTTTACCTACGATTGACAAAAAAATATCAGGAATGGATAGGTATTGCAATAAAAATAATTTAATGTTCAAACTTTTTTTTGTAGCCCCCCCCGTTACGGAGCTACAGCCCCACAAAGTTGAAAAAAGCCCCATATTTAAACAGTTATAATTAGAGTTCTATAAGGTATATCTCCAACCTGAAAACGGTAGCAGACAGCTGCTTTTGTAAGCTTTACAAGTTTTTAAAACCCAATTGTATAGGGTTACCATACGGTACTAAAATTTACCGTTATTCAAAACTAAGTTTTACAAAATTTTTGATCCCTCATAACTTCGGAACGGCTAAATCTAGAAACTTGAAATTTTGGGAGAAGTTAGATCCTTAGAAATAAGTAAGAGTCAGTTAACAAAATTTTTTTGTCACTCCCCCCCTCTTTAGGAGCTGTAAGGGGTCGAAAATTGAAATTTTGCTAAAAGTTTAGCTTTTAAACACCTATAACTTGAATACCTGTCAAAATTTTTTTTTATTTGTATACAAAATTGAAAGCTCAAAAACGAAAGTTTCAATTAGTGTCAAAGGTTTTTCTTAATTTTGACTTTGTCCGTCCGTCCGTCCGTCCGTCCGTATGTTTACAAAAACTTTTACACCGTTTGAAATAGAGTAAAGAAATTTTAACCACGGGTAGATATTACAAAAAAATTAATTTCGTAGAAGAATTTTTTTCTGTAGCCCCACCTGTTACGGAGCTACAGCCCCCCAAAGTTGGAAAAAGCCCTATTTTTAAATTATTATAACAAGAGTTTTGTTAAGTGTATTTTCAATCTGAAAACGGCAAAAGATAGCTGGTTTTATAAGCTTTACAAAAATATAAAGCTTAAATGTATAGGGTTACCATACAGTACTAAAATTTACCATTAAGCTAAACTCAACTTTTGCAAAATTTTTGGCCCCAAATATCTTCTAAATGGTTCAACCTAGGCTCTTGATATTTTGGGAGAAGTTAGGTCCTTCAAAATTAATAGGAGGCGGTTAACAAAATTTTTTTGTCACGTCCCCTGTTTAGGAGCTATAAGGGCTCGAAAATTGAAATTTTGCTATTTTCGACCACCTGTAACTTTAACCTGTTCAAATTTTTTTTTACAAATATGCAAAATTTACAGCTGCAGCATTATATTTCAACATCCGTTAAAGGTTTTTCTTAAATTTCAAAGGGTCTCTTTAAATTGAAGAAATCGTTTCTTAGTCTTAACCATTTTTGGTTAGATAATAATATTCTAGGTAAAATTCCAAATTTTGTTGGAGTTCCAAATTGATTTCCTAGAACCGGAAAAAAATGGAAGGGTGAACACAGGAGGAGGGTGAGCAGATCCATCATAAGTTTGCTAAGCAAAAATTTGGGAACCTTCCCCATTGAAGGACTACTAGGTCTTCAAAATTAAAACTTTTATGTTCTTATAAAACAGTAACTTATTCACCAGTGTAAGTTTTTCCAAAATTAAACGTTAACATTATATTTTGCACTTATTATCAGGTTTTCTTGAGTGCATTGGGGTTATAGTCTAAGTATTTCACTATTAGTCATATAATTAATTATTAATGAAATAACAAAATTATAATATTATCATAATATATATATTTTTATAAAAATAAATGATAAAATACTCAGTAAGAAACCATATATAATTTTGAAAATGTGCTTTTTAAAAACCCTTGGTTATTTCCCTCACTTGTTTTAAGTTCAGATTCATAAAAACTGCCATTTATTTGTTTTTGTGTGTAATCAAGTAAATTGTATGTTATTGGATCAGTTCCTTTTATTTTCGCTATTGTATAAATTTCTATTGACCAATTAGGTTGATAACCTTTTACAAATATACCTTTAAATTTACTTATACGAACATAATCTCCAACTTTGTATTTTCTTTTTCGGAATACTTTTAATTTATAGTAGACAGTTTTTAATAATAAATTCTCATTTTTCTTTGTAACCTTTTTGGGTGAAAGTTTAATTGTATGATGATATGTTGAGTTATATTTTTCAATTAGCGATGGCAGTATAGTTAACCATTTATATGTGCCTTGTAAACTGGATTGTTTCCACATCATATTTTTTAGCGTACGATTGAAATGTTCTACAATTGATGCTTTGTTCTGATGTATGATAATGGTTAATAATTATTTTTCTTCATTAGATTTTGAAATTTTTTGTTGAAAAATTCCGTATCTTGACCAGATTGTAAATATTTTGGTTTTTTACAGCACGCTTAAAAATTTTTTCATTGCGATTAAAACATTATCAGCCCTTTTGTTTTTAATCGGTTCAGCATACGCAAATTTTAAAAATGTATCAATAACTGTTAATAAATATTTATATGCCTTATTAAATTTTGCATAAGGGATCATTTCAACCAAATCAATTTGCCAAGTATCATTTGAATAAACTTTTTTCGTAAAAATTTTCTTCTAGCACTTCTATGAATTTCTGACACAACTTGTAGCCTCGACATTATTTTCGTACCATTTAATTAAATTTTCCAAAGTGATTTTATAATTTTCTATTGTATGACATTCACATGTGTCCGGTCCAGAAGTAGAATTATCATATGCCCACGGACAAAGGCTAAAATGAGTACCATAAATTGAAGTGTATTTATTTACTGCAGAAAAGTTTTTAATGTGTTTATATAGGTGTAATATTAGTCTTTTATGATCATCCTATAAGACGGAGGAATAAATATTTAAGAACTCCTCTACTTCAATAATTAACAAGTAAAGAAACAGTCAGTCGGTGCAACCGACTTAGAAATACCCTACACCTATTTGGTTCAAATTTAAGGACATATCCACAAGTCATTTTAACACCATAAAAGCTGTTATTAATTTGATCGTAAGACATAGCTAACCAAATTAACTTTATAATACTAAAAACATTTTCTATTACACTATCTATTAAAAAATATTACAAAATCTTACTAATTTATCTATTTATAAATATTAAAAAACAAACAAACTTGAAATAAATGAAAATATATTTATTCCAATTCAATTACAAAATGAAGAAATTCTAATTATTAAATTTTGTGATAAAAAGATAATCAAAGCATAATATATTTAATAATCCAAATTTTTAAAAATTGCTATTATTTTAAATGGTTAGTTGATATACCTAATAGAAAAGCTTATAAACGCAAAATATGCAATAAATGTACTTCTAAAATACAATTACAAATTTTGAATTTTTCATATAATTCATTTAAAAATTCAAATAAATTTTACATAAATCCAGCAAGTACCTTGCAGTGGAACATAGCTGAACCACAACAATTTAGTCTAGATTTCGGAGACACATAGGACATAGGAAATATATTCTTTGGCTTTGAAATTAAACTCGACCAGAACCAATTCGCATGGTACTTTCATTACTAGTAACTTGGAGTTTAAATTTCATCAAAATACCGGCATTATTTTTTGAGTTATGGTGTTTTTAAGATATATGTTTTTTAGTCCTTGAACTTGTCAAGGGTTCCAGAACCCGAAACCATGGTACGATTTCGCCCATATGCAGTCCCGTCATACTTTCAATACTAGTTAAACCTTGTATACAATTGGAACGTTCTATCTTAATTTTAAGTTACTAGTTTTATTAATTTCGATGATAAGCTTTTACACATTTGGGGGTCTAAGAGAGGTCCTGAACCACCACTCCAAATGATCCCAAATTAGGGGGGCACGGAAGAAATAGTAAAGAACACCCTGGGCCAAATTTGAAGCTTCTACATTTGTTTCGAGTTACTATTTTTATTAATTTCGAAAATATGCTTTAAGGTCCTCGGATCTGAGTGGCTGGTCCCCGACCCACTAGTCCAATGGGGCCCAAATTTCAAAGACACTTACGCAATAGGAAGGGACACCCTGATACCAAATTTGGAGGTTATATCTTCATTGGTTTCGGAATTATGCTCGTTTGGCCTAAATTCGATCAAAAAGTTCTAAGTTCCGAACCCATTGTCCAATCCTCACCGTACGTAATCACCGCCGTAGTTTCATTACCAATAACCTACAGCACAAATTTCATGAAGATAAACTCATTAGTTGTTGAGTTATCGTGATTTTTAATATATGTTCGTTATCCCTGACACCGACTAAAAGGTCCAGAATCCGAACCCATGGGCTGATTTCGCCCTTATACAGCCCGCGCTTTACTTATAGTACTAGTTAACCCTTGTACACAATTTGAACGGTCTATCTTAATTTTAAGTAACTATTTTTAGTAATTTCGATTATAAGCTTTTAAAACTTGGGAGGTCTGAGAGGGGTACTGAACCACCTCTCCAATTGATCCCAAATTAAGGGAACACGCAAGAGATAGTAAAGAACACCCTTGTGGCAAATTGGAAGCCTCTACATTTTTTCAAGTTGTTATCTTTATTAATTTTAAATTTAAGGTCTTCGGAATGTGTGGCTGGTCCCCGACCCACTACTCCAATGGGGCCCAAATTCCCAAGACACTTAGGAAATAGGAAGGGACACCCTGATACCAAATTTGGAGGTTCCATCTTCATTGGTTTCGGAATTATGCTCGTTTGGCCTAAATTCGATCAAAATGTTCTAGGTTCCGAACGCATGGTCCAATCCCGACCTTACGCAATCCCCGAAGTTGTTTCATTACTAGTAACCTACACCACAAATTTGATGAAGATAGCGTCATTAGTTGTTGAGTTATCGTGATTTTTTATATATGTTCGTTAGCCCTTCGATCGATTAAAAGGTCCAGAATCCGAACCCATGGGCCGATTTCGCCCATATGCAATCCCCGCCGTGCTTTCAGTCCTAGTAACCTACAGTTAAAATTTCATCAAGATAGCTCCATTATTTTTTGAGTTATCGTGCCTACGGGCGGACGGACGGACGGACGGACATGGCTATATCGACTAAGGCGGTCACGCTGATCACAAATATATATACTTTTCCATATCTAGCTCGCTTCCTTTAGGTGGTTACAAACACCATACCAAAGTTAATATACCCCTTTACCTATTCTATAGGTGTAGGGTATAAAAATGATTGCGCTAAAAATATGTTTGCTGCTTTTATATTATCTCTAAATGTAGTAGTTTAATTGAAAACATTGATAGATTGATTTATCCGATAATTGAAACAATAAAATGGTGTAACCCAGAAATTTCTGTTATTTCAAAAAATCTAGCTTTTTGTGAAATACTTTTTATACCAGTATTCCAAAAGAAATAAGTGGCAATGAAAATTGGGGTAATAGATGGAGTTGTAAGTTAGTGGAGGGGATAAAGTTGAATTGTTAGTTGAAATTGAGGAAGGAATTAGGAAAATGGAAATGTAATTCGGTATCTTCGGGGGTAGTAGATGGAGTTGTAAGTTAGTGGAGGGGATGAAGTTGAATTGTTTGTTGAAATTGAGGAAGGAATTAGGAAAATGGAAATGTAATTCGGTATATGTATAGATAATTTAGGTAGTAATCTGTTCTTTAGAACCATATCGAAGTTCTTTGTACCTTTGGAATTATGTTGAACTTCTTTAGAAAGCAAATTCTTTGAAACCATGTCAAAGTTGAAAGCTGAAAATTTTTAGATATCCTATAGTATTTAGGAAATGAATTTATTTCACTGATAAGAGAATAAAATTTTAAAATTTAGAATTTTGTTTTGCTGTTTTGATTATTTTATAGTTTAAATGGATGAATAATGAGTGTTTGTGTGTATATTTCCATCACCATTAAAAAATATTAACATTGTACCCTATAAAATTTAAAAGTTTCTTATCAGTTAAATAATAAAAAAAAAATCTAAACTTATGTAAGAGAGAATTCATACAAAAATAAAAAAAATTTCTATTTAATATATATATATACATATGTATATCTTAACAAATTTGTATTTAAAAGGTTGCAGTTTGTAAAAACTTATTAGTAATTATTCAATATTAAATCAAAAATTTATTGTTTTTTAATAAAAAAAATATAAAAAAAGAGAGAAAAATGAAACGGTCAGTGATAAAAAATCCTTTGGTTACTCAGATATTAAGTTCTGTGAAGCTGTAAAAGAGATATACCTTTGAAAGAATGGTTATATCATACTAGCTAATACCCGGTGCGCGTTGCTGCGCCTTTCAATGGAGGTTTAATTGAATTTGATGTTACTGCAAAAAGTTAACACAAAAATTACCCACGGTTTACACACGTAAATTTAAAAATGTATAAAAGCAATCTTTTTAAAACGATTTTTCTAGGATTATTCTAGTAATTTTTTAAACTTTCTGTAATTCAAAGCAGTACAAACTATTTTCCAAAATTTGACGTAATTTACTTCCAAAAATTTTTTTTTGACCAAACGTAGAACCCACTGTTAACAGACTCAACTCCATTTTCAAGTTGCTTCACACATATAAAATTTGGACCCAAAATTTTTTTTGACCACCCGTCGGCCCGACATGGGTTAACAAATTCCAAACCCGTCATACTGTCAACTCAATTCTCAAGGAGCATCACTTATACCAAATTTGATGTCAATTGGCCAAACCATTTCGAATTTAGAGTAAAGTATTGAAAAAACCTATAAAAAGCTGTTGGGCCGCAATGGGTTAATGGAACTCAACAAAATTTTTTTTGGGGTTTTCTTTTTAGCCAAAGCAGAATTTCGTAAAATCGGACAAAATTTGGACCCAATATTTTTTTTGACCACTCGTCAGCCCGACATGGGTTAACAAATTCCAAAACTGTTAATAGTGTCAACTCAATTCTCATAGGGGAGCACGTATACAAAATATGAAGAAAATCGGTCAAACCGTTTCTAATTTAGAGTTAAGTATTGAAAAAACTTATAAAAAGCTGTTGGGCCGCAATGGGTTAATGCAACTCAATAAAATTTTTTTTGGGGTTTTCTTTTTAGCCAAAGCAGAATTTCATAAAATCGGACAAAATTTGGAGCCAAAATTTTTTTTGACCACCCGTCGGCCCGATATGGGTTAACAAATTCCAAAACTGTTAATACTGTCAACTCAATTCTCAAGGAGCATCACGTATATCAAATTTGAAGTCAATTGGTCAAACCGTTTTGAATTTAGAGTAAAGTATTGAAAAAACCTATAAAAAGCTGTTGGGCCGCAATGGGTTAATGGAACTCAACAAAATTTTTGTTGGGGCTTTCTTTTTAGCCAAAGCAGAATTTTGTAATTCGGACAAAATTTGGACCCAAAATTTTTTTTGACCACCCGTCGGCCCGACATTGGTTAACAAATTCCAAAACTGTTAATAGGGTCAACTCAATTCTCATAGAGCATCACGTATACAAAATTTGAAGTCAATCGGTCAAACCGTTTTCATTTTAGAACAAAGAAGTTTAAATACTTGCACCACAGCCCCAACTTGGCGGTAGGACAAAATTTTTGGGCCACGATTTCTTTCCGTACCCAAAAACCTCTATATACAAATTTTCATGAAAATCGGCTGGGCAGTTTAGGAGTCTATTCGCTACAAACAAACAAACAAACAAACAAACATACAAACAAACAAACAAACAAACAAATAAACAAACTTTCCCTTTTATATATATAGATAGATAAGGACATTTTTACATAAAATAAATAGTGGTGATTATATTGAAAAAAATTTAAAAAGTAGTAAAAGTTGTTTCAATGAACGAATAGAAACGTTTATATTGGAAAATAATGATGAAAGTGTTTTGTTACCAGAACAATTTTTACATAATTTGAAGGCTAAAATAGTTAAATTATTAAACAATTCTTTGAAAAAACATAATTCTTTCAAAATTAACATTGAACTATTTGCTGAAGATATAAAGTATTCGAAAACGGATAGAAATAATTTGGAGGACTTCGATGATTTTAATTTATCAATAAATTCTTTTAATACTAAAATAGAAATTATATTATAATCAACCGAAATATTAGAAAAGTTAGATAAATTATTCCAGTCTATTGTTGTTAAAAGTGAAGAATTTCAAGAAATGGATAGTGGTTGGTCTTTACTTCGAATAATACATTTAGAAGTCAACATTAATCTATATAAACCATTAAGAGGATCACAATATCTTCCGTTACCAAAATTTTTGAAGACTAAAAAGGCTTGTATCAACGTAATGAATAATGATGAATATTGTTTTAAATGGAGAGTAATATCAGCCCTGTACAGGGGTTCTGGTAGACTGGAACGAACACAGACATATAGGATTGAGGATATACGATCTCATAAAATACAATTGCAAAATATTATATTAAATTTTGATGGTTTAGAATTTCCTATGAAAGTTGCTGATATAAATAAATTTGAACAATTAAATATCACAATTAGAGTTAATGCTTTTGGTTTTGAAGAACAAGAAACACCTCAAAATACCTTCTACAAAATTGTAGGTCCATTGTATTGTACAAAAGAAGAGAAATTTCATAATATTAACTTGCTATTAATAGAAAAAGATCAGAAAACACATTATCTTTGGATTAAAAATATTTCTCGACTATTACATTCGCAAATTACTAAAAATAATAGAAGATTATTATTTTGCAATAATTGTTTAATACATTTCAAAAATGAAGCGAATTTAGAACAGCATAAAAGTGAGTGCAACAAGGTAGTTACAAATCTTCCAACAGCTGAAAAAGCGACATTAAAATTTAAAAACTACAACAAAAAAATGGATGTACCATTTGTCGTGTATGCAGACTTTGAATGCATTCTCCAAGATATAACAACATGTTTACCAGATTCATCTACATCAACAACAACAAACGTTCAGGAACATATTCCATGTGCAATGGCATACTATATCAAATCATCTTTCGATCAAAGCTCTAATATATTTAGGATGTATACCGGAAGTGATTGCATAGATATTTTTTTAACAACTTTAGTAGAAGATGTTAAACAAATTGATTGTAAGTATTATAAAAATATCATTCCAATTAAAACTCTTACTGATCAAGAAAGAAAAATGCATTTAGAAAGTAGAAATTGTCATATTTGTAATGAAATATTAGATGAAAATAGGGTTGCAGACAATTGTCATTTAACTGGAATATATCGAGGACCAGCACATTCAATTTGTAATTTGTAATATCAATTACCGAATTTCATTGCCATATTTTTTCATAACTTTTCTGGTTTCGGGTAAAATTAATGTTATTCCTATGAATAAGGAAAATTATATTTCTTTATCAAAATGGATTGAGGTTGATGAAGAGAACTCTATAGAGTTGAGATTCTTAGATTCATTTCGGTTTATGTCATCAAGTTTAGATGGGTTAGTTTCTCAACTACCATCTGATAATTTAATAATATTAAAAAAAATGTATGCAAACGAAAACCAATTCAATTTAGTAAAACGAAAGGGTATTTTTCCTTATGAATATTAGAATTCTTTTGAAAAATTAAATGAAACAGATTTACCTTATCAAAGAAGTTTTGATAATAAATTTTCAAATACAACAATTTCAGATGAAGATTATCAACATGCAAAGACTGTCTGGAAAACATTTAAATGTAAATATCTTAAAGACTATTTAGAAATTTATTTAAAAACTGATGTAATTTTACTAGTAGATGTATTTGAAAATTTTAGAAAGGTGTGTAGACAGATATATGAATTAGATGTATGTCAGTACTATACTCTACCAGGTTTTAGTTGGAATGCTATGCTCAAATACACAAAAGTAGAACTTCAGTTACTAACTGAAATTAATATGCATAATTTTTTTAAAAGGGGTATTAGAGGTGGAATTTCCCAATGTTCTTTACGTCATTCTAAAGCAAATAATAAGTATTTAAATGATTTTGATAAAACAAAACCTTCACAATTTATAACATATTTAGATGTTAATAATTTGTACGGATTTGCTATGTCTAAATTCTTACCCATATCTGATTTTCACAGGTGTGACAATTTGATATGATAGGTGCAAGAGCGTTGATATCTAAACCTAATTTTCACAGTTTAGCTGCATTTACAAATGATATGGTTGCAATTCAGTTGAATAGAACTAGTGTATATTATAATAAACCTTTATATGTAGGTTTTTCTGTACTAGAATTTTCAAAACACAAAATGTACGACTTCCACTATGATTATATTAAACCAAAATTTGATAAATATGTTAAATTGAATTATATGGATACTGACTCATTTATATATACCATTACAGCACAAGATTTTTATGAAGATATTAAACCTGACATAGAAAAGTTTTATGACACATCAGAATATTCAATTGATAATTCTTATAAAATTCCTCTGAAAAATAATAAGTTTCTAGGTATCAAGAAGGATGAATGCAATGGTAATGTAATTAAAGAATTTATTGGATTAAAAGCGAAAATGTATTCGCTTGATATTGAAAATAAAAATGTTATAGTTAAAGCAAAAGGTATAAAAAGAAATATTGTAAAACTATTCACTTTAGATGATTTGTATAAAAAAAAATCTTTTTAAAAGTAAAATGTATATTTTTAGAAGTAAGATTCATAAATTGTATACCCAAAATTTGAATAAAATTTCGTTATGTCATCACGATGATAAAAGATATATTTTAGGTGATAATGTAAACACATTGGCTTGGGGTCATTTTGCAATAAAATAAAAACAAAATTAAATAATGTTCATCAATTATTTGTTTTATTACTTTTTATAAATTATTTTTTTTTTTTCAAGATATTTTTTAGTTTTTATTACAATTATTTGATAAATATTTTTAAATATTACAAATTTGAAGTTTTTAATTTGTAGAACTAATTTCTGGAATCTGTATGGGAGGTGATCTTTCTCGGAACAACAAGTTGTTACAGCATCTATTGAAGCACTTAATCAACCTTCTATGCTCCAGTACAAATTCTGCAAAATTTCCTAGGTGTTGTATTATATGATCCATTTCTTCAGTTTTGTGCTCCTCACAATAATATGTGGTTAGTCCTAAATCACATTGCCAGTATTCTAATATTAACTCTATCGAATTCATTGCGTTTTAAAATATTTTTTTTTATTAACTTTAACTGTTTAATTGATTAGTTGAAATATTATAATGAGAAAAAGTTTTTTTCGATTCATTTATTATTTCATTTTTCTTTTACTTATGTTTTATTATTTCCTGAGCTCTTTCATTATAATCACTTTTCTTTTTTTATTTTGCTAAACTAGAAAACCGTAATGATAATTGTAAATAAGTAAGAACATTAAAACTTAATATCTGCTCCATAACAAAAGTTTAAGCTGCTAAACATTAGAATCATATTAACCTAAAGAAATATTAAGAATTTTTTGGACTATAAAACCACAAACCACAAACTCCTTTTATAAATGTAATTCATAATAATTCTATACTAAAAATAGGTGTAAATATGGTGATTTTACTAAATTTTTTATTAGTTAGAAAAAAGTAATTGAAGAATTAATACATCATACATCCAAAAAAACAAAAAACTAACATGAAGCAGACAATTGATGAAGACCAAGCTCTTTTCTCATCAGATGAAGGGGAAGAAGAAGAAGAGGATAACAAGCTGGATGAATTTATTAAAAAAATTAACAATCGAAAGGAGTTTCAATCAATGAGTGATTTAAAAATCGGGATCGTATATAATATTATACAGCTAAAGGAGGCTGTATCTAAATTTAAAACAAAAAACAAAAAAAATCGGATGAGGATGGAGAGGAAGAAAAAGAACCAGGTAAATTTGTCATCGCATGTAGTGATAACTTTTTTACATATTTACCTACATACTATGCTAAACAGCATAGTAAAGAAATTATTCAAATAATAAATAAAAAAATTAATTTAAATAAAATAGAGTATGGGTTTAAGATCATTAAAAAAAACCACTTTATTATTACAATAGCTTTTATTTGTAAACAAAAATAATAATAAACAAGTAAAGAAACAGTCAGTCGGTGCAACCGACTTAGAAATACCCTACACCTATTTGGTTCAAATTTAAGGACATATCCATAAGTCATTTTAACACCATAGAAGCTGTTATTAATTTGATCGTAAGACATAGCTAACCAAATTAACTGTATAATACTAAAAACATTTTCTAATTACCCTATCTATTAAAAAATACTACAAATTCTTACTAATTTATCTATTTAAAAATATTAAAAAGCAAACAAACTTGAAATAAATGAAAATATATTTATTCCAATTCAATTACAAAATGAAAAAATTCTAATTATTAAATTTTGTGATAAAAAGATAATCAAAGCGTAATATATTTAATAATCCAAATTTTTAAAAATTGCAATTATTTTAAATGGTTAGTTTATATACCTAATAGAAAAACTTAACAACGCAAAATATACAATAAATGTATTTCTAAAATACAATTAAAAATTTACACCTTTTCATATAATTCATTTAAATATAAAAATAAATTTTACATAAATGCAGCAAGTACCTTTAAACATAGCTGAACCACTACAATTAATTCTAGATTTCGGAGACACATAGGACATAGGAAATATATTCTTTGGCTTCGAAATTAAACTCGACCACAACCAATTCCCATGGTACTTTCATTACTAGTAACCTACTGTTAAATTTCATTAAAATACCGGCATTATTTTTTGAGTTATGGTGTTTGTAAGATATATGTTTGTTAGTCCTTCAACTTTTCAAGGGTTCCAGGACCCGAAATTATGGTACGATTTCGCCCATATGCAGTCCCGTCATACTTTCAATACTAGTTAACCCTTGTACACAATTGGAACGCTCTATCTTAATTTTAAGTTACTAGTTTTATTAATTTCGATGATAAGCTTTTACACATTGGAGGGTCTAAGAGAGCTTCTGAACCACCACTCCAATTGATCCCAAATTAGGGGGGCACGCAAGAAATAGTAAAGAACACCCTTGTGGCAAATTGGAAGCTTCTACATTTGTTTCAAGTTACTATCTTTATTAATTTCGAAAATATGCTTTAAGGGCCTAAGAACTGAGTGGCTGGTCCCCAATCCACTACTCCAATGGGGCCCAAATTTCAAAGACACTTACGAAATAGGAAGGGACACCCTGATACCAAATTTGGAGGTTCTATCTTCATTGGTTTCGGAATTATGCTCGTTTGGCCTAAATTCGATCAAAAAGTTCTAAGTTCCGAACCCATTGTCCAATCCTCACCGTACGTAATCACCGCCGTAGTTTCGCTGCCAACAACCTACAGCACAAATTTCATGAAGATAGCCTCATTAGTTGTTGAGTTATCGTGATTTTTTATATATGTTCCTTAGCCCTGACATCGATTAAAAGGTCCGGAATCCGAACCGTTGGGCAGATTTCGCCCTTATATAGTCCGCGCTGTACTTATAGTACTAGTTAACCCTTGTACACAATTTGAACGGTCTATCCTAATTTTAAGTAACTATTTTTAGTAATTTCGATTATAAGCCTTTAAAACTTGGGAGGTCTGAAAGGGGTACAGAACCACCACTCCAATTGATCCCAAATTAGAGGAACACGCAAGAGATAGTAAAGAACACCTTTGTGGCAAATTGGAAGCTTCTACATTTTTTCAAGTTGTTATCTTTATTAATTTTAAAGATATGCTTTAAGGTCTTCGGAAATGTGTGGCTGGTCCCCGACCCACTACTCCAATGGGACCCAATTTCACAAGACACTTAGGAAATAGGAAGGGACACCCTGATACTAAATTTGGAGGTTCTATCTTCATTGGTTTCGGAATTATGCTCGTTTGGCCTAAATTCGATCAAAAAGTTCTAGGTTCCGAACCCATGGTCCAATCCCGACCTTACGCAATTCCCGAAGTAGTTTCATTACTAGTAACCTACAGCACAAATTTGATGAAGATAGCGTCATTAGTTGTTGAGTTATCGTGATTTTTTATATTTGTTCGTTAGCCCTGAAATCGATTAAAAGGTCCAGAATCCGAACCCATGGGCCGATTTCGCCCATACGCAATCCCCGCCGTACTTTCAGTCCTAGTAACCTACAGTTAAAATTTCATCAAGATAGCTCCATTATTTTTTGAGTTATCGTGCCTACGGACGGACGGACGGACGGACGGACGGACATGGCTATATCGACTAAGGCGGTAACGCTGATCACAAATATATATACTTTTCCATATCTAGCTCGCTTCCTTTAGGTGGTTACAAACACCATACCAAAGTTAATATACCCCTTTACCTATTCTATAGGTGTAGGGTATAAAAAGAAACCAAATATTAATTATTTTTTTAGTTTTTCTAAAGTTTTTTTTAGATTTCCTTAAATTAGAAACTTAGATTTTTACTAATTTCAGCAATATAGAGAAAGAGGAGAATTTCTAAATGTTTCAGGTACCCATGTTTTTCTTTCCAATAATTAGGATTGTAATATTAGCATTTCTAAAATTATACTATTTCTTTCCTTGGTAATAATTTAACTCATAACATTAACTAATTTCTTATGGAATCTGAGTAATATTTATATTTTAAAAATAACCTGAATAAATTAATAGGAAAAAAACAATAAAGATTTAATTTTAAAAGAAATATATTATCTTTTTTTGAATTAAAAAGTAAGCCCACTATGACAGTGGACAGCAATTCCTCTTTCCATCATTTCCTTTTTGGAAAATACTTGTAGATGAATTTGATTTTACACATGATATGGTGCATGACGCAGATGTACTTGATTTGGATGGACTTTTATATGATTCTTTCTTTTCCATGTTTTCTTTTTAGTTTTATATTTAGTTACTCACTATCGGAATAAACTTTTTCGACTAATTTCGATTTTAAAATTTCGTAAGGTATATATATATATATATATATACTAGCTAATACCCGGTGCGCGTTGCTGCGACTTTCAATGGAGGTTTAATTGAATTTGATGTTACTGCAAAAAGTTAACACAAAAATTACCCACGGTTTACACACGTAAATTTAAAAATGTATAAAAGCAATCTTTTTAAAACGATTTTTCTAGGATTATTCTAGTAATTTTTTAAACTTTCTGTAATTCAAAGCAGTACAAACTATTTTCCAAAATTTGACGTAATTTACTTCCAAAAATTTTTTTTTGACCAAACGTAGAACCCACTGTTAACAGACTCAACTCCATTTTCAAGTTGCTTCACACATATAAAATTTGTACCCAAAATTTTTTTTGACCACCCGTCGGCCCGACATGGGTTAACAAATTCCAAACCCGTAATACTGTCAACTCAATTCTCAAGTAGCATCACTTATACCAAATTTGATGTCAATTGGCCAAACCATTTCGAATTTAGAGTAAAGTATTGAAAAAACCTATAAAAAGCTGTTGGGCCGCAATGGGTTAATGGAACTCAACAAAATTTTTTTTGGGGTTTTCTTTTTAGCCAAAGCAGAATTTCATAAAATCGGACAAAATTTGGACCCAATCTTTTTTTTGACCACTCGTCAGCCCGACATGGGTTAACAAATTCCAAAACTGTTAATAGTGTCAACTCAATTCTCATAGGGGAGCACGTATACAAAATATGAAGAAAATCGGTCAAACCGTTTCTAATTTAGAGTTAAGTATTGAAAAAACTTATAAAAAGCTGTTGGGCCGCAATGGGTTAATGCAACTCAATAAATTTTTTTTTGGGGTTTTCTTTTTAGCCAAAGCAGAGTTTCATAAAATCGGACAAAATTTGGACCCAAAATTTTTTTTGACCACCCGTCGGCCCGATATGGGTTAACAAATTCCAAAACTGTTAATACTGTCAACTCAATTCTCAAGGAGCATCACGTATATCAAATTTGAAGTCAATTGGTCAAACCGTTTTGAATTTAGAGTAAAGTATTGAAAAAACCTATAAAAAGCTGTTGGGCCGCAATGGGTTAATGGAACTCAACAAAATTTTTGTTGCGGCTTTCTTTTTAGCCAAAGCAGAATTTTGTAAAATCGGACAAAATTTGGACCCAAAATTTTTTTTGACCACCCGTCGGCCCGACATGGGTTAACAAATTCCAAAACTGTTAATAGGGTCAACTCAATTCTCATAGAGCATCACGTATACAAAATTTGAAGTCAATCGGTCAAACCGTTTTCATTTTAGAACAAAGAAGTTTAAATACTTGCACCACAGCCCCAACTTGGCGGTCCGTTAGGACAAAATTTCTGGGCCACGATTTCTTTCCGTACCCAAAAACCTCTATATACAAATTTTCATGAAAATCGGCTGGGCAGTTTAGGAGTCTATTCGCTACAAACAAACAAACAAACATACAAACAAACAAACAAACAAACAAATAAACAAACTTTCCCTTTTATATATATAGATAGATAGATAGAAGATATATGAATAAACTGTTTATATCAGTTTTTATACCCGAGCATACATGTATGAACATCGGGTATATTAAAATTACTCCTTATACCCGTGCATACATGTATGAACATCGGGTATATTAAATTTACTCCTCCGTTTGTAACGAATCGAAATATAAGAGCTAGATATAGTATCAAGGGTACGTATCGAATCAGCATCGAAAAGTGAATCGATCTAGCTATGTGTGTCCGTCCGTCCGTCCGTCCGTCAGCACGATAACTCAAAAACTATAAGAGCTAGAGTTTTGAAACTTTCACAAAGTAATTTTTAGACAATTTGTAGGTTCCCTATAATTTTTGGTTAAAATCGGACCAAGGCTTCGGGGAGCTGCCATACAACTTTTTTGCACCAATATGAATTTCTTCAAAACTAATTATACTACGGGGATGAAAATTACACACGGTTAGTTTTATAATGACTCCGGCACTTATATGAAGTTTCAAAATGTTAGGGCCCCATTTTCGGGGGGCTGCCATACAACTTCTTTGCACCAATATGAATTTCTTCAAAACTAATTATACTACGCGGATGAAAATTACCCTCGGTTAGTTATATAATGAATCGAGCACTTATATAAAGTTTCAAAATGTTAGGGCCCCATTTTCGGGGGGCTGCCAAACAACTTCTTTGCACCAATATGAATTTCTTTAAAACTAATTATATTACGAGGCTGAAAATTACCCTCGGTTAGTTATATAATGAATCGAGCACTTATATGAAGTTTCAAAATGTTAGGGCCCCATTTTCGGGGAGCTGCCATACAACTTATTTGCACCAATATGAACTTCTTCAAAACTAATTATACTACGACGATAAAAATTACACACGGTTATTTATATAATGAATCGAGCACTTATATGAAGTTTCAAAATGTTACGGCCCCATTTTGGGGGGCTGCCATACAAAGTTTGCGATTCAATAACTGAGAATCTAATGAAGCTACAAGGTTAAAATTAAAATTGGGCGGGTAAAGTAATAGGGCAAGTTAGTTGGCAAAGTTGGACATCACTCGGACTATCGGAATTTTTGGGTGGGCCATTTTTTTTTTTTTTTTGTTTTTTTTTTTTTTTTAAGCTAAAGTTATGGGACAATGAATGAAAATTAATTTTTTTTTTGTGATTTTTTTTTTTTTGTTAATTTTTTTTTTTTTTTTTTTTTTAGCTAAAGTTATGGGACAATGAATGAAAATTTTGTTTTTTGTTTTGTGATTTTTTTTTTTTTTAAATTTTTTTTTTTTTTTTTTACTTCAAAATTATGGAGTAATGAGTAAATGTATAAGAGAAGTAAATTACGGTTTATTTTATACACCATAGTGGGTATGCACGGGTATCTAAAAGTTGACAAGGGCAACTATAATCTTCCTCGTTTTATTAAATAAACATTCTGAAGAGCACAATATCCATTACGATTGAATGTGCATTTTTATACCCGTGCATACATATATGAACATCGGGTATACTAAAATTGCTTCTCCGTTTGTAACGCATCGATCTAGACGAGCTAGATATAGTGTCAAGGGTACGTATCGGCTCAGAATCGAAAAATTAGTCGATCTAGCTATGTGTGTCTGTCCGTCCGTCCGTCCGTGTGTCAGCACGATAACTCAAAAACTAAAAGGGCTAGAGTCTTGAAATTCACAAAAAGTCATTTTTAGACAATTTCTAGGTTCCCTATTGTTTTTGGTTAAAATCGGACCAAGGCTTCGGGGAGCTGCCATACAACTTTTTTGCACCAATATGAATTTCTTAAAAACTATATATACTACGGGGATGAAAATTACACACAGTTAGTTTTATAATGACTCCGGCACTTATATGAAGTTTCAAAATGTTAGGGCCCCATTTTCGGGGGGCTGCCATACAAAGTTTTCGATTTAATAACTGTGAATCTAATGAAGCTATAAGGTTAAAATTAAAATTGGGCAGGTAAATTAATAGGGCAAGTTACTTGGCAAAGTTGGACATCACTCGGACCATCGGACTTTTAGGGTGGGCCAATTTTTTTTTTTTTTGTTTTATTTTTTTTATTATTTTTTTTTTTTTTTAAGCTAAAGTTATGGGACAATGAATGAAAGCATGATAACTCAAATTTTGTTTTTTATTTTTTTTTAAGCTAAAGTTATGGGGCAATAAATGAAAATTTTGTTTTTTGTTTTATGATTTTTTTTTTTTTTTTGTTAATTTTTTTTTTTTTTTTTTTTATGTCAAAATTATGGGGTAATGAGTTAAATGTATAAGGGAAGTAAATTACGGTTTATTTTATACACCATAGTGGGTATGCACGGGTATCTAAAAGTTGACAAGGGCAACTATAATCTTCCTCGTTTATATTGATTTTGATAAAGTTTTTTTAATTTTTGTAAACTTGTTGATACTTGTTCATCTGAGTTTACAATGTTATTTGATTTAACAGTTTTTGAAGTATTTCTTGTTTTTCATTTCGTTTAACATAAAATGTAGTTTTATAATTTGTAAATGTTTTCAAAAAATTTATTACATCACAAAAATTTGTTTTACCATCACATCATTTAAATCCATGATGATTTTTTGAACTTAGAATAGCAATTTCCTTTAATATAAAATTATTTTTATTATCTCGGAAACCTTGTATATCTATAATTACGTAATCCATGTTTTTATGTTTCCGAAGAATTAATTTGATTAAATTTAATATATTTGTATAGTTTGTAAATTAAAAACTTATACAATGTAATCCAATCATAAAAAAAAATACCCCCGGAATAAATGGTGGAATTTCAAAAAAATGCAACAAGAATCTGAAGATAATGATGATGATTCCGTACAATTTTTTCTCATATTATTTATTAATGCACATCTAAATAATTTTATTAACTTCTCCTGTTAATGGCTTAAATTCTACTAAGCGGTCATGCAAAATAAGACAGTAAGCTGTAGTATTGTCTGGAATTTTTTTTAAAGTCTTAAATTCAATTTTGACATCAACTGGACCCATTTTAAGATTATCATTTTGATAACGAGTATCAATTATGAAGATTGGAGAATTAGTTTTAAAGTGGTCGCATGAAACTAAAGGCTCTGATATTGAGTTATTATAATAAAAGCTTCTAAAATTCGAATATACTTCATATGCTAAAGCATAGCGATTTTTTGTAAAATCTAAATTCATATCTTCATATGGATATGATTCTGAATTTTAATATACTTTTATATTTTCAATATCACAATTATTAAAATTTGAAGCATCTGCATCCAGTTTATTTTGTTTATCAGTTTGTAGAGCAAAAACAATAAAACGAGGTTTTTCAAGTTGTGAGGCTGTTTTAACATTTCAAATATGATGTGTAGTTCCTGATGGTAATGTTGGATATTTATGTAATTCCCAATTTCTAAAAGGAATTTTCATAACCGAACCATTTCCAATACTTTTGTATAAATTTAATTTAAGATTATCAGCTAAGTTAATATGTTGAACCTTCCAATATATTTTAGTAATAATAAGTTTTGGTTTTTCATTTGCATTAACGCTGCTACATAATAATGAATTATCATTTGTTCGAGAGCGTGTTAATATTAATTCATGTTTTGCATTTGGAATAATGTTTTTGTAATCTTCAGCAAACCCTATTAATCTTTTTAGGGGGATACACAAATTAAAATATAAATTATTTATTTTAATTGATTCATCAGGTGACCAACTTCCATTATATAAAGCCGTACTTTCATTCTGGTTGAGTGAGATATAGTTTTTTAATGCTGAAGTTATTCCAACATTACGATTATGATCAATTTCCTTACCATTAAGTTCGTAGCGAATTTCATCAAATAGAAATGGTATAGCATTATTAATTAGTTTAGTGTGAGTAACAGCCGTTCCATCATGTTTTGATACATAACCTTCAATAAAGATTAAACTTGTTGAGGGTAATATATTTAAGTTCTGATTTTGTATTTGTATTCGTATAATATCACTTAATCCGTATGTGTTTAAGAATGGTGAATATGAATGCCAATGAGCACTAGTTATAGTTTCATCAAAAATAGGGTCATTAAAGAGTTCCATTTTAATTTACTTTTAGCAGATATCCAAGAGATTTTAAATATTCTTTATTTTCAAATGATAATTGTTTTTTGTATTTTAAATGCTGAGTTACACCTCCTCCTTCGACTGCCTTTAAAGAATTAAGGTGATGTTTATCATTCTGTGAATGTATATTGGATTGATAATTTTGATTAAATACGATCATTCTGAAGCTTTAAGTGTAATCTTATTGTTATTGTTTCTCCACGAAAATTTATTATATTACCGTTCTGATCAAGGAGTTTTACAGTAATAGAACTTATCTGATTAATAGTTACCGGTAAATAAATTACATTCTTAGGAACTTCAATTATTTTATAGCCAGGACTGACGTTAATAGAGAATTCATGTAAAGTGTGAGCCTCTTTTTCATTAATATAAGCTCCAGAAACAATATTGCATTCTACTCTTATTATATTTATTTTATTAATATCAACAAAAAGATCTGAAGTATGCCATAATTGGCTAATAATTTCTTCTTACTGAAACCTAATAATCCGCCAATTGTACTTTCTCTTTCAAAATCAATATCCTTATCAGCAAAAATTTCACACTTTAATGTATTATTATTTACTCTTATAATTAATTTTTCCTTATCTGCTTTAGTTACATTCAGCGTTTTCCTAAGAAATAGTTCAATATCATCAATTTCATATGAACCTGTTGGATTTGTAATAGGTTTATCATCAATAATAAATGTATTATTCTCATCTATATTAGGTATTGAGTTATACGTTTGGAAATCAACTAAACCGCAGGTATATTCTCTTCCCTTTAGATCTATAGGGGGGAAATAATTAGTTGTAAATATGGAAGAATTTCCGTTTAAAGTTAATGTTATTGACATGTCTTTAATTGATACAATGAGATATTTTACTAGTGTATTCTGTTTTTATATAGGTTTTTTTTAAGGCAAATCCTAAAATTCAATGATTTAGATTTAAGGTTAATACGCATTAATAATATAATATACATACAAAAATTTTTCGTTAAATTTCTTTTGATATAACTAAATTCTAATTATTCTTTATCAGTTAGTTTTTATACCCGTGCATACATATATGACATTGGGTATATTAGATTTGCTCCTCCGTTTGTAACGCATCGATCTAGACGAGCTAGATATAGTGCCAAGGGTACGTATCGGCTCAGAATCGAAAAATGAGTCGATCTAGCTATGTGTGTCTGTCCGTCCGTCTGTGTGTCAGCACGATAACTCAAAAACTAAAAGAGCTACAGTTTTGAAATTTTCACAAAATATTTTTCAATCAATTTCTAGGTTCCCTATTTTTTTTGGTTAAGATCGGACCAAAACTTCGGGTAGCTCTCGAACAGCTAACTTTTTTAACTCCAACATTTTCATATAAAAATTTGAAATTTTTTCTATGCATCGTATTTAACATGAAATTATATGAATTTTGTTTTTTTGTTTTTTGTTTTTTTTTTTTTTTGGAAGATAACGATTTCGAATTAGAATTTCATATTATTTAAATGATGCGTAGTTTATTTAAGATAAGCAAAAAAGAACACAAAGAGTTTTTTTAAGTAAATGGCTTATTGATATTGATGGATATAATGATTATGAATATGATGATTAATATCTATCATGATGATTATTATATGAATATGATCATATCATATGAAGCTTATTTTGCTTAAGATTAATATATTCGTGAATTAAAAATTAATTAAAAGAGATAGAATTGAAAAATTAGAGCTAGAGTTTTGAAATTCACACAAAACATTTTTTGGACATTTTTGAGGTTCCCTATTCTTTTTGGTTAAGATCAGACCAAGGTTTCGGGGAGCTGCCACACAATATAAATTTCTTCAAAAGTAATTATACTAGAAAGACGAAAATTACACACGGTTAGTTTTATAATGAATCAAGCACTTATATGAAGTTTCGAAATTTTACGGCTTCATTTGCCATACAACTTCTTTGCACCAATATGAATTTCTTGGAAACTGAGTATACTACAAGGATGAAAATTACACATTGTTAGTGATATAATGAATCGAGCACTAATATGGAGTTTCAAAATGTTACGACCCCATTTTCGGGCAGCTGCCATACAAAGTTGTCAATTCGATAACTGTGAATCTAATGAAGCTACGAGGTTAAAATTAAAACTGGGCAGGTAAAGTAATAGGACAAGTTAGTTGGCAAAGTTGGACATCGCTCGGACCAACTTTTGGGGTGGGCTATTTTTTTTTTTATGGTTTTTTTTTTTTTTTGTTTTTAAGCAAAAATTATGGTATAATGAATTAAAAATTAATTTTTTTTTTTTTTATTTATTTTTTTTTAAGCAAAAATTATGGGATAATAAGTTTAATTTTTTTTTAACTATTTTACTTTTTTATATTTTTTTTTATAATAGCATTTATTATATTTATAATAGCATATGGAAAATAAATAACGGTTAGTGGGTATGCACGGGTATCTAAAAGTTGACAAGGGCAACTATAATCTTCCTCGTTTTTATCTCATTTATGTTCAAATATAGAGAAATAACCTTGAACTTGAACAAAATTATTAATGTAGGTCAGTTTAAATAAAGCTAGACTAAGTATAAAACAAAGTTTTTTTTTTTTTGATTATGTTTTATTTACTGATAATTTTTTTTTTTTTTCTTAACAATATCAAATAAAAATTCTAAACATAAATGCCCACAATTGTAAGAATTAAAATTTTGATATTTATTATAATTATATGTAAGCTTATCTCCTAAATATTTTATTACTTCTAATGGTGGTCTTAAATATCCAAAACTATGAAAATAATGAGTTATTTCAATATTTTTAAAATAAGCTACCCAATGCGTTCCATCTATAATTGAATTATCTAAATTTATTATACCGCATTCATATTTCCAAGGTCTACCTATTGGTAAATTATCTCTTATAAAAACTCCACGAAAATATTTTAAGTATTTTTTAGCAAAGTTTTCTAAATCAATATTTGTAAGAGCTCTATTGGGTAGCTTAGTTAATAGTTTTTTGGATTCAAATAAAGTCCTAACCCTTTTTTATAGGGTTTTAAATGCAATCCATTACCTCCTTTTAATGCTATCGCCTCCATCATTTTATTATGACGTTGACTTTCTTTTAACTCTTTGTGGGCATTTTTAGTATCGTTAACAGCTTTAGTTATTCTTGCAACAGCACCTGAAAGTGCTCCAATAGCTGATAGACCTGCAAATATAGGGATTAAATGTAAGACTCCTCCAATTTTTGGTACAGGAATTATTCGAGGAATGTTAATGTTTTTTTTCTGGCCTTTAGAAAAATTTCTAGCAGCATGCAAAGCAGTTTTTATAATATTCTTATCCTTCGTCGTTTTTTTTATAGTTTTAACAGCTATTTTAGCTTCCTTTATAACATTTTTCAAGAGCTTTTTTCTTGAAGTTTTCTTTTTTCTCGAAGTTTTCTTTTTTCTTAAAATTTTCTTTTTTAAACCCATACAAAGCCTAACTTTAGCTTTCATTGAGTTTGTAAATAGGTATGAATTTGACCGTTCACCAAAACCTGAGTCTTTAGCTTTTATCCTTTGCCAAGCTTTCTCTGCCAATATTTTATCAGCTATATGTCGTTGATTTTGATCAGTATTTTGAGAATATGCTATATCATGCTCTCGACAAGCCTCATCTAAACCATTTATACCTTTATCATCTCGTGCTAATCGTTTTGCTAATTTTGTCCCAGGACCACAATAATTATAACCAGGTAAATGTGCTTCAAATGATAGTTTATTAATTAGAGAATTAACTACACCTTTTCCATTAACAGTTTTTTGGTTACTGATTGAATATTTATTATGAAGTGGTATAATATTAAGTTGTTTAGTTTAAGAAAGTCACTCAAATACTAATCATCTTTTATAAAATGAAATTTGTAAAACTAGATAACGCAGTTAAAATTAAAAATTCGATCAAAATTCAAAAAAGAAAATTAAAAGACATGGTGAATGTTTTCCAGATAGTGTAAGAGGATTAATAGTCGGACCTTCAAATTGTGGTAAAACTAATGCTATGATAAGTATGCTTTTAGATCCTAAAGGGCTTAAATTTGAAAACATATATATCTACTCGAAATCATTATATCAACCTAAATATGAATATTTAAAAAAATTAATAAAACCAATAAAAGGAGTGGGATATAACGAATTTTCAAATAATGCTGATGTAATTGAACCATCAGCCTCACAGCCAAACTCAATATTTATTTTTGATGATGTAGCTTGTGATAATCAAGATAATATAAGAGCCTATTTTTGTATGGGACGTTATCAAGAAGGAGATAGCTTTTATTTATGACAGTCATATACAAGAATTCCAAAGCACTTAATTAGGGATAATACTAACTTTTTAATTATATTTAAGCAAGATGATTTAAATTTAAAACATATATATGACGATCATGTAAATTCTGATATGACTTATAATGAATTTAAAAAATTGAGTTCATGCTGCTGGAATGATAATTATGGGTTTCTAACAATTGACAAAGATAGCGGTTTAAATAATGGACGTTATAGAAAAAATTTTGATGCATTTGCTAAATTTTAGTTAACTCAAAATTTATTAGCAGTTCGCAGTTACTAACTGAACAGGTTATTTAATAGATATTGGGTAGTAGTTAGCAGATAACAGGTAGCAGTTACCAGTCAGCAGTTAGCGATTATCAGTTAACAGATAGCAAGAGAACAGTTCAGTCGATAATTCACAGTTAATAATTGAACTAATCCATAAAAAAAAATGGATGAACAACTTATGAAAGATTTAATTAAAACTCGTTAAAATTTAAAAAGGAAATTTCAATCTTTAAAAGTTCAGAAGCTATCGGAAGACCATAATCTATAAGAACCTTTCACTCCAATTATAAAACCATTGAAAGAATTAACAAATGCAACAATTAACAAATCAAACAACAGCAACAACAATTTTCAAATAATGTTATCAAACCGGAAATTAAATTGTCTGCTGGTGATGATAACACCTTAAAATTAATGAGATCATTTAAGCCGGAAGTTAAAACCCCTAGCAACAAAAGTAATACTTACAGTAAATTTATAACTTCTACACCAAATACTATAAAATTTGAAACACCATCTGATAATATTATTGATGAATCATCAATTTCACATTTTCCTGTTCTAAACGAGTCACAACTTGATAAGTCATATGGACCCTATTTTGATGAGTCATTAAATGTTCGAAAACTTGGGAATGCTAATTTTGAAATAAATGAAACTACTAAAGATATTTTGATTGATAATGAAGTTTTTAAAAGAACTAATAGTCTATATGAATTGATATAAAACCCAATAAACTATACTGAAAGTGATTTAAAAACATATCATCAGATACTTAACAAAACGAATGCACATAGAAGAAATTATGATCATTTAGAGCAAATAAAAGGAAATAAAGGTTTTAAATACAAAAATATATTAAGAAAATTATTAATACATGATTATAACACTAGACACAAAAAAACTGGTTCAGGTTGTTCGAAAAAAATTTTTACTAATTATATTAACAAATCTTCTTCACCAGAAACCCATTTAAAATATACAAATCAATCATCTCAGTATGTTTATTGGGATGATCCTAATGAATTAGTTGACAGATTAAGACTTTTAATTGCATCAGAAATAGCTGGTAACAACAACCATCATAATGAAATTGTTTCTATAATTGAAGAGTTGAGAGAAGCAAATATAATACAATAACTATTTACATTAACAATCAGTTAGAACCATAATGTCACTTGATAAATTTGGACGTAGTATAGCTTCTTCTAGAAAACTACATACTCAAGGCCCTCCAGGTATTGGTTTCAAATTGACTTCTGAAGGAAATTATGATTTAGATAACAAAATTTTATCAAATGTCCGAGAACCTATTATTGGCAGTGATGCAGCAACACAAAATTCTGTAAATAATCATATTTTCTTTCAGAAAGAACTATTACAAAACGAAATGCGAGAAATGTCTAATCATTTAGAGACAACAGTATCTATAGAACTTAAATTAGCAGAAGAAAAATTAAAAATATTAGAAGAAAAAATGCAAGTTAGTTTAGAGGAAATCCATATCAAATTCTCGAAATTGTTAAATGAAAAATTTTCAAATATGAGTGATGTCATTGAATTTCAAATTAAAAAGCCAATTAAATTTATTAATGAGAGATTGCAAAAAGCTGAAGGTCAAGCTCGGTCAGCATTGGATTTACTTAGTAGTTTAGAACTTATAAAAACATAATTGGGGATCAGTTTTCATTTACTTTTCGAAATGGATATACATCAAATCGGATATTCTTTAAATAATTTTTTAGCTAAATATGATGATATTTTATTGGAGGAACATTATGAACAATTAAAAATTCACTTCCATTTTTTAAAATTATTTAAAAATTCTATCCTAATTGAAATGAAAGAGAATGGATATCACTGGAATATATGTCCCTATACATCAGACAACATGACAACTGTTCCAGATACTTGAACATGTTAAAATGTTCCAAACTAATGAATTTATATAAAAGAATAAAAAATAAATAATTATAATATAATGTTATATAAATAAAGAATATAAATTTTAAATACATTTTATTGTTTTGCTTTTTATTATATATATATAACAATTTTATATAGGTCCATTTTATTTAAAAATGACTAAAAGAGAGGTGGTTGGAGAGCTGCATAAGCCTGCACGAAGAAATTTTAAACGACGTAGAGTTATAATTAAAGGATTTGATGATCTTTGGCAAGCTGATTTAGTAGAAATGGGTTCATATGCTAAAGAGAACAAAGGTTTTAAGTTTTTATTAACTGTAATTGATACCTTTTCCAAGTTTGCATGGGCAATCCCTATAAAAGCAAAAACTTCAGAGAACGTCACAAAAGCAATGCAAAATATTTTTCTAACTTCTAAAAGACATCCACAAAATTTGCAAACTGATGATGGAAAAGAATTCTTCAATAAAATATTCAAAAATTTAATGAATAAGTATCAAATAAATCATTACTCAACATTTAGCATATTAAAAGCCTCTATTGTAAGCGTTTTAATAGAACTTTAAAAGAAAAGATGTGGAAAGAATTTAGTTTTAACGGAAATTATAAATGGATTAACCTAATTCAAGAAATAACAAAACAATATAACAACACTAAACATCGAACAATTCAAAAACGACCATCAGATGTCAATAAAGATATTGCTGAAAATTTACTTAAAACAATATATAATCATATTAAAATTTCACCACCATACAAATTTAAAATTGGTAACTTAGTTCGAATAAGCAAGTATAAACATGTTTTTGAAAAAGGTTACACACCAAATTGGACAACTGAAATATTCAAGATAAGAAAAGTTCAAATCACTAACCCTATCACATATTTACTGGAAGATTATCAAGGTAGCTTCTATGAATATGAATTGTTAAAATCTAAACATAATAATATTTACCTAGTTGAAAAAGTTATTAAAAGTAAAGATAATAAGAATTTTGTAAAATGGCTTGGATTCTCATCTGATCACAATTCATGGATAAATAAAACTGCTTTAATATAAAGAAAAATTTTTTTTCATTTCATATTATTTTAATTACATTTTGTTTTTGTAATTACTTAATTGGTGTTTTAGTTTTAATCACAAAATGGAGTTCGTAAGAACATTTTTTATGTTCAAAAAATTTTATTTATACACCAAACTCTGCAATTGAAACAAGTTTTACATCGAATAACCATTGTAACTTTCGTGCATATTTAACATTATTTAGCGGAACAGGTATACATCATTCTGATAAAGGGCATCAAATTTCAAAAGAACTATTTTCAAAAGGTTATACTATACATGCTTTTGATTTATCACCAGATGGTTCTGGAACTGATACATGTCAAAGTTTATTAAACCAGGGAGTTATAAAGATTGAAGCAAGATTCAGTTCTCCATTAGCTTCAACATTAACATGCATTGTGTTTGCGGAATTTGATGCCATTATTAAAATTGATAAAAATCGTAACGTCTACTTAAATAGAAAGTTTATGTACCTACCATCTCTATTCATTTGAAAATGGCCTGTGCTCTACTAGATTTATCGTTTTGAACGGACGAAAATAATACTATATTTGTAAAAATTTTGTTGTAGCTGGAATAAAAGAAAAATGTAAAACTATTGTAAAGGAATTAAAGTATAAATTTCCGACCAGTGATTTAAAAAGAACAGACATTCAGAATTGCTTTTTTGGTCATATCGATAACGAAAAAACAACAAACAGTTTAATAAAATTCCTTAAAAAATGTGATATTATCTTAAGAAATGGAAGACTTAAAGCTGAATTTCTGACAACATATATAAGAGGAAATACTCGTCTAATTGATATTTCTCGTTTACAGATAACATACAATTCAGATAACGAAAGCGCTGAAATGTAATAGTGTAACACGTAAATTATTTAAAGGTGTTTTTGCTTTCGAGCAAATACCAAAAATTTTCTCCAAACCTGCTATTTTAGTAATAAACACCGACACTTCGGCTGAAAAAGGAACACTGGTTAGCAATTTTTGTGCCAGTTCAAGGGTGCGCAGAGTATTTTGATCCATTTGGAAATCCACCAATCCACAGTGAAATTATAAAATTTCTTCAAAATCAATCAAAATGTTTTGTTTTTAACAATAAACGTTTACAAAGCGATCGTACATCAGTTTGCGGTCAATATTGTTGCATATATTTATGTATGCGATGTAACTGCAAAAATGAAAAAAATGATAAAAAAATACAAAGAATGTTTCGGACCAAACAAGCGAACTTCCACGAAATTTTTTACTATGTTACATCTATAAAAAACAAAACACAAAAATACAAATTGGATTTAATGTTGAAAACTTTGGTGCATCAATAATTTTTCAAGGTCATCATAAAGTCATTTGTGAGATGAATAATTATTTGACGTGGTATGAATTTTATCAAGATCTTACAATCAATCAACCCAAATTAAATTCAAAAGGATTTTCATTAACATTTAATCATACTGGGAAAAATAAAAAAATTACATTGCAACTAGATGAGTACACCCGCCTTTTTCTTATGTTAGACTTTATGCATGTACGAGAATATGTATTTAAATGTACGAGAATATGTGTGCAAATATTTTGAGAGATGTATTGAAAAAAAGAAACTCAAACTGGAACAAGAAGATTTTTACATACCTATGAATTAACATATAGCTCAGTGTAATTATTCCAGGCTTTTTTATGAAATACATATATTTTTGTCAGAAAAAATATAATTATCAACAATAAATAAAACAAACATTTATTAAAACCAGTTATACATATATAAATTCATACAATTTTTCACAACATATATTTCTAAATTTTCCGTATTGCGATGGTGAGGGTAAATGATAAAGGAAAATTCCTCGTGAGGGAAATTCCTTGGTTTTTGTAAGGTGGAATTTTATTATCTAAAAATTTATAACTTTTACTGAATTCGAAAAAAACTTATCTAAAAATATCTGGTGGCCTTTTACGTAAACGACATCGAATGAATTTAAATGTTTCGTCAAGATATTTTTATATTTTTTTTTGCGTTTTATTGAATTCATTTCGTTGTTTAACTATGCTATTTAACTCTTCGAACGAATACGGTGCTTTAAACATAAACAGTGTCGGTACCAGTGACCCTTCGCTTCCAAAGCTAATTCTTTCAAGAAATATTGTTTATTGTTTCCAACAATAAATTGTAGATTAACTACTGCCTTTCTGCTATTCATTTTGTTCTTTACTACAAAAGAAATTGAGCCAACAACCTTTATTTATATCTGCAGATTTCACCAACCATGGATAGAGTTGGAATTTTTTTTTTTTTTTTTTAATAAAAGAAAATAAAATATTTTAAATATATATAAAGAATATAAAAGAAGACAAGTTGAGCGCGCCGCCAGAGTCCGGCCGAATCCGCCAGAGTCCGACCGATAGATCTGGAAAGGTTTCCATTAGAGCAAACTGTGGCGGCTAATAAACTTTTAACGGTAGACCTGCGTTGTTATAAAACAATGCCAGAGAAGGAAGAGGTGGATAATACCTAAAACTATCACCAGGGCTTGAACAATTCTATTGAAAATATAATAAAAAAACAATATTTATAATTTTAATTTGCAGTTTTTTTTTTTTCCGAAATTAATAGCTCAAAAATAGCCATATTTAGGAGATCTTTATCTCTTCCCAAAAATTTAAGATAATGACTTATAGCGTTTAACTCCGCCAGCTCTTCCTCAGTTTTAACATGTTTGGCAACACGTTCCGGCAAAAAGAATGTTATTTTTTCTTTTGTTAAGCAGTGACAAACTTCTGCGAGCAGAACCTGTTGTCCTCTTTTTGTGCTAATGAATAACGGTTTTATAATTTTATTAAGCTGTTCCTCAGCCAAATCATCTATCTTTTTGTACATATCCTGGTCATCTTTGGCTGCTGCCCGTAAATTATCTAAAAACGACTAGAAGTAAAAATAAAAACTATTAAAAAATGGTACAAAAATCCAAATAAAATAAATAAATAATATTTACTTACCCTTTTGTAATGGTAATTGCAGCTGACTTTTTACTTGTAATATAATGATATAAATCTGCAGTTTATTATATACAAAAAAATTTGTTCACTTAATTATTATTTTCTGATAATTGACAGTTTTTATACCCTACACCTATAGAATAGGTAAAGGGGTATATTAACTTTGGTATGGTGTTTGTAACCACCTAAAGGAAGCAAGTTAAATATGGAAAAGTATATATATTTGTGATCAGCGTGACCTCCAAAGTCGATATAGCCATGTCCGTCCGTCCGTCCGTCCGTAGGCACGATAACTCAAAACAATAATGGAGCTATTTTGATGAAATTTTAACTGTAGGTTACTAAGACTGAAAGTACGGCGGGGATTGCTAATGGGCGAAATCGGCCCATGGGTTCGGATTCTGGACCTTTTAATCGGTCCAAGGGCTAATGAACATTTATAAAAAATCATGATAACTCAACAACTAATGACGCTATCTTCATCAAATTTCTGCTGTAAGTTACTAGTAATGATACTAAGGCGGGGATTGCGTACGATCGACATTGGACCATGGATTGGAACATAGAACTTTTTGATCGAATTCAGGCCAAACTAGCATAATTCCGAAACCAATAAAGATAGAACCTCCAAATTTGGTATCAGGGTGTCCCTTCCTATTTCCTTAGTGTCCTTGTAATTTGGGCCCAATTGGAGTAGTGGGTCAGGGACCAGCCACACATTTCTGAAGACCTTAAAGCATATCTTTAAAATTAATAAAGATAGCTACTTGAAAACATGTAGAAGCTTCAAATTTGGCACAAGGTTATTCTTTACAATTTCTTGTGTGTCCCCCCAATTTGGGATCTATTGGAGTGGTGGTTCAGTGACCATCTTAGCCCTCCGAAGGTTTAAAAGCTTATAATCGAAATTACTAAAAATAGTAACTTAAAATTAATATATAACGTTCCACTTGTGTACAAGGGTTAACTAGTATTTAAAGTACAGCGCGGATAGCGTATAGACGAAGTCGGCCCAAGGGTTTGGATTCTGGACCTTTTAATCGTTTCTAAGGGCTAACGAACATATATAATAAGTCACGATAACTCAACAACTAATGACGCTATCGTAATAAAATTTGTGTTGTAGTGTACTCGTAATGAAACTATGGCGGTAATTGCGTACGGAGGAGAACGGACAATTGATTCGAAACTAAGAACTTTTTGATCGAATTTAGGCCAAACAAGCATAATTCCAAAACCAATGAAGATTGAACCTCCAAATTTGGTATCAGGGTGTCTCTTTTTATTCCCTAAGTGTCCTTGAAATTTGGGACCAATTGGAGTGGTGGGTTGAGGACCAGCCACACAGTTCCGAAGACCTTAAAGCATATTTTCGAAATTAATAAAGATAGTAACTTCAAACAAATTAAGAAGTTTCAAATTTGGCATATGGGTGCTCTTTACTATTTCCTGTGCGGTTCCTCTAATTTTGGATCAATCAGGGTGGTGATTCAGTACCCCTCTTAGACCCTCCCAAGGCTTAAAAGCTTATCATTGAAATTAATGAAAATAGTAACTTAAAATTAAGATAGATAGTTCCAATTCTGTATAAGAGTTAACTAGTATTGAAAGTATGACGGGGACTGCATAAGGGCAAAATCGTACCATGGTTTCGGGTTCTGGAACCTTTGAAAAGTTTAAGGGCTAAAGAACATATATCTTAAAAACAGCATAACTCAAAAAATAATGCCGCTATTTGGATGAAATTTAAACTCTAGGTTACTAGTAGTGAAAGTACCATGAGAATTGGTTCTGGTCGAGTTTGGACAATGATTTCGGATAATTACAAAGCCAAAGAATATATTTCCTATTTCCTATGTGTCCCCGAAATTTAGACTTAGTTGTAGTCGTGGTTCAGATGCCTCCTAAGAAATCCCAAAATTAAAAAGCTTATCCTCGAAATTCATCAAGATAGAAACCTTAAATTTGATACACGAGGGTTCCTTCCTATTTCCGTTTTTATTTAACACTTTTATATTTTTAAAAGGCTAAGAATTTTACCATAAAACATATTTAGTATAATATTTTATAAATTAAAAACCATAGGTGATATATAATTAAGATATCGTGTACAATACTTAAGCTATATTCAAAGGTACTTGCTGCATTTAGGTAAAATTTATTGTTATATTTAAATGAACTATATGAAAAGTCCTAAATTTGTAATTATATTTTAGAAATACATTTATTACATATTTTGCGTTTATATGCTTTTCTAATAGGTACATAAACTATTAATTTAAAATAATTGCAATTTTGAAAAATTTTAATTATTAAATATATTATGCTTTGATTAGCTTTTTGTCACAAAATTTAATAATTAAAATTTTTTGACTTTTGTAATTAAATTGAAATAAATATATTTTCATTGATTTCAAGTTTTTTTGTTTTTTAATATTTTTAAATAGATTAATTAGTAAGAATTTGTAATATTTTTTAATAGATAATGTAATTAGAAAATGTTTTTAGTATTATAAAGTTAATTTGGTTGTCTATGTCTTACGATTAAATTAATAACAGTGTTAAAATGACTTATGGATATCTCATTAAATTTGAACCAAATAGGTGTAGGGTATTTCTAAGTCGGTTGCACCGACTGACTGTTTCCTTACTTGTTATAATTAATTTTAGTTGTTATTAATTTATAACTTTGTAAATTATCTCTATAAATTGAAAAAGTTAAAAACAGATCAAATCTTACTTAAAAGTTACCTTATAATCATGTTTTATTTTCTATATCAAACAAGCGTGTACAGCTAATCATTTCGCAAAAGCTTAATATGTACAAAAGCTTTAATTAAAATGCTACTTTGTTAATATTATTATTTTTAATGTAAATTAACCGACTATAATTATAATTGAAAAGGCTAATAATAGATCAAATTTTATTAATTTATTAAAAATATTTAATAAAATATTCTAAAACGATGCGACGTTGTTACAATCAAGAGTTATGTTTTAAATCAAATGGAACTTTTTATACCCTACACCTATAGAATAGGTAAAGGGGTATATTAACTTTGGTATGGTGTTTGTAACCACCTAAAGGAAGCGAGCTAGATATGGAAAAGTATATATATTTGTGATCAGCGTGACCTCCTGAGTCGATATAGCCGATTCGATGATTATTGCCCATACGAAAAATGTCCACACGAAAATTGCCCACAGAAAATTGAATAAAATATAAAAATTAAATTAAAATAAATAGAGAAAAAATCGAAAATTATATTCTATCTAGGAGATAATCTATTAGTGATTTAAAATAAAATATTAAATACTCTGGAAAAAGCGGCAATTCTGTTTTATAAATTATTTTTTGTGGGCAATTTTCGTGTGGGCATTTTTCGTGTGGGCAATAATCCAATCACGGATATAGCCATGTCCGTCCGTCCGTCCGTAGACACGATAACTCAAAAAATAATGGAGATATCTTGATGAAATTTTAACTGTAGGTTACTAGGACTGAAAGTAAGGCGGGGATTGCATATGGGCGAAATCGGCCTATGGGTTAAGATTCTGGACCTTTTAATCGGTCTAAGGGCTAACGAACATATATAAAAAATCACGATAACTCAACAACTAATGACGCTATCTTCATAAAATTTGTGCTGTAGGTTACTCGTAATGAAACTACTTCGGGGATTGCGTAAGTTGGGGAGTGGACCATGGGTTCGGAGCCTAGAGCTTTTTGATCGAATTTAGGCCAAACGAGCATAATTCCGAAACTAATGAAGATAGAACCTCCAAATTTAGTATAATGGTGTCCCTTCCTATTTCCTAAGTGTCTTGGAAATTTGGGCCCCATTGGAGTAGTGGGTCAGGGACCAGCCACACATTTCCGAAGACCTCAAAGCATATCTTTAAAATTAATAAAGATACAAATTGAAAAAACGTAGGAGCTTCAAATTTGGCACATGGGTGTTCTTTATTATCTCTTGCGTGTCCCCCTAATTTGGGATCAATTGGAGTGGTGGTTCAGTAGTCCTCTTAGACCGCCCAAATTTTAAAAGCTTATAATCGAAATTACTAAAAAGAGTAACTTAAAATTAGGATAGAACGTTCAAATTGTGTACAAGGGTTAACTAGTACTATAAATACCGCGCGGACTGTATAAGGGCGAAATCAGCCCAAGGGTTCGGATTCTGGACCTTTTAATCGGTTTTAGGGCTAACGAACATATATAAAAAATCACGATAACTCAACAACTAATGACGCTATCTTCATGAAATTTGTGTGTAGGTTATTGGTAATGAAACTACGGCGGCGATTGCATACGGTGAGGATTGGACAATGGGTTCGGAACTTAGAACTTTTTGATCGAATTTAGGCCAAACTAGCATAATTCTGTAAACAATGAAGATAGAACCTCCAAATTTGGTATCAGGGTGTCGCTTTTGATCTCCTTAGTCTCCTTAAAATTTGAGCCCAATTGGAGCAGTGCGTAGGGACCAGCCACTCAGTTCCGAGGACCTTAAAGCATATTTTCGAAATTAATAAAGATAGTAACTTGAAACAAATGTACAAGCTTCAAATTTGGCACGTGGGTGTTCTTTACTATATCCTGCGTGTCCCTCTAATTTTGGATCAATTGGAGTGGTGGTTCAGTAACTCTCTTAGACCCCCCAATGTGTAAAAGCTTATCATCGAAGTTAATAAAACTAGTAACTTAAAATTAAGAAACCACGTTCCAATTGTGTACAAGAGTTAACTAGTATTTAAAGTATGACGGAGACTGCATATGAGCGAAATCGTACCATGGTTTCGGGTTCTTGAACCCTTGAAAAATTCAAGGGCTAACAAACATATAAAAACACCATAACTCAAAAAATATTGCCGGTATTTTGATCAAATTTAAACTCTAGGTTACTAGTAAGGAAAGTACCATGGGAATTGGTTGTGGTCGAGTTTAATTTCGAAGCCAAAGAATATATTTCCTATGTCCTATGTGTCTCCGAAATCTAGACTTAATTGTAGTGGTTTAGCTATGTTCAAAGGTACTTGCTGCATTTATGTAAAATTTATTTTTATATTTAAGTGAATTATATGAAAAGGTCTAAATTTGTAATTGTTTTTTAGAAATACTTTTATTGCATATTTTGCGTTTATAAGCTTTTCTATTAGGTATATAAACTAACCATTTGAAATAATTGCAATTTTGAAAAATTTGGATTATTAAATATATTTTGCTTTGATTATCTTTTTATCAAAAAATTTAATAATTAGAATTTTTTCATTTTGTAATTGAATTGGAATAAATATATTTTCATTTATTTCAAGTTTTTTTGTTTTTTAATATTTTTAAATAGATAAATTAGTAAGAATTTGTAATATTTTTTAATAAATAGTGTAATTAGAAAATGTTTTTAGTATTATAAAGTTGGTTAGCTATGTCTTACGATCAAATTAATAACAGCTTTTATGGTGTTAAAATGACTTATGGATATGTCCTTATATTTGAACTAAATAGGTGTAGGTTATTTCTAAGTCGGTTGCACCGACTGATTGTTTCTTTACTTGTTTTATATTATTGATAAAAACAAAGTTGCAATAATTATCATTTTCTGATTATTGACATATTAATAAATTAACCGACTATAATTAAATTAGAAAGGTTAATAACAGGTCGAATCTTATTAATTAAATAAAAATAATTAATAAAATATTGTAATACGATGCAACATTTTTACAAACAAGAGTTATGTTTTAAATCAAATGCAAATTTGTTTATATTATTATTGATATTGATAAGAATTATAACAAAGTTGTATATCATTGTTACACTCAATTTTTCATACGAACTAGCAAAAGAAGAATTAATAAATATTTTTTTATATATAAGTAGCTAATAAAAATAATAATTCTTCCGCTGTAATCCATAAACGTAAGCAGTTCTCTGTTAAATTCTTAGAGTAAAAAAGAAAAAAAAAAAACAAAATGGAATCTCACTTTTATAATAAGTGGAATAAAAGCTGCAAATATTAATGGACATGTACATAGACAAAATGCAGCAAAAGAACTTGCCGATAACGTCAAATTAATAGAAACAAATTTTAAAGGTCTAGTAAAAACATTTTTTTTCGAAAACAAAGATGAATCAGTTATAAATCCCTTAGAGTTTCATTTAGCTAAATATTCCAACATTTCCACACTATTAGAAGATTGTTTGTTGGGACATGAGCGTTTTAAGATAAACGCTGAATTTTTTGGCGTGTATATAAAAATTAATGGAAATAAAAATGATTTACAAATATCTATTAAATGGTTTCATACACCAATGGTTTCTTTGTTGAGTATTGAAGATTTGCAAAATGCATTAGAGAATATCATTCTAAAAATACAGGAACGTGCAGAAGATTTCCAAGAGAAGTATAGTGGACGGGCACTATTAAAAATAATTGGATTAAAAATAAATGTTAATGAATATCAGCCTCTTAGAGGATCAGGTTATATTAAGCTTCCTCGAGACATAGAAAATAAAAAAGCGTTTTAGACTTTATTAATCGAGTAAGGTACCATTGTCATTTTAGTGACCAATATAGAGGTCCTGCTCATTTTAGTTGTAATATTTTATATAGAAAACCTTTATATTTCCCTGTATTTTTTCATAATTTCTCAGCATATGATTGCCATATCTTATTTAAGTCATTAAACTTAGTACCAGGTAACATATCGGTCATTCCTTTGAATAAGGAAAAATACATATCATATCATATAAAAATATGTTCCGGAAGAAAACTATACTTTTGATACTAGATTTTTAGATAGTTTCGTTTTATTGCCGCTAGTTTAGACAGTCTTGCTAAAGATATTGATAAAAATAGTATGCAAAACATTTTAAATTCTTTGGGAAATAGTTTTGATCTTATGCTTAGAAAAGGAGTTTTTCCATAAGATTATTTGAACAGCTGGGAAAAACTAAAAGAAAAAAATTTACCACCGGAAACAAAGTTCTATAATAAAATTACAAACACTCACTGTTCGATAGAAGTTTATAATCATGCAACTAGCGTATGGAATTCTTTTAATTGTCAAAATTTATTAGATTATTTAAAATTGTATTTAAAAACCGAAGTTTTAATATTAGCCGACGTTTTTGAAAATTTTAGAAATATATGTAGAAATATTTATAATTTAGACCCTGCAATTTTTTACACTGCTCCAGGTCTCTCTTGGCCAGCAATGCCTAAATTCACAGAAATAGAGCTGGAATTATTTACAGATATAAACATGTACAATTTTTTAAAATCAGGAATACGTGGAGGTATCAGTTAATGTTCTTTGCGTCATTCTGTAGCCAATAATAAATATATGAAAGAAAAATTCAATACAAATCATACATCCAAATATGTAATTTAACAAGATGCCCTGAAAATAGTATTCCTCTAACAGGAAAAGCAAAAAAATTGTTAACAAATTTAAATAACAAGAGACAATATATAATCCATTATAGAAATCTCAAGCAATGTCTTGAAAACGGGTTAGTTTTAAATATAAGTACACAGAGTTTTGAAATTTAAACAGACTGATTGGTTAATGAAGTCTTAAACTTACAGGATTATTAAAGTTATAATTTGATTATTTATGGAAATATGAAAATTTTTATATAGAAATTACACACTATTTATACGCAGAATCTTAACAAAATAGCTTTAAGTAGTTCAGATGAAAAAAGACATATATTAAGTGACAATGTAAATACTTATGCTTGGGGACCTATGCTTTATAGGAAATGTAATGTAAATAATATTATTTTTTTAAAATGTATTTGATATTACACTTAAGATTGTTAAATTATTTATATATGTAATTATTTCTAACTAACTGTGTATTTCAAAGAAAATAAACTCCAATAATTTTGTATTTAAACAAACCAAACTAGTTTAGGCTTGTTGTTATTTGTTTCAAAACTTTTTTAAATTTAAAAATTAAAAGTTTACTTTCAACTTGAACTTGATCACGTTGTCGATTTGTATTTCATGATCACAGCTTTTATTATTAATATAATTTCAAAAGTTTATGTTTTGCCTTTTTGCAAAATTTTTTAGTTAAGTTAATGCTCAAACAAAAAAAATATCATCGTTTTTTAAGCTTTTTAACTTTAAAATTTCAGTTTTCAAAAAAATATCGAATTATGTTTAAGCTTTAATAAGTTTGTCTTTGAACCAAATCTTATTATTTGTTTCAAAACTTTTTAATTAAATTAACATTTACATGGCTCCTTTAAACATTTCAGCTTAATTTTCAAATGTAACGGATGAGGTTTATTAGCTTTGAATCGCAAATAGTTCCTTTTAAATATTTTTTATAACTTTTCAAAAAAATATCGAATTAAGTTTAAGCTTTTCAGCTTAACTTTTAAATGTAACGGACGAGCTTTATTAGTTTTGAATTCAAAACCAAACTTTAAATTTTTCATATAAATATTAAATTAAGTTGCAAACTTTCAGCGTAATTTTCAAACGTAACGGACGAGCTTTATTCGCTTTGAAATTTCCATCAAAATTCAACAAAAATATTTTAATTACGTGTGGTGTGGAACAATACTATTGTAATTTTCTTTTAGGCGTTTTAATTTGTGCAACAAAACTGAAGGGATATTGGTTTCATTTTGAGTTCTAGTATAATTAATTCTATCTTGTTAATAATTTTTTCGTATTGACTTAGATTGACAGCATGCAATATCCTCTAATAATTTTGTATTATTTTGAGTTCGGATTCTTCAATGGAAGGTAACCCTTTGCAGGTGGTATTTGGTTAACATCTATGAATGAGGGAAATGACGTATGGAAAAGCCAGTAAGAGACCAAAAAGAATTAATCTTAGAATAAGATATAAGTAGTCAGTTTTTATACATACATTCTCTTTTAAATTTGTTGATGTAACGCGGAATATTTTCTTTATTGATTTTAAGTTTATCGCTTTTTGAATTTGTGATTTGAACTTTTTTGTTATTAGGTTGTAGTCTTGTAACTCTAATTAGTTTAAGATAATTAGAAGGTTTACCAATGACTATACCTATATTACGTTTTTTGATATTTTTTTCTTTAATGCTTGTATTAAGTTCTTTGATAAAAGGATATTCATCTTTTAAACTTTTGTTTATGGAGTTTTCGTCCATGATTTGAACTTCTTTTTTTTCTATTGTGTTCAGAATTCGTAATTGTTCGTTTAAAGTATTATGGAATCTTTCGATATCCGCATTACTACTATGGTTGTTGGGAGTAGTAAAATTAATATTAATTTCTTTTGCTTCTAAATAGTTTTTGAAATTGAGACTGTTAAAGGTCTGTTCAAAAATATATGGGCGAAAATATGTAGTTTCCCAGAAAATTGCAAGTAGTTCCTTTTAAATTGTGGAATACTTACACACATGTTCGTTGAACATAACATATAGAGTGGTTATCTTGCGATAACAAAGCACCTATAACTAAATAACTTGCGTCTGTTGTTGGGACAAGAGTTTTTGAGAAATTTGGATAAACGAGAATAGGGTCTGCTGTAATGAGTAGTTTTAATTTTTTAAAAGCTTCCTTATTGGCAATTTTATTTACGTCAATACGTTTTCCTTTTTTTTTAAGCAAAGTGTAATATTTTTAGCAATTTGCGCAAAATCCTTAATAAATTTCATAACCAAGAACTAAGAAGCTCTTTATTTGCTTAGGAGTTTTAGGTATCAGAAATTTATTAATAGCCTAAATTTTATTGGGGCTTGGTTTTATTCCCCTGGTCCCTATTATATGACCCAAGAATTCTGTTTCTAGTTTCATAAACTCGCTTTTATAGAGCTAAATTTTCAAGTTCGCGTCTTGAAGTCTTTTCATAATTTTTTGTAGTATATCAAAGTGTTTTCTTTGGTCGTACTAAATATGGTATATAAGTATATACGTAACAGTATTACCTACAAATTCTTTTAATGAAATAATGAGAGTTATATGCGTTAATGGTAGTATTATATGATTGGGAATTAGACCTATATATATTATTGTTACAATAATTCTTGTTAGCGTTGTTGTTAAAATCATGATCGTTTGTAAAATTATTATTGCTTTTGTTTTTATAATTATTATGCCTATGAACGGCAATTTTATTTGTATTAAAAACATTGTTTTGATATTTGTTTGGGTTGTATTCGCCATAAATTAAAATAAAATATTCATAGCATCTTCTGGGTTGTTGGGTTTCTACGATATAATATGAAACGCATTGGTTCCGGAAGTTTATCTTTAGAAATTCGTAACGCGGCTGTCGAGAATCATCATACGTTTGGTTACCAAAAATTTTGGGAATCTTCCCTATTAAAGGGTTTTAGGACTTAAAAATTAAAACTTTCATATTTTTATAAAACAGTAACTTATTCACCAGTGTATGTTTTTCCAAAATTGATTTCACAATTATTAATAATTATTTAGTTGATGAAATAACTAAATTATAATATTATCATTTATATAATAAAGTACATATAAAAATAAATGATAATATTATAAAAAAAAAACTGAGTAAGAAACCCAATTTAATTTTGAAAATATGCTTTTTAAAAACCCTTGGTTTTTTTAATCGCTTGTTAATTTAATTATTTAGTTTTCTAAGAGCTATTTTAATTTGTTTGTATAGATCGACGGCGATTGAACGAAAGGAAACAATGCGTAATTCTTCGAATAATTCTAAAGCGGATTTTCTTTCACCAAAATTCTTTATTAATATTTCCTTAATTTGAGAGTTTTTAATATTTCCTCAAGCATTAACGTGGTTATAATTTAGCTTTTCCACTGAACTCTTGCAGGTCACTGAGGTATTTTAAAGTATCCAACGATAGTGATAATACTGGTTTTTCTGCTTGTTGTTGATGTTGCTGCTAGTAGTTGAGTTCTATTTGTAACACACCTGGACCATTATTCTGTTATCGTTTACCATTTTTTTTTGTTATTATTATACCCGTACATACATATATGAACATCGGGTATATTACAATTACTCCTCCGTTTGTAACGCATCGAAATAGACGAGCTAGATATAGTGTCAAGGGTACGAATCGAATCAGCATCGAAAAGTGAATCGATCTAGCTATGTGTGCCCGTCCGTCCGTCCGTCAGCACCAAACTCAAAAACTATAAGAGCTAGAGTTCTGAAACTTTCACAAAGTAATTTTTAGACAATTTGTAGGTTCCCTATTGTTTTTAGTTAAAATCGGACCAAGGGTTCGGGTAGCTGCCACACAAATTTTTCGAAATTATATGAATATTTTCAAAATTAATAACTAAATAGAAACCAAATATAAAAACAAAAAAAATGTAGTTAAGTTATTAATCGATTCATGGTGTAGTGGTTAGGACATGCAACTTGTAGGCAGAATGTCTCAGTTCGAATGCAGGCTAGCGAAAATTTTTTTTTTTTTTTAAATTCATTTTTTGTTATCTATTTTCTTTTTAATAAAATATATGTATTTATTTTATGTATGAAATATTTTATTTTATAGAAAATTTGACAGAAAACTCTTATTTATATTAAAAATTATTCATTTTTTTTAATATTTTTATAAAAAAATTCAAAACTGTTATTTAAAACAAACAATTGATACCATAGCAACTACAATTATTTAAAAAAAAAAAATTAAGATAAATAAAAACTCTTGTTTTTTTTTTTTTAATTTTGAAGGTAAATTATTAATTGTTCTATGGTGTTGTGGTTAGAACATGTGACTAAAAGTCAAAACGTTTCGGTTCGAATTCAGGCTGGTGCAAATTTTTTTTTTTTTTAATTCATCTTAAAACTTTCATTTTTAAAGTATTCATTGTTTTATAATACATTTTAAAAAAACTTCAAAACAGTTATTCAAAACAAACAATTGATACCATAGCAACTATAATAATTTAAAAAAAAATGGAGAAAAACAAAACATCGATGCCTTAGTGGTTAGGACGGCGACCTTTTAATTGAAAAGTGTGGGTTCGAATCTCGTTCAGAGCATATTTTTTTTTTTTAAATTCATCTTTTTTTTAATTCCCTTTTTGTTTTTTATTATTTTTTTTGTAATTAAATATAAAAAAACAAATATTTTGAATTTTCTGTCAAACAGTTCAATAATTGCAATATATGAAATTCTTGTTTATTTAATACAAAATTGTGTACGCACGGGTATCTAAAAGTCAACTTTGTCAACAAGGACAACTATAATCTTCCTCGTTTTTAATTAGATTTAGATTTATAATGTGTTTATTGTTAAAACACTTTATTTTATTAGAAAATTTCTTTATTTTATTAGAAAATTTCTTTATTTTACTTATTTATTTAATTTTTTTAGATTTTATTTTTATTAAAAATTATTTTATTTATAAAGTTATTTATTTATTATTTTTCTTCTATTTAATTAACCAAAAGCTAAAGGCTTTATTTTATAAAAAATTTTATTATTACAGATTGTTATAATTTTTTTTTTTTTTGTTAATTACTTCTTTTTAGCACATTTTCAAAAAATTTTGTAAAAATGTGCCTATATAGTTTCACTCTGTCCGTATGTTTACAAACACTTTTACATCGTTTCAAATAGAGAAAAGAAATTTTAACCATGAATAGGTTAAAAAAAAAATGAATTTCGTAGAAGCATTTTTTTCTGTAGTCCCACCCGTTACGAAGCTGGAGCCTCCCAAAGTTAGGAAAAGCACAATATTCAAATTGTTATAACAAGAGTTCTATTAAGGGTATTTTCAATCTGAAAGCGGCAAAAGATAGCTGGTTTTATAATCCTTTTAAATTTTTATAAGACAAATGTTTGAGGTTGCCATACGGTACTAAAATTTACCAATATGCAAAACTCAAATGTTGCAAAATTTTTGGCTAGACATATCTTCCAAACGGGCCAAGCCACGGTCTTGAAATTTTGGGAGTAGTTAGACCCTCAGAAATAAGTAGAAGTCGGTTAACAAATTTTTTTTGTCACGTCCCCTGTTTTGCAGCTATATGGGCTCGAAAATTGAAATGTTGCAATTCTTAAACAGCTGTAACTTGAATACCTGTTCAAATTTTTTTTTTGTGATTTACAACATTGAAAGCTCTTTAATTATATTTCTACATGTGTCAAAGGTTTTTCTTAATTTTGAAGCGTAGCGAAGCTACAGCCCCCGCAAATTCCAAAAAGACCTATATTCAAATTGGTATAATAAGAGTTCTGTTAGCTATATTTTCAATCTAGGTAAAAGGGAGCTGCTTTCTTAGGCTTTACAAAAATATATCACTAAAATGTACAGGGTTGCCATACGGTACCAAAATTTACCATTGTGCAAAACTCAATTTTTACAAAATTTTTGCCCCACATATCTTCTAAACGGTTTAAACTAGGGTCTTAAAGTTTTAGGAGAAGTTAGATCCTTAGAAATTACTAGGAGTCGGTTAACAAAATTTTTTTGTCACGTCCCTTGTTTTGCAGCTATAAGGGCTCGAAAATTGAAATTTTGTTATTTTTAAACATCTGTAACTTGAATACCTGTTCGGTTCTTTAAATTGAAGAAAGTGTCTCTCAGTTTTAACTATTTTTGCTTAAATAATAAAATTCTTAGTGAAATTCCAAATTTTGGTATAATTCACAATTTAATACCTTGAACCTGTGGGAAGGGGAGTAGTGAGGATTATATCCTTGAGAAATTGGGCAGCCTTCTACATAGAGGGGCTATTAGGATTTAGAAATTAAAAAATTTATTGTTTCTATAAGTAAGTAGTAACTTAGTCACCAACGTATATATTTCTTAAATTAAACTTTAACATTGAAGCTTCAACATTATTTTCATTTAGCGTGGGTCATGTTTTTTTTTTTTGGTAGGGTTTTTTTTTAAGCCAAAATTATGGGATAATGAATTAAAAGTAAATCGATCTAGCTATGTGTGTCTGTCCGTCCGTCCGTGTGTCAGCACGATAACTCAAAAACTTAAAGGACTAGAGTTTTGAAATTCAAACAAAGTCATTTTTAGACTATTTCAAGGTAATGAAGCTACGAGATTAAAATTAAATTTGGGTATGTAAAGTAAAGTAAACTCCGCCAATGCCGGTCCCAAGCCCGGATGAGAAAGGAGGAGAGGGAGGAGTACCAACCTCGTTGAAAAAACCTAGGTTAAACTGGCCCGGCGGATAGCATCTTGTGAGGCCTCCTGGCGAGGATACACGTGAAAACTGATCAACGGCTTCGGAGGCGCATGAGATGCAAATCTAACGGCGAAGAAGGCGGATGAGCCACCCATATGGGTTGCGCAGGGTTTGTAGCCCGGCCGTTAAAATTAATTTACACATGAAACGGAATCAGGCCTCGGAAATTTAACAGATTCCTCGGTAACGGCTTTTGGCTTTTGTAAAAGAACAAGATTCGCAACATGGAATGTTCGAACGCTCACGGAACCATCAAAACTTGCGCATGTATGCCGTGGAATGGACCGTTATTGTCTCCAAATACTAGGATTAAGTGAAATGAGATGGAAGGGACAGGGAAGCTTTCAAGCACAATCGGGACACTACCTCATAAAATAACAAAAAAATAACATCTGCCATGTAAACAGGGTGGGAATTTTAATAACACGAAGAATGAAAAGGGCGCTAATGGAATTTAAACCGATATCCGACCGTATCAGCACAGCACGTTTTCATTCCAAATTCCAAAACATCGCTCTTATTCAGTGCTACACCCCCACTGAACCCGATGAAGATGAGAATAAAGAAAACTTTTATAGCCAGCTAGAAGCTGCGATACACGACACGAGGGAAGGCGACATCAAAGTCATCCTTGCCGATTTTAATGCCAAGGTAGGTAACAACAATTCCAATCTCCAAAGAGTCATGGGTTGTCATGGACTCGGGTCTATACGGAACAATAATGGAGAAAGATTTGTCGACCTGCGAGTTACATCCTTAACACATAATGATAAAACAATTAAAGAAGTAATAGAATATTTAGAATCAGGAAGATAATTTTAATAAAACATGTCTTAACAAAATATTTTGTTATCAAGTAAATAATAATAATCAGTATTAACAGACAAAATAAAACATGTCTTAACAAAATATTTTGTTATCAAGTAAATAATAATAATCAATATTAACAGACAAAATAAAACATGTCTTAACAAAATATTTTGTTATCAGATAAATAATAATAATCAATACTAACAGACAAATTAAAACATGTCTTAAATAAGAAAGTTACAATCAGGTAAACAATAGATAGTAAACAAATCAAGTCATGTTTTAATAAGATAATTATTATATTGAGACAAGGAAATTACTTTCTTTGTTTTTAAAGAAATAAATAAAATAGATTAAGATTCATATTATGTATCTGAAACAAAGAAATTACTTTCTTTGTACGATAAAATAGAATAAGATTTATATTATGTACTAGCTAATACCCGGTGCGCGTTGCTGCGCCTCTCAATGGAGGTTTAATTGAATTTGATGTTACTGCAAAAAGTTAACACAAAACTTCACACGGTTTACACATGTAAATTTTAAAATGTGTGAAAGCAATCTTTTTAAAACGATTTTTCTAGGATTATTCTAGTAATTTTTGAAACTTTCTGTAATTCAAAGCAGTACGAACTACTTTCCAAATTTTGACGTAATTTACTTCCAAAAAATTTTTTTGAAAAATCGCAAGACCGACTGTTAACAGACTCAACTCCATTTTCAAGTTGCTTCACACATATAAAATTTGAGTCAAATCCGGTAACATTAAACCGGTCAAATCGTTTCTACTTTAGAGTTAAGTAACGCAAAAATCTATTAAAAGCCACTGTGCCCCACTGGGTTAACGGAACTACACTTCTCTTTGGGCAAAGCAGTATTGCGCAAAATTGGACGTAATTTGCTTCCAAATCACTCAACAAAATTTTTTTGGGGCTATCTTTTTAGCTAAAGCAGTACTTCGCAAATTTTGACAATATTAGCTTCCAAAATTATTTTGACCAACCGTCGGGCCGACATGGGTTAACAAATTCCATATCTGTTAATAGTGTCAACTCAATTCTCACAGGGGAGCACGTATACAAAATTTAAAGAAAATCGGTCAAATCGTTTTTAATTTAGAGTTAAGTATTGAAAAAACCTATAAAAAGCTGTTGGCCCCAATGGGTTAATGCAAGTCAATAAAATTTTTTTCTGGGTTTTCTTTTTAGCCAAAGCAGAATTTCATAAAATCGGACAAAATTCGGACCCAACATTTTTTTTGACACCCCGTCGGCCCAACATGGGTTAATAAATTCCAAAACTGTTAATAGTGTCAACTCAATTCTCAAGGAGCATCACGTATACAAAATTTGAAGTCAATTGGTCGGACCGTTTCGAATTTAGAGTAAAGTATTGAAAAAACCTATAAAAAGCTTTTGGGCCGCAATGGGTTAATGGAACTCAATAAAATTTTTTTTGGGGATTTCTTTAAAGGTAAAGCAGAATTTCGTAAAATCGGACAAAATTTGGGCCCAAAATTTTTTTTGACCACCCGTCGGCCCGACATGGGTTAACAAATTCCAAAACTGTCAATAGTGTCTACTCAATTCTCAAAGAGCATCACGTATACAAAATTTGAAGTCAATCGGTCAAACCGTTTCGAAGTTAGAGTAAAGTATTGAAAAAACCTATAAAAAGCTTTTGGGCCGCAATGGGTTAATGGAACTCAATAAAATTTTTTTTGGGGATTTCTTTAAAAGTAAAGCAGGGGTTCTGGGTTTTCTTTTTAGCCAAAGCAGAATTTCATAAAATCGGACAAAATTCGGACCCAACATTTTTTTTGACACCCCGTCGGCCCAACATGGGTTAATAAATTCCAAAACTGTTAATAGTGTCAACTCAATTCTCAAGGAGCATCACGTATACACAATTTGAAGTCAATTGGTCGAACCGTTTCGAATTTAGAGTAAAGTATTGAAAAAACCTATAAAAAGCTTTTGGGCCGCAATGGGTTAATGGAACTCAATAAAATTTTTTTTGGGGATTTCTTTAAAGGTAAAGCAGAATTTCGTAAAATCGGACAAAATTTGGGCCCAAAATTTTTTTTGACCACCCGGTCGGCCCGACATGGGTTAACAAATTCCAAAACTGTCAATAGTGTCTACTCAATTCTCAAAGAGCATCACGTATACAAAATTTGAAGTCAATCGGTCAAACCGTTTCGAAGTTAGAGTAAAGTATTGAAAAAACCTATAAAAAGCTTTTGGGCCGCAATGGGTTAATGGAACTCAATAAAATTTTTTTTGTGGATTTCTTTAAAAGTAAAGCAGAATTTCGTAAAATCGGACAAAGTTTGGACCCAAAATTTTTTTTGACCACCCGTCGGCCCGACATGGGTTAATAAATTCCAAAACTGTTAATAGTGTCTACTCAATTCTCAAAGAGCATCACGTATACAAAATTTGAAGTCAATCGGTCAAACCGTTTTCATTTTAGAACAAAGAAGTTTAAATACTTGCACCACAGCCCCAACTTGGCGGTCCGTTAGAGCAAAATTTTTGGGCCACGATTTCTTTCCGTACCCAAAAACCCCTATATACAAATTTTCATGAAAATCGGCTGGACAGTTTAGGAGTCTATTCGCTACATACAAACAAACAAACAAACAAACAAACAAACAAACAAACAAACATACACACAAACATTCCCTTTTATATATATAGATTTAAGACAAAGAAATATCTTTGTATAAGTTAAGAATTAAATAAAATATTGTAAATAATAACCAATATAAATATTGGTAACTAATTAAAAAAAGAAGTCAGTCTAAACCAAATTGTTGAACTTGAATAATCTAAAATAGTTGTAAAATTAAATTTAAGATTTAAATTTTAAATTTCAATAAAATTAAAACATCTATTTAAAAAAAATAAATTATTGTTTTTTTTATTAATAACTAATTAATAAATAAAATTTGCGCGCCCCACATAATCTGTTCATTGGAAGCACTAGATTTCCGCACCTCGAGATCCATAAATATACATGGCAGTCTCCAGATGGATCGACGCGAAATCAAATTGATCATATCCTGGTAAGTAGAACATATCACAATTCCCTACTAGATGTCAGAGCTTGTAGAGGCGCGGATATTTACAGCAACCATAACCTACTATTAGGAGAAATTAGATTACGCCCAGCTGCGATTCGTCAACGTCATAATCGTAGAACTAAATATGATGTTTCAAAACTTCAAGATTCAGGTAAGATGGAGGAATATAAAGAACCAGTTAACAATATACTGCACAACATGGATGAACCGAGCACCTGGAATAATATTGAAAGTGCTTGTAAAACAGCTGCCCAAAGAACCCTTGGCACTCAACAACACCAGAAAAAGCCATGGATAGATGAGGATACGTGGAAGCTAATAGAAAAACGTCGCAAGCTTAAACCACAGCTTGGTCAAGCTCGATTGCCAGCGAAGAAAAAACGACTAAAAGGGGAATATAACAACATCGAACGTCAAATAAAAGCGTCAGCGAAAAAAGATGGGGAGCGTTTTGTGAATACCATCGGCTCAGAGGCGGAAAGAGCTGCATACCACAACAACCTACGCGGCATCTACTCTGCGATAAACAAACTTTCGAGAGCCAGAATCGAAGCACCTCCACTTAAAGATTGCAACGGAAATATTCTCACAACAGAAACAACTGAATCGTTGGAAGGAATTTTTCGAAGACTCTAGTGAACTGAGGGGGGAAAGCAGTTTGCCAGTTGAAATCACAGGACGACGCAATCCCAGGCGTAATATCTCTACAGCACCACCCAAGCAGAGAGGAAATCGCAAATGCCATTGCAAAATTAAAGATCAACTAATTTCCGGGCCCTGATAATTTACCAGCAGGGCTGCTGAAAAACGGTCCCGAGGTACTAACCACATCCCTGGTTCCAATTATCCGGGACACTTGCGCAACTGGAAGAATCCCAAGAAGCTGGAAAGAATGTATTATTGTACCAATTCCAAAAAAAAGCGATCTTAGCAACTGCAGTAACTGGCGAGGAATTACACTTTTAAATTCCGTCGAGAAATTACTGGCATTCATTATTTTAGACCGTATTTCTAGTTTACATTCTTAGTATAAGTACGTTTTATAAAAGCTTATAAATGCAAAATATGCTATAAATGTATTTTTAAAATACAATGGCAAATTTAGAACTTTTCATATAATTCATTTAAATGTTAAAATAAATTTTACATACATGCAGTAAGTACTTTTGAACATAACTTAAGTATCGTACACATTGTCTTAACTATATATTACCTATGGTAATAATTCAATAATTTTAATTTATAAAATATAATACGTGATAGGTTTTTTGGTAAAATTCTTAGCCTTTTAAAAATATAAAACTGTTAAATAACAACGGCAATAGCAAAGAACCCTCGTGTATCAAGTTTAAAGATTCTATCTTTATGAATTTCGAGGATAAGCTTTTTAATTTTGGGATTTCTTAGAAGGCATCTGAACCACCAGTAGAATTAAGTCTAAATTTCAGGGATACATAGGACATAGAAAATATCTTCTTTGGTTTCGAAATTATACTCGCCTGGCTTCAATTCGATGAAAAGCTTCTAGAATCCGAACTCTTTGTCCGAACTCGATCAGAATCAAGTCCCATGGTACTTTCATTACTAGTAGTTTCGAAAATTTAATCAAAATAGCGGCATTAGTTTTTGAGTTATGGTGTTTTTAAGATATATGTTTGTTAGCCCTTGAAACTTGCAAAGTGTCCAGAACCCGAAACCATGGTACGATTTCGCCCATATGCAGTTCCCGTCATACTTTCAATACTGCTTAACCCTTCTACACAATTGAAACGTTCTATCTTGAATTTAAGTTACTATTTTTATTAATTTCGATGATAAGCTTTTAAACTTTGGGGGGTTCTAAGAGAGTACTGTACCACCACTCCAATTGTCCCAAATTAGGGAGACGCGCAGGAAATAGAAAAGAACAATCATGTGCCAAATTTGAAGCTTCTACATTTTTTTCAAGTTGCTATCTTTATTAATTTTATAGATATGCTTTAAAGTTTTCGGAAATGTATGGCTGGTCCCCGACCCACTACTCCAATGTGACCCAAATTTCAAGGACACTAAAGAAATTCGGAAGGGTCACCCTGATACCAAATTTGGAGGTTCTATCGTCATTGGTTTCGTAATTATGCTCGTTTGGCCTAAATTCGAACAAAAAATTCTAGGTTCCAAACCCATGGTCCAATTCCTATCGTACGCAATCCGCGCCGTGGCTACACTATTACTAACTTACAGCACAAATTTGTGAAGATAGCGTTATTAGTTGTTGAGTTTTCGTGATTTTTTATATATATTCGTTAGCCCTTAGACCAATTAAAATGTCCAGAATCCGAACTCTTTGCCCATTTGCAATATCCACCGTACTTTAAGTACTAGTAACCTACAGTTAAAATTTCATCAAGATAACTCCATTAGTTTTTGAGTTATCGTGCCTACGGACGGATGGACGGACATGGCTTTATCGACTCAGGTGATCACGCTGATCACATATTATATAGGTTTCAATATCTAGCTCCAATCCTCTATGTGGTTACAAACACCATACCAAAGTTAATATACCCTTTTCCTATTTCATAGGTGTAGAATATAAAAAATTGTGAATCATCTTATATTTTTAATATTATTTATTAAAATTAAAATTGTTTGACATAGACTTCGATTTAAAATTTAAATAACATATGGATACTTATATCAATTTAATAAATTTTTACACATAAGTTTAACAAATCAATATAAACTTAAATTTTATATATAGAATAATGTTAAAATAATATGAAAAATAAATAATATGTATCTATTCTTAAAAAAAATTAATAACCAAATTGTTTAACATCGACAGCCTTAGCGTTAAAAAAAAAAAACTTATTTAAATAGGTATAAACACATACATTTATATTACTTAAAGTTTTCAGAAATACTAACAAGTTTTCAAAAATACAGTTTACAGGGAACAGGGTGAACAAGCATGAAATATTTAAATAATAAATAACGAAATAGAAATAATTGTATCAGTTACTTAAACAGGCATCTACATATTCCATGTAGTTAATTAATGAATATTGAAATGAAAATAATATCTTTACCAAAATTGGAAATGCTCTTTCGATCAGTGGTATTTTTGATTTCTGAAAACGACATGACATAAATTTTTAAAATGAAATCTTTCTTAAATCGAGTTTTATAAACGGTTTTCTAGGTATTTCCTTTTAAATTTTAGAAAATATAACAAAATTATATGTATAAATTATTTTATCGATACTAAAGAAAAATATTTCTTAAAGAGTTCAGTTTTTAAACGTAACATTAGCATTTACATGTTAGAAATATCCATATAAAAATACTCATAGCTCGATAATTAGAAATTGTATCACATATGCGAGAAACTCGGTATGAAAGCTGAGTTTTTCTTGTGATTTAAAGAAAAATTATGAAATATCAGTTTAATTTAAAAAGAAAAACTGAAATGACTGTTCTATAGAAGAAGATAAAAATAATTTCTTTTAAATTAGATAAAAGAGCAAATTCTATTCTTTTAAATTGGTAATGTATCGATATATCATTTTAGCAACGATGGCATACTATATTGCGCGATTACGCGTACAGGCCAATCTAATTTAATGTTAAACATATTATTATTAGAATTGTTAATTAACTTTAATTTTATTAACATTAGTATAACAAATATTCTAAAGTTCAGATTTTTAAAAATATTTTTATAAAACTAAAAAAAAGTCAATAGATAAGGTTGAAAAACGAATAAATATATCGCCAGAGTTAAAATACAAATATTATACTACTCATCGAATAAAAATATTTGTTTTCAAGTAGGTATTTGAGTGAAATTATTTAAGTAAAATAATTCCAAATAAAATTTTCAAATACTTCTTAAGTAAAAGTGTTTGATTTAACTTTTTTATAAGTATAAGTATTTAATATATCAAATACTTTTCATGAATAAAAGTATTTTATTTGATTTCTTTAAAGGCAAGTAAAGTGAAAAGAAAATTTTCTGTTGTATATTATATTTTTATACCCTACACCTATAGAATAGGTAAAGGGGTATATTAACTTTGGTATGGTGTTTGTAACCACCTAAAGGAAGCGAGCTAGATATGGAAAAGTATATATATTTGTGATCAGCGTGACCGCCTTAGTCGATATAGCCATGTCCGTCCGTCCGTCCGTCCGTAGGCACGATAACTCAAAAAATAATGGAGCTATCTTGATGAAATTTTAACTGTAGGTTACTAGGACTGAAAGTATGGCGGGGATTGCATATGGGCGAAATCGGCCCATGGGTTCGGATTCTGGACCTTTTAATCGGTTTCAGGGCTAACGAACAAATATAAAAAATCACGATAACTCAACAACTAATGACGCTATCTTCATCAAATTTGTGCTGTAGATTACTAGTAATGAAACTACTTCGGGAATTGCGTAAGGTCGGGATTGGACCATGGGTTCGGAACCTAGAACTTTTTGATCGAATTTAGGCCAAACGAGCATAATTCCGAAACCAATGAAGATAGAACCTCCAAATTTAGTATCAGGGTGTCCCTTCCTATTTCCTAAGTGTCTTGTGAATTTGGGTCCCATTGGAGTAGTGGGTCGGGGACCAGCTACACATTTCCGAAGACCTTAAAGCATATCTTTAAAATTAATAAAGATAACAACTTGAAAAAATGTAGAAGCTTCCAATTTGCCACAAAGGTGTTCTTTACTATCTCTTGCGTGTTCCTCTAATTTGGGATCAATTGGAGTGGTGGTTCTGTACCCCTTTCAGACCTCCCAAGTTTTAAAGGCTTATAATCGAAATTACTAAAAATAGTTACTTAAAATTAGGATAGACCGTTCAAATTGTGTACAAGGGTTAACTAGTACTATAAGTACAGCGCGGACTATATAAGGGCGAAATCAGCCCAACGGTTCGGATTCCGGACCTTTTAATCGATGTCAGGGCTAAGGAACATATATAAAAAATCACGATAACTCAACAACTAATGAGGCTATCTTCATGAAATTTGTGCTGTAGGTTGTTGGCAGCGAAACTACGGCGGTGATTACGTACGGTGAGGATTGGACAATGGGTTCGGAACTTAGAACTTTTTGATCGAATTTAGGCCAAACGAGCATAATTCCGAAACCAATGAAGATAGAACCTCCAAATTTGGTATCAGGGTGTCCCTTCCTATTTCGTAAGTGTCTTTGAAATTTGGGCCCCATTGGAGTAGTGGATTGGGGACCAGCCACTCAGTTCTTAGGCCCTTAAAGCATATTTTCGAAATTAATAAAGATAGTAACTTGAAACAAATGTAGAAGCTTCCAATTTGCCACAAGGGTGTTCTTTACTATTTCTTGCGTGCCCCCCTAATTTGGGATCAATTGGAGTGGTGGTTCAGAAGCTCTCTTAGACCCTCCAATGTGTAAAAGCTTATCATCGAAATTAATAAAACTAGTAACTTAAAATTAAGATAGAGCGTTCCAATTGTGTACAAGGGTTAACTAGTATTGAAAGTATGACGGGACTGCATATGGGCGAAATCGTACCATAATTTCGGGTCCTGGAACCCTTGAAAAGTTGAAGGACTAACAAACATATATCTTACAAACACCATAACTCAAAAAATAATGCCGGTATTTTAATGAAATTTAACAGTAGGTTACTAGTAATGAAAGTACCATGGGAATTGGTTGTGGTCGAGTTTAATTTCGAAGCCAAAGAATATATTTCCTATGTCCTATGTGTCTCCGAAATCTAGACCTAATTGTAGTGGTTCAGCTATGTTCAAAGGTACTTGCTGCATTTATGTAAAATTTATTTTTATATTTAAATGAATTATATGAAAAGGTGTAAATTTTTAATTGTATTTTAGAAATACATTTTATGCATATTTTGCGTTTATAAGTTTTTCTATTAGGCATATAAACTAACCATTTAAAATAATTGCAATTTTTAAAAATTTGGATTATTAAATATATTATGCTTTGATTATCTTTTTATCACAAAATTTAATAATTAGAATTTTTTCATTTTGTAATTGAATTGGAATAAATATATTTTCATTTATTTCAAGTTTGTTTGTTTTTTAATATTTTTAAATAGATAAATTAGTAAGAATTTGTAGTATTTTTTAATAGATAGGGTAATTAGAAAATGTTTTTAGTATTATACAGTTAATTTGGTTAGCTATGTCTTACGATCAAATTAATAACAGCTTCTATGGTGTTAAAATGACTTATGGATATGTCCTTAAATTTGAACCAAATAGGTGTAGGGTATTTCTAAGTCGGTTGCACCGACTGACTGTTTCTTTACTTGTTTGGTTTTATACTGGGTATATATTTATCAAAAATATAAATCCCCAATCAATTTTCACTAGAAATTCGCTAGAAATTTATGGCAAATTATTATGTACTGTAATGCAGATTTATGAATAAATAGAAATAATAAAATATTGTTTTCAATTTTTATTTGATCATAAATTAAACTTTACTTCCAATTATAATCTATATATATAAAAGGGAATGTTTGTTTATTTGTTTGTTTGTTTGTTTGTTTGTTTGTTTGTTTGTATGTTTGTTTGTTTGTAGCGAATAGACTCCGAAACTGGCCAGCCGATTTTCATGAAAATTTGTATATAGGAGTTTTTGGGTACGGAAAGAAATCGTGGCCCAAAAATTTTGCTCTAACGGACCGCCAAGTTGGGGCTGTGGTGCAAGTATTTAAACTTCTTTGTTCTAAAATGAAAACGGTTTGACTGATTGACTTCAAATTTTGTATACGTGATGCTCTTTGAGAATTGAGTAGACACTATTAATTGTTTTGGAATTTGTTAACCCATGTTGAGCCGACGGGTGGTAAAAAAAAATTTTGGGTCCAAATTTTGTCCGATTTTACGAAATTCTGCTTTGGCTTTAAAGAAAGCCCCAAAAAAAATTTTATTGTATTGCATTAACCCATTGGGGCCCAACAGCTTTTTATAGGTTTTTTCAATACTTAACTCTAAATTAAAAACGGTTTGACCGATTTCCTTCAAATTTTGTATACGTGCTCCCCTATGAGAATTGAGTTGACACTATTAACAGATTTGGAATTTGTTAACCCATGTCGGCCCGACGGTTGGTCAAAATAATTTTGGAAGGTAATATTGTCAAAATTTGCGAAGTACTGCTTTGGCTAAAAAGAAAGCCTCAAAAAAATTTTGTTGAGTGATTTGGAAGCAAATTACGTCCAATTTTGCGCAATACTGCTTTTCCCAAAGAGTAAGTGTAGTTCCGTTAACCCAGTGGGATACAGTGGCTTTTAATAGATTTTTGCGTTACTTAACTCTAAATTAGAAACGGTTGACCTCAAATTTTATATGTGTGAAGCAACTTGAAAATGGAGTTGAGACTGTTAACAGTCGGTCCTACGATTGGTCAAAAAAATTTTTTTGGAAGTAAATTACGTCAAATTTTTGGAAAGTAGATTGTACTGCTTTGAATTACAGAAAGTTTCAAAAAATCCTAGGATAATCCTAGAAAAATCGTTTTAAAAAGATTGCTTTCATACATTTAAAAATTTACATGTGTAAACCGAGTGTAATTTTTGTGTTAACTTTTTGCAGTAACATCATCTTCAATTAAACCTCCATTGAGAGGCGCAGCAACGCGCACCGGGTACTAGCTAGTCTAATATATAAAGAAGAAAATTTGTTTGTTTATTTGTTTGTTTGTTTATTTGTTTGTTTGTTTGTTTGTTTGTTTGTCCAGGATTCACGTGAAAACCACTGGTCCGATTGACACCAAATTTTAGAGGAATAATTTTGGGAGTCCGGGGGGTGACATAGGCTATGTCGCATTTTTATAAGCCAGCAGGTTGCGGCTCCAGAGCCGTTTTAAGCTTTTTCGTTTTTTTGATGTCGAGTCGAAACGGTTTGACCGATTCACTTGAAATTTTGCACGAATGTTCTTCTTATTAATCGGAATTAATGGTATAAAGTTGGTTGGAATAAATTAACCCCTTTCGGCCCGGCGGGCTTCCAAAAATTTTGTGTTTCCGATTTGTGTCCAATTTTACAGGGTGGTTTTGCAGTCAAAAAGAGAGGCTGGCACAAATTTTTGTTGGGTTCGGTTAACCCGTTTGGGCACGGGGGCGCAATGTAGCTTTTTCAATGTTTTTGATGTCGAGCCGAAACAGTTTGACCGATTGACTTGAAATTTTGCACAAATCTTCCTCTTAGCAAACGGAATTAGTTGTATAAAGATGGTTCGAAAATATTAACCCATTTCGGTCCGGCGGGCTTCCAAAAAATTATTTGTTTCCGATTTGTGTCCAATTTTCCAGGGTGGTTTTGCAGTCGAAAAGAAAGGCTGGCACAAATTTTTGTTGGGTTTGGTTAACCCGTTTGGGCACGATAGCCCAATGAAGCTTTTTCAATGTTTTTGATGTCGAGTCAAAACGGTTTGACTGATTGACTTGAAATTTTGTACAAATGTTCCTCTTAGCAACCGCAATTAGTTGTATAAATTTGGTTGGAATAATTTAACCCATTTCGACGTGGCGGGCTTCCAAAAAATTTTGTATTTCCGATTTGTGTCCAATTTTACAAGGTGGTTTCGCAGTCGACAATAGAGTCTGGCACAAATTTTTGTTGAGTTCGGTTAACCCGTTTGGGCACGAGGGCGCAAAAAAGCTTTTTCAATGTTTTTGATTTCGAGTCAAAACCGTTTGATAAATTGACTTGTAATTTTGCACAAATGTTCCTCTTACCAACCGCAATTAGTTGTATAAATTTGGTTGGAATAATTTAACCCATTTCGGCCTGGCGGACTTTCAAAAAATTTTGTGTTTTCGATTTGTGTCCAATTTTACAGGTTGATTTTGCAGTCTAAAGAGAGGCTGCAAAAAGTTTTAGTTAATTCGATTAACCCGTTTTCCACGACAAAGCCATGAAGTTTTCTATAAATTTTATTTTCTTATACGATTAAAAGTATTTTATTGAAAATTTTGTACCAACATTTTAATTAAAACCCACATGGTTAATTTGGTTTTGACCTGTTTGTGCGTTTTGAACAAAGATTCAATGAAATTTTCAGTTTTCTTCAAATGAAATCTAAAAATCAAAAAATTCAATTTCTTATGTATAATGCTTAAAAACATAGTATTTTAAAACAGTTTTTCCAAAAAATAAGCCTACATTTCTCTCATCAAATCATAAAAAAACGAGGAAGAGCGTATTACAACTTTCAGGTGAGTACTAAACAAAATACAGGTTGAAAAGCAAATTTTTAAATCTTTTCTAAACCATCGACTATATTTTATTCAAACGATGGCAATTCAAGAAAATCCTCTTTTGACCAATAGTCATTTTAATTCAGTTAACATTATTCGCCGGGAACCTAACATCCTCAACTCTATCGTCAAGGAGCACCAAATTCTCAAGAAGCACCATGTATAGAAAAATTAGAGATAATCGTTCAAACTGTTTTTTAAAGTTTTTGTTTCGCAATCGGTTAAAAGAACTCGACAAAACATTTTTTTAAGCATTCCCCTAATTCAAAGAAGTTGTACCTACTTTCAGAAATTGGACGTAATTTACTTACAAATTTTTTTTTGAACAATCGTCGGGTCGACAGGGGTTAACAATTTCCAAGTCTGTTAGTAAATTGAACTTCATTTTCAAAGAAGAACACATATACAAAATTTGAAGTTAATCGGTTAAATAATTTCTAATATATATAACAAAGCAACGAAAAAACCTATAAAAAGCTATTGGGCCACGATGGGTTAACGGAACTCTACAAATATTTTTTGTGGCTTCATTTATAAGCAAAGTAGTATTTCAAAAAATTGGCTGAAGGTTGCGTTTTTACAATTTGCAAGCTTCCGGGCAACGCCGGGTAAATCTGCTAGTCTAATATATAAAGAAGAAAATTTGTTTGTTTATTTGTTTGTTTGTTTGTTTGTCCAGGATTCACGTGAAAACCACTGGTCCGATTGACACCAAATTTTAGAGGAATAATTTTGGGAGTCCGGGGGGTGACATAGGCTATGTCGCATTTTTATAAGTCAGCAGGTTGCGGCTCCAGAGCCGTTTTAAGCTTTTTCGTTTTTTTGATGTCGAGTCGAGACGGTTTGACCGATTCACTTGAAATTTTGCACGAATGTTCCTCTTATTACACGGAATTAATGGTATAAAACTGGTTGGAATAAATTAACCCCTTTCGGCCCGGCGGGCTTCCAAAAAATTTTGTGTTTCCGATTTGTGTCCAATTTTACAGGGTGGTTTTGCAGTCAAAAAGAGAGATTGGCGCAAATTTTTGTTGGGTTCGGTTAACCCGTTTGGACACGAGGGCGCAATGAAGCTTTTTCAATGTTTTCGATGTCGAGCCGAAACAGTTTGACCGATTGACTTGAAATTTTGCACAAATGTTCCTCTTAGCAACCGCAATCAGTTGCATAAATTTGGTTGCAATAATTTAACCCATTTCGGCCTGGCGGGCTTCCAAAAAGTTTTGTGTTTCCGATTTGTGTCCAATTTTACAAGGTGGTTTCGCAGTCGAAAATAAAGTCTGGGACAAATTTTTGTTGAGTTCGGTTAACCCGTTTCGGCATGAGAGTGCAAAGAAGCTTTTTCAATGTTTTTGATGTCGAGTCAAAACTGTTTGACCGATTGACTTGAAATTTTGCACAAATGTTCCTCTTAGCAACCGCATTTAGTTGTATAAATTTGGTTGGAATAAATTAACCCATTTCGGCCTGGCGGACTTTCAAAAAATTTTGTGTTTTCGATTTGTGTCCAATTTTACAGGTTGATTTTGTAGTCTAAAATAGAGGCTGCAAAAAGTTTTAGTTAAGTTCGATTAACCCATTTTCCACGACGATGATATGAAGTTTTCTATATATTTTATTTTCTTATACGATTAAAAGTATTTTATTTAAAATTTTGTACCAGCATTTTAATTAAAACCCACAGGGTTAATTTGGTTTTGACCTGTTTGTGCGTTTTGAACAAAGATTCAATGAAATTTTCAGTTTTCTTTAAATGAAACCTAAAAATCAAAAAATTCAATTTGTTATATATAATGCTTAAATACATAGTATTTTAAAACAGTTTTTCCAAAAAATAAGCCTACATTTATCTCATAAAATCATAAAAAAACAAGGAAGAGCGTATTACAACTTTCAGGACTAAACAAAATATAAGTTGAAAAGCGAATTTTTAAACCTTTTCTAAACCATCGACTATATTTTGTTCAAGCGTTGGCAATTCAAGAAAATCCCCTTTTGACCTATAGTCATTTTAATTCAGTTAACATTGTTCACTGGAAACCTACCATCCTCAACTATATCGTCAAGGAGCACCAAATTGTCAAGAAGCAGCATGTATAGAAAAATTAGAGATAATCGTTCAAATTGTTTTGCAAACTGTTTTTTAAAGTTTTTGTTTCGCAATCGATTAAAAGAACTCGACAAACCTTTTTTTTAAGTATTCCCCTAATTCAAAGAAGTTGTACCTACTTTCAAAAATTGGACGTAATTTACTTACAAATTTTTTTTTGAACAATCGTCGGCAGGGGTTAACAACTTTCAAGTCTGTTAGTAAATTGAACTTCATTTTCAAAGAAGAACACATATACGAAATTTGAAGTTAATCTGTTAAATCATTTCTCATATATAGCAAAGCAACGAAAAAACCTATAAAAAGCTGTTGGGCTACGATGGGTTAACGACACTCCACAAATATTTTTTTGTGGCATTTATAAGCAAAGTAATATCCCAAAAAATTGGCTGAAACTTGCTTTTTTACAATTTTCAAGCTTCCGGGCAACGCCGGGTAAATCTGCTAGTCTAATATATAAAGAAGAAAATTTGTTTGTTTGTTTGTTTGTTTGTCCAGGATTCACGTGAAAACCACTGGCCCGATTGACAACAAGTTTTAGAGGAATAATTTTGGGAGTCCGGGGGGTCACATAGGCTATGTCTCATTTTTATAAGTCAGCAGGTTGCAGCTCCAGAGCCGTTTTAAGCTTTTTCGTTTTTTTGATGTCGAGTCGAAACGGTTTGACCGATTCACTTGAAATTTTGCACGAATGTTCTTCTTATTACACGGAATTAATGGTATAAAACTGGTTGGAATAAATTAACCCCTTTCGGCCCGGCGGGCTTCCAAAAAATTTTGTGTTTCCGATTTGTGTCCAATTTTACAGGGTGGTTTTGCAGTCAAAAAGAGAGGCTGGCACAAATTTTTGTTGGGTTCGGTTAACCCGTTTGGGCACGAGGGCGCAATGAAGCTTTTTCAATGTTTTTGATGTCGAGCCGAAACAGTTTGACCGATTGACTTGAAATTTTGCAAAAATCTTCCTCTTGGCAAACGGAATTAGTTGTATAAAGATGGTTCGAAAATATTAACCCGTTTCGGCCCGGCGGGCTTCCAAAAAATTATTTATTTCCGATTTGTGTCCAATTTTACAGGGTGGTTTTGCAGTCGAAAACAAAGGCTGGCACAAATTTTTGTTGAAAACGTTGGCAATTCAAGATAACTACTATTGACATAGTATATAAATATAATAAAAGACAAACTGCTGCTGCTGCTGACCAGCGTGCCCTTATGTTATGTTAAGTGTTATTCACACATGTAAAATACTTCTAATTACAAATACATACTTACATTCAAAAGAGAAAGAAAAAATGAAACTGATAAAATATAAATTATGAACAGAAAAAAAAAAATCAAAACGTATGAGAAATCTGTTAACAGGTAGATACAGAAAATTTTAATAAAAACATAAAGAAATTTTTTACATTTCAGTATGTATACATACTTTTATTTAAATATCACTTACAGAACTAATAACTAACTACAATATGTAGTTTTTATTTTTTATAAATATAATAAAAGACGCTGCTGCTCTTTAATTATGTTAATGTTAAGTTTTATTCACACATGTAATGTAACATACTTCGAATTACAAATACTTACATACAAAAGAGAAAGAAAAAATGAAACTTATAAAATGTAAATTATGAACAGAAAAAAAAAAAAAAATCAAAACGTATGAGAAATGTGTTAACAAGTAGATACAGAAAATTTTTTATAAATACAATAAAAAACGCTGCTGCTCTTTAAAGACTAATTTTCATTACAACAATTTACTAAGCAAAAGTTAGAGCATAGGCAGAAGATACAAAATTTACCTATTGTAAATACTACCTATTTGTGCGACAAAGAAAAAACGATAAATTACTGGGAGAAACATCCATAATCCTTGGAGAGTCATCCTTATCAAGTATTATAATCCTTAGACAAGTATTGAGAGAGTGCCATAATCCTTGGCATAACGATGTTCTCTAAGGTCGTTTTCCTATAAAGTTGCTACTATACAAAAAAAAATGTATTCTACACAAAAATCCTATAAAAATCCTATTATTTTTTGCATCCTATTACATATTTTTATGGATACATGACATTTGAATTTTGTAAACAAACAAGAGAATGTAAACAAAGAAAAAAAAATTTTATATTATGGTTTGATGAACGAATTTTTATTTAAAATTATTTGCAATTGATTAAAATATTATTATTTATTTTAAATTAATAAAATTTTAACTTTGAATTGAAAAATCCGCGAAATATAAATTTAAAAGTTAAAAAATAAGGTTATGTAATTTTTTTTTGTCAAAACATATAAAAAAATTTTAATATAAATTTCATCATTTTGATCTTTCTCTCCTATTGAGAGTATACTATAAACCTCTCTTTCTAAAGTTAAGAATACTGGGCAAAATTTTCTCATGAAAACCTGCCTTAATTATGTTAATGTTAAGTTTTATTCACATACTAGCTAATACCCGGTGCGCGTTGCTGCGCCTCTCAATGGAGGTTTAATTGAATTTGATGTTACTGCAAAAAGTTAACACAAAACTTCACACGGTTTACACATGTAAATTTTAAAATGTGTGAAAGCAATCTTTTTAAAACGATTTTTCTAGGATTATTCTAGTAATTTTTGAAACTTTCTGTAATTCAAAGCAGTACGAACTACTTTCCAAATTTTGACGTAATTTACTTCCAAAAAATTTTTTTGAAAAATCGCAAGACCGACTGTTAACAGACTCAACTCCATTTTCAAGTTGCTTCACACATATAAAATTTGAGTCAAATCCGGTAACATTAAACCGGTCAAATCGTTTCTACTTTAGAGTTAAGTAACGCAAAAATCTATTAAAAGCCACTGTGCCCCACTGGGTTAACGGAACTACACTTCTCTTTGGGCAAAGCAGTATTGCGCAAAATTGGACGTAATTTGCTTCCAAATCACTCAACAAAATTTTTTTGGGGCTATCTTTTTAGCCAAAGCAGTACTTCGCAAATTTTGACAATATTAGCTTCCAAAATTATTTTGACCAACCGTCGGGCCGACATGGGTTAACAAATTCCATATCTGTTAATAGTGTCAACTCAATTCTCACAGGGGAGCACGTATACAAAATTTAAAGAAAATCGGTCAAATCGTTTTTAATTTAGAGTTAAGTATTGAAAAAACCTATAAAAAGCTGTTGGCCCCAATGGGTTAATGCAAGTCAATAAAATTTTTTTCTGGGTTTTCTTTTTAGCCAAAGCAGAATTTCATAAAATCGGACAAAATTCGGACCCAACATTTTTTTTGACACCCCGTCGGCCCAACATGGGTTAATAAATTCCAAAACTGTTAATAGTGTCAACTCAATTCTCAAGGAGCATCACGTATACAAAATTTGAAGTCAATTGGTCGGACCGTTTCGAATTTAGAGTAAAGTATTGAAAAAACCTATAAAAAGCTTTTGGGCCGCAATGGGTTAATGGAACTCAATAAAATTTTTTTTGGGGATTTCTTTAAAGGTAAAGCAGAATTTCGTAAAATCGGACAAAATTTGGGCCCAAAATTTTTTTTGACCACCCGTCGGCCCGACATGGGTTAACAAATTCCAAAACTGTCAATAGTGTCTACTCAATTCTCAAAGAGCATCACGTATACAAAATTTGAAGTCAATCGGTCAAACCGTTTCGAAGTTAGAGTAAAGTATTGAAAAAACCTATAAAAAGCTTTTGGGCCGCAATGGGTTAATGGAACTCAATAAAATTTTTTTTGGGGATTTCTTTAAAAGTAAAGCAGGGGTTCTGGGTTTTCTTTTTAGCCAAAGCAGAATTTCATAAAATCGGACAAAATTCGGACCCAACATTTTTTTTGACACCCCGTCGGCCCAACATGGGTTAATAAATTCCAAAACTGTTAATAGTGTCAACTCAATTCTCAAGGAGCATCACGTATACACAATTTGAAGTCAATTGGTCGAACCGTTTCGAATTTAGAGTAAAGTATTGAAAAAACCTATAAAAAGCTTTTGGGCCGCAATGGGTTAATGGAACTCAATAAAATTTTTTTTGGGGATTTCTTTAAAGGTAAAGCAGAATTTCGTAAAATCGGACAAAATTTGGGCCCAAAATTTTTTTTGACCACCCGGTCGGCCCGACATGGGTTAACAAATTCCAAAACTGTCAATAGTGTCTACTCAATTCTCAAAGAGCATCACGTATACAAAATTTGAAGTCAATCGGTCAAACCGTTTCGAAGTTAGAGTAAAGTATTGAAAAAACCTATAAAAAGCTTTTGGGCCGCAATGGGTTAATGGAACTCAATAAAATTTTTTTTGTGGATTTCTTTAAAAGTAAAGCAGAATTTCGTAAAATCGGACAAAGTTTGGACCCAAAATTTTTTTTGACCACCCGTCGGCCCGACATGGGTTAATAAATTCCAAAACTGTTAATAGTGTCTACTCAATTCTCAAAGAGCATCACGTATACAAAATTTGAAGTCAATCGGTCAAACCGTTTTCATTTTAGAACAAAGAAGTTTAAATACTTGCACCACAGCCCCAACTTGGCGGTCCGTTAGAGCAAAATTTTTGGGCCACGATTTCTTTCCGTACCCAAAAACCCCTATATACAAATTTTCATGAAAATCGGCTGGACAGTTTAGGAGTCTATTCGCTACATACAAACAAACAAACAAACAAACAAACAAACAAACAAACAAACATACACACAAACATTCCCTTTTATATATATAGATGTAATGTAACATACTTCTAATTACAAATCCTTACATACAAAAGAGAAAGAAACAATGAAACTTATAAAATGTAAATTATGAACAGAAAAAAAAAAAATCAAAACGTATGAGAAATCTGTTAACAGGTAGATACAGAAAATTTTAATAAAAACATAAAGAAATTTACATTATGTTAATGTTAAGTGTTATTCACACATATAAAATACTTCTAATTACAAATTCTTACATAGGTACAAAAGAGAAAGAAAAAATGAAACTTTTAAAATGTAAATTATGAACAGAAAAAAAAAAAATCAAAACGTTTGAGAAATCTGTTAACAGGTAGATACAGAAAATTGTAATAAAAACGTATAAAGAAATTTTTAACACTTTAGGATGTATACTTCTATTTTATTATCACTTACAAAACTAAAACAAATTATTATAATGTTAACTTAATGTTCTTTAGATAACGAATTTGCTTTTATTGATTCAGTAGCGCAATAGCAGGAAAAAAGATTATATATAAAAAGAGAAATTAAAATTATACCTGTCGTCCGACAGGCTTTTTTACTAGTAATGACATAATGGCAAACTTAGTATCCCCATTTGACCAATAGTCATTATACCCGTGCATACATATATGAACATCGGGTATATTAAAATTACTCCTCCGTTTGTAACGCATCGAAATATAAGAGCTAGATATAGTGTCAAGGGTACGTATCGAATCAGCATCGAAAAGTGAATCGATCTAGCTATGTGTGTCCGTCCGTCCGTCCGTCAGCACGATAACTCAAAAACTATAAGAGCTAGAGTTCTGAAACTTTCACAAAGTAATTTTTAGACAATTTCTAGGTTTCCTATTGTTTTTGGTTAAAATCGGACCAAGTCTTCGGGGAGCTGCCATACAACTTTTTTGCCCCAATATGAATTTCTTCAAAAGTAATTATACTACGAGAATGAAAATTACACACGGTTAGTTTTACAATGACTCCGGCACTTATATGAAGTTTCAAAATGTTAGGGCCCCATTTTCGGAGGGCTGCCATACAACTTCTTTCCACCAATATGAATTTCTTCAAAACTAATTATACTACGAGGCTGAAAATTACACACGGTTAGTTATATAATGAATCGAGCACTTATATGAAGTTTCAAAATGTTAGGGCCCCATATTCGGGGAGCTGCCATACAACTTTTTTGCACCAATATGAATTTCTTCAAAACTATTTATACTACGGGGATGAAAATTACACACGGTTAGTTTTATAATGACTCCGGCACTTATATGAAGTTTCAAAATGTTAGGGCCCCATTTTCGGGGGACTGCCATACAACTTCCTTGCACCAATATGAATTTCTTCAAAACTATTTATACTACGCGGATGAAAATTACACACGGTTAGTTATATAATGAATCGAGCACTTATATGAAGTTTCAAAATTTTAGGGCCCCATTTTCGGGGGGCTGCCATACAAAGTTTTCGATTCAATAACTTTGAATCTAATGAAGCTACAAGGTTAAAATTAAAATTGGGCAGATAAATTAATAGGGCAAGTTACTTGGCAAAGTTGGACATCACTCGGACCTTCGGACTTTTAGGGTGGGCCAATTTTTTTTTTTTGTTTTTTTTTTTTTTATTTTTTTTTTTTTTTTGTTTTAAGCTAAAGTTATGGGACAATGAATGAAAATTTTGTTTGATTTGTTTGGGATTATTTTTTTTTGTTAATTTTTTTTTTTTTTTTTTTTTAAGCTAAAGTTATGGGACAATGAATGAAAATTTTGTTTTTGTTTTGTGATTTTTTTTTTTTTTTTTTTCAAGCTAAAGTTATGGGACAATGAATGAAAATTTTGTTTTTTGTTTTGTGATTTTTTTTTTTTTTGTAAATTTTTTTTTTTTTTTTTTACGTCAAAATTATGATAAAAGAATAATCGGTCCTACGATTGGTCAAAAAAATTTTTTTGGAAGTAAATTACGTCAAATTTTTGGAAAGTAGATTGTACTGCTTTGAATTACAGAAAGTTTCAAAAAATCCTAGGATAATCCTAGAAAAATCGTTTTAAAAAGATTGCTTTCATACATTTAAAAATTTACATGTGTAAACCGAGTGTAATTTTTGTGTTAACTTTTTGCAGTAACATCATCATCAATTAAACCTCCATTGAGAGGCGCAGCAACGCGCACCGGGTACTAGCTAGTCTAATATATAAAGAAGAAAATTTGTTTGTTTATTTGTTTGTTTGTTTATTTGTTTGTTTGTTTGTTTGTTTGTTTGTCCAGGATTCACGTGAAAACCACTGGTCCGATTGACACCAAATTTTAGAGGAATAATTTTGGGAGTCCATGGGGGGACATAGGCTATGTCGCATTTTTATAAGTCAGCAGGTTGCAGCTCCAGAGCCGTTTTAAGCTTTTTCGTTTTTTTGATGTCGAGTCGAAACGGTTTGACCGATTCACTTGAAATTTTGCACGAATGTTCTTCTTATTACACGGAATTAATGGTATAAAGTTGGTTGGAATAAATTAACCCCTTTCGGCCCGGCGGGCTTCCAAAAAATTTTGTGTTTCCGATTTGTGTCCAATTTTACAGGGTGGTTTTGCAGTCAAAAAGAGAGGCTGACACAAATTTTTGTTGGGTTCGGTTAACCCGTTTGGGCACGGGGGCGCAATGTAGCTTTTTCAATGTTTTTGATGTCGAGCCGAAACAGTTTGACCGATTGACTTGAAATTTTGCACAAATCTTCCTCTTAGCAAACGGAATTAGTTGTATAAAGATGGTTCGAAAATATTAACCCATTTCGGTCCGGCGGGCTTCCAAAAAATTATTTGTTTCCGATTTGTGTCCAATTTTACAGGGTGGTTTTGCAGTCGAAAAGAAAGGCTGGCACAAATTTTTGTTGGGTTTGGTTAACCCGTTTGGGCACGATAGCCCAATGAAGCTTTTTCAATGTTTTTGATGTCGAGTCAAAACGGTTTGACTGATTGACTTGAAATTTTGTACAAATGTTCCTCTTAGCAACCGCAATTAGTTGTATAAATTTGGTTGGAATAATTTAACCCATTTCGACGTGGCGGGCTTCCAAAAAATTTTGTATTTCCGATTTGTGTCCAATTTTACAAGGTGGTTTCGCAGTCGACAATAGAGTCTGGCACAAATTTTTGTTGAGTTCGGTTAACCCGTTTGGGCACGAGGGCGCAAAAAAGCTTTTTCAATGTTTTTGATTTCGAGTCAAAACCGTTTGATAAATTGACTTGTAATTTTGCACAAATGTTCCTCTTAGCAACCGCAATTAGTTGTATAAATTTGGTTGGAATAATTTAACCCATTTCGGCCTGGCGGACTTTCAAAAAATTTTGTGTTTTCGATTTGTGTCCAATTTTACAGGTTGATTTTGCAGTCTAAAGAGAGGCTGCAAAAAGTTTTAGTTAATTCGATTAACCCGTTTTCCACGACGACGCCATGAAGTTTTCTATAAATTTTATTTTCTTATACGATTAAAAGTATTTTATTGAAAATTTTGTACCAACATTTTAATTAAAACCCACATGGTTAATTTGGTTTTGACCTGTTTGTGCGTTTTGAACAAAGATTCAATGAAATTTTCAGTTTTCTTCAAATGAAATCTAAAAATCAAAAAATTCAATTTCTTATGTATAATGCTTAAAAACATAGTATTTTAAAACAGTTATTCCAAAAAATAAGCCTACATTTCTCTCATCAAATCATAAAAAAACGAGGAAGAGCGTATTACAACTTTCAGGACTAAACAAAATATAAGTTGAAAAGCGAATTTTTAAACCTTTTCTAAACCATCGACTATATTTTATTCAAGCGTTGGCAATTCAAGAAAATCCCCTTTTGACCTATAGTCATTTTAATTCAGTTAACATTGTTCACCGGAAACCTACCATCCTCAACTATATCGTCAAGGAGCACCAAATTTTCAAGAAGCACCATGTATAGAAAAATTAGAGATAATCGTTCAAATTGTTTTGCAAACTGTTTTTTAAAGTTTTTGTTTCGCAATCGATTAAAAGAACTCGATAAACCTTTTTTTTAAGTATTCCCCTAATTCAAAGAAGTTGTACCTACTTTCAAAAATTAGACGTAATTTACTTACAATTTTTTTTTTGAACAATCGTCGGGTCGGGAGGGGTTAACAACTTTCAAGTCTGTTAGTAAATTGAACTTCATTTTCAAAGAAGAACACATATACGAAATTTGAAGTTAATCTGTTAAATCATTTCTCATATATAGCAAAGCAACGAAAAAACCTATAAAAAGCTGTTGGGCCACGATGGGTTAACGGAACTCCACAAATATTTTTTTGTGGCATTTATAGGCAAAGTAGTATCTCAAAAAATTGGCTGAAACTTGCTTTTTTACAATTTGCAAGCTTCCGGGCAACGCCGGGTAAATCTGCTAGTAATTAATAATCTATTTTAATTTAAAATTTAATATTAACATAAGGGAAAATAAAACATTAAAATTGCAAAATAACACTGTTGTTCATTTTCAAGTATTTTATCTTCCATTACCAGTACCAGTAAAATATTTCTAAAAGCATATTTTTGGAGAACTAGTCCCAGAACATCTTACTCGTATAGATTACTTACCAGTATCCAGTGCAAATACTATAATACAAAATTTTTCTAAAAACTTTTCATTTTCAGCACATTTTCAAAAAAAATTTGTAAAATTTGTTAACTTTCACGTTTTTATAAATCAGTAACTTATTCACCAGTGTATGTTTTTCCAAAATTAAACGTTAATATTGAAGCTCCAACATAATAGTTCGCACTTGTTAACAGGTTTTCTTGAGTGAATATGGATTATATTCTAAGTATTTATTTCACTATTATTCAAAATTAATTAATTGATAAAATAACTAAATTATAATATTATCATGTATTTTTATATAGTTATGTTCTTAATTAATTAAACTATCCTCTTTGATGGTTTATTAAAGACTCTTTTTTATTTTCACATTCAAAATTTATTTTACTTAAAACTAGTATAATTTACAAACTGTACTTTTTACATAAAGCGCTTAGCAAGCGCATTCTGTGATATTCATAAAAAATACTTATGCATTAAACACTGTGATATAAGTGTGAACAATAATATTAGTTTATGTATTGAAATGCTGCGTTAGCAAAAGTAAGTTATTTTAAAAGATTAGAGTTAAGCTAATTTCGTGAGAAAGGAAATTAGCTTGTATAATTTAAATGGAAAGAAAGAATTTATAATTTGTAGTGTAGGAGGTTAAAGTTATATTCCGTATATAACTCCTCCACACCTAGATTTTTCCGTCCCGGAAAAATTATTAAGTGTTGCGTTCTCTATCATAGGTGTATCGAAAACTTTTTGTGCAATAGTATTAACTTTATTTCTTTCACGATATTTTAAAAGTAATAATTATTTAAAAATTGTCTCTATAATTGTTTAAAAAGATTCAATGAGTTACCAAATGTTATCAAATCGATTGAAATCCTTTGTTTATATAAAAAGAAAGTTGTTGAAATCGTAGATTCTCTCTAAATTTTATATTACTGCACTGTATGTATGTAGCTATTAAAAATTCAATATCATTCAATATCATTTAGCTTGAAATTTCTCCTTCTCTTACAATTTCTCTTACAATTCGTTACAATTTGTTACTATAATTTTGTACGACCCTATAATACACTCAACTCTTATCTCATTTTATATACTAATCGTACTCATTATGAATTACAAAAAATTTTTAATGATAAAAAAAAAAAAATTTTATGTACCAAAGTACAAAAATCAAACATGTGGTTTTATATATGAATTTAAAAAGTATGAGTATGAATTTTGTTATACTATTCTATGATAATACAGACATGGTAAAAATAATACGCTGTTTCATGATGAATGTAATTTGTAATGTATCAATATTGTAAATGAAAGATTATTAATAGGTATAAAAAATTTTTTGGGCGAAAATTAAAAATTAAATATTAAAAATTAAAACAAAAACTTAAATATTAAAATGTTGAGCGAAAATTAAAAATTAAAAACTAAAACCAAAATTAAAATGTTATAAATTATTTTTGAAGTACTTTTAACTAGTTAAAACCTGACGGCTTCGGCTTGGGTTAAATAAAAAAAAAATTTAAATTGTTTATACTTAACTTTATATTTAAATGTTTTATAACTAAATTAAATGAAAATGAAATTAAATGGAATTAAAATTTAAATAGTAAGTAAGTAAGTAGTTATGTAAGATATAAAATTAGAACTAAATAAAGAAAAAAAAAAAAAAAAGTATTATAAACATTATAACGATAACCATTATTACAAATGTCACAGAGCTTAGCGAGTATTGAAATATTTTGTTCTTTAAATCTATGTATGTAATAGTTTTTCTATTTTCTATATTTTCTAAATTTACATTTTCCAGAGTTAAATTATTTATTATTTTATTTATTTTTAGGTTCAACATTGGTAACATAATTTTGTTTTGATACATTTTAATTTTATTTACGAATATTACATCATTAATTGTTACATCACAATTTATAAATTTTATTAAATTATGTCTTTCAATTATAACATCTTATTTTTGATAATTTTGTGATAATTTACTTTGTTCAATGTTTTTTGTGATTAACAAGCCCGAATCTATTTCTTCAATAGACGGTTTATTGTTAATTTTAAAGTTACATGTATTGTTTTTATTAAATAAATTTGAAATACAGTTATTTTTATGTGACTTTAATTCTTTTTTTTCTACAATTTGCTTTTCAAATGTAAATATTACTTTTTTTTCAGATACTATAATATTTTCATTACTTATATCTAGTTCTTGTTTTACTTGATTGGAAAATGGAATTACAATAGCACTAAAATATTTTTCAACAGTGAATTTTGGAAATAGAATTGCTAAAATAATTTTTCTTTCTTTTAAAATTACGCTACTTGTAATAAATGGAAAAGTTTCCGTTGTTATATTGAAATCTTGGATTTCATTAGGCGAAAGAATGTCATGTGCTAGTACGTTCAGTTTACTAAGCAATATTATGTTTTTGATTCCGTCGATTTCTTTGTTCATATGTGCTATGTTTACGTATATTTGTAATACGTATTTTGAATCATCTTGTATCATTTTGTTTGTTTCAGTAATGATTTTAGATAAATATTTTTGAATCTGTTTTTGTTGATTATTAATATGCGTTTTTATGTTATTTATTGAGGTTATTAATTTTTGGTTTATGGTTATTTGTTTGTTAGATTGTTCTGTTAATTGTTGTGTATTCTGTTTTAAGTTATTCATGTAGTCAGAAATCTGTTTTGCGTCTTCTGCGTCCATTGTACCAGCGATAAATTTTAATCCCGAGCCTAATACATTTAGCAGGCCCCTTTTATTTCTATGGATGGGGGGAATAATAGTTTCAAAATTTTGTTTCAAATGCTCTAATTCTTTAACAAGTAGTAAAGTTTGTTTCTCGTAGATTTAACGAATCAATATTTGTTTCAATCGTATTAATTAGATTTTGGTATTGATCTAGGTCTACAATGTGTAGTATTTTCGAATAGCTGTCTACGAGTTGTATTTCGTTTAGTTTTAAGATTGTATAACCGTTGTCTCCGAATAACGGTGTGACTTCTATTTCCTGTGCACGGTTTACTTCTAGGTTCAGCAGCATAATTAGTTTAATTATGGCTAAGATTTTAAACTCCATTCCTAAAAAAAATTAAATATTTGGTAATTATATTTTCGTTTTAATTGTGATTTGTAAAATTTTGTATTTCTTTTTGTATTTTTGTCAATTATGTAGTCACTAATTTTTGCATAATTTGTTAATTTCTTATATTTTGGAGAGCATTTTGCTATATTTCTATTTCTAACAATATTTTCACTTAAATTAGGGGTGTGATGCCTAGTTTTATTAATATTTTCATTGTGTGTTAATTTTTGAAATAGAATTTTATTTTGCAGCTTTTCTATATCGGTTTTGTCTAAATTTTTTGTTAAACAAGTGAGGGAAAAAAACCAAGGGTTTTTAAAAAGCACATTTTCAAAATTATATACGGTTTCTTACTGAGTATTTTATCATTTATTTTTATAAAAATATATATTATGATAATATTATAATTTTGTTATTTCATTAAGAATTAATTATATGACTAATAGTGAAATACTTAGAATACAACCCCAATGCATTCAAGAAAACCTGTTAATAAGTGCAAAATATAATGTTGGAGCTTCAATGTTAAAGTTTAATTTTGGAAAAACTTACACTGGTGAATAAGTTACTGTTTTATAAGAACATAAAAGTTTTAATTTTGAAGACCTAGTAGCCCTCCAATGGGGAAGGTTCCCAAATTTTTGCTTAGCAAACTTATGATGGATCTGCTCACCCTCCTCCTGTGTTCACCCTTCCATTTTTTTCCGGTTCTAGGAAATCAATTTGGAACTCCAACAAAATTTGGAATTTTACCTAGAATATTATTATCAAACCAAAAATGGTTAATACTAAGAAACAATTTCTTCAATTTAAAGAGACCCTTTCAAATTTAAGAAAAACATTTAAAGTATGTTGAAATATAATGCTGCAGCTGTAAATTTTGCATATTTGTAAAAAAAAATTTGAACAGGTGTTAAAGTTACAGGTGGTTGAAAATAGCAAAATTTCAATTTTCGAGCCCTTATAGCTCCTAAACAGGGGGCGTGACAAAAAAATTTTGTTAACCGACTCCTATTAATTTTGGAGGAGCTAACTTCTCCCAAAATATCAAAAGCCTAGGTTGAACCGTTTAGAAGATATATGGGGCCAAAAATTTTGCAAAAGTTGAGTTTAGCTTAATGGTAAATTTTAGTACCGTATGGTAACCCTATGTATTTTAGCCTTATATTTTTGTGAAGCTTATAAAACCAGCTATCTTTTGCCGTTTTCAGATTGAAAATACACTTAACAAAACTCTTGTTATAATAATTTAAAAATAGGGCTTTTTCCAACTTTGGGGGGCTGTAGCTCCGTAACGGGTGGGGCTACAGAAAAAAATTCTTCTACGAAATTAATTTTTTTGTAATATCTACCCGTGGTTAAAATTTCTTTACTCCATTTCAAACGGTGTAAAGTTTTTGTAAACATACGGACGGACGGACGGACGGACGGACAAAGTCAAAATTAAGAAAAACCTTTGACACTAAATGAAACTTTCGTTTTTCAGCTTTCAATTTTGTATACAAATAAAAAAAAATTTTGACAGGTATTCAAGTTATAGGTGTTTAAAAGCTAAATTTTTAGCAAAATTTCAATTTTCGACCCTTTACAGCTCCTAAAGAGGGGGCGTGACAAAAAAATTTTGTTAACTGACTCTTACTTATTTCTAAGGATCTAACTTCTCCCAAAATTTCAAGTTTCTAGATTTAGCCGTTCCGAAGTTATGAGGGACCAAAAATTTTGTAAAACTTAGTTTTGAATAACGGTAAATTTTAGTACCGTATGGTAACCCTATACAATTGGCTTTTAAAAACTTGTAAAGCTTATAAAAGCAGCTGTCTGTTACCGTTTTCAGGTTGGAGATATACCTTATAGAACTCTAATTATAACTGTTTAAATATGGGGCTTTTTTTAACTTTGTGGGGCTGTAGCTCCGTAACGGGGGGGGGCTACAAAAAAAAGTTTTAACATTAAATTATTTTTATTGCAATACCTATCCATTCCTGATATTTTTTTGTCAATCGTAGGTAAAAAGGGACGGACGGACGGACGGACGGACGGACAGAGTGAAGCTATATAGGCACATTTTTACAAAATTTTTTGAAAATGTGCTAAAAATCTACAGGTTTTAACTTTGTTGTTGAGTGCATCGAATTGTTATAGTAACTTATTATTTTGAACAGGTTGTTGTCTAAAGTATCGTTAGTGCGTTCGACATTCATGATTCTCAAGTGTTCGTTCAGAGTTCCATGTAGTCTTTCTATGTCACTATTGCCAGTTTTAAGGGCGGCAGTTGTTTGGTGGAATTCGATACCGTTTTATTTCAAAAACTCTTCAACGGCATTGTGGATAATGCATCTATCTCCGTCTGATACTAACTTTTTCATTTTACCTAAGTATCTTATTCTTTCTTTAATGCCTTCTAAAACGCTAATCACATTTCTATAGTTTAGTTTATGCAATGTAGCATATTTAGAGAACTTATCAATTGTCGTTAAGTACAATTTGATTTCTTTCTAGAAACCAAATATCCATATGTACTATGTCATTAAATTGGTCCGGTGTATGACTCAATTTGTAGGGAATTTTTGCAGGATGTCTGTCATGTTTAGCAAGTCCACAAGTTTCACAATTATTTATAAATTTAGTTATTCTTTACGAAAGTTTGGATAAAAATATTTTTGTGTCAGTTTTAAAAAGACTTCATTAATACCTCTATGGTTGTTTTTTAGGTGTTCGTCTTTGATGACTGTAATTAATTCATTTTTATCTATGACGTTGATAAGGTTTCGCGATGATTTCAGAATTTTCAGATTTTTATTTGTAGCTAAGTTTCTAGAATACAGTTCTTGGAATTTTAGAAACAATTTTATATTTTCGCAATACACACATATTAGACCTTTGTCTGGTAAAATTCGTTGCATTAGTTTTAGTTAATTACTATTTCGTGATATATGCACTATATTTTGTATTTTTTTATGCACAATTTTTAGAGAAATTTTTTCTTTATTTCTTTCTTTTTAGAATAATTGGTTCTTAAATAAATTTATTGGTTTTTCTGTGATATATATCAAATCACTACAATCTTCTTGAGCGCTATGAATAGTTGCACCAGTTGATATAACATCTCCGTTATTACAAGTTTGAGCATAATTCAAGCTGTTTATCTCATTAGAAGGTTGGTTTAAATTTTCGTTTAGAAGAGGTTGATTTTCATTTATTTCATTATTGTAATTTTCGTAATTTTTTTCGACATTTATGCGAGACAACCCGTCCGCTACAACATTTTGTTTACCCTTAAGATACTCTATATCAAAGGTAAACTTATTTAGTTTGATTTTCCATCGTTGAAGCTTACAATTTAGTTCTTTTAAATTGTTCAACCAAATAAGTGGTCTGTGGTCCGTTTTGATAGTGAATTTCCTACCATATAAGTAGGGTCGAAATTTTTTAGTTGCCCAGACTATAGCAAGTAATTCTTTTTCTATTCTTGCGTAGTTTTTTTCGTGCTTATTTAAAGTGTGCGAGATAAATGAAATTGGATGATTATTTAGACTTAACACGGCACCCAGTGCAAAGTCAGATGCATCCGTGGTTAAGAGAAAATTCTTACTAAAGTCGGGATATTTTAAAATAGGGTCCGATGTAATCGACGTTTTAATGTTTCAAAACCTTTTAAATATTCCTTATCTTTTAAATAAATTTTTGCTCCCTTTTTTAGGTATTTTGTTAAAGGATATGCTACTTTAGCATAGTCACGTATTAATTTTCTATAATAGCCTGTGATGCCAAGAAAACTCTTTATTTCTTTTTGCGTCTTAGGCAGCGAAATTTTTAAAATTGACTCTATTTTTTTGGGATTTGGTTTAACACCTGCCTTTGTTACAATGTGTCCCAAAAATTCGGTTTCCCGATTTAAAAATGAACATTTGTCTAACTGTATTTTTAGATTTTCCTTCGATAAGGTTTGAAATATTTTTTGCAAAGAGTCTAAATGTTCTTGCAAAGATGAAGAGAAAATGAGGATATCATCCATATAAACTATACAAATTTTGTTTATGTATTTTTCCAAGACTTGATTCATTAGTCTTTGGAATGTGGAGGGTGCATTCTTTAACCCGAATGACATCCTCATAAATTCATAATGTCCAGTAGATGTTGAAAATGCGGTTTTCTTTCTGTCTTTGGGGTCCACTTCTATCTGGTGGAACCCTTTGGCAAGGTCTAAGGTGGTAAAATAATTTGCTTTTCCTAATTTATCAAAAATGTCTTCCAAATTGGGTATTGGGAATTTGTCATCGACGGTTATGTTGTTTAATTTTCTATAGTCGATAACAATTCTCCATTTTTGCTTTCCACTGTTGTCAAGTTTTTTAGGGACAACCCAAATTGGGGAATTGTATGGGAAATTTGAGTGTTGAATGATGTTATCTTTCAACATCTCATCTATTTGTCTGTTGACTTCGTCCTTATGAATTTCTGGGTACATGTATAGTTTGGTATATATAGGTATTTCGTTTTGGGTATTTATTGAGTGCTTGATTTTGTTAGTAAAAGAAAGATTATCGTTTTCTTTATAGAAAACATTTTTATTGTTCAGTATAATTTTTCTTAATAAATTTTGCTCTTCTTTATTTAGATGTGTTATATTTATGTGGTCAAGAACGTTAAAGTTATTAACTTCATTAGAAAATAATTCAATAGGATTATCTTGAAAACTTTTTAAAAATGTAAATATTACTTTTTTTTCAGATACTATAATATTTTCATTACTTATATCTAGTTCTTGTTTTACTTGATTGGAAAATGGAATTACAATAGCACTAAAATATTTTTCAACAGTGAATTTTGGAAATAGAATTGCTAAAATAATTTTTCTTTCTTTTAAAATTACGCTACTTGTAATAAATGGAAAAGTTTCCGGTGTTATATTGAAATCTTGGATTTCATTAGGCGAAAGAATGTCATGTGCTAGTACGTTCAGTTTACTAAGCAATATTATGTTTCTGATTCCGTCGATTTCTTTGGTCATATGTGCTATGTTTACGTATATTTGTAATACGTATTTTGAATCATCTTGTATCATTTTGTTTGTTTCAGTAATGATTTTAGATAAATATTTTTGAATCTGTTTTTGTTGATTATTAATATGCGTTTTTATGTTATTTATTGAGGTTATTAATTTTTGGTTTATGGTTATTTGTTTGTTAGATTGTTCTGTTAATTGTTGTGTATTCTGTTTTAAGTTATCCATGTAGTCAGAAATCTGTTTTGCGTCTTCTGCGTCCATTGTACCAGCGATAAATTTTAATCCCGAGCCTAATACATTTAGCACGCCCCTTTTATTTCTATGGATGGGGGGAATAATAGTTTCAAAATTTTGTTTCAAATGCTCTAACTCTTTAACAAGTAATAAAGAGTTAGGATTTGTTTCTCGTAAATTTAACGAATCAATATTTGTTTCAATCGTATTAATTAGATTTTGGTATTGATCTAGGTCTACAATGTGTAGTATTTTCGAATAGCTGTCTACGAGTTGTATTTCGTTTAGTTTTAAGATTGTATAACCGTTGTCTCCGAATAACGGTGTACTTCTATTTCCTGTGCACGGTTTACTTCTAGGTTCAGCAGCATAATTAGTTTAATTATGGCTAAGATTTTAAACTCCATTCCTAAAAAAAATTAAATATTTGGTAATTATATTTTCGTTTTAATTGTGATTTGTAAAATTTTGTATTTCTTTTTGTATTTTTGTCAATTATGTAGTCACTAATTTTTGCATAATTTGTTAATTTCTTATATTTTGGAGAGCATTTTGCTATATTTCTATTTCTAACAATATTTTCACTTAAATTAGGGGTGTGATGCCTAGTTTTATTAATATTTTCATTGTGTGTTAATTTTTGAATTAGAATTTTATTTTTCAGCTTTTCTATATCGGTTTTGTCTAAATTTTTTGTTAAAAAATCTACAGGTTTTAACTTTGTTGTGTAGTGTATCGAATTGTTATAGTAACTTATTATTATTTTGAATTTTAAATTTTGCTCTTCTTTATTTAGATGTGTTATATTTACGTGGTCAAGAACGTTAAAGTTATTAACTTCATTAGAAAATAATTCAATAGGATTATCTTGAAAACTTTTGGCAAAATATTTTTCCTCATCTCTTGTCAAAAAGAAGGGAAGAATCGCGTTGTTAGTTTTAATAGTTCTATTTTTATAGTCGATTATTACATTTAGAGGGTCAAGAATATTGTTGCCGATTAAACCGTCAAAAATTTTGTGAAAATCTATTTCGAGAAATTCAACTGAAAGGTTTTCTTTGAAGATTTCAAAGAGTGGGAACTTATATTTGGTATTTGTTTGTACTTTATGTTTTAAAGTTTTGAGTTCTTGCACATTAGAATTGATTTTATATTTGGGATTGCATAAGTTTGGATTTAATATGCTGAATTCAGCTCCTGCATCAATAATAAGTCTCAATACTTTTGAAGGAGTATTGATGACGATATAGGGCATTTGTTTCTGTTATCATTGTGAAAATTTTTGTTATTTGGAGTATTATATTTATTAAAATAACTAGAGTTTTGATAATTTTTTTTGTTCAAATTTGAATTTGTTTGGCCTGAGTATGCTTGATGTGGATTACTTTTATTAGAATTATTTTTTATAATTTATTTTATTTGTATTTACGTATGCCTGATTTGAATTTGAATAGTTTAGTTTTGATGTGAAATTTTTTTTATTATAATATTTTTTGTTGAAATTATTATTATAATTTAAATTTGATTTGGAGTTCTCCGCACGAAGGTTTTGATAATTACCTTCTTTTATTATTTTTTATGCCTCGTCTAAGGTCTTAGGTCTCTTACTGTATAAAATACTACGTGCAGGTTCAGGTAAATTAGTTTCAAATATTTTTAAAGCTATTCTTTTATTGCTTTCTACATTTTCACTGTTTAAATTTTTATTTAAGAGATAATAGTTGTTTAATCTACAGAGGTAATTATTAATTTCTTCATAAAATTTTTCAATATTTTTTGTGACACGACATAATCTCATTTCGTCTAAGAGTGTCTCAGCTGATAACTTTTCTCCATGATTTGTTATCAAAATTTGTTTTATTTGGTCCCAAGTATTAGGATTTCCATTTTTCCTTAATGACATCCTAGCTTCGCCAATAATTCTGTCTTTTATGTACCCTATTATTAGCGCTGTATTTATAGCGTCAAAAGTATTGTGTGATGGTATTAGCATATCTACTCGTTCAATAAACTCAGTCAAGTCGTTTGTATTTTTTCCCGTGAAGGGTGAAATTTTGCTCACAACTTCGAGCATAATTTTAAATTTGTCTATTTCCACTTTTTTTTTTTTTTTTGATTTAAATTTATAAATTATTTATTTAATAATTTTTTTTTGTTAAATTATAGACTTATTTTTTTTTGATTTAAGTTTATAAATTATATATTTAATTTTTTTTGTTAAATTATAGACTTATTTTTTTTTTGATTTACGTTTATAAATTATTTATTTAATTTTTTTTTGTTAAATTATAGACTTAGTTTTTTTTTGATTTAAGTTTATAAATTATTTATTTAATTTTTTTTTGTTAAATTATAGACTTATTTTTTTGATTTAAGTTTATAAATTATTTATTTAAATTTTTTTTTGTTAAATTATAGATTTATTTTTTTTGTAATTAAATATAATATTTTGTATATAAAACTGTAATTTTACGCTAAGTAAAAAAATTTAATTATTACGATATTTGTTTACATACTATTAATACGTTCATATGCATGTAGTTTCTCAATTAACTTTAATTGTAAATTAAGTTTTATATTTGTAATTTTTATAAAAAGATTTCTTAAAATTTAGTTTAATTTAGATTAAAAATATTGTACTTAACTTTTTTTTGTTGTGGAGTTGATTAGTTGGAACTAAGATGACTCGTTGATTTTGATGTTAAGATGGTGATGATTTGTTGATTTTGATGTAATTTGTTGATTTTGATGTTAAAATGATGATGATTTGTTGATTTTGATGTTAAAATGATGATAATTTGTTGATTTTGGTTTTAAAATAATGATGATTTGTTGATTTTGATGTACTTGGTAAGTGATTAGACAGATGTTTAAATTTCAGTCACTAATTGTTGAACACTTTCTTTTTTTTTTTGTTTTATTAAATTAATTATTAAAATATTTTTGGTATTAATTTGATTGATTATTTATTTTAGTTTTAATTTAAGTTGTTATTTTGTTATAATTCTTTTTATAATGTTATTTAATTTTAACTTGTTATTTCATTATAATTCTTTTTATAACGTTATTTAATTTTAACTTGTTATTTCATTATAATTCTTTTTATAATGTTATTTAATTTTAACTTGTTATTTCATTATAATTCTTTTTATAATGTTATTTAATTTTAACTTGTTATTTCAACTATAAATCTTTTTATATTTTGATAACAATTTAAAATTTATTTTATTATAATTCTTTTTATAATTTTGTTTACCGACTGCGCCAGTTATGTTCTTAATTAATTAAACTATCCTCTTTGATGGTTTATTAAAGACTCTTTTTTATTTTCACATTCAAAACTTATTTTACTTAAAACTAGTATAATTTACAAACTATACTTTTTACATAAAGTGCTTAGCAAGCGCGTTCTGTGATATTCATAAAAAATACTTATGCATTAAACACTGTGATATAGTGTGAACAATAATATTAGTTTATGTATTGAAATGCTGCGTTAGCAAAAGTAAGTTATTTTAAAAGATTAGAGTTAAGCTAATTTCGTGGGAAAGGAAATTAGCTTGTATAATTTAAATGGAAAGAAAGAATTTATAATTTGTAGTGTAGGAGGTTAAAGTTATATTCGGTATATAACTATATATATTTTTATAAAAATAAATAATAAAATGCTTAGTAAGAAACCCTATATAATTTAGAAAATGTGTTATTTAAAAATCCTTGGTTTTTTTCATCACTTGTTTAAATTAAATATTAATGGTTAAATTAAATTAGTAATATTTAAAGTATATCTCCTATTATTTCGTCTTCATATTCTGTATCATAATTTTCTTCAGTCAATCCAAAATCTCAAAACTACTTTCAAAAGAAGAATAATCTCATAATTTGTATGTTTAAACAAAACAAGTGAGAAAAAAATAAAATAAAAAAGCACATTTTCAAAAGTATATAGTGTTTCTTACTGAGTATTTTATCATTTATTTTTATAGAAATATATATAAAAACGAGGAAGATTATAATTGCCCTTGTCAACTTCCACTATGATGTATACAATAACATAAACCGTTATTTATTTGCCTTAAGTTATTATATATTTTCCAAAAAAGTTTAAAAAAGTAAAAAGTTTAAAAAAATTATACCCATTATCCCATAATTTTTGCTTAAAACAAAAAAACATAAAAAAAACCATAAAAAGAAAAAACAAAAAAAAAAAAAACAAACAACATAAAGAAAACAATAAATTTAATTCTTTATCCATAATTTTTGCTTAAAAAAACAAAAAAATAAAATTCATTATCCCATAATTTTTGCTTAAAAAAAAAAAAAAAAATTCGCCCACCCTAAAAGTTGGTCCGAGTGATTTCCAACTTTGCCAAGTAACTTGCCTTATTACTTTACCTGCCCAATTTTAATTTTAACCTCGTAGCTTCATTAGATTCATAGTTTTTGAATTGAAGACTTTGTATGGCTGCTGGGGCCGTAATATTTTGAAACCTCATATAAGTGCTCGATTCATTATATAACTAACCGTGTGTAATTTTCATCCTCGTAGTATAATTAGTTTTGAAGAAATTCATATTGGTGCAAGGAAGTTGTATGGTAGCCCCCCGAAAATGGGGCCGTAACATTTTGAAACTTCATATAAGTGCTGGATTCATTATAAAACTAACCGTGTGTAATTTTCATCCTCGTAGTATAATTAGTTTTGAAGAATTTCATATTGCAAAAAAGTTGTATGGCAGCTCCCCGAAGTCTTATCACGATTTTAACCAAAAACAATAGTGAACCTAGAAATTGTCTAAATATGACTTTGTGTGAATTTCAAAACTCCAGCCCTTTTAGTTTTTGAGTTATCGTGCTGACACACGGACGGACGGACAGACACACATAGCTAGATTTATTTACTTTTCGATGCTGATTCGATACGTACCCTTAACACTATATCTAGCTCATCTATATCGATGCGGTACAAACGGAGGAGCAATTTTAATATGCCCGATATCATATATGTATGCACGGGTATAATAAATGATAATATTATAATTTAGTTATTTCATAAATTTATTAATTATGAATAATAGTGAAATCAATACTTAGAGTTCAATCCCTGTTAACAAGTGTGAAATATAATGTAATATAAAGCTTCAATGTTAACGTTTAATTTTGGAAAAACATACACTGGTGAATAAGCTACCTGCTGTTTCTGTATATCTGTAGATAGCAGATATGTGTCGCCAAAAATTTTGCAAAAATTGAGTTTTGGTAAATTTTAGTATCGTATGCCAATCCTAAACCTTTGCCTTTTTAAAAATTTATAAATTTTATAAAACGAGCTAGCTTTTTGTGGTTTCAGATTGAAAATATACCTAACAGAACTCTTGTTATAAAAATTTAAAAATAAGGCTTTTTCCAACTTTGTGGGGCTGTAGCTCCGTAATGGGTGGGGCTGCAGAAAAAAGTTCTTCTACGAAATTACCTGGGGTTAAAATCTTCACAAAATTACTCGTGGTTAAAATTTCTTAACTCTATTTCAAACGATGTAAAAGTTTTGTAAAAAAAAGCAAATCAAATACTTTTGTTCATGAAAAGTATTTAAAATATTTTTCACAAATACTTTAAAATTTTTTGAAAAATTAGAGAACTTTTAGTAGAGAAAACTCTATTCGTATTGGGAATATCAAGTCAAATACTTGACTCAAAAAAAAGTGTTTTTAACAGTATTATAAATACTTTTACTCGAATACTATCCAGCTCTGCATATCGCAACAAAATTATCTAATTAAGTATTTCCCTTTTTTGAGGAGAGCACAAATATTAATCTTATTAATTGAGTTAGCTTTTTAAATTTAATTGAATCTTTGTGCCAAAACAGGTAATCATGTAGAAGCGAAACAACCCGGCTAGCTTCTGTAATAAATATCAATGCTTGTGCATTTTCAATATAATTGATTAAACTTTATACAGTTAAGTTTATACAATTTATTTCGTTAGCTAAGGGGAACATTTGTTTCGACAACAACTGTTTCGGCTCCAGATTAAAAACACGAAAAAGCTTAAAACTGCCCTGGAGCCAGAACCTGTTAACTTGTTTAAACTTGACATAGCCTATGTCGTCCGAGTTCATAAAATTATTCCTGCAAAATTTAGTGCCAATCGAACCAGTGGTTTTCACGTGAATCCTGTACAAACAAACAAACTTATTTTCACTTTTATATATTAGATAAGAATAATATATTTCTTTATGTTGTACTCTTGTTGCAACCTAAGTTAATTTTAGAAAATATCCTCTGTTAAATAAGTTTCTTAATTATAAAAACAAGACAATATTAATTTTAAAATTCTAATAGCCCCAATTTCATTAAGTTTGAGCGGTTCATAAATTATATAGGGTCAAAAATTTTGCAAAAACTTTTGGATATCGGTAAATTTTAGTATCGTATGGTAACTCAATGCAATCGCTTTTCAAACATTGATAAAGCTTATAAAAGCAGTTGTCTGTTGCCTACAGAAAAAAGTTTAAACATTAAATTATTTTCATTGCAATAAATACCCGTTGCTAAAGTTTTTCAAAATTTTGAAAAATGTGCTAAAAATCAAAAAATACAGTTATACATACATTTTTATACATTTGGTTAGATAATTAACCAAAGTTTATATTAATTCAGTCAACTTTTATGAATGAGTTTTTTAATAAATAGGAAATGCTTTCCAAAACTTTCCATACTTTAAAATACATTTAGTTTAGCCTTAATTAACCTGAGGTTTTTCTTTATGCTTTACACTAGTATAATGTTGTATAAATCCTAAGTTTCGAGTTTATTTATAAGTTTCTCTATAAATCAATATTATTGGTAATTTTAGAATTTCGTACTTCGAGTGGAGTTCCTTAAGAATGATAGACATACATGGGCAAAATACAAGAAATAAAATAAATTTTTACCTTGGTCTATTTAAAACAAATAGTCGAATATATAATTGGCTGTACAACTGTTTGAAGCTACACAACAAATAACCAATTAGCCTAAAAAACATAACTAATATAAGTACATTCAAAACAGAAATAAAAAAGTACATTTTAAATATGTAAGAGTAACTGTGCAAATTATATACTATACAAGAGTTTCATTGTTTAAAAATGAAGTAAAAATAGAATAATTATGCTTTTCAATTTCTAATAAACAGCTTAAACCAAATAAAAAATATAAAAAAAACTTAAATAATATAAAAAAGAATTTTAAAAATTTAATATTTATTATTAAAATTAGATTTAAGTATTATATTATTAAATACTAGATTGACCTGTACGCGTGATCGCCGAATCAACTATGTAATCGTTGCGCAAAAAGGAATTACTCCTTCCTTTGAAATGTAAAAAAATCTTTAACATAAACCTTCGCGATAAACTATATTTTTTTTATAATATCCCACATGTAAATTGGATTGGTCAATTTGAAATCGCACATCATTTGCAGATTTGGTTCTACTAAATGCTACGTATAGTTGTCCAACGGGGAAAACAGATTGACTAAGTAAATCCCGATTTTGCCAAACATTTGTCCTTGTGCTTTATTTATTGTCATCGCAAACGCTAATCTAATACGAAACTGCTTTCTTTTTAAAGTGTTCAATAGCATATTGTAAAGTTCAATAGCATATTTAAACAGTACAAATTAGTTCTATTCGAGGAAAAAGTCTACTTTACCAAGGAAATTGCCTGTTACAATTTCTAATTTTAAAAAATTTTCTAACATATCTCTAACAATTTATATAGTTTATTTGGTAAACCAAAACTTATATTCATATTCCTAATCAGAATGATTATAAAACTTTTTGCAATCAGCAAAATCGGCCCATGGGTTCGGATTCTGGACATTTTAATCGTTTTAAGGGATAACGAATATAAAAATAAATTAGCATAACTCAACAACTAATAGCGCCACCTTCATGAAATTTGTGCTGTAGGTTACTAGTAAAGAGACTACGGTGGGGATTGCGTACGGTCAAAATCGGACTATGGGTTCGGATACTAGAACTTTTTGATCGAATTAAGGCCAAACGCGCATAATTCCGAAACCAAAGAAGATAGAACTTTCAAATTTAGTGTCAGGTTGTCTCTTCCTATTCACTTAGTATTTTTTCCTATTCCAATTAGAGTTGTGGGTCGGGAAGCATTTACTCAGTTCCGAAGTCCTTAAAGCATATCTTCGAAATAAATAAAGATAGTAACTTCAAACAAATGTAGAAGTATCAAATTTGGCATAAACTTCTAAATTTGGTGTTCTTTACTATTTCCTACGTGTTTCCCTAATTTAAAATCAATTGGAGTTGTAGTTCAGGTACCTCTCCTAGACCTCCCAAGGTTTAAAACCTTATCATCGAAATTAATAAAAATAGTAACTAAGATAGAATGTTCCAATTGTGTACAAGGGTTAACTAGTATTAAAAATGTGGCGGGGCCTGCATATGGACAAAATCGGACAATAGTTTTGGGTTCTGGAATCTTTGAAAATTTCAAGGGCTAACGAACATATATCTAAAAAACACCATTACATAAAAACTAATGACGCTATATTAACGAATTTTAAACTATAGGTTACTAGTAATGAAAGTACCGCGGGGATTACTTATGGTATAGATACTTAATTTGTATTCAAAGGTAGTTGCTGCATGTATGTAAAATTTATTTTTATATTTAAATGAATTAAATGAAAAGTTATAAATTTTTCATTGTATTTTAGAAAAACATTTATTGCATATTTTGCGTTTATAAACTTTTCTAATAGGTACATCAACTATCAATTTGCATTTAATATTTATTTCAAGGTCGTTTGTTTTTAATATTTTTAAATAGATAAATTAGTAAGATATTTTAATATTTTTGAATAAATAAATTAATTAGAAAATGTTTTAGTATTATAAAGTTAATTTGGTTATCGTAAGACTGATCATATGTCTAACTAATAAAAGCTTTTATGGTTTTAAAATGACTTATGGACTTCTCATTAAATTCGAACCAAATATGTATAAGGTATTTCTAAGCCGGTTGCACTGACTGACAGTTCCTTTACTTGTTTTAATTTTAAGCAATACCCTTCAGTCCATAATCCTGAACGTGTCAAAGAATTAATGTATTTAGCTTTTTGAGAACTCGTTTTTATAGAAGTATCTGTTATTGGAATTGGTAAACTAAACGTTTTATGTACAGTCTTTCCCTCGTGTTACTGTTGCTGTTAGACGAGGGAAAAACTGTATGCCAGAGCAAAAGAAAATTTTATTAATTCCTCGTATGTTTTTTATTAAATATGAATATATGTTTCACCACATCCTCCTGGAGCTTCTAAGAAAAAAATTTTATTAACAGATTCTCTTCTTACAGATAATAATATTCGATCTACAACCAATTTTTCTTGTTCATTATAATTTGCATACATCTTTCGGCCAAAATATTTCGCTCATTTATAGATTCATTTCCCAAATTTATTTCAGAAAAAAAGTACTACAGAATTAAGAGGAGAAGGCAGATCTAAAATTGCACAACTTAAACCATTATCACAAAAAATTGTTTCTAATTGCCATATCAATTGCTTCACATTCATTATAGTTTCTAATTAAATCTTCAATCATTTGTTCTTTAATCATAACGCACAGAGAAAGAGGTAGGGATGGCTCATAAGATCAACAAATATATGCAAGTAACCTACGAAGTTGTTTTAGCGACAATGTTTCCACTTTTATTTAACAGGGTGGAAATTTTGGCATGAGATTCCATTAGGAGATGAATAAGAAATTATTTTAAGAATAAAATGAATTGTTCAAAACAGATATATTTGGAATAAAAATTTATAAAAAAAAAAAATACAAAAAACAGAGAAGTATTAAAATTATTTGATATATTTCTAAATTAGTACAAATCTATTTTAAAATTTCGTTCCAACTTAATTAAAAATAACTTAAAAATTCTTTTTTTTTTAACTTAAAAATCCTTTTTTTTTAACTTAAAAATTCTTTTTAGAGTATCCACGTATCAATTCAATCGTCTGTTTTTAAAATTTTTTCCTTCCTTTAGTTCAAATGATTGCTGACATTTTATCATTTAAGAATGACGACTGAACTTAAAATTTATACTCTACTTTTGTGTATATTAAAAGAAAAATTTTATATTCACCTTAAAAGGAACAATAGAATTTACTTCTGATCTAATTAATTTAAATTTTTTAAACGCATTAAAAAAAGTGACAAGTATTAAATTACTTGGTATTTAAAATATTTACTTATATTGGTTAACAAAGCCTAAGCGGCAGAACGCACCCATCAATGGAGAAACAATTATTTCAACTAACCTTAAACATTGTGTTCATTTCGCGCTAAGTTTAAAATAATCAGGTTTTTATACCCTTATACTATATAGTCAAAGGGTATAATAAATTTGACATTACGTATGTGACGCAGATAAGGAGGGAGTTTAGATATAGACTAAAGTGTATATATCGGATCAGAATCGAAAAATAAATCGATTTAGTTATGTATGTCCGTCCGCCCGTCAATCCATTCTCACGGAAACTCAAAAACTAAAAGAGCTAGGATCTTGAAATTTTCGCAAATTCGTTTTTTCGCAATACTCGTCCTCGCTATTTAAATCCAGCCATTTTGGTCTATGGGTTCGGGTAGCTGCCATACAACTTCTTTTTTTTATATGAGTATTAGTCTGTACCTATTACAGCTGCGTGTCTGAAATTTTGCCAAAAGTAGTTTAATTTTATGTGCCAAAGTTTCTGCAAAATTTGGTTGCTACCTGTAGAAGATTCGAGTAGCTGCCATACAACTGCTTTTCTTATATGAGCATTAGACTACACCTAATGAAGTTGGGTGTCTGAAATTTTGCCAAAAATAGTTTAGTGTTACAGCTAAATTTGGTTGGTCTACTGCATAGAGTTCGAGTAGCTGCCATACAACTCCTTCTTTATATTAGTATTCCACTACACTTAATAAAGCTGTATGTTTGAAATTTTGCCAAAAGAAATTAACAGGATGGTATAATGTATATGTTACGGCCATACGGGTATCCCGAATTGACACAGTCTACTCTACTACACTCTTCCTCGTTTTTAATATAAAAATATTTTAAAACATATTTTTTTCATTGAATCATTTTAGTTTTTGCTAAAAATATTCTTTTAACAATTCTTTTAACGAATTATAATTATAAATTTTATCTCCTTTTAAATAAAACTTATGATTCAATATGTTCCTACCAAATTTACTATTTCAAAAGGAATGACAAACTTGAAGTTACGCTTGAAAGTCATCGCTTGATCGATAAAAGGCATCGCTTTTCAAGCATCGCGATAAAAGTCAAGTAGAATGGACATTTTAAGAACTGCTCAATTTCTAGTCTATCTAATTCAATTATATTATGTTAAATGCACTTTTAAAATTAATTAAAACCTAAAATTATCTATAAGTATAAGAAATAAATTTTGATTCACTTCTTTTTTACATCTTAATGTCTAAAACTGTTCTTAAAAAAAACTAAAGTCATAATCCAATTCAAAGTTATGTATTTTTATCAGGCAGAAATAAAGTAGTTATGTAATAAGACATTTAGACAGAATTTTTATAATGACACAGCAATACTTAATATATAGGTACATCATCACATTCCTCTCCACCACAAGTCACACTAGATTGCCAGCCAATAACTAAATTGTCCTTCCATTAAATTCCAAATACTTACTTCAAAATCTTAATTCACATTTTACTTTTACTTTTCATTTTAATAATTAGCTTATCCTAAAATTTTCGGTATGCCACAATAAACTTTTTATTTATTACTTAATTTCGTTAAAAAAACAAATTCTAAAGTAAATTGTTCAATGCACTTATTCTTTAAACATTTTTATTAATGAAGTAAATACAAAACAAAGACCCGAAATATGATATGGGTTTTTGCACGTTGCGTTTAAGTTATGTTGCAACAATTTCATGTGTTATTTATAACAACAAATCGATAAAGCAATTAACCTTTAATAATGTAATTTATCAATTTGCTGATAAGAAATTTTAGAAATAAGTTTTAAAATAATTTTCAGTTTAAACATTGTTTGTGAGAAGAAATTATCATTATTATTAATACGCAAATTAATATAGAAAGTACTCTTTTTTAATACAGAATTTATACGTACACGTTGTCGAATAAGTTAGTTGCGCAGTCGGAATGGATTTTAAAACAAAGACAATAGTGTCATAAAAAAAAATAAGAAAATATTTTTAAGTTCTTGTATAAAAGTTCTTGTGTAAAAAAAGTTAAATTAATTCTATAATTTTAATAAATAAAAAGATCAATTAATAAAATAAAAAAAATTAGGTAAATAATTAAATAACTTTTATTCAAAAATGTAATAAATAAATAACTTTAAAAACAACTTTAAAAAACAGTTAAAAGATAAGATAATAGTTATAGTAAAAGTTAAAACAATAAATTAATAAAATAAATAAAATAAATTAATAAAGAAAATTAGTTAATTAATAAAAATTAATAAAATTAATTAACTTATAAAATAATATAAAAAAAAAAATTGAAGAAGTTCGCTGAAGTGACCTCCCACAATTTACTGGAAAAGTTGAGAAAATATTTAAATTTTAAGAGTCAGTAGAATGTATAATACCTTTAGTTTTCAGATAATCAAACCTTATTATTAAATAAAATTAATTCTAAGCTAATCGGTAAAGCTAAGGAAATAACTGGGATTAATAATCTTGTAAATACTTGATTTTTTAAATAAATGAGAATTTTCAAAGATAAACTTCCGGAACCAATACGTTCCATTTTATTTAGTAGAAATCCAACATCCCAAAAAAGTGCAATGGATATTTTGTATGAAGGTAATTACGCCTAATATAATTCATCCAAATATTAAAATAAAAATGATATTTTTAGTAAAAACCTCAATAGAAATAAAAAAATGTGTTTATAAAAATAATAATAACAATAAAAGTAATAATAATTTAAAAACGAGGAAGAGTGGTAGAGTATACTGTGTCAACTCTGGGATACCCGTTTAACCGTTATATAAAAAATATATATCATTATTATTATAAACTTTAACTGCTTTTGGCGAAATTTTAAACATACCAGCTTTATTAGCTGTAATGTTCTTTTAAAAGAAGGAGTTGTATGGCAGCTAGACGAACCCACTGCAGTAAACCAACCAAATTTGGCAGAAACTTTGGCCATAAAACTAAACTACTTTTGGCAAAATTTCAGACAAGCTCCTGTAATAGGTACAGAGTAATACTGATATAAAACGAGGAAGATTATAGTTGCCATTGTCAACTTTTAGATACCCGTGCATACCCACTAACCGTTATTTATTTTCCATATGCTATTATAAATATAATAAATGCTATTTTAACTTATTATCCCATAATTTTTGCTTAAAAAAAAAATAAATAAAATAAAAAAAAATTACATTTTTAATTCATTATACCATAATTTTTGTTTAAAAACAAAAAAAAACCAAAAAAAAAAAAAATAGTTGGTCCCAAAAGTTGGTCCGAGCGATGTCCAACTTTGCCAACTAACTTACCCTATTACTTTACCTGCCCAGTTTTAATTTTAACCTCGTAGCTTCATTAGATTCACAGTTATCGAATTGACAACTTTGTATGGCAGCTGCCCGAAAATGGGGTCGTAACATTTTGAAACTTCATATAAGTGCTCGATTCATTATATAACTAACAGTGTGTAATTTTCATCCTCGTAGTATACTCAGTTTCCAAGAAATTCATATTGGTGCAAAGAGTTGTATGGCAGCTCGCCGCAAATCAAGCCGTAAAATTTTGAAACTTCATATAAGTGCTTAATTCATTATAAAACTAATCGTGTGTAATTTTCGGCTTTCTAGTATAATTACTTTTGAAGAAATTTATATTGGTTTAAATAAGTTGTGTGGCAGCCCCCCGAAACCTTGGTCTGGTCTTAACCAAAAAGAATAGGGAACCTTAAAAATTCCAAAAAATGTTTTGTGTGAATTTCAAAACTCTACCTCTAATTTTTCAATTCTATCTCTTTTAATTAATTTTTAATTCACGAATATATTAAACCTAAGCATCATAATCATATTGATAAAATGATTCATTCAAAATATTACACATATACATATTATATGAATATACATATATAAATTATTTAAGAAGCCATTTACTTAAAAAAAAATCTTTGTGTTCTTTTTTGCTTATCTTACATTTTTTTTAAACTACGCATCATTTAAATCATATGAAATCGTAACTCGAAATCGTTATCTACAAAAAAAAAACAAAAACAACAAAACAAAACAACAAAAAAACAAAATTCATATAATTTCATGTTAAATACAAGATGCATAGCAAAATTTCAAATTTTTATATGAAAATATTGGAGTTAAAAAAATTAGTTGTTCGAGAGCTACCCGAAGTTTTGGTCCGATCTTAACCAAAAAAAATAGGGAACCTAGAAATTGATTGAAAAATATTTTGTGAAAATTTAAAAACTGTAGCTCTTTTAGTTTTTGAGTTATCGTGCTGACACACAGACGGACGGACGGACGGACGGACGGACAGACACACGTAGCTAGATCGACTCATTTTTCGATTCTGAGCCGATACGTACCTTTGACACTATATCTAGCTCGTCTAGATCGATGCGTTACAAACGGAGGAGCAAATCTAATATACCCGATGTCATATATGTATGCACGGGTATAAAAAGAAGTTGTATGGCAGTTACCCGAACCCATGTTACAAAATGGCTAGATCTAAATAGCGATGACAGTTATTGCAAAAAAACGAATTTGCGAAAATTTCAAAATCAAAGCACCTTTGGCTTTTGAATTATTGTGGTGACAGGCGGGCGGACGTACATACATAGCTAAATCGATTTATTTTTCGATTCTGATGCGATCCATACACTTGAGTCTATATCTACCCACTCTCCTTCTCTGCGTCACAAACGTAATGACAAATTTATGTAGGATCGGAAAAGTTACGTAGCGGTAACACTTATCGAATTATGTATAACATTTAATCAGATATATTCGAAAACAAGTCAAAGCTTTCCTCTTTTTTCTTTCTTTCCTCTCACTCTATTGTTTCGTTTCCTTTCGTTTCTTTTATTTTTTTCTAAAAGATGCGCTAAAGCACATTTTTAAGTCAGTTCATTGTGAGTAGTCATCAAGCTCAGATCAGATTAAGATATTTATAATATTAGATCTAATTAAGATATAGATTGAAATATAATATAGATTATATAAAATTTTTAATTGATCTATGTAAAATATTAATATAGATTGAAATATAGATTGAAGTTTAATAAAACAGGAATTTAGATTTTCTACAAATTGGGGGCTCGTCCGGGATTTACCAGGTATCACATATCCCGCCATTTTTTTTTTCAATGCGGTGTCCATTTTAAAATACCCAAGAGAATACTCATCAAAGTATCCAGTTATAGAAATATACTCCCCAAAATCATAAGGAATTGATCCCACCAGTTCATCAAAACTTCGTGAGATCACATTATATTTTTTTTCCTCCATCACGAAATAATTTCACCAGCTTCATCAAAAACTTCGTGGAATCTGTTTGGCATAGTGTTTCAACAACCTATTTCATCAAAAATCGATTTGTTCAACAATCCATTTCATCAAAAATCGATTTGTTCAACAATCCATTTCATCAAAAATCAGTTTTGTCCAATAATTTATTTAGTCAAAAATCAGTTCTAGAGTTTCAACTAAATGCATCAATATCAAGTGGCAAGTAACAGAAAATAAAGCAAGACTAATTTAATAAATATAGTGTACTAACAATTGAATTTTAAAAATACATGTGTGTAGATTACTTATTTTTTTTGATTTATATGTAAATTTATTTAAAATTATAATTTCAGCATTTTATATAATTCTTATTTACTTTTGTTACATTATTTTGTTTTGTGTCAATATAAAAGTAAATTCTGCAGCTAATTAAAATACATTGTGCATATTGTGAACTGAGCTTGAGACTACGCGACATATGCAGGAGCAGACTTATTCGCGATTATTTACAAAGAATTATTTTGGTTTGAATAATAACTAACTACATTGAAATTAATTAAAAATTTTTATTTATAAAATATAAAATTATTAACTAAATATTAGTAATAATATAGTTGGTGATTTTATACACATAATTGTATGCAAGTACGTCATACAAAATTATAGAATGGCTAGGTAAAAGCAAATTTATATATTCCAAGTTAATTTTGTTTACATATAAAACTAAAAGATTTATTGCATATTACATAGTTTAAAGAAGCGACGAGAAATTGGAGTGAAGGAACGAAAGAAATTCATCAATTGGATTAGAATAAACACAGTGTTAATAAATATTGACAGAGATACATATTAATTTAAATAGCGGGATCATTTTAATTTAAATAATAAATTGACCATCTCGTTTCGTTGTTTCAATTTTTTTTTTACATTTATATCTCACATTTATATCTGGTTTGGTGTTATACAAGTGCAGGGCCTATTTACATTTTTTTTTGTTATATTTTATATACACAAATATTTATTTCCTAAATGCAATAATATAACAAATTTTTGTTATATTTTATATACACAAATATTTATTTCCTAATTGCAATAATATAACAAATTTTTGTTATATTTTATATACATAAATATTTATTTCCTAATTGATCAGTCATAATATCATTAAATTAAAATTTCCTCCTAAATATAGGCAATTACAGTTGGTTTAATTTAAATTTCACGGGGTATATTGTATAATACACCTACGTTACTTGTTGCATACTATAACAGAACGCTTAATATATTAAATCGTGGCCAGATACATCTGTTAGACATTAGCTTATGCAAATTTAACTTCTCATAATCACTTTGGATTTTAGTGATTTAGTTTTGAATTATTTTTTTGTATATTGTACATAGCTACCAGGTTGTTTTAAAACCTTACGTAATTTTTAAAAAGGATTATTTAATTATTATTTTAAGATTCTCCGGGGTATAAAATCACTTAATTTTAAATCATTTTTCAATTAAAGGAAAAAAGGGGGAACTAACATCAATTTCCGCTACGGTCTCACCATGAACGCTGAGACGATCGTAGGGTTAAGGGTAGTAGAGTTGAGAGAAATGTTAAGGGAATTAAATCTAGATGCAACAGGTCATAAACCTGATTTAAGGAATAGGTTACTAGGGTATTACAATTTAATCGACGATGAGGAAGATGAGAATAATGAAGAAGGAGAAGGTAACGAAGATGCAGAATCTGCGAAAGCAAGTGTTCTAGGATTTGACGCTCGGCCAAGTCGTTTTACCCTAAGAGATGTAGAGGATAGTATATCGAGTTTTTGCGGGACAGACTCAATGGGAGTAAATGTATGGATCGCCGAATTTGAGGATAATGCTTATACTCTGGGGTGGAACGGCACACAAAAGTTTATATACGCGAAACAATTGCTGAAAGGAGCAGCTAAACTGTTTGTACGAGGTGCGACTGATATCAAAACTTGGGAAGATTTGAAGGAAAGTCTTGTGGAAGAATTCGGAGCAAAACTATCCTTTTCTGAAATTCATAGAATATTGAAAAATCGTAGGAAGAGACCACAAGAAAGTTTCGTAGAATATCTTTATAACCTAATAGAGATCGCAAAGCCTGCAAAGGTGGACGACCAGAGTGTGACCAGGGTTGATGACTCCAGGAGTAATAAAACCATTCTGTTTCAATCGAGAACAATTTCGGAGTTGAAAAGCCATATTAAAATTTATGAGAAAGTGAAGGGTTCGCGGTCATCATCCCGAACAAACTGGCCACAATCAAATGGTTATTCTACAGGTAACCAAAGTTCTTCTAATTTTAAAAATAGAAAATGTTACACTTGTGGCAGCGAGGCACATCTAGCAAGAGACTGCAGGAGTACGAATGTCCGATGTTACCGGTGTAAGCAAATGGGACATAGACATTTCGAATGTAAAAACGGATCTCAGCCAAGAATAGAGGTCGGCGGAGTCAAGGCGGAAGCTAGAGGTGCTAACATAACCACCACAGCTGACACTAATCAGCTGCTGGGGATTAATTATAATTTATTTTTTAAGACGGTAACTTGTAATAGCATAAAATTTCAGGCGTTGATCGACACCGGTTGTAATGTGTGCTTATTGAGAAAGGATGTTTTGAGAAGGTTGGGTGATCTGAAACTGGAGGGAGATACGAAAACGTTGGTAGGCTTAAAAAAAGTAGAGGTCACCACATTGGCCAGTTTGATGTTACGAGTGGAAATAGACGGATTGAGTTTAATTATAAAATTTTATGTAGTAAAAGAAGAAGATTTAGGTTACCCAGCTATTGTCGGCAACAGTGTTTTAGGAAGTGTTGAGTTTACAGTTAGGGGAGATGGTATTGAATTTAAAAAGGCAAACACAACCGAAAGCACCCCAGGTTCATGAAAACTAGAGGATGTTTGTTCGGAATTTAGGAATTTATGCCAAGTCGCAGAAGTAAATACATCCGAAACTTTAAAAGTTGATTTATCCCACGTAAGTAAAAGAAGGTAGGGAATATAATTAAAAACTATACACCTGCAAGGCCTATTAAGCCATTGGTAGAGATGAAAATTTTATTAACGGATGAGATACCCGTATTCCAAAGGCCAAGGAGAATATCTCACGTAGATCAGGAAATTGTTCGCAAACAAATTGATGAATGGTTTGAGTAAGGCATAATTCAACACAGTACTTCTGAATACGTCACTCCTATCGTATTAGTGAGTAAAAAAGACGGTTCGAAAAGGCTGTGTTGTGATTATCGGAAGCTGAACGACAAAATAGTTAGGGACAATTTCCCCATGATTCAAATGGATGATGTTCTCGAACGACTTCAAGGTGCTAATGTATTTTCGACGTTAGATCTGACGAATGGTTTTTTCCATGTCCCGATAGCGGCTGACTACAGAGTATACGTCGTTCGTCACGCATGACGGACAGTACGAATTTAGGTATGTACCATTCGGAATTAGTAATTCGCCAGCCGTGTTTTCCAGATTTATATACGCCGTTCTAAGAGATTTGATCCAAAAGGGTATAGTCGCCGTCTATATGGATGACATTATAGTGGTGGGAAAGGACGAAAAGGAAGCCATGGACAATTTGATAGTAACTTTAGAAACAGCTGCAACAAACGGTCTAAAAATAAAATGGGAAAAATGCCAACTGTTGAAAACGAAAGTTAATTTCTTAGGATATATCATAGAAAACGGCTCAATAAAACCATCCGAGGAAAAAACAAGAGCAGTAGCTGATTTTAAGGCGCCGGTAGATCCCAAATGCTTACAGAGGTTTTTGGGGCTAACCTCTTACTTCCGAAGGTTTATTCGGAATTATGCCAATAATTATTATAGCCAAGCCCTTGTCAGATATGCTGAGGAAAAACGGAAAATTTAATATGGGAGAATGTCAAGCGCTAGCATTCGAGGAGCTAAAATCTGCTCTCGTGAACGCCCCAGTACTAAAGTTATACCACCCAAAAGCGGAAACAGAACTTCATACAGATGCTTCGATGTATGGGTACGGAGCAGTTCTTTTACAAAGGGATTCAGAAGATCGGCAGTTTCACCCTGTGCAATATATGAGCCGGAAAACAACATCGTCCGAGGAAAAGTACTCATCATATGAACTCGAGGTTTTGGCTATCATGGAGGCCCTTAAGAAGTGGCGTATTTATTTATTAGGCATCAAATTCAATATAATAACAGATTGCAATGCGTTCACCATGACCATCAAAAAAAAGGATGTTCCCCTAAGGGTGGCAAGGTGGGCCATGTATCTACAGGAGTTTAACTACACAATCGAACATCGCTGGGGTTCGCAAATGAAACACGTAGACGCGTTAAGCCGCGTATTTTGCCTTTTGATGGAGGACTCCTTGATACATCGGTTAAGAGAGGCTCAAATTCAGGACGAATGGATAAGAGCCATAATCACCATTCTAGGTAACCAAGAGTACGAAGATTTCTATTTAGACAAACATATCTTACACAAAAACCCGATGAAACAACTCATAGTTGTCCCTGCCGCGATGGAAGACGGGATTATAAAACTAGCCCACCAGCAAGGACACTTCGCACCTAAAAATACCCAGGACTACATCGAAAAAACATTTTTCATTCCCAGTTTAATTAATAAAGTTACGAAAACGGTAAAGAACTGTGTAGAATGCATAATAGCCGACTCTAAAACGGGAAAGAAGGAAGGATTTCTAACTCCGATTAACAAAGCCGACCGTCCTTTGGAAACGTACCACGTCGACCATGTAGGACCCATGGAGCTGACGAAAAAATCATACAATTATATATTTGTGGTAATAGACGCTTTCACAAAGTTTGTCTGGTTGTATCCAACAAGGAACACGGGTGCGGAAGTTGTCGTAGATAAATTACAAAAACAGGCAGCAATATTCGGAAATCCTAGGAGAATAATTTCTGACAGGGGGCGGCTTTTACTTCGAACCTATTTAAAGAATATTGCGACAACAACAACATACAACATCTCTTAATAGCAACGGGGGTACCCAGAGGAAATGGGCAAGTGGAGCGGATTCATAGAATCATCGTGCCTCTTTTAGCGAAATTAAGTTATAAAAATCCGTCAAACTGGTATAAATTGGTAGATAGGGTACAACAAATAATAAATAGTACACCTACCAGGAGTACTAAAAGATCACCGTTCAAAATCCTAACGGGTCTAGAATTGCGAAAATCAGAGGATATAGAATTAGAAGACATGCTTAGGGAAACGGTAGTAGACGAATTAGATAGCGAGCGTGAACAAATTAGGTTAGAAGTTCAGGGAAACATCGCTAAAATCCAAAGAGAAAATAAGAAAAGTTTCGATTCTAATAGGAAACCGGAAAAGGTTTATAACGTAGGTACCTTGGTAGCTATCAAACGTACCCAATACGGTTCGGGGTTAAAACTAAAACCTAAGTTTCTAGGACCATATAAAATTGTTAAAGTATTAAAACATGGAAGATATGAAGTAGAGAAAGTTGGGGAACAAGAAGGACCACGTAAAACCACATCAGTCGCCGAATTCATGAAAGAATGGTGTCCATCATTCGAGTCGCATGATGAGTCAGGAGGGCCGAATGTAGGATCGGGAAAGTTACGTAGCGGTAACACTTATCGAATTATGTATAACACTTAATCAGATATATTCGAAAACAAGTCAAAGCTTTCCTCTTTTTTCTTTCTTTCCTCTCACTCTATTGTTTCGTTTCCTTTCGTTTCTTTTATTTTTTTCTAAAAGATGCGCTAAAGCACATTTTTAAGTCAGTTCATTGTGAGTAGTCATCAAGCTCAGATCAGATTAAGATATTTATAATATTAGATCTAATTAAGATATAGATTGAAATATAATATAGATTCTATAAAATTTTTAATTGATCTATGTAAAATATTAATATAGATTGAAATATAGATTGAAGTTTAATAAAACAGGAATTTAGATTTTCTACATTTATTATACCCTTTCACTATATAATCATACGCGTATAAAAACTGTCACGGTAACAAGAATCACAGTAACAATAAAAATTTTAGGCCAGATTTCCAACGCCTTCATTTTAATGATAATTCCACATATAACAATCATAACCATTCTCCTAGAACCCAACAAAATTTTACTACGACATCTTTGTAGCTGCCATACTAAAGTTTTAATTTTTGGAAATAAACTTCCTTGATAGATTTAACACACCGTTACAATCTACAATTGACTATGAAAACAAATGTTTAAAAATAAACTCTGGCAATATCATTTCTCTTTATTTTAATGAAAAAGATGAAGAAGAGTATAATATCCCGGTACTAATGAAAGAAATTTTCGTAGGTGAAAACAATATTAGATGTGATCACTTATTAGATCATACAATTAAAAGTGAACTTTTGAAAATTTTTAAAAAGTTCAACAAAGCCTTTTTTTATGAAGGTGATGATTTAACTTTCACCCACGAAATCAAACCCACAATTAATGGAACTAATGAAATATCAATTTTTACTTAGATTTATAAGCACTTCGAAGTGCATAAAAAAGAAGTCGACAAATAAATCGACGAAATCCTAAACCAGGAAATAATAAGATACAGCGATTCACCTTATACGACGTCCTTGTAGCTCCAAAAAAGATCGATGCATCAAAGGAAGAAACATGGCGTATTGTCATTGACTACAGAAAACTAAATAACGCTACTATAGATGACAAATACCCAATTCCGAATATCGATGAAATCCTTGACAAACTTGGTTGTGCAATGTATTTCACTACCCTCAGCTAAAGGCTTCCACCAAATCGAGGTAGTAAACAAATGATATAAAAAAACAGCTTTTAGCACAACCAATAGTCATTATGTTTTGTTGCCAGTGCCATTCGGGCTTAAAAATGCCCCAACTACATTTTAACGCTTAATAAACTGCGTACTGAGTGTATTTGGACGATATCATCATATTAAGAACTAGCAAAGAAGAGCACTTTGCTCTTTATCAAAAGATCCTTAGGAGACATCAACACGCAAACTTAAAAATTCAACTCGACCAAGAGACAGAATTCTTAGGTCATATAAAAACGACAAGGGGAATTAAACCAAACGTCAATAAAATTGAAGCTATTAATAAATTCCCGATATTTAAAACCGCTAAGCAAATAAAAAGTTTATTAAGTTTAGTGGGTTACTATAGGAAATTTATTAAAGATTTCGTAAAAATTTCGAAACCAATTACACTTTGCTTAAAAAAATGAAAGCGTATTGATGTTTGTAACAATAATTATAAAGAAGCTTTTAATAAATTAAAATTGTTCATTACAACGGATCCAATTCCTGTTTATCCAAAATTTTTTTGTTTTAACCATGAATGCCAGTGGTTTCGCTACAGGTGCTGTGTTATGACGAGATAATCACCCTATATGCTATGCATCACGTACCTTAAATGAGCATGAATACAAATATTCTACCATCAAAAAGGAGTTGCTCGCTATAGTCTGGAACAGACCACAAATCTCTTTAATGGCTTCAGAATTTGAAAGAATTTAATTCCAAGTTGCAAAGATGGAAAACCAAGTTAGAAGAATTTAATTTCGACATTGAATATTTAAGTGGACGAGAAAACAAAGTTGTCGACGCTCTCTCACTTGTTCAGATTCACTTAAACGAATCAAATCTAAATAAGTTAAACTTAAACGGAAATAATTCTAAAATAAAAAAATAAATCCGAAGACATCCCTATATTAGAGTCACCAATTAATTTTGACAAAACACAAATTATCATAAAACAGGGTTCACAAGAACAATTGAAATTATTACACATTGTGTACGATACTTAAGTTCAGTATTGTTGTGTGTATGTAAAATTTATTTTTATATTTGAATGAATAATATGAAAAGTTCAAAATTTGTTATTGTATATATTTTAGAAATACTTTTATTTCATATTTAGCGTTTATAAGCTTTTCTAATTGGTTGTAGTATATCTTGCATTCTTTTGACCCAAATAAAATTCTTTGTAACTAAGCAAAAATTTTAATAATTTATTGCTCTAGATTAAATTTGTATGGATTAGAATAAATCCAAATTAGTCTATAAAGATCGACATTTTTAAATAATAAGCAGAGTCAATCAAACTCCAAATATAAAAACAAATCTTTTATTTTAATAAATTTTATTCCTGCAGTCTATTTGCATGGAATAAAAGAATGATTTATCTAATATATAAAGACGAAAATTTGTTTGTTTGTTTGTTTATTTGTTTGTTTGTTTGTCCAGGATTCACGTGAAAACCACTTGTCCGATTGTCACAAAATTTTAAAGTAATAATTTTGAGAGCCCGAAGGGTGACATGGGCTATGTCACATTTTTATAAATCAACAGGTTGCGGCTCCAGAGCCGTTTTAAGCTTTTTCGTTTTTTGGATGTCCAGTCAAAACGGTTTGAGCGATTGACTTGAAATTTTGCACAAAAGTTTCTATTAGCAAACGGAATTAGTTGTATAAATTTGGTTGGAATAAACTAACCAATTTCGGTCTGTCGGGCTTCCGAAAAATTTTGTGTTTCCGATTTGTGTCCAATTTTACAGGGTGATTTTGCATTCGGAAAGAGAGTCTGGTACAAATTTTTGTTGATTTCGGTAACCCGTTTGGACATGAGGGCGCAATGATACTTTTTCGATGTCGATTCAAAACGGCTTGACCAATTGACTTGAAATTTTTCACAAATGTTGCTCTTAGCAACCGGAATTAGTTGTATAAATTTGGTTGGAATAAACTAAGCCATTTCAACCTGTTGGGCTTTCAAAAAAATTTGTGTTTCCGATATGTGTCAAATTTTATAGGTTGATTTTGCAGTCGGAAAGAGAGGCTGCAAAAAATTTTAGTTAAGTACGATTAACCGTTTTCCACGACCACGCCATGAAGTTTTCTATAAATTTTATTTGCTTAAACGATTAAAAGAACTTTATTGAAAATTTTGTACAAGCATTTTAATTAAAACCCACAGAGTTAATTTGGTTTGACCTTTTTGCGCGTTTTGAACAAAGATTCAATGAAATTTTCAAACTTTTGTTATGAACGCAAGTTAACCTTTATTCCAAGAGCTCACTTAATTAATAAGACTAATTTATTTCCTTAAATAGTCTTAAATAGTTAAAAGCTAAATGAAATAATAATAATAAAAATAAAGCTAATAAAGAATACGAATAAAAATATCTTTAAGATTAAATAAGATAACATATTCCATCTCCAGATTTTTTCGTAAGTCTTTGTTTTTTATCTACTTTGTTGTTTTTTAAAAATAGATTTCAGTGTGAAATTGCAGTTTTCTTCAAATGAAATCAAAAATCAAAAAAATTCAATTTTGTATATATTATGCTTAAAAACATAGTATTTTAAAACAGTCTTTCAAAAAGAAGAAGCCTACATTTCTCTCATAAAATCATAAAAAAACGAGGAAGAGCGTAGTACAACTTTCAGGTAAGTACTAAACAAAATATAAGTTGAAAAGCAGATTTTTAAATCTTTTCTAAACCATCGATTTTATTTTATTCAAACGTTGGCAATCCAAGAAAACTACCTTTGAAATAGTAAAATGACATAATGGCAAATTTAGTATACCCTTTGACTTATAGTCATTTTAATTCAGTTAACATTATTCGCCGGACACCTACCATCCCGAACTCTATCGTCAAGGAGCACCACATTGTCAAGAAGCACCACTTTTATTTTGAACAATCGTCGGGTCGACAGGGGTTAACAAATTCCAAGTCTGTTAGTAGAGGGAACTTTATTTTCAAAGATGAAAACATATACAAAATTTGAAGAATCGGTTAAATCATTTCTAATATATAGCAAAGCAACGAAAAAACCTATAAAAAGCTGTTGTGCCAAGATAGGTTAACGGACATCCGTAAATATTTTTTTGAGGCTTCATTTATAAGCAAAGTGGTATTTCAAAAAATTGGCTGAAACTTGCCATTTTACAATTCGCAAGCTTCCGGGCAACGCCGGGTAAATCTGCTAGTAATCAATATTTAACATAATAATACATATTGGAACAATCTTGCTGTGTGTTAGGTATGAATTTAAAAAGACAGACGAGAAATATTACATGGCGACCCTGCACTTACCAGGAATGTAGTGTAGTGAACAACTCTACAACAGTTTACCAAGCAGAGATACAACTGAGAAACACAGTAAAAACAGACAGGAAGAATAAATATTACAAGACTACTGAAAAATTCTACAAACGCTTCGTTCAACTAGCTGTAGAAATAGAGACAATACCAAGAGACATAAGAAAAAGGAAGATAGAAGAACGAGATTTGAAGGAAGAATTAAAAGCGGCAAAAACCTGAATTACTTTGAACGAGTATAAAACCAGAGTACAACCAAAGAAAAGAAAGAGAGGTGATAAAATTTTTTAAAGACGCAGAGAGCTGAACAGATTATATAGTAGTCTCCTACATACTATATCTTTAGAGAACAAACTAGAAATTGTACAAAAAATTAAGGAGTTAAGAAAAAGAAGTACAGACTTGCAAAAACAAACTCGTCATGGGATGGTTTTCTAGTGAATCATCGTCAACAGTGGTTCAACAAATCTAATATATAAAGAAGAAAATTTGTTTGTTTGTTTGTTTGTCCAGGATTCACGTGAAAACCACTGGTCCGATTGACACCAAATTTTAGAGGAATAATTTTGGGAGTCCGGGGGGTGACATAGGCTATGTCGCATTTTTATAAGTCAGCAGGTTGCGGCTCTAGAGCCGTTTTAAGCTTTTTCGTCGATGAACGAAAACGGTTTGACCGATTCACTTGAAATTTTGCACAAATGTTCCCCTTAGCAACCGCAATTAGTTGCATAAATTTGGTTGGAATAATTTAACCCATTTCGGCCTGGCGGGCTTCCAAAAAATTTTGTGTTTCCGATTTGTGTCCAATTTTACAGGTTGGTTTTGCAGTCAAAAAGAGAGGCTGGCAAAAATTTTAGTTGGGTTCGGTTAACCCGTTTGGGCACGAGGGCGCAATGAAGCTTTTTCAATGTTTTTGATGTCGAGCCGAAACAGTTTGACCGATTGACTTGAAATTTTGCACAAATGTTCCTCTTAGCAACCGCAATTAGTTGTATAAATTTGGTTGGAATAATTTAACCCATTTCGGCCTGGCGGCTTCCAAAAAATTTTGTGTTTCCGATTTGTGTCCAATTTTACAAGGTGGTTTCGCAGTCGAAAATAAAGTCTGGGACAAATTTTTGTTGAGTTCGGTTAACCCGTTTGGGCACGAGAGTGCAAAGAAGCTTTTTCAATGTTTTTGATGTCGAGTCAAAACTGTTTGACCGATTGACTTGAAATTTTGCACAAATGTTCCTCTTAGCAACCGCAATTAGTTGCATAAATTTGGTTGGAATAAATTAACCCATTTCGGCCTGGCGGACTTTCAAAAAATTTTGTGCTTTCGATTTGTGTCCAATTTTACAGGTTGATTTTGTAGTCTAAAAGAGAGGCTGCAAAAAGTTTTAGTTAAGTTCGATTAACCCATTTTCCACGACGACGCTATGAAGTTTTCTATATATTTTATTTTCTTATACGATTAAAAGTATTTTATTGAAAATTTTGTACCAGCATTTTAATTAAAACCCACAGGGTTAATTTGGTTTTGACCTGTTTGTGCGTTTTGAACAAAGATTCAATGAAATTTTCAGTTTTCTTCAAATGAAATCTAAAAATCAAAAAATTCAATTTGTTATATATAATGCTTAAATACATAGTATTTTAAAACAGTTTTTCCAAAAAATAAGCCTACATTTCTCTCATAAAATCATAAAAAAACGAGGAAGAGCGTATTACAACTTTCAGGACTAAACAAAATATAAGTTGAAAAGCGAATTTTTAAACCTTTTCTAAACCATCGACTATATTTTATTCAAGCGTTGGCAATTCAAGAAAATCCCCTTTTGACCTATAGTCATTTTAATTCAGTTAACATTGTTCACCGGAAACCTACCATCCTCAACTATATCGTCAAGGAGCACCAAATAGTCAAGAAGCAGCATGTATAGAAAAATTAGAGATAATCGTTCAAATTGTTTTGCAAACTGTTTTTTAAAGTTTTTGTTTCGCAATCGATTAAAAGAACTCGACAAACCTTTTTTTTTAAGTATTCCCCTAATTCAAAGAAGTTGTACTTACTTTCAAAAATTGGACGTAATTTACTTACAAATTTTTTTTTGAACAATCGTCGGCAGGGTTTAACAACTTTCAAGTCTTCTAGTAAATAGAACTTCATTTTCAAAGAAGAACACATATACGAAATTTGAAGTTAATCTGTTAAATCATTTCTAATATATAGCAAAGCAACGAAAAAACCTATAAAAAGCTGTTGGGCCACGATGGGTTAACGGAACTCCACAAATATTTTTTGTGGCATTTATAGGCAAAGTAATATCTCAAAAAATTGGCTGAAACTTGCTTTTTTACAATTTTCAAGCTTCCGGGCAACGCCGGGTAAATCTGCTAGTATATATTAATAGGCGAAATCAAACCATGGGTCTGGGACCTGGATCTTTTTCATCGATTTAGACCAAACGAGCATGATTCCGAATCTAAAGAAGTTAGAACCTCCAAATTCGGTATCAGGGTGTCCCTTTCTATTCCCTTAGCGTCCTCGAAAATTGGAACCAATTGAAATAGTGGGTCGAGGACCATCCAATTAGTTTCGAAGTCCTTAAAGCATATTTTCGAAAATAATAAGTAACTTCAAACAAATGTAGAAGCTTCAAATTTGGAACAAGGGTGTTCTTTACTATTTCCTACGTGTTCCCTTAATGTATGATCAATTGGAGTGGTGGTTCAGGTAACCTTCTTAGACTTCTAAATGTTGAAAGGCTTATCATCGAAATTAATATAAATAGTAACTTAAATTAATATAGAATGTCCCAATTGTGTACAAGGGTTAGCTAGTATTGAAAGCACGATTGGGACTGCATATGAGCGAAATCGTACCATAGTTTCGAGTTCTGGAACCTTTGAAAAGTTCAAGTGCTAACAAACATATATCTTAAAAACACCATAACTCAGAAACTAATTACGCTATTTTGATGAAATTTATATTCTAGGTTGCTAGTAATGATAGTACCATGGGAATTGGTTCATGTCGATTTCGGATTTTAAAAGCTTTTAATAGAATTGATGTCAAACTAATATAATTTCGAAACCTTATATACAGGGCACAGGTGTTTCTTCTTATTTGTTTTGTGTACGTGAAATTTTGGATGAATTGGAATAGCGGTTTGCGTACCACCCCCACTACTCCCAAGACTTTAAAGCATAATATTTTCGGAACTAATAATGATTAAAAAATAAAATTTGATACACTAGTTCCTATTTTCGTTTTTATTTAACACTTTTATATTTTTAAAAGACTAAGAGTTTTACTACAAAACATGTTATGTATTATATTTTATAAATTAAAAAATAAATATTTTTTTAATAAACGACTAAATTATTTTTGTTTTTAGTTTTTATTAAATCATATTTATATTTTATTGAATTATTACAATATGTAATATATAATTCAGAATTTTTATGTTTAAATTAATTATATGAACAGTTGTAAATTTTTCATTGTATTTTAAAAATACATTTATTGTGTATTTTGATTATTAAATTGTATGATAAAAAGCTAATGAAAGCATTAATGGTTTTAACTAACATTAAAAACCATGAAATTATATAAACTTTTATATTTATATTATTTCAAATTTATATTTCTTTCGAATAACTTTGAGTTTAATTATGCAAAACATTGATAAGTAAATTAAGAGAATAAATTTAAAAATTATTGAAAATTGAAATAATTAATCAAGGGCACTATATCATTTAACAGGAAAGGCGCTACAGCTTAAAATCCTGAAAAAAAGTAATTGCTGCATGTGTGTAAAATTTTATTGGATTGTTTTTTTTTTTTGTTCAACTGTTAGACTAATAAGCTTGTCTATACCATAGGTTCATGTTGGAACATGGGGTCATATTATATTCAAGTTCTTAGAATTGGTCTTTTTGAATTCCACATAAAATTTAAACATGAGATAGTACTAGGTCTTATATCATGTAGAAACGTCTTATATTTTCAAAATACAATTCTATTTTTTGTTGATATTGTAATATTTTGTATTTGAATTATATGGTATTCTACATCTGCGAGTTATATTATTCAATTAAATTATTTGTTTATATTTTGCATTTGTTTATATTGTTATATTAAAGTATTTTTTATAAAAGATATATAATTATTAATTATTGATTATGCCATTAATTTGAACCCAATGGTGAATGGTAGCTGAGTCGAGTCGAAAAGCAGAAAAGTTTTTTAGTTTGTTTTTCACTTTCACTAGGATTCGAACCCGGGCCCTTTCATGAAAGGTCGGCACTCAACCACTGCCCCCCAGCTGTTATTAGATAAAAGTTTTAAATATGTAATTTTTTAATTGCATTTTACGAATCTATTTATCTCAACTTTATTTGTTGTTTGATATTTTTAAATAGATAAATTAATAAGAATTGCTGATATTTTTGAATTGATTAAATAATTAGAAAACATTTTTAGTTTTATAAATTAAATTTGGTTAGCCATGTCTTACGATCAAACTAATAAAAGCTTTTATTATTTTAAAATGACTTATGGACTTCCCATTAAATTTGAACCAAATAGGTGTAGGGTATGTCTAAGTCGACTGACTGACTGTTTCTTTACTTGTTTTTTAAATATCTGATATTGTATTTTCTTATAATAAAAATTTTAATTTGAAAATTCTTTAAAAACCAAAGCAATGTTTAAATAAAAATAACTAAAAATATAAAAATTTTTTTTCTTGAAATATGATATAAGTAAAATTCTTTAAAATAAAAATGTCCAATTGAAATAATTGTAAAGTAAAATTTATTATAAGTAAAAATATTTTGAAAATAATTAAAATCATTCAAGTAAAATTTTTTTTATTAAAATTTAATGTAAAATATAAAAAGAAAATATACTTTTTAAATTGTATGGACAGAAATTAATTAAGAAATTAACCATGATTTTCATATAATAGATGAAGAAATAAAGATAATAGCGGATGGTATCTTAGGTAGAGACTTTTTAAAAAGAAGACAGTATAATTATAGGTAAAGAAATGGCTAAGGGTGTTTTTGTAGCAAATTCAATAGTACCAGTTATAAGTACAAAAAATATTAAGTACAAGGGATACAGCTGTGGCAATTAAAGCAACCGATGTAAAAATACAAACATTAAGAGATTACAATGTATAATCCATTAATCATAAAACTACTAAGGATTCTACAAGATTTAAGAAGCTAAAAGAAGTATTATCAATATATAGCTTAGATGAAAAGTTAAAAACTCAATTTTAAACATCTGCGAAAAATTCCAGTATGTTTTATATAGATGATGAACCATTATCAGTAAATAATTTTTATGAGCAGAGAATTACAATAGTAGATAAATCACCAGTTTATATAAAAAATTACAGAACCCCAAATGTCCAGTTGAAAGAAAAATAGATAAATTAATGGAAAAAGATATAGATAAACACTCTACAAGTCCTTACAACTCACCATTGTTAATAGTTCCTAAACAGAGCCAACATGGGGAGAAAAAATGGAGACTGGTGGTAGATTTTAGACCATTAAATAAAAAAATAGGAGATGACAGATTTCCATTAACAAGATTAGAAGACGTTTTGGACAAATTGTTAAAATCTAAAAACTACATTAGATATGACATGTTCATTTCATCAAATACCATTACATCATAAATCCAGACAAATGACATCATTTTCAACAAACAAAGGGCATTATCAGTATAAGAGGTTGCCTTTTGGATTAAAAATATCTATAAATAGTTTTCAACGCATTGTAGCATTAAGCGGACTGCAAGAAGCAGCATTTTTATATGTAGATGGTACAATAGTATTTGGATCAAATTTGAGAGATCACAATGAAAATTTAACTAGAGTCTTAGAACGATCACAAAAATATAACCTAAAGCTGAATCCTGGGAGATTCAATTTTCTGGAACCAGAAGTGGTATACTTAGGACATCTCATTACATCAAAAAGAAACCAAAATGATCCAGCCAAATTTATTTTTTTATTTTTTATTTTATTATTTCTTATCTACAAAAGAGCAGATTAGCTCGTGTAGAGTTTATATTTTATAATTTTTTATTTTATTTATTTTTTTATGTATATACTAGCAGATTTACCCGGCGTTGCGCGAAAGCTTGCAAATTGTAAAATGACAAGATTCAGCCAATTTTTTGAAATACCACTTTGCTTATAAATGAAGCCTCAAAAAAATATTTTCGGATGTCCACTAACCCATCGTGGCACAACAGCTTTTTATAGGTTTTTTCGTTGCTTTGCTATATATTAGAAATGATTTAACCGATTCTTCAAATTTTGTATATGTGTTCATCTTTGAAAATGAAGTTCCTTCTACTAACAGACTTGGAATTTGTTAACCCCTGCCGACCCGACAATTGTTCAAAAAAAAATTTTAAATCAATTTTTGAAAGTAGGTACAACTTCTTTGAATCAGGGGAATGCTTAAAAAAATGTTTTGTCGAGTTCTTTTAACCAATTGCGAAACAAAAACTATAAAAAACAGTTTAAACGATTATCTCTAATTTTTGTATACATGGTGCTTCTTGACAATTTGGTGCTCCTTGACTATAGAGTTCGGGATGGTAGGTGTCCGGCGAATAATGTTAACTGAATTAAAATTACTATAGGTCAAAGGGTATACTAAATTTGCCATTATGTCATTTTACTATTTCAAAGGTAGTTTTCTTGAATTGCCAACGTTTGAATAAAATAAAATCGATGGTTTAGAAAAGATTTAAAAATCTGCTTTTCAACTTATATTTTGTTTAGTACTTACCTGAAAGTTGTACTACGCTCTTCCTCGTTTTTTTATGATTTTATGAGAGAAATGTAGGCTTCTTCTTTTTGAAAGACTGTTTTAAAATACTATGTTTTTAAGCATTATATATACAAAATTTAATTTTTTTTGATTTTTGATTTCATTTGAAGAAAACTGCAATTTCACACTGAAATCTATTTTTAAAAAACAACAAAGTAGATAAAAAACAAAGACTTACGAAAAAATCTGGAGATGGAATATGTTATCTTATTTAATCTTAAAGATATTTTTATTCGTATTCTTTATTAGCTTTATTTTTATTATTATTATTTCATTTAGCTTTTAGCTATTTGAGATTATTTAAGGAAAAAAATTAGTCTTATTAATTAAGTGAGCTCTTGGAATAAAGGTTAACTTGCGTTCATACCAAAAATTTGAAAATTTCATTGAATCTTTGTTCAAAACGCGCAAAAAGGTCAAACCAAATTAACTCTGTGGGTTTTAATTAAAATGCTTGTACAAAATTTTCAATAAAATTCTTTTAATCGTTTAAGCAAATAAAATTTATAGAAAACTTCATGGCGTGGTCGTGGAAAACGCCTCTCTCTTTCAGACTGCAAAATCAACCTATAAAATTTGACACAAATCGGAAACACAAATTTTTTTGAAAGCCCACCAGGTTGAAATGGGTTAGTTTATTCCAACCAAATTTATACAACTAATTCCGGTTGCTAAGAGCAACATTTGTGAAAAATTTCAAGTCAATTGGTCAAGCCGTTTTAAATCGACATCAAAAACATTGAAAAAGCATCACTGCGCCCTCATGTCCAAACGGGTTACCGAACTCAACAAAAATTTGTACAGACTCTCTTTCCGACTGAAAAATCACCCTGTAAAATTGGACACAAATCGGAAGCACAAAATTTTTCGGAAGCCCGTCAGGCCGAAATGGGTTAATTTATTCCAGCCAAATTTATACAACTAATTACGGTTGCTAATAGGAACTTTTGTGCAACATTTCAAGTCAATCGCTCAAACCGTTTTGACTGGACATCCAAAAAACGAAAAAGCTTAAAACGGCTCTGGAGCCGCAACCTGTTGACTTATAAAAATGTGACATAGCCCATGTCACCCTTCGGGCTCTCAGAATTATTTCTTTAAAATTTGGTGACAATCGGACAAGTGGTTTTCACGTGAATCCTGGACAAACAAACAAACAAATTTTCGTCTTCATATATTAGATTACAAATCATGCTACATATCTTTCTAATATATAAAAGCGAAAGTTTGTTTATTTGTTTGTTTGTTTGTTTGTTTGTTTGTTTGTATGTTTGTTTGTTTGTAGCGAATAGACTCCTAAACTGCCCAGCCGATTTTCATGAAAATTTGTATATAGGGGTTTTTGGGTACGGAAAGAAATCGTGGCCCAAAAATTTTGCTCTAACGGACCGCCAAGTTGGGGCTGTGGTGCAAGTATTTAAACTTCTTTGTTCTAAAATGAAAACGGTTTGACCGATTGACTTCAAATTTTGTATACGTGTTGCTCTTTGAGAATTGAGTAGACACTATTAACAGTTTTGGAATTTGTTAACCCATGTCGGGCCGACAGGTGGTCAAAAAAAAATTTTGGTCCAAATTTTGTCCGATTTTACGAAATTATGCTTTGGCTTAAAAGAAAGTCCCAAAAAAATTTTTGTTGAGTTCCATTAACCCATTGCGGCCCAACAGCTTTTTATAGGTTTTTTCAATACCTTACTCTAAATTCGAAACGGTTTGACCGATTGACTTCAAATTTTGTATACGTGATGCTCTTTGAGAATTGAGTAGACAGTATTAACAGATTTGGAATTTGTTAACCCATGTCGGGCCGGCGGGTGGTCAAAAAAAATTTTGGGTCCAAATTTTGTCCGATTTTACGAAATTCTGCTTCGGCTTTAAAGAAAGCCCCAAAAAAAAATTTTGTTGAGTTCCATTAACCCATTGCGGCCCAACAGCTTTTTATAGGTTTTTTCAATACTTAACTCTAAATTCGAAACGGTTTGACCAATTGATTTCAAATTTTGTATACGTGCTCCCCTATGAGAATTGAGTTGACACTATTAACAGATTTGGAATTTGTTAACCCATGTCGGCCCGACGGTTGGTCAAAATAATTTTGGAAGATAATATTGTCAAAATTTGCGAAGTACTACTTTGGCTAAAAAGAAAGCCTCAAAAAATTTTGTTGAGTGATTTGGAAGGAAATTACGTCCAATTTTGCGCAATACTGCTTTGCCCAAAGAGAAAGTGTAGTTCCGTTAACCCAGTGGGGCACAGTGGCTTTTAATAGATTTTTGCGTTACTTAACTCTAAATTAGAAACGATTTGACCGGTTTACCTCAAATTTTATATGTGTAAAGCAACTTGAAAATAGAGTTGAGTCTGTTAACAGTCGGTCCTACGATTTTTCAAAAAAAAATTTTTGGAAGTAAATTACGTCAAAATTTGGAAAGTAGTTCGTATTGCTTTGAATTACAGAAAGTTTCAAAAATTACTAGAACAATCCTAAAAAAATGGTTTTAAAAAGATTGCTTTCATACATTTTAAAATTTACATGTGTAAACCGAGTGTAATTTTTGTGTTAACTTTTTGCAGTACCATCAACTTCAATTAAACCTCCATTGAGAGGCGCAGCAACGCGCACCGGGTATTAGCTAGTATAATTATATAAATCAATGCTTAAAATTTATTCAAGTATATAAAAAATGAAAACAACAAGTAACTGTATTTAAATTTAACTATAGTGAGTAAAAAGAGAAATAATGTTGAATGCAAATTATTCGTTTGTATTATAATCATGTAGAAATAGCTTTTTAATTCTTTTTTAAATAATATCGAATTCTTATCTTTTATATTTTGTGCAAGATTATTGTATATATTTATGGATGTATTGTAAATTGGATCAAGTCCATGTAAATTTCTCCCTGCCACAAATCTCAGCTGGTTATTTGTTCTTGTGTTATAATTTTGTATCTCATTGTTTTGCAGTAGAGTAGTATTTGACTTTATTTTGTTATTGTTTATATTATGTATGTGAACTACTTGCAATAAGTTTCTATAGTCTTTTAACTTTAGAATATTGTGGCTTTTATGAATTTTATTTGTTGATGTTCTGATGTCATACGAATACAAATTTTTGATAGCTTTATTTTAAATTTTTTGTTGTTTATTTAGATTTTTCAAGTAAGTATTTCCCCACATTTCAATTCCATAAGTTAGTATGCTTTGGAAGAGACTGTAATATAATGAAAGTTTCTATTTCTACTGGTATTATTTTTGCAATTTTTTTAAGAATTCCTGCTATTGTATTGTCTTCATTATTACGTTATTTGTTTGTATATTCCATTTTAGATCATCAACTGTGATTCCCAGATATTTATAATGTTTTACTCTTACGATTTTCATATTATCATAAAGTACTGTTATATTCGACTTTCTATCATTTACTAACAAGTATTTACACCCCTATTCTGAATTACTACGTAACACTAATTTGCGGAAAATCTACGCAAACTTGATTCTAAATTCCTACGTAGTAAACTTTTTTTTCGAAATTCATAAAATGGCAATTCTAAATTCCTACGTAGCGTAAATTAAATGTCAAAAATCTACGCAAGAAATATTCATAGGTAGTAGTGCTTTGAATTCCTTTGTTTACAGTTTTGTTTATTATTTACAAAAATTTGAAAAAAAATTTTAAAAATGTAAGTATTTTTTTTTGTTCCCTTTTTTAATAATTCCGGGAAGTAAACTTTTTGCATGAAAATCCATTTTTGCCTTTTGTTGTTCTTCTGATGTCATTTCAAGTTTAATCCACAATGGACATATTTTTGTGAAAATTTCCAGACATTCACTCAACACTTTAGAAAAAGTCGATTGAGCAATTGGCACATCGTAGTCTTTCCCAATACAATGTTGTGAACTCCCTTCAGCGAAAAACCTTAAAACTGCACATAATTTATGAACGGGAGTTAAACCAAAATACTTGAATGGAGCTTGCAAATCTTCTTCCATCAAACACAATAAATATTCAAAAGCAGGTTTATTTAGTCGAAAATTTGCTTGGAAACTAATAATTGAATATATAAATTTATATAAATGTTTAGATAAATTTTCAAATTGAAATATGTAGGTATAAATATTATTAGAACTTTTTGATCGAATTTAGGCCAAACGAGCATAATTCCGAAACCAAAGAAGATAGAACCTCCAAATTTTGTATCAGGGTGTCGCTTCCTATTTCCTTAATATCTTTGAAATTTGGGCCCCATTGGAGTAGTGAGTCGGGGACCAGCCATACATTTCCGAAGACCTTAAAGCATATCTTTAAAATTAATAAAGATAACAACTTAAAAAAATGTAGAAGCTTCAAAATTGGCACAAGGGTGTTCTTTACTATCCCTTGCGTGTCCCCCTAATTTGGGATCAATTGGTTCAGTATCCCTCTTAAACCTCTTAACTTTTAAAAGCTTATAATCGAAAGTATTAAAAATATTAAGATAGAACCTCCAAATTTGGTTTCAGGGTGTCGCTTTCGATTTCCTTAGCGTCCTTGAAATTTGAGCGCAATGGGGGAGTGGTTGTGGACCAGCCACTCAGTTCCAAGGCCTTAAAGCATATTTTCGAAATTAATAATGGTAACTTGAAACAAATGTAGAAGCTTCAAATTTGGCACATGGGTGTTCTTTACTATTTCCTGCGTTTCCCTCTAATTTTGTACCTTTCTTAGACCCCCCAATGTGTAAAAGTTTATCATCGAAATTAATAAAACTAGTAACTTAAAATTAAGATAGAACGTTCCAATTGTGTACAAGAGTTAACTAGTATTGAAAGTATGACGGGGACTGCATATGGGCGAAATCGTACCATAATTTCGGGTTCTGGAACCCTTGAAAAGTTCAAGGGCTAACAAACATATATCTTAAAAACACCATAACTCAAAAAATAATGCCGCTATTTTGATGAAATTTAAACTCTAGGTTACTAGTAATGAAAGTACTATTGGAATTGGTTCTGGTCGAGTTTAGTCAATGAGTTCGGATTCTAGAAGCTTTTGATCGATTTGAGGCCGAACGAGTATAATTTCGAAGCCAAAGAATATATTTCCTATTTCCTATGTGTCCCCGAAATTTAGACTTAATTGTAGTGGTTCAGCTATGTTCAAAGGTACTTGCTGCATTTATGTAAAATTTATTTTTATATTTAAATGAATTATATTAAAAGGTGTAAATTTGTAATTGTATTTTAGAAATACATTTATTGTCTATTTTGCGTATAAGCTTTTCTATTGGGTATATTAACCAGCCATTTAAAATAATTGCAATTTTGAAACGTTTGGATTATTAAATATATTATGGTTTGATTAGTTTTTTATCACAAAATTTAATAACTAGAATTTTTTCATTTTGTAATTGAATTGGAATAAATATATTTTCATTTATAACAAGTTTTTTTGTTTTTTATTATTTTTAAATAAATAAATTAGTAAGAATTTGTAATATTTTTTAAGAGATAGTGTAATTAGAAAATGTTTTTAGTATTATAAAGTTAATTTGGTTAGCTATGTCTTACAATCAAATTAATAACAGCTTTTATGGCGTTAAAATGACTCATGGATATGTCATTAAATTTGAACCAAATAGGTGTAGGGTATTTCTAAGACGGTTGCACCGACTGACTGTTTCTTTACTTGTTACAAATATCACTGGTAACTCTGTTTAATTTCTCAAAGTTGTGATTTGACATTTTTCTTTTAATAATTTGAAGTTTGTTGTTGTTTTTTTGTATTGTTTATTATTCATGTTTTCTTTTTTATTTGTTTGTTTTATAATCTGATTCGATTAAAATTGTTTTGTGATCTCTAATGTTGAAATCAAAATAAGTTAAAATAATATTATTAGAAATTTTATTTTTCAGAATGTGGTCAATGCACGTGCCTGATATTTTTCTTGTGACCATCACATATGTGAGTCATCACATAAGTAAAAACCATTACTTTCACAAATATTGAAATAATCAAAAACATTTTTTTCTGTAGGATTTTTAATATTTAAATTAAAATCAGCAACAATTAAACAATTTGTGTTACCAGCATCATGTAAGTTGAATAATAGTTGAAAAGAAAAATAACTCTTGGCAATACATTGGGGTATTAACTATTTTATTCCATATCTTTTTGGTAAAAAATTTATAGGTTATACTGACCATAGACCATTTGTAAGCTTATTCACGCATAAAAATCCATGATCCAAATAACGTTTAACGTCAGAAACCAAAATGAAAATAAAAATAGAAGTAAAAATAAAAATGGAAACAAAAATAATTATGAAATTAAAAATCTCGAGAATAATGAAATTAAATTAGCAGCAAAAAATTAAATAGTTACTGAATTTAGCGAAAAAGCTTTACCAGAGATAAAATTGGTTTTGAGGAAGCTTTTATTCAAAACAAGCAATTTAAATATTAAAGAATTAGCCTTGGCAAATAATGATAATATATTTAAAATATTGGATATCTGAGAATTTAAAAATATTTTTAATGAACTGCAAAACAATACTGAAACTACAAATTGTTTAAAAATAATATTATATGAGCCTCCAATTCAAATAAAATATTTAAAAAAGATGAATTCATTAATAAGAGATTATCATGACCAATGTATGCTGTACATTGTGGTATAAATAAATGTATAAGCAAATTAAAACAAAAATACGTTTGTAACAAAATGGTTAAGAAATATATGAACAATTGTGAAACGTGAAATAAAATAAAAATAACTAAATATGCTAAGGAAAATTATGAAATTACAGATACACCCACAACATCATTTGAAACAATAACTATAACACTGTCAATCAACTACATCCATCAAACAATCTATATATATAAAAGGGAAAGTTTGTTTATTTGTTTGTTTGTTTGTTTGTTTGTATGTTTGTTTGTTTGTTTGTTTGTTTGTTTGTAGCGAATAGACTCCTAAACTGCCCAGCCGATTTTCATGAAAATTTGTATATAGAGGTTTTTGGGTACGGAAAGAAATCGTGGCCCAGAAATTTTGTCCTAACGGACCGCCAAGTTGGGGCTGTGGTGCAAGTATTTAAACTTCTTTGTTCTAAAATGAAAACGGTTTGACCGATTGACTTCAAATTTTGTATACGTGATGCTCTATGAGAATTGAGTTGACCCTATTAACAGTTTTGGAATTCGTTAACCCATGTCGGGCCGACGGGTGGTCAAAAAAAATTTTGGGTCCAAATTTTATATGTGTGAAGCAACTTGAAAATGGAGTTGAGTCTGTTAACAGTGGGTTCTACGTTTGGTCAAAAAAAAATTTTTGGAAGTAAATTACGTCAAATTTTGGAAAATAGTTTGTACTGCTTTGAATTACAGAAAGTTTAAAAAATTACTAGAATAATCCTAGAAAAATCGTTTTAAAAAGATTGCTTTTATACATTTTTAAATTTAGGTGTGTAAACCGTGGGTAATTTTTGTGTTAACTTTTTGCAGTAACATCAAATTCAATTAAACCTCCATTGAAAGGCGCAACAACGCGCACCGGGTATTAGCTAGTTATAGATATATTCTTTCTCTACAATATGAATTAACAAAATATATAGAAGCCTACCCAATAGAAACTAAAAATGCTACAACAGTCACAAAAACAATAGTAGAAACATTCATACTTAAATATGGATGATTTAAAAAGTTGAAAGCAGAAAAAGGTACAGAATTTCGAAATGAATTATTCAAAAATATTTGTAAATTTCTAAATATTGAAAAAGTTACGTCAACACCTTATCATCATGAAACGTTAGGTTCTATAGAACGAAATTATAGGATATTAAATGATTACATAATGAGTTTAAAAGGACAAAACGTTTTGGGATGAATATTTACCTTACTGTACGTACTTCTACAACTCAACACAATACAGTACAACAGGTTGCTCACCATTTGAATTGGTTTATGGCAAAATAAGTACACTTTCATGTGAAATATTAAATAATAAACATAACATCTACAATTAGATGACTATTTGAATGAATTAAAAATTATATTAAAATATGCTAATGAAAAAGCAAACAAGTGATGAAAAAAACCGAGGGTTTTTAAAAAAGCACATTTTCAAAATTATATTGTATTACATACTGAGTTTAACTTTGGAAATATATACCGTGGTGACTAAGTTACTGCTTACTTTTAAAATTTACTGCTAACAATAAATTTTTTATTTAAAAGTTCTAATAGCCCTTCAATGGGGAAGGTTGCCAAATTTCTCAAGAATCTAACTTCAACTCCCCCCCCTCCTATCCTCTAATTTTTTAGGTTCTAGGAATTAAATTGTGAATTACACAAAAATTTGGAATTTTACTTAGAATTTTATTATCTAAGCAAAAATGGGTAAAACTGAAAGACACTTTCTTCAATTTAAGGAACCCCTTTTAAATTTAAGAAAAACCTTTAACATATGTTAAAATATAATGTTGGACCTTTAAATTTTGTATATTAATAAAAAAAAAATTGGACAGGTATTCAAGTTACAGGTGCATAATTTCAATTTTCGGGTCCTTATAGCTCTTAAACAGGGGGCTTGACAAAAAAATTTTGTGAACTGACTCCCACTATTTTTTTAGGATCTAACTTCTCCCAAAATTTCAAGATCCTAGCTTGAACCGTTTAGAAGATATGTGGGGCCAAAAATTTTGCAAAAATTGAGTTTTATATAATGGTGAATTTTAGTACCGTATGGCAACCCTATACATTTAGGCAACATATTTTTGTAAAGTCTATAAAAGCAGCTCTCTAATACCCTTTTTCGATTGAAAATAAACCTAACAGAACCCTTGTTATATCAATTTAAATATAGGGCTTTTTTGGAAATTTCAGGAGCTGTAACTTCGTCACCCTTCAAAATTAAAAAAAACCTTTGACACATGTTGAAATATAGTTATAGGGCTTTGAATTTTGTCTATCACTAAAAAAAAATTTGGACAGGTTTTCAAGTTACAGGGGTTTAAAAATAGCAAAATTTCAATTTTCGAGCCCTTATAGCTCCTAAATAGGGGACTTGACAAAAAAATTTTGTTAACCGACTCCTACTAATTTCTGATTATCTAACTTCTCCCAAAATTTCAAGATCCTAGCTTGAACCGTTCAGAAGATATGTGTAGCCAAAAATTTTGCGAAAATTGAGTTTTGCGTAATGTTAAATTTTTGTACCGTATGGCAACCCTAAACATTTGCCTTTTAAAAATTTATAAAGTTAATGAAACCAGCTATCATTTGCCGTTTTCAGGTTGAAAATATGTGTAACAGAACTCTTGTTATAACAATTTAAATATAGGGCTTTTTCCAACTTTGGGGGGCTGTAGCCCCGTAACAGGTGGGGCTACAGAAAAAAATTCTTCTACGAAATTATTTTTTTTGCAAAAACTACCCATGGTTAAAATTTCTTTACTCTATTTCAAACGGTGTAAAAGTTTTTGTAAACATACGGACGGACAGACGGACAGACGGACAGACAGACGGACGGACAGAGTGAAGCTATATAGGCACATTTTTACAAAATTTTTTGAAAATGTGCTAAAAACTATTTAGTTAAGATAAAGAAAACGAGGAAGAGCGTAGTAGAGTAGACTGTTTCAACTTTGGGATATGACCGTTATATGAACATTATATCATTATTATTATAAAAATTTTGGCAAAATTTCAAACATACCAGCTTTATATGGTGTAGTGTAATGCTCATATAAAAGAAGGAGTTGTATGGCAGCCACTCGAACTCTTTGCAGTAGGCCAACCAAAGTTTGCAGTAACTTTGGCCATTACACTAAACTATTTTTCGCAAAATTTCAGACACCCAGCTTTAATAGATATAGAGTAATGCTCATATAAAATAAGAAATTGTATGGTAGCTACTCGAACCCTCTACAGTAGACCAACCAAATTTTGCAGACACTTTCGCCATAAAACTAAACTAATGTTGGCAAAATTTCAGACACCCAGCTTTAATAAATACAGAGTAATGCTCATATAAAGCGAGGAAGATTATAGTTGCCCCTGTTAACTTTTAGGTATCCGTGCATACCCACTATGATGTATACAATAAAATAAACCGTTATTTATTTCCCTTAAGCTATTATTGATATTACAAAAAAAATTTAAAAAATAAAAAAGTTTAAAAAATTAAACTCATTATCCCATAATTTTTGCTTAAAAAAAACAAAAAACATAAAAAAAAAACAAAACAAAAAAAAACCATAAAAAAAATACAAAAAAAAAAAAAATTTTATGCATTTATTCCATAATGTTTGCTAAAAATAACAAAAAAAAAATCATAAAAAAAAATAAAAAATTAAAAAAACAAAAATTTGAATTCATTACCTATCCCATAATTTTTGTTTAAAAAAAAATTAAAAAATAAAAATTCGTCCACCCTAAAAGTTGTTCCGAGTGATGTCCAACTTTGCCATGTAACTTTCCCTATTACTTTACCCGAAAATGGGGCCGTAACATTTCGAAACTTCATATAAGTGCTCGATTTATTATAAAACTAACCGTGTTTAATTTTCATATGTGCAGTATAATTATTTATTTAATAATTTCTTACTATTATAAACAATTCATTATATTAATTTCACCACATCACATTTAACATTTATTTTTTAATTAATATTATCTTTAACATAGTTATTTAAATTCTTTTTAAAGGTCAACAATTTTTTTTCTTTTTTTAAAGTATTTGGCAATTCATTAAATAACTTTTATCCATTTAAATTAAATTTAATGTTTTGATAGTAATATTTAAAATAAACGAGGAAGATTATGTTGCCCTTGTCAACTTTTAGATACCCGTGCATACCCACTATGGTGTATAAAATAAACCGTAATTTAATTCCCTTATACATTTAACTCATTATCCCATAATTTTGGCTTTCAAAAAAAAAAAAAATTAACAAAAAAAAAAAAAAACCATAAAAAAAAAAAAACAAACAAAACAAAAAAAAAAATTTTTAATTTATTATCCCATAAGTTTTGCTTAAACAAAAAAAAAACCAAAAAAAAAAAAAAAAATGGACCACCCGTCCATTTAATTGTCCGATGGTCCGAGTGATGTCCAACATTGCCAAGTAGCTTGCCCTATTACTTTACCTGCCCAGTTTTAATTTTAACCTCGTAGCTTCATTAGATTCATAGTTATTGAATCGGTGGCAGCCCCAGAAAATGGAACCGTAACATTTTGAAACTTCATATAAGTGCTCGATTCATTATATAACTAACCGTGTGTAATTTTCATCCTCGTAGTACAATTAGTTTTGAAGAAATTCGTATTGGTGCAAAGAAGTTGTATGGCAGCCCCCCGAAAATGGGGCCCTAACATTTTGAAACTTCATATAAGTGCTCGATTCATTATATAACTAACCGTGTGTAGTTTTCATCCTCGTAGTATAATTAGTTTTGAAGAAATTCATATTGGTGCAAAGAAGTTGTATGGCAGCCCCCCGAAAATGGAGCCCTAACATTTTGAAACTTCATATAAGTGTTCGATTCATTATATAACTAACCGTGTGTAATTTTCATCTTCGTAGTATAATTAGTTTTGAAGAAATTCATATTGGTGCAAAGAAGTTGTATGGCAGCCCCCCGAAAATGGGGCTCTAACATTTTGAAACTTCATATAAGTACTTGATTCATTATAAAACTAAATTTTCGGGATTTTCATCCTTGTAGTGTAAGTAGTTTTGAAGAAATTCATACTGGTGCAAAAAAGTTGTATGGCAGCTCCCGGAAGCCTTTATCCGATTTTAATCAAAAACAATAGGAAACCTAGAAATTGTCTAAAAATGACTTTGTGTGAATTTCAAGACTCTAGCCCTTTTAGTTTTTGAGTTATCGTGCTGACACACGGACGAACGGACGGACGGACCGACACACATAGCTAGATCGACTAATTTTTCGATTCTGAGCCGATACGTACCCTTGACACTACATCTAGCTCTTCTAGATCGATGTGTTACAAACGGAGGAGCAATTTTAATTTACCCGATGTCATATATGTATGCGCGGGTATAAAAATAAACTAATGCCAGCGTATTTAACCAACAGGTTAGTTTATGTACAAGTTGTGCAAAATTATTATTTAAGAATTATTTGGAATTTTAGATTAAGTTTATTTAAAAACGAGGAAGACTATAGTTGCCCTTGTCAACTTTTAGATACTCGTGCATACCCACTAACCGTTATTTATTTCCCTTATGCTATTATAAATATTACAAAAATAAATTTTGAAAAGTATATAACTTATTATCATAAGTTTTGCTTAAAAAACAATAAAAACAAAACAAAAAATTAAATTTTTAATTCATTATAGGTACCATAATTTTTGTTAAAAACAAAAAAAAGCCCTAGAAGTTGGTCCGGGTGATATCCAACTTTGCCAACTAACTTGCCCTATTACTTTACCTGCCCAGTTTTAATTTTAACCTCATAGCTTCATTAGATTCACAGTTATCGAATTGACAACTTGGCATGGCAGCTGCCCGAAAATGGGGCAGTAACATTTTGAAATTCCATATAAGTGGTCGATTCATTATATAACAAATCGTGTATAATTTTCATCGTCGTAGTATAATTAGTTTAAAAGAAATTCATATTGGTGCAAAGAAGTTATATGGCAGTCCCCCGAAAATGGGGCCGTAACATTTTGAAACTTCATATAAGTGCTCGATTCATTATATAACTAACAGTGTGTAATTTTCATCTTCCTGGTATAATTACTTTTGAAGAAATTCATATTGGTTTAAATAAGTTGTGTGACAACTCCCCGAAACCTTGGTCTGGTCTTAACCAAAAAGAATAGGGAACCTCAAAAATGTTCAAAAAATGTTTTGTGTGAATTTCAAAACTCTAGCTCTAATTTTTCAATTCTATCTCTTTTATATAATTTTTAATTTACGAAAATATTAAACTTAAGCAAAAATAAGCATCGTATGATCATATTCATATAATGCTCATCATGATAGATAATAATCATCATATTCATAATGATTATATCTATCAATATCAATAAGCCATTTACTTAAAAAAAATCTTTGTGTTCTTTTTTGCTTATCTTAAATAAACTACGCATCATTTAAATCATATGAAATTCTACCTCGAAATCGTTATCTACAAAAAAACAAAAAAAACAAAACAGAAAACAAACAAAATTCATATAATTTCATGTTAAATACAAGATGCATAGCAAAATTTCAAAATTTTATATGAAAATATTGGAGTTAAAAAAGTTAGTTGTTCGAGAGCTACCCGAAGTTTTGGTCCGGTCTTAACCAAAACAAATAGGGAACCTAGAAATTGATTGAAAAATATTTTGTGAAAATTTCAAAACTGTAGCTCTTTTAGTTTTAGAGTTTTCGTACTGACACACAAACGGACGGACGGACAGACACGCATAGCTAGATCGACTCATTTTTCGATTCTGAGCCGATACGTACCCTTGACACTATATCTAGCTCGTTTAGATCGATGCGTTACAAACGGAGGAGCAATTTTAATATACCCGATGTCATATATGTATGCACGGGTATAAAAACAAAACACAAAATATATACAGCAACATGTTGGTTAAAACCCTGGCATTAGTTTATTTTTTATTTTAAATATTATTATCAAAACATTAAATTTAATTTTTTGTGACACACTCGTCCATTTTAAACAATTTAACATAAACGATTTTGACGAAAATCTGCCTAATTTTAATATAATACGCTTTCCTCTATTTTGCAATTTTTGTAATCTACTAAGAATCTCTAAGTTAAACATGAAAAGAACTGAGGAATAGTATTCAAAATGTGGTCTTACTAATACATTATAAAGTTTAATTGCACTTAACATCGATAAATTATTTCTAATTTTATAGAAAAAAGCTAATTTTTTACTTATTTTTTAGCACATTTTCAAAAAAATTGTAAAAATTTGCCTATATAGCTTCACTCTGTCCGTCCGTCCGTCCCTTTTTACATAAGGCTGACTAAAAAATATCAGAAATGGGTAGGTATTGCAATGAAAATAATTTAATATTATAACTTTTTTTTGTAGCCCCCCTCCCCCGTTTCGGTTTAAAAATTAATTTGGCTTTTTCCATAATAATAATTTCCGGAAGCATCAAATATCCCGTTTTTTTATAAATTTCGACTGTTGGTGTCAGCTAGCTAAACTCGTATAAATTTTTAGTTGCTTTGTTTATCAAAGTGCTGACCTTGTCAAGTGGACCAGTTACATATATTATACCTAATATGTGACATGATATGAGCATGATATATATTATTGGCTGCTTTCCTGTTTAGTTTAATTCCACTTCTTTTAATGGCACCAAGCATTGGCGCAATTTCGGATGCTATTTTATTGATATGATTTTCCCATCTCAGTTTTTCATCAATTATTACACCAGGGTATTTATATGTATCAACTCTTTCAATTTGGACATTGTTTATCAACATTTTTAGATTTATATCAGCTTTATTCCTCATTTTATATGTGATAAATTTAGTTTTATCAGCATTTATAGTTAATTTGTTGCCTTTAAGCCAATTAATATATTTGTACAAATCCTCATTTATTATTCTTTCTAATTCATCTCTGCTTTTAGCACTGTAAATAAGCAATGTGCCATCCGCAAATATCTTGTAATCGGCTTTTAAATTAGCACATTGGATGTTATGGATGTAAAGCAGATACAAAGTAGGCCCGAGTACTGATCCTTGTGGAACACCTATGTTTATAGTACACTGGTTACTCAATACATCATTAACTCTTGTAGCTATTTTCCTATTTTGTAAATAAGATCTAAGAAGATCCAGAGCTGTTCCTCTTATACCGATTTCATAGAGTCTGTTTAACAGGATTCTATGATCAACTGTATCGAATGCTTTTTTTAAATCAACGAATACTGAACATACATAGTTCCCTGCATCTAATTTGCTTACTATAGAGTGTGTTGATGCTAAGACTGCCGAATCGGTTCCAATATCTTTTTGAAATCCAAATTGATTATCATCAAAACCTACTACCTTTTGAATAAAATTCTGTATTCTATTATTTATTATTTTTTCAAATATTTTTCCCAAGCAACTTGTTAAAGTAATAGGCCTGTAATTTGATACATCATTGGTTGCTCCTGATTTGTATATTGGCACAACCATACTTGATTTTAGACATTCAGGATAAATACCAGTTGTTAAAGAATAATTTATTAAGAAAGCGAGCTTGGGTGCTATAATGGTTGCCACATGCCCTAGATTTGATGCTGTTATGCCATCAACACCTGGTGAACTATTTTTTAGCAGCTTAATGATTTTTAATACTTCTATTTCATTTGTTTTTCTTAGAAAAATAGATCGTGCAGTAATTGTGTTTTTTACTGTGTATTTTTCTGCATCAATAATATTATCCGCCAACTTGTTTGCAATTTCACTAAAATACGTGTTAAAAGTATTAGCAATACCGAAATTATCACATATTTTAATGCCATTGTTATTTATTTCATTGATAACTTTACTGCAATTAGATGATCTTTTTAGCATACAGTTGTTTAGCACTTCCCACATTTTTCTATGATCAGACCCAGCTAAGTAGATTTTATTGTTAAAATAATTTTGCTTTTCTCTCTTTATTTCCTTAGTGACATTATTTTTCAATTTTTTAAATTTGGCTTGAATTTCTGAGGAGTTAGGGTTTTTCTTTGCTTGCGTGAGCAAGCACTTGGAACTTTCGAGCGAAAGATTCTTCGTCGAGTGTTCGGTCCTTACTGCGACGATGGGACCTGGAGAAGAAGATACAATGCCGAGATCTATCAGCTGTACGGTGACGTAGACCTAGTTCAAAAAATTAAGATCAAAAGGCTGCAATGGCTAGGTCACGTTGAGCGAATGGATAACAATGCTCCAGCTAAAAAGATACTCGAAGCCAAGCCAGAGGGAACACGTCGCAGAGGTCGCCCAAACCTTCGTTGGAGAGACGAGATTTCGGCAGACATCAGAAGGCTCCAAATCTCCAACTGGAGAGAATCTGCTCGGGACCAAACGAGGTGGAGAGGAACGCTACGTCAGGCCCAGGACCTTCATGGTCTGTAGCGCCACCTAAGTAAGTAAGTAGGGTTTTTCTTTAAGTTTTTAAATAATTTATTCCTTTTTTGGATGAGGTTTATTATTTCTTTCGTCATCCAATCATTTTTTTTTTCTTATTCTTATTACTTTTTTTTCAGTGGAGTTCTCTTTGGCCACTTGTAATATTTTCATGAGATTAACTACACTATCACAATTATTTGTTAAAAGTAGACTGCTAACTTGGTTTTGTATTTTTTAATATCTGTAACGATTAGTTCCTTATTGAAAATGGGCTCACGTTTTTTTATAACTTTATTTATCCTTATTTGAATGGCTTTATGGTCTAAGTTAACAACATCTTCAGTAGAAATTTTAAAATCATACTTTTCATTTTTTAGATTTGATAGAACATGATCAATAATTGTGGAAGTGCTTTCTGTAACTCTAGTAGCATTTTCCTTCCTTAAATTATTCTTTACATCTACAGCATTAGATTCTAGCATTGTTTTGTAGGATCTAGAGAGCTCCGTATCAGATAATAAATCAATGTTAGTACCGCCAACCATAACAATATTTTTATATCTATTAAAAATTGATTCTAAATGTGATATAAATGTATTATTATTTTCACTAGGACTTTTGTAACAAACCGCAAGTTTAATAAGTGGACTAGTACCGCACAATGATATAATTATAGTATTGAACTGTTCTATGACTCCTAATATTTTATATTGTATGTTTTGTTTGACATAAATAGCAGCTCCGCCTCCTCTATTTAAATTATTTGAATTAAATAAAGCTGTATACCCAGGAATATTAAAAAATATCTCCTCATCAGAGTATATCCAAGTTTCACCAATCATAATTATGTCAATACATTTTTTAATTTTTATAAATGATTCTATTTCGATAATATTTTTTCTGAGACTTCTGGCATTAAAATGCACAATATTTAAATTTGAGAGTGTATTGAACATCAAGGTTTACTAATCATATAATTTTGCCAAGTTTCTCTTGTTTTCTGCAAATATTCTCTGTATTTATTATCAATATGCCTCCTGTAATAAGCTAAGTCTTGAATTGCTTCTTTTCTAGATACTCCTGTATTGTCATGATAAATAAAATAAAGTTGAGAAAGTTCTTTGTAGTTATTTGGCAATCCATCTTGATGAATTAGTATTTTTAAACTAGTCTGAGTGACACCTTCATAGCAAATATCATCCTTGTCATGGAAATATGATAAAAACAGCCTTACATTGTTATAAATTCTGTGGTCTCTTAGTCTTGAAATTGCATAAACATTATCACCAGTATCAATTGCTTTTCTTGTTAGCCTAACAATAGGAGGGACCAATGGATCGATGTATGTTTTACTATTTCCCTGTACATTTTTTTTCAATATTTGAGCAGAGCGTTTCTCCCTTAGTCCAGTTTGAATATTTGTTATCTGGCATTTGGAGTTTGCTTGGAGAAATGCAAGTTTTATTCTTTTCTTTATCTTCATCTTTTGAAACCACGCAATCACTTTTTTTAATTTTATTTGGATTAGCTACATCAACTATAGATTCTTTCGCAGTAGTGATATTTTTATGTATTTTCTTTGTGAATGATAAAAAATTTAAAAGATTTCTATTATTTTTGGTTTTAATATTTGATGAATCTTCTTTTGGTTTGACTATTTCTTTAACAGTTTTTATTATCGTCCCTGTTGTACTAATATCAGCAATTCTATCGTTATCAGTTTTATTATTATTATTATTATCATTATTATTATTATTATTATTATTATTATTATTATAATTTTTATTATTATTATTATTATTATTAGTTTTATTTCCATTTTCTTTCATATCAAAATTATCAAGATTAGATAAGTTGTTATTTTCCGTAAAATTAGTCTTTAATTGCTAATATCCAATCATTTGTTTTTTAATACTCAGCTTTTTTTGATATACCTGACACATGACACTAAAAGTATTATGATCAACATTTAAACCACGTTTTAGCTTCTCATTCACTTTTAGACAATTTATGCATTTATTGATGTCATCCTTTTTACATTCAGCACTTTTATGCTTCTGATGACATTTGACACAAATCTCATAATTTTTACAATCCGCAGATTTATGATTAAAGCCTTTGCATTTGAAGCAGCGTAGAGCCCGTATAGCGTCCAAAACTTTGCAGCGCTCCCATCCAATTGAGACCTTTTCATTTCCAATTATCTTTGGGAAAGTATCCTTATCTATTTCTACTATGGCATTATACCTTGTATGGTTTGTTTTCCTTGCCTCATAAATTTTTATCACTTTCATCACACTATGTTCTAAGATAGGATTCTGAGCCTTTAATTTGTTTATTAATTCATCTTCTTTATAATTGACTCCCATGTGAATGATTTCCACTCTTGGTTTAGTTTCAATTGGCACTTTTATTTCATAATCTCCCATTTTTTTTTCTAACAAATTTTTTATTTTTTCACGTTCTGCTTTTGTTTCGGTTTCAATTAGTACCATACCATTTTTTCTATTTTCGACATTTTTGATTTTTAGATTTTTTGGGTCGACTTTTTTACTTAAATCCACTTTAGTTTGTTCACATTTTTGATTTTGCTTAGGTTTCACAATCAAAGGCACAACTTTTTTTATTGATGGCACAGTTTTTTTGCTGACTCTTGCATTTTTTAATATTTCGGCAAACGTTACATTTTGACCTACATTTTCATTTGTCAAATTTTTATTGCTATATGTTTGCAATTCAGTACACAGTTCATCGTTCTTGAGTATTGATGTTTTTATACTGCTATTTATTTTTTCACTTTCCATTTTGAATGCTTCTGTTAATTTATTCATTTTTTCAATTTCATATTTTTGTTCAGTTTTAATATGTTGTAACCGTTCCATATATCTCTCCTCTACCGCCTTTAGTAATCCAATTATTTCTCTTTCATTATTTTTAACAGCCCGGTCAAATTCCTCTTTGTATTCCACTAGATAATCATTGTTCTTTTTAACTGATCTTTCCATTTCTTGTAATACCAGATCAATATTTTGTATATACATTATACATTCATCACATATATATTTTAAACGTGAATTTACGTCTAAAATTCCTAGAGTTGACTGGTCCAATCCAGAACATTTAGGTTGACAGTGGTAAATTTTACCACATAATCCAGCACATCTTACAACAGTTTCTCCTCGAATTTTCACTCTGCATTTATCGCAATCCATAGTTGTTGGAACAACTATTAATATTGCTGATTTTTGCCTTTTTTTTTTTTTTCCTCAATTAATTTTAGTAATGAAAATCCAATTTCAATGTAAAAAGAAATTTATTTTCTTTTTTTTTTTTTGTGATATTTAAATATTTTTTTTTATTACTACGTCTGTACTTAATGAATGATTAAATTAAATTAAAAGCGTTAAAGGTTTTTCTTAAATTTGAAAGGGTCTCTTTAAATTGAAGACATTGTTTCTTAGTCTTAACCATTTTTGGTTAGATAATAATATTCTAGGTAAAATTCCAAATTTTGTTAGAGTTCAAAATTGATTTCCTAGAACCGGAAAAAAATGGAAGGGTGAAGACAGGAGGGGGATGAGCAGATCCATCATAAGTTTGCTAAGCAAAAATTTAGGAACCTTCCCCATTGAGGGGCTACTAGGTCTTCAAAATTAAAACTTTTATGTTCTTATAAAACAGTAACTTATTCACCAGTGTAAGTTTTTCCAAAATTAAACGTTAACATTATATTTTGCACTTATTATCAGGTTTTCTTTAGTGCATTGGGGTTATAGTCTAAGTATTTCACTATTAGTCATATAATTAATTATTAATGAAAAAACAAAATTATAATATTATCATAATATATATATTTTTATAAAAATAAATGATAAAATACTCAGTAAGAAACCATATATAATTTTGAAAATGTGCTTTTTAAAAACCCTTGGTTTTTTCCCCTCACTTGTTTACATATATATTCCATATGTGTTTTAAAGTTTAATTTATCATGAAAAACTACCCCTAGGTATTTAATTTTATTTACTCTTTTTTACTTTTTTTTTAATTTTATATTATTTTGTTTTCAATTATAATTTAGATAACTATTTATTATCATACATTTAGTCTTTTCAAAATTAAACTTTAATTTATTATTAATAAACCATTTATTTAATTTTTCTAGATCTTGGTTGATTTTTAAAATACATTCATCAATTGAACTGCCTACTACATAAAGCAAAGCATCATCGGCAAATAATGCAATATTACCAAAACTAACAACTTTTTCTATATCATTAATATACATTAAAAATTATAAAACTCCAAGTACCGTACCTTGAGGGACTCCAAGTTCTACATTTATCTTATCTGAAACCTCTCCATTTACCTTTGTTCTTTGTACTCTTTCTTCCAAATACGTTTCAAACCATCTAATTTCATTTTGATTAAATCCTCGGCGGATTGGGGCTTAGAAACATCCGCAGTAAGGAATGCTTGGGGTACGAGTCCTCTTAAATCCAACGAAAATCATGAAGCGACTGATCCAGAATGGACGGCTATCTGATCTGCGTCGGTTCCCCAAAGGGGCGGCAGTTAAAATACCTGGTAGTAGGTATAAAATACAAAACATAATGATATAAAATAATGAACACAAATAAAGATAAAAATATGGTAGGGATATCTACCAAAATGTCGGCAGAGACCACGGCTGCCGCGAGGGCTTGGCTAATTCCACAAAGGGATTAGTTAAGTCGCCAGTGGTTAAAAATGTATCTACGTTCAACGCAACCGACCCTTTTAAAAAGGGCGGTTTAGTGGGAAGATCACCACCTGTAGTTGAAAATAAAACCAGTGACAAAGTGGGAATCCAGGCTAATGTCACTAGAAATATTACGGGTTCGAAATTAATAAAATATATGTCTAACGATGAATAAACCCCTAGACGTGGGTAATACAGTAGAGAAACAGTTTCATTTAAGAATAAGTGAACTAGAGAAGATGTGTAGCGACTTAATGAGTCAGATTCACACTCTAACCGAAGAAAATAAAATGCTAAAGAAAAAGCAATTAACTAAAAGTGCAGTAGAATACTGTACAGATGAAGAAGAACTAACTCGGGAAACCGAGTGGATTGTAAAACGTACAGGGAAAAAAAGAAAAGCGGAGCACTCACCAGAAATACACAAAGAAAATAGTGTAGAAAAATTAAAGGTGATTTAACCAAAAATTTCAATTGATAAACCCATCATTACAAGGAAAAACAAACCTCCTCCGGTTATCTTAAGTAATGTTGTAGAATACCCCAAAGTTAATAAAATACTGAAAGATGTACAAATTAACTATAAAATAAATATGATGAATAACCATCAACTGAAGATTAATGTCGAAAAAGAAGGGGAATACAGAGAACTAACAAAGATTATAAATGAAGCTAATTTAGAATGGCATACTTATGAAAACAAGTTGACCAGGCCAATTAAAGTTATGGCTAGGAACTTGCATCCTTCATGCGATCCTGAAGATATAAAGCAAGAGCTTAAATGTAAGGGTTTTAAAATCATTGAAGTTGTTAACAAAAGAAAAAAATTAAAAAGAATGAGGAAGAAACTATAGTTAAACTACCTCTTTTTATGTTAACATTTGAAAATACTGAGGATATTGATAAGATTTATAAAATAGAGTTTATTCAGCATATGAGAGTGAAAATTGAAGCTCTGAAAAAAACAAATCTGATTCCTCAGTATAAAAAATGTCAAAGATATGGTCACACACAAAAATTTTGCCAGCGTCTAGCTAAATGTGTAAAATGTGCAGGGTCACATCTATCAACGAATTGTGACAAAGACAAAAAGGTTACGCCGAAGTGTGCTAACTGCCTTGAGGCACACCCTGCAAACTATAGGGGGTGCGTAGTTGCAAAAGAATTACAAAAGAGAAAAAAGAAAAGTAATACAAAACATACCAAAGAAGGTGCGTCGAATTCATCTAACCCTAAATCTAGAAGCTTAAATCCTAGCAGGGTCATCGACGGTTTATCGTATGCCCAAGTATCACAAAATACAGCAAAAGAACCTATTAGTGCAACAAAAAAGAACAATGTAGCATTAGAAAAATCAGCTGAAAAAATAATAAAACGCACTAACGTTAGGAATATAACTCATAGTACAAATAGCATTCATAAACCTAACACTAAAGCTGATAATAATAACATTTTAATGCAGATGATGCAAAATTTGTTAAATTCAATGAATGATATCTCTAAAAGAATAACTAATTTAGAAAACAATTCTAGCTAAAGCTATAGTGGTACTCCGAGAAAATTTCTAAATAATGGCCCAAAATAAAATTAGTATTGCTACATGGAACGCAAACGGCGTACTAAATAAAAAACTAGCATTAGAGCTATTTCTAAAAACTAAAAACATTGATGTGTGTCTCCTATCAGAAACTCATATGACAAGACAGTCAAAACTAAAAATAATAGGTTTCACATGTTATAATGCGACACACCCTAGTAATAAACCGCGAGGAGGTAGTGCTATTTTGGTGAAAAACTCTTTACTACATCACGAAGAGTTTAAAATAGAAACTGATGAATTTCAACTTTCAGTAATACGTGTTAAGTCCCTTAAACAGGACTTGAACATTGGGGCTTTATATTGCCCTCCTAATTACAATTTAAAGAATATGATCCTTAAAGACCTCTTGAACCGACTTGGGGATAGGTTCATCCTAGGAGGTGACTACAATGCCAAACATATCGATTGGGGTTCAAGACTTACCTCAACAAGAGGAAGAGAGCTAAGGAAAGCTATTAGAGAGTTGGGTTGCTATTTTCATTCTACAGGCGAACCAACTTATTGGCCTACTGATACAAAAAAAACTCCTGATCTACTGGATTGTTTCATAACAAAAAACATATCTCCAAATTTTATTAGCCTAGAAAATAATGAGGATTTAGACTCAGACCATTCGGCTGTCGTACTAAACCTGCATGAAAAAATTGTTAAGAAACAAAATAAACCTACACTTGTTAATAAATCAACAAACTGGTTCAACTTTAAACAAGAGATAGAAAATAATATAAATTTAAGGGTTAAAATAACAACTAAAGATGAAATAGATTTAGCAATTGAAAATCTTAATAAAATTGTCCAAAATGCTGCATGGAATAATACAAAAGAATGTAAATACATGACAGCAGGACCTAATTATCCTAGAGATATATTAAATGCGATTAAACTAAAGAGAAGAGCTAGACGAAGATGGCATGAAACACGTGACCCAGCTGATAAAACTGTGTTGAATAGAATAACGCAGAATCTTAAAAGAAGAATTCTTGAAATAAAAAACAAATCATATGAAAAATATGTTGAGAATTTATCAGCTAAAAAAGAAAAAAATTACTCTTTGTGGAAAGCAACAAAGAGTCTGAAAAAACCTGTAGTGCCAGTCCCACCAATTCGGAAAATGGATGGTAAATGGGCAAAAAATAATAAAGAAAAAGCCGAAACATTCGCAGATCACCTGGAAGAAATTTTTCGGCCCAATGAAATAGAGTCAGACCTCTACATTGAAAATGATTTCAGAAGAGAAGAAAATGCCATTGAACTAATTACTCATATAGAAATGGTTGAAGAAATTAAAGCTCTGAAGTCAAAAAAAGCACCAGGTTTCGATCTAATTACTGCAGACATTCTAAAACAACTCCCGAAAAAAGGGATGACAATGTTAACATATATAATGAATGCTATGTTAAGGTTAAATTATGTACCTAACGTTTGGAAGGTGGCAGAAATAATTATGATACTTAAGCGAGGAAAGCCTCCAAACGAAACAAAGTCTTATAGACCTATCTCTCTGTTACCAATTATGTCAAAACTCTTTGAGAAACTGTTATTAAAAAGGTTGAAACCTATAATAGAAAATAGAAAACTAATTCCAAACTATCAATTTGGTTTTAGAGAAAAACACTCTACTGTTGACCAAGTACATAGAATTACTGATATAATTGAGAAAGCTCTAGAAGAAAAACAAATATGCTCTACAATATTTCTAGACGTAGCACAAGCATTTGATAAAGTTTGGCACGAAGGCTTAATTTATAAGTTGCAGCAACTATTACCTAAAAAATATGTAGATATACTCTCATCATACTTAACTGATAGACTGTTTAGAATTAAACAGGATGAAAAGTACTCTACACTGAGAGAAATTAAAGCGGGTGTGCCTCAAGGAAGTATCTTGGGTCCAATATTATACTTGCAGTATACTAGTGACTTGCCCCAATTTCAAGAAATAACTGTAGCGACTTTTGCTGACGATGCTGCATTAATGGCAGTAGGATCAAATGTCGGCGAGGCTACAAATAAACTACAAAAAGCAAGTGATAAATTATATCTTTGGACCAAAAGATGGAAAATTAAACTAAATGAACTGAAATCAGTGCAAGTAAATTTTACAAATAAACCTATTCAAAATCCCCCAGCCGTACAATTAAATGGGGTAGATATTCCTCATGAAAACAAGGCAAAATACCTAGGAATGACATTAGATGTCAAGCTAAAATGGAAAGAACATGTCAAAAAGAAAAGAATAGAATTAGAACAAAAATATAGAGAAATGTATTTGCTCCTAGGTCGAAAATCTAAATTGCCAATAGAGTACAAAATTTTGTTATATAACCAAATAACTAAGCCTATCTGGTTGTACGGCGTACAACTTTGGGTGTGTTCCAAACGAACACATATTCAGAGAATTCAAACATTTCAAAGCAAAGTTCTATGTAACATGGTGAGTGCTCCCTGGTACGTACGAAATTCCGACTTACATAGGGATCTAGGAATTCCTATTGTTAGTGATGAAATAAAAAAATATGCCATAAAACATAAGACCCACTTAGAAGGTCACATAACCATAGAAGCGTCAAAACTTCTATTTTCAAATGTCAATAGAAGGCTTAAAAGAACTAGGCCCCTCTAACTAGCGATAAATTCAGATCACCTTAACGGAGGTCTGTAATTCCAGTAGATCATAAAAAGTTAGCGCAAAATTAATGGTTAGTCTCTAAGACTAGTTTTAATATTTTAAAACCGGGCGGGTGTTTTTAGTGTGTTAAAGTCACACATAACTGTGGTTGCGCTCAGTATCTTTCGACGATTTCCACCATCCTTACCCCAAGACAAAAAAAAAAAAAAAATTTTGATTAATGCCATATCTGCTTAGTTTATTTAATAAAATACTCCCATCTAGTGTTTCAAATGCTCGTCTTAGGTCCAAAAAAACCGCTACAATAATTTTATTATCGTCCACCGCTATAGTAATAACCATAGATTCCTTCAAACATTCCGGAAAAACTCCCGCTCTTAATGATGCATTTACCACTGATAAAACATTCTGGCCAATTAAGTCGAAATAATCGTTTATCATTTTAATATTGTAAAAATGTATATCATTTTTTTTTATTGATCGACTTTATTAATAATTTTAATTCTTCTAATTTTAACAGCTTAAATCTATTTAGTATTTACATTTTCTATTATATTTTCATACTGACTTCTTCTACACTTTCAACAAAATATCTATTAAACTTATTAGCTATTTCTGAATTAATTCCACATTTTTTATTATTAAATGTTACCTCTTTAATTTCATTTTTAGGTTTCTTTAGAACAAATTTTTTTATTGTTCTCCACATTGACTTTTGATCTACAGCATTATCAATTTTTGCCGATATTAACTTTGATTTTGCATTTTTTAGTTTATTCTTATATCTATTTCTTATTCTTTTATATTTATTCCAATCTTCACGACTATTATTAATTGCTGAAATTTTATATTGTCTTATTTTTTCGTTTTTAAGTATTTCTAAATCGTGCGAATAAAATTCTTGCTGATTATGTTTTGACCTTTTTGTAACAATAAATTTATTTACAATATTTGTGAAACATTTATTAAATAATTCGGTTTTACTATTGCAATCAAGAAAATATGTCGTCATTAGATCACTACCAATTACACTATTTCTAAATTTATTTTTGTCATACTTCAAATATTTTGTTTCTTCTGTTGTGGCTAAATTAACATTTTCATTGATATCGATTATTATAGTTTCATGGTCGCCTATTTTTAATTCATTACAACTTTAGCTCTAATATTGTATTGATCGTTTACTATCACGTAATCAATTAACGTTCGTGAGTTTTCTGTTATCCTGATGTATTCCCTAACTATTTGAAGCTATTATCATATATTGTTTCTGGTAATTTATTACGAGAACTATTTGTGTGTAGCCAATTAATATTAAAGTCACCTGCTATTATAACCTTGTTTTTGAAAGTGGATAGCTCTTCTACGTATGAATTGAAAATACTATGAAAATCATAATTTGAACTTAAGAATGCAGGCGATCTATAAAGAACAGCTAAATATAATACTGTATTTGCATCTTTTACTTTGACTACAAGCCACCAAATCTTTACACCATCGGTACTACGTTTTATAACTTCATATGACCACTGTTTTTTAATATAAATAAGTACACTTCCTGTATGCGGGAAACAGAATTTACTGCCACTGCATTATAATTATCGATGCTAATTAAATTATCACAGTCATCATCAGATAAATGGGTTTCACTTAACATTACAAAATCAAAATAGTTTTGAACTATATTTTCCTCCAATTCGTTGAAGTTATTAATAACACCTTGTACATTTAGGTAAACACATTCAATTTTATTTAATTGCTAATATATAATTTTCTTTTTTATACCCGTATGACTATATAGTCAAAGAGTATAATAAATTTGCCATTACGTTTGTGAAAAAAATCGATTTAGCTATGTATGTCCGTCCGTCCGCACGATAACTCAAAAACTAAAAGAGCTAGGATCTTGAAATTTTCGCAAATTCGTTTTTTTGCAATAGCCGTCATCGCTATTTCCAGCCATATTGGTCCATAGGTTCGGGTAGCTGCCATACAACTTCCTTTTTTATATGAGTATTTCTCTGTACCAGCTACGCGTCTGAAATTTTGGCAAAAGTAGTTTAGTTTTATGGCCAAAGTTTTTGCAAAATTTGGTTGGTCTGATGCAGTGAGTTCGAGTAGCTGTCATACAACTCCTTCTTTTATAAGAGCATTACTAATAAAGCTGGTATGTTTGAAATTTTACCAAAAGTAATTAATGTTTATAATAATAATGATATAATGTTTATATAAAGGTCATACGAGTATCCCAGAGTTGACACAGTCTACTCTACTACACTCTTCCTCGTTTGTATATTAAGTTTTGTTTGGTAAATAGGACAATCTTTACTTTTTGTATCATGGTCCACTTTAGCATTTACTAAGTTGAGTTCATCCTTCGCTCTGCAACAATTTAAACAGCCTATTGGAATTTTTTCACAAATCTTGGCTATATGCTCAATCTCCCCACATTTGTAACAACATGCTCCTATTGTACACTTATCTGCTAAGTGATTGTATCCATAACACTTATAACATCTTAGGACACTTACCATTTCGTACACTTTACACCTATTCCATTCAATATTTATTCTACCTTCTTCCATAAAATTTTTAAACGCATTTCCATCTACCTCTATTATCGAATTAAAATTATCGTTTTTTTTTCGATTTATACACTTTATGGCATTTTAATTTTTTCATTTCAAAATTATTTTGTGCTCTAATAGCTTTTTCAATTTCACCTGCATTTAATTCCTCACTCATACAAACTACTAAGATACTAGGATTATTCATATTTGTAGCTTTTACTTCATAGTTTTCACGTAAGTTTTTTTCAATTTCTAGTTTCATTTTATCAGCTGTTAGTTGGTACACACAGTTAATTGACGCAGCACCATTCTTTTTTAATTTTTGAATATTATTTATTTTTACAGCTAATGCTGAAGCATTGATTATGTTTTTTATTTCACTAATCGCTTCTTCACTATCTTGATCTCATTTTGGGTTTATAATTAATGGCATTCTTACTTGATCTGCATAAGACATTTAATTTTTATTTTTTATTTCATATTATTTTTTTTTAATTTCATGTGACATTTCAGTTTTTATACTTTTAAAGTTTTTTTCTAAATTATCAATGTTATTTTCCATTAATTCATTTACTTTCGATATATTATTCTCACTCATTTTTTTAACATTTCTCTTATCTCGCTCAAATTAATATTTATAGACTGTATTCCCTGTTCACAGCATTCATCACATGAATATTTTAAATTTTTGTTTGTATGTAAAAAATGTAACTCAGCTGTTGTGAGTTTTGAGCACTTTATATGCACAGCATTACTACATCATAATGCACAAAGCAAGAAATTCTCGCTCGTTTTAATCGGTTGTTTACAGCTGCTCTCATTGCAAATTACACTCATTTTTACTTATTTTTTTTTTTGTATATTCTGCGATCATAATAATAATTATATTGTTTTTTTTAATTCAGTTTATGTAATTCAGTGTTTTTTAAATATAATAAATTCGTTTTTTGAATTTGCACAATTTAAATTTTAAATTTTTAGATAAATTGCTTAATATTCTATTGTCTTTATATTTTTAATTATTTTTAAACAAATCTTAACAAAAAATCTCGCACGTGTTCTTTACAGTAATAATCAATTATAATTTTGAAGAATTCATATTGGTGCAAGGAAGTTGTATGGCAGCCCCCCGAAAATGAAGCCGTAACATTCTGAAACTTCATATTAGTGCCGGATTCATTATAAAACTAACCGTGTATAATTTTCATCCTCGTAGTATAATAAGTTTTGTAAAAATTCATATTAATGCAAAAAAGTTGTATGGCAGCTCCCCGAAGCCTTGGCCCGATTTTAACCAAAAACAATAGTGAGCATAGAAATTGTCTAAAAATGACTTTGTGTGAGTTTCAAAAATCTAGCCCTTTTAGTTTTTGAGTAATCGTGCTGACACACGGACGGTCGGCCGGACGGACAGATACACATAGCTAGATCGATTTACATTTCTATGCTGATTCGATAGGTACCCTTGACCCTATATCAAGCTCGTCTAGATCGATGCGTTACAAACGGAGGAACAATTTTAATATACCCGATGTCATATATGTAAGCACGGGTATAAAAAAAAGTTGTATGGCAGCTGCTCGAACCCGTGGACCAAAATAGCTGGGTTTAAAAAGTGATGACGGCTGTTGCAAAAAATGAAATTTCCGAAAATTTCAAGATCCTAGCTTTTTTAGTTTTTGAGTTATCGTGCTAAATCGATATTTTTTTCGATTCTGATCCGATCCATACACTTGAGTCTATATCTACCCCCTCCACCCCTATTTCTCTTCGTCCGAAACGTAATGGCAATGTTATAATAATGTTATAATAAAGTTTTCTTTATTAAAGATTTATAATTATTAATTATTGATTGTGCCATTTTAAAACCCGATGGCGAAGGGTAGCTGAGTCGAGTCGAAAACCAGAAAAGTTTTTTATTTTTTTTTCACTTTTACTAGAATTCGAACACCCGCCCTTCCTCATGAAAGGTCGGCACTCAACCACTGTGCCACCCAGCTGCTAATAAAAGGACCGTTTAAAATTGTAGCACAAAAAGTTCCAAATAGCACAGTAATTATAATTAATAAGGAAGTAGAATTACATACTAACAATATAATTAATTCTACTAAGTAAATAGTGGGTTCGAGTAGCTGCCGCACAACTTCTTCTTTTATATGAGCATTACACTACACCTAATAAAGCTGGGTGTCTGAAATTTTGACAAAACTAGTTTAGTTTTATGGCCAAGGTTTCTGCAAAATTTGGTTGATTACCGTAGTGGGTTCGAGTTGCTCCAATACATCTTCTTTTTTTATATAGGCACTACACTACACCTAATGAAGCTGGATGTCTGAAATTTTGCCAAAAACTATTAAGTGTAATGGCCAAAGATACTGCAAAATTTGGTTGGTATAATGCAGAGGGTTCGAGTAGCTGCCATACAACTCCTTCTTTTATATGAGCATCACACTACACCTAATGAGATTGGGTTTCTGAAATTTTGCCAAAAATAGTTTAGTGTAATAGCCAAAGTTACTGCAAAATATGGTTGGTCTACAGCAGAGAGTTCAAGTAACTGCCATGGAAATCCTTCTTTTATATGAGCACCACACTACACCTAATAAAGCTGCATGTTTGAAATTTTGCCAAAAATAATTAACCGAATAATAGAATATTTATATTACGGTCATACGGTTATCCCAGAGTTGACACACACTACTCTGCTACACTCTTCCTCGTTTATTTGTAATATTTGTCTTGTGAATGATAATGATGCATATAAATTTTGGTTGATATTTTTGGTCAATGATCTTTATGAAATAATGAACTGGGTCAGTAATGCATTCTTTTGACCCAAATAAAATTCTTTGTAACTAAGCAATAAATTTTAATAATTTATTGCTCTAGATTAAATTTGTTTGGATTTGAATAAATTCAAATTAGTATAGGAGGATCGACATTTTTCAATAGAAAGCAGAGTTAATAAAACTTCAAATATAATAACATATCTCTTATTTTAATATTTTTTATTTCTGCAGTCTATTTGAATGGAATAAAAGAAATTTTTTATAATCAATATTTAACATTTAATAATACATATTGGAACAATCATGCTAGATACATTTGCATGATTGTCTTCAATAATAATAAATATAAAAACTAGTTGGCATTCTTTGCCTGTAGATTAGCTAAGCCTTCTAGCTGTTATTAAAGAAATGAAAGAATACATTGCATCAGTCAATTAACTTGGTTAATCAATGTGTGTTAAGGCATAACTTTAAAAAGACGGAAATATTACAAGGTACATAACCTAACAATTTAAAATAATGGCATATTTGAAAACTTTTAATTATTAAGTATGTTAATGCTTTGATTAGCTTTTTATCACAAAATAAATAGATAAATTAGCAAGAATTTGTAATATTTTTGAATAGATAAAGTAATTAGAAAATGTGTTTAGTATTACAAAGTTAGTTTGATTAGCTATGTCTTGCGATAATACTAATAAGTTAGCAAAGAGACAGCAATGCATAATAAAAATTATTTTCTACATCCTTAAAGTTCTAAGCCGAAACTACTAATTTGATTTTTTTTTTGTTTTATATATATATATATAAATGGCTCTACGAAACTCTATAGTCTCCGGCAGACTTCAGATAATTACTCCATTGGTCCAGGATAGACATCTGTTCTCCATAAGACCGGCAAACCCAAATTTTGATAGTCCTGTTCTACTCCTTCTTTCCATCATAGTTTTGGTCTGCCTCTGCTACGTACACCATATGGGTTGGATTCAAAAACCATTCTCACCGGACAATTTTCTTCTCTTTTTACAACATATCCTAGCCAACGCAGTCTATGTATTTTCACTCTTCTGACTAGGTTTATATTGTCGTAGAGTGCGTACAGTTCTTGGTTATATCTATGTCTCCAATACCCATTTATATTTACAGGACCAAAGATCTTTCGTAGGATTTTCCTCTCAAATGCATCTAACAAATTTTCATCGTTTTTCGACATTGACCATGATTCTGAGCCATAAAGCAATACTGGAACAAGGGGGGTTTTGTACAGCGTTATCTTCGTTTTATAACTGATATATTTGGATTTCACTTGTTTGGTTAACCCAAAATAGCATCTGTTCGCTAGAAGAATCCTACGTTTGATTTATTGGCTGGTGTTATCGCCATCATCCGTTATCATACAACCAAGGTATATAAAATTTTTCACCACCTCAAAGTTGTAATCATCAAAAGTTATATTTTGACCAATTCGGTGGGCTAGAGCGTTATTTTTTGTTGCCACCATATATTTGGTCTTGGATTCGTTGATCCGCAAACCTATTTTCTTAGCGCTCTCTTCCAGTGTTGTGAAGGCTTGATATACTGACTCTTTTTGTTTCCCGATTAAATCTATATCGTCAGCATACGCAAGAGTTTGGGCTGTTTTGAAATAGATTGTTCCACTAGTTTCCATACCAGCATCGCGCACAACCTTTTCCAATGCAATATTAAATAAATTACAGGAAAGTGCGTCGCCTTATCTACAGCCTTTGTGAGTTTGGAAGCTGCTAGAGGTACGATTATCTATTTTAACAGCACACAATGTACAGGCCAAAGTCATTCTACATAAATTGAAGAGTTTTGGCGGAAAAACTAGCTCAGTCATGGCCTGCAGAAGCTCGTTCCTTCCGATCGTATCATATGCTGCTTTAAAATCTATGTATAGATGATGATTTGTTATGTTGAACTCGTGACACTTTTCCATAATCTGGCGCAATGTGAAGATTTGATCCGAAGTTGACTTTCCAGATCTGAAACCACACTGGTAGTTGCCGATATTTTGTTCTATGAATGGTTTCAATCTGTCACATATGATACTAGACAGAATTTTATAAGCCACATTGAGAAGACTGATACCTCGATAATTACTGCATTCTTGGCGATCTCCTTTTTTAAAATGAAACATATAATGCTAGCGTTCCACTCGGTGGCCATACTTTCATCAACCCAAATTTTCACCATTCATCAATTAATTTTCAACATTTTAAGCTTAAAAGTTTTCAAACATTAAAAGAACTGTTTCTTATACCAGCAATTTACTTTTATATTATAACAGTAACAAATTCCCAAGGTCTACCTTCAATTTTTGTTTTCTACATTTTAGGGGGCTAGTACTACTTTAAGAAAAGTATATATTGAAAAAAAATATTTTTTTTATTTTGTTTTATACTTTTTAGTTTTATTTCAATTTCTTTACACAATTATTTATATAAAATTATTAAATAAAATATTTAATTTGACAATTTACAAGCTTTTTTTTTTACCCAATTCATTAATAGTTATAATCGCTTCATCTATTAACTAATCAGTATTTATTAAAATATGCCCTCTAGTAAATTTATTAAAAATTAATTAAAATTTTATTAAAAGAAGACAAAAATATAATTAAAAATTATTGTACCTATTTGATAAAATCTCTATCTAACTATCTATCTCGTTAAACAAAATTATTTTATATTTATTAGGTATGTTTAAGACTGAATACATATTTGGACATTGTACATATATATACATATGCATGTTTGTAAATGTTTCACATGTATCGTATTACAGACATATGTATCTACCTCTAAAGTCTACACTATTAAAATCTACTTAATGTAATTTGTTTTCAAAATTGTTGCAAAATTATATTTTTCTTCAAAATTTCCAAAATCAATTCAAATATTAGTTGTCAACATTTTTTAATTACGGCTTAGAATATTATATTTAATATTTTTAGAAACTTGGTATAGGTATCTATACAAATAGTTATTCAAATTTTATTTGATATCAATTCTTATGATAATTTTCTTTGTTTGTGTATAATTTTTATGATGTTCTTTGTTTGTGGTCTTTTATAATATTTCTGCATACATATACATACATGTTCTCATAATAATATAATAATAACATGGTTGAAAATCTAATTAGAAATATTCATTTAAATATTTTTTGCTTACATATAAGATTATTTAATAATTAATCGGCTTATTTTTTCCCATACAAATATAAACATCCTTTTCCCGGGTAAACTATAAGACCAATTTTAATGAAACAACAACCAAAAAAAAGGTTTTTTTTTTGTTTTCATAGGACAATGATATTTTTTTTTTAGAATATTGCGTTTTTTTAGGTGAAAACCCGTCTTTAATTTAACGTAAATTTAAATTTAACGGTCACGCTGTTAAAAGTTAAGGCTTTGACTCTAATATTATGCGCCGACTTTCTGGGTAAAAGTAATTCATTTTCGGTTGTAACTCGCAGCTCAATCAAACTATTATATGCGCCGACTTATGTCTTTCTTTTTTATACCCGTATGACTATATAGTCAAAGGGTATAATAAATTTGCCATTACGTTTGTGACGCAGAGAAGGAGGGGGGGGTAGATATAGACTCAAGTGTATGGATCGGATCAGAATCGAAAAATAAATCGATTTAGCTATGTATGTCCGTCCGTCCGTCTGTCCGTCCGTCACCACGATAACTCAAAAACTAAAGGAGCTAGGATCTTGAAATTTTGGCAAATCCGTTTTTTTGCAATAGCCGTCATCGCTATTTAAATCCAGCCATTTTGGTCCACGGTTTCGGGTAGCTGCCATACAACTTCTTTTTTTATATGAGTATTACACTGTACCTATTACAGCTGCGTGTCTGAAATTTTGCCAAAAGTAGTTTAGTTTTATGGCCAAAGTTTCTGCAAAATTTAGTTGATCTACTGCAGTGGATTCGAGTAGCTGCCATACAACTTCTTATTTTATATGAGCATTACTCTACATCTAATGAAGCTGGGTGTCTGAAATTTTGCCAAAAATAGTTTAGTGAAATGGCCAAAGTTACTGCAAAATTTGGTTAGTCTACTGCAAAGGGTTCGAGTAGTTGCCATACAACTCCTTCTTTTATATGAGCATTACACTACACCTAATAAAGCTGGTATGTTTGAAATTTTGCCAAAAGTAAGTAATTTTCATAAAAATAATGATATAATGTTTATATAACGGTCATACGGGTATCCCAGAGTTGACACAGTCTACTCTACCACACTCTTCCTCGTTTTGTTTAGTTCAAATGTTCAATGAACAAGGAGATTGAAACTTTTTTATAATTTTTATAGTTTGTTTTGAGTTTGTTTTTGTTTGCAATTTATTATATATTTATTATTTACAATGTAAATCGTAAATTGTTGTTGCTTTTTGTTAAGTTTTTTGTAAAATTAAAAACCGACTTCTGAAATATGCAGAAACTTAAAAAAAAAACAATAATTTTTCTTAAGAAAAATGATTTGTTTCTTATGGATCAGCCAAAATCAGCATGTACGGCATTCAGTTTCTGTCAAAAAATTTTGAAATAATTAGTTATGTAAAAAAATTTACATGAAAGCATACGCGACGTGCTGTACCTCAGAGTTTTAAAATTTAAAAATTGACAAAGTGTATAAAAATACATATTGTAATTGTTTTTTCTTATGCTGCTGTGATTAAATTTTAAAAATAAAATATTTTAAAATAACATTTTTTTTCAAAAAATTTAGTTTAAAACATACAAATATTCAAATAACTTAAAAATACCTACATTACAATATGTTTGCAAAACTAAAAAAATTATCTTTCTCAAAAAAAGTTATTTGTTCCTTAGGTCCTAACCTAAATAAAAGCGTACAGCGTATAATTTCTGTCAAAAAATTGAGAAATAAATAGGTACATAAATTTACATTAGAGCAACGAAAATACGCGTAACGCAATGTACTGTATCTCGGATTTTTAAAATTTACAAATATTGACAAAATGTATAAAAATATTATTATTGATTTTTCTTATATTTCTAATATTATGTTTTAAAAATTAATATTTTTTTACAATAATTTTTATTAAAGAATATATTATATTAAAAATACCTATAATATGAAATTAAAAATATTTTTTGTAGGTACTAAATTAAAACATTCAAATAAATATTTTTGATAAATTAAATATCGTACGCGCGTATCGATTTACCGATAATGGATATGTAGACAGACGTATTGCCGTACTGCCATATAAAAATTGTACGTCGTATGTTTTGATTTCATTCTAATAATTGAAAAGTTTAGTTCACACTTTCAACATCGAATAATGTTTTTTTATAATAAATAATCTATTTTTAGTTTTGCTTTGACAAAACGAACGAATTTTATATATCAAAAAGTGTACATGAAGATTAGATAGGCGTAGTTTGTAAATGGAACGCTAATTTTTATTCAGGAGTACATAATTGTCAGATTAATCGTCATATATATATTTGACATTTTAAAACTACCTCTCATTTGAGAAGTTAATTATATTTAATAGTATTTAAATATTAATAAAGTGAAAAAATTAAGGTTTATTACTGATATAAATATAAAGAATATTTTTTAAAATGGAAGGGGGTAAGTGCTTATTGGTTATCAAATAAAAAATATGATTTAACATAACCTATTCAAGAGAATTTTAATTAAAGCCAGCTGCCAGAAATTATTTATCTACTCTGTCATATACTCTTTTACAATGGGTGAAGTAGCTGGCAATAGTTGAGAGTAGAAAAGAGTTTACTCCTCATAAAGGAATAAAAGCAATAATATTTATTTGTTTTAAGAAACTTATGAGTCATGGCTCATGACCATGTATAGAAATATAGTTTTGTCAATAAAAAACTTAGGAAATATTAAATAAATAAACTAGACAAAAAGGTATAAAGTAAACTAAGGAATTAAGAAGCATTTTTCGTATGTTTTCGGAACTTTAAATAGGCATACATTTGCAGTAAAAATTTACCTATGTAGCTATTAAATTTAAAAATGAAAAAAGGGTAGGAAAATTTATTCTTTGATTTATTGAAAAACTTTTTTTTTTGCTATAAATCTTAAGATTGAGATTTAAAAAAAGACTTCGGTCAACTTGACTATTATTTGTACTTCTGGTAGCTTCAATATAATATAATACGAAGTACTAAACTTATGAATTATGATATGTTAAATTTTGTTGTACATATTATGTATTCATAAAGTTTTTTAATTAGGATACAGAATACGTACACATATTATGTATTCATAAAGTTTTTTAATTAGGATACAGAATACGTACAACATAGTTGAAGTCGTACTAAAATGTTTAGAAAAAAGTAAAGCTTGCTATATGAAGGACAGCACTAACTCGAATTTTGGGTTCTTGACTTCAATAAATATATGTATATGTTTAGAAATATGTATTTATTAGAATAATATTTATATATATTTAGAATTTTAATTTAATTTAACTGTACCAATTTATCCTCTCTTTAAAGCGGCTTAAGCTATAGAAATAAACCTCAAAAATCGTACTTAAAAACGTTTTAATAATTAAGAAAAATTATAAATTTTTTTTAAGCAAATTTCAAGCGCAAGAATTGTTGACAACACTGTTGGCATAATTTTTATTATGTATAGTCTAATATAATTTACACAAAACGAATTTTATATGTTAACTTAAAAGCAAAAATAGCTCGAATTTCGAGCACAGGGCGATACTAATATAAGATTATTATCTTACTTATTATCTATAATTTATACATATACATATATAGCATATTAATACAAATTAATAAAATCATTTCGTAACCGTTACATTTTGTATTACACAGTTATGCTTCGATTCTAATATACACATACAGAAAAAGTAAACAAAAATTATTGAATGATAAATTTTTGTTGTTACATTTTAAAAATTTTAAGGTGAATAAGTTACGTACTTTACTTTACGGGTTCTAGGGAATTTTTTTTATTTAAGTACCTACTTGTATAAATTTTAAATTAATGAACCAAAAATGTACCCACAGATTAAAAAAAACCCTAAAAATTTTTTACATGAAACTGATCGTCTATATAATTATTTGGTCTATGGTTTTATTACTGTCAAAATCAAAGTGAAGTATTTTAAATTTTTAAAGTTACAAATTTTTAAAGAAACTATTTAAGTAAATTTATTTTATTTGTAATTTTTGTATTATTCCTGTTCAATTAAAAAACAAAACAAAAAAAATATTTTATATTTTAAGGAGGATCGAGTTCCGATCTATTTACACCCAAAACCACTTTGCTAACCACTGAACCGAACCATACAATTCTTATAAATTGATGGTCAAAATACTAATAAAAATATATCACTAACTGACAGAATGAAAAATAAACCCATAGACACAGGCAATTTCATATAAAAGTATATAATAAGTTTTTTTTATGGACGCAAGGTTTGTCCCTGTTAAACAATATGGTTTTAAATTTTTTTAACCATAGATTTGCATATTAGTATGTGTACTTAGATACAGATTATTTTAACATTGCTAACATAGTTCTATATTTAAAAATTAAGTTTATATTAATTTGTTAAATTTGTGTTTAAAAATATATTAAATTGATATAAATAACCATATTTTTTCTTAATTCATTTTTAAATTTTAAATCGAAATCTATATCAAATATTTTTAAAAGTAATTTCAATAAATAAAATTATAAGCAAAAAGGTAAAGAAAATAATTAAGTGTTTTGTGACGTGACAAAAAAATTTTGTTAACCAATTCCTTCTAATATCTGAAGGTCTAACTTTTCCCAAAATTTCAAGATCCTAGCTTGAAACGTTTAGAAAATATTTGGGACCAAATATTTTGCAAAAATTGAGTTTAGCAAAATGTTAAATTTTAGTACCGTTGGCAACCCTAAACAAATTTATAAAGTTTTTTAAAACTAGCTATTTTGAACCGTTTTCAGATTGAAAAAAAAATTAACAGAACTCTTGTTATAACAATTTAAACAAGTGATGAAAAAAAACAAGTAAAGAAACAGTCAGTCGGTGCAACCGACTTAGAAATACCCTACACCTATTTGGTTTAAATTTAAGGACATATCCATAAGTCATTTTAACACCATAAGAGCTGTTATTAATTTGATCGTAAGACATAGCTAACCAAATTAACTGTATAATACTAAAAACATTTTCTAATTACCCTATCTATTAAAAAATACTACAAATTCTTACTAATTTATCTATTTAAAAATATTAAAAAACAAACAGACTTGAAATAAATGAAAATATATTTATTCCAATTCAATTACAAAATGAAAAAATTCTAATTATTAAATTTTGTGATAAAAAGATAATCAAAGCATAATATATTTAATAATCCAAATTTTTAAAAATTGCAATTATTTTAAATGGTTAGTTTATATACCTAATAGAAAAGCTTATAAACGCAAAATATGCAATAAATGTATTTCTAAAATACAATTACAAATTTAGACCTTTTCATATAATTCATTTAAATATAAAAATAAATTTTACATAAATGCAGCAAGTACCTTTGAACATAGCTGAACCACTACAATTAAGTCTAGATTTCGGAGACACATAGGACATAGGAAATATATTCTTTGGCTTCGAAATTAAACTCGACCACAACCAATTCCCATGGTGCTTTCATTACTAGTAACCTACTGTTAAATTTCATCAAAATACCGGCATTATTTTTTGAGTTATGGTGTTTTTAAGATATATGTTTGTTAGACCTTGAACTTTTCAAGGGTTCCAGAACCCGAAATTATGGTACGATTTCGCCCATATGCAGTCCCGTCATACTTTCAATACTATTTAACCCTTGTACACAATTGGAACGCTCTATCTTAATTTTAAGTTACTAGTTTTATTAATTTCGATAATAAGCTTTTACACATTGAGGGGTCTAAGAGAGGTTCTGAACCACCACTCCAATTGATCCCAAATTAGGGGGGCACGCAAGAAATAGTAAAGAACACCCTGGGCCAAATTTGAAGCTTCTACATTTGTTTCAAGTTACTATCTTTATTAATTTCGAAAATATGCTTTAAGGTCCTAAGAACTGAGTGGCTGGTCCCCGATCCACTACTCCAATGGGGCCCAAATTTCAAAGACACTTACGAAATAGGAAGGGACACCCTGATACCAAATTTGGAGGTTCTATCTTCATTGGTTTCGGAATTATGCTCGTTTGGCCTAAATTCGATCAAAAAGTTCTAAGTTCCGAACCCATTGTCCAATCCTCACCGTACGTAATCACCGCCGTAGTTTCGCCGCCAATAACCTACAGCACAAATTTCATGAAGATAGCCTCATTAGTTGTTGAGTTATCGTGATTTTTTATATATGTTCCTTAGCCCTGACATCGATTAAAATGTCCGGAATCCGAACCGTTGGGCTGATTTCGCCCTTATATAGTCCGCGCTGTACTTATAGTACTAGTTAACCCTTGTACACAATTTGAACGGTCTATCCTAATTTTAAGTAACTATTTTTAGTAATTTCGATTATAAGCCTTTAAAACTTGGGAGGTCTGAGAGGGGTACAGAACCACCACTCCAATTGATCCCAAATTAGAGGAACACGCAAGAGATAGTAAAGAACACCCTTGTGGCAAATTGGAAGCTTCTACATTTTTTCAAGTTGTTATCTTTATTAATTTTAAAGATATGCTTTAAGGTCCTCGGAAATGTGTGGCTGGTCCCCGACCCACTACTCCAATGGGACCTCAATTCACAAGACACTTAGGAAATAGGAAAGGACACCCTGATACTAAATTTGGAGGTTCTATCTTCATTGGTTTCGGAATTATGCTCGTTTGGCCTAAATTCGATCAAAAAGTTCTAGGTTCCGAACCCATGGCCCAATCCCGACCTTACGCAATTCCCGAAGTAGTTTCATTACTAGTAACCTACAGCACAAATTTGATGAAGATAGCGTCATTAGTTGTTGAGTTATCGTGATTTTTTATATTTGTTCATTAGCCCTGAAACCGATTAAAAGGTCCAGAATCCGAACCCATGGGCCGATTTCGCCCATATGCCATCCCCGCCGTACTTTCAGTCCTAGTAACCTACAGTTAAAATTTCATCAAGATAGCTCCATTATTTTTTGAGTTATCGTGCCTACGGACGGACGGACGGACGGACGTGGCTATATCGACTAAGGCGGTCACGCTGATCACAAATATATATACTTTTCCATATCTAACTCGCTTCCTTTAGGTGGTTACAAACACCATACCAAAGGTAATATACCCCTTTACCTATTCTATAGGTGTAGGGTATAACAAGGGATTTTAAAAAAACACATTTTCAAAATAATACAGTTTTTCATACTGAGTATTTTATCGGAACCAAATATATACGTTGGTGACTAAGTTACTATTTACTTATAAAAACAGTAAATTTTCAAATTTTTAGGTCCTAATAGCCCCTCTATGGGGAAGGTTACCCAATTTCTCAAGAATCTAATCCTCACTACTCCTCTTCCCACAACTTTTTTAGGTTCTAGAATTTTACTTTTTAAGCAAAAATAGTTAAAACTGAGAGACACTTTCTTCAATTTAAAGAACCCCTTTAAAATTTAAGAAAATCTTTTAACATTTTTTTTTTTTTTTGTCTTGGGGTAAGGATGGTGGAAATCGTCGAAAGATACTGAGCGCAACCACAGTTATGTGTGACTTTAACACACTAAAAACACCCGCCCTGTTTTAAAATATTAAAACTAGTCTTAGAGACTAACCATTAATTTTGCGCTAACTTTTTATGATCTACTGGAATTACAGACCTCCGTTAAGGTGATCTGAATTTATCGCTAGTTGGAGGGGCCTAGTTCTTTTAAGCCTTCTATTGACATTTGAAAATAGTAGAAGTTTTGACGCTTCTATGTTTATGTGACCTTCTAAGTGGGTCTTATGTTTGATGGCATATTTTTTTATTTCATCGCTAACAATAGGAATTCCTAGATCCCTATGTAAGTCGGAATTTCGTACGTACCAGGGAGCACTCACCATGTTACGTAGCACTTTGCTTTGAAATGTTTGAATTCTCTGAATATGTGTTCGTTTGGCACACCCCCAAAGTTGTACGCCGTACAACCAGATAGGCTTAATTATTTGGTTATATAACAAAATTTTGTACTCTATTGGCAATTTAGATTTTCGACCTAGGAGCAAATACATTTCTCTATATTTTTGTTCTAATTCTATTCTTTTCTTTTTGACATGTTCTTTCCATTTTAGCTTGACATCTAATGTCATTCCTAGGTATTTTGCCTTGTTTTCATGAGGAATATCTACCCCATTTAATTGTACGGCTGGGAGATTTTGAATAGGTTTGTTTGTAAAATTTACTTGCACTGATTTCAGTTCATTTAGTTTAATTTTCCATCTTTTGGTCCAAAGATATAATTTATCACTTGCTTTTTGTAGTTTATTTGTAGCCTCGCTGACATTTGATCCTACTGCCATTATTGCAGTATCGTCAGCAAAAGTCGCTACAGTTATTTCTTGAAATTTGGGCAAGTCACTAGTATACTGCAAGTATAATATTGGACCCAAGATACTTCCTTGAGGCACACCCGCTTTAATTTCTCTCAGTGTAGAGTACTCTTCATCCTGTTTAATTCTAAACAGTCTATCAGTTAAGTATTATGAGAGTATATCTACATATTTTTTAGGTAATAGTTGCTGCAACTTATAAATTAAGCCTTCGTGCCAAACTTTATCAAATGCTTGTGCTACGTCTAGAAATATTGTAGAGCATATTTGTTTTTCTTCTAGAGGTTTCTCAATTATATCAGTAATTCTATGTACTTGGTCAACAGTAGAGTGTTTTTCTCTAAAACCAAATTGATAGTTTGGGATTAGTTTTCTATTTTCTATTATAGGTTTCAACCTTTTTAATAACAGTTTCTCAAAGAGTATTGACATAATTGATAACAGAGAGATAGGTCTATAAGACTTTGTTTCGTTTGGAGGCTTTCCTCGCTTAAGTATCATAATTATTTCTGCCACCTTCCAAACGTTAGGTACATAATTTAACCTTAACATAGCATTCATTATATATGTTAACATTGTCATCCCTTTTTTCGGGAGTTGTTTTAGAATGTCTGCAGTAATTAGATCGAAACCTGGTGCTTTTTTTGACTTCAGAGCTTTAATTTCTTCAACCATTTCTATATGAGTAATTAGTTCAATGTCATTTTCTTCTCTTCTGAAATCATTTTCAATGTAGAGGTCTGACTCTATTTCATTGGGCCGAAAAATTTCTTCCAGGTGATCTGCGAATGTTTCGGCTTTTTCTTTATTATTTTTTGCAAAAAGCTAAAATAGTTAAAACTGAGAGACACTTTCTTCAATTTAAAGAACCCCTTTAAAATTTAAGAAAATCTTTTAACATTTTTTTTTTTTTTTGTCTTGGGGTAAGGATGGTGGAAATCGTCGAAAGATACTGAGCGCAACCACAGTTATGTGTGACTTTAACACACTAAAAACACCCGCCGTGTTTTAAAATATTAAAACTAGTCTTAGAGACTAACCATTAATTTTGCGCTAACTTTTTATGATCTACTGGAATTACAGACCTCCGTTAAGGTGATCTGAATTTATCGCTAGTTGGAGGGGCCTAGTTCTTTTAAGCCTTCTATTGACATTTGAAAATAGTAGAAGTTTTGACGCTTCTATGTTTATGTGACCTTCTAAGTGGGTCTTATGTTTTATGGCATATTTTTTTATTTCATCGCTAACAATAGGAATTCCTAGATCCCTATGTAAGTCGGAATTTCGTACGTACCAGGGAGCACTCACCATGTTACGTAGCACTTTGCTTTGAAATGTTTGAATTCTCTGAATATGTGTTCGTTTGGCACACCCCCAAAGTTGTACGCCGTACAACCAGATAGGCTTAATTATTTGGTTATATAACAAAATTTTGTACTCTATTGGCAATTTAGATTTTCGACCTAGGAGCAAATACATTTCTCTATATTTTTGTTCTAATTCTATTCTTTTCTTTTTGACATGTTCTTTCCATTTTAGCTTGACATCTAATGTCATTCCTAGGTATTTTGCCTTGTTTTCATGAGGAATATCTACCCCATTTAATTGTACGGCTGGGGGATTTTGAATAGGTTTGTTTGTAAAATTTACTTGCACTGATTTCAGTTCATTTAGTTTAATTTTCCATCTTTTGGTCCAAAGATATAATTTATCACTTGCTTTTTGTAGTTTATTTGTAGCCTCGCTGACATTTGATCCTACTGCCATTATTGCAGTATCGTCAGCAAAAGTCGCTACAGTTATTTCTTGAAATTGGGGCTAGTCACTAGTATACTGCAAGTATAATATTGGACCCAAGATACTTCCTTGAGGCACACCCGCTTTAATTACTCTCAGTGTAGAGTACTCTTCATCCTGTTTAATTCTAAACAGTCTATCAGTTAAGTATTATGAGAGTATATCTACATATTTTTTAGGTAATAGTTGCTGCAACTTATAAATTAAGCCTTCGTGCCAAACTTTATCAAATGCTTGTGCTACGTCTAGAAATATTGTAGAGCATATTTGTTTTTCTTCTAGAGCTTTCTCAATTATATCAGTAATTCTATGTACTTGGTCAACAGTAGAGTGTTTTTCTCTAAAACCAAATTGATAGTTTGGGATTAGTTTTCTATTTTCTATTATAGGTTTCAACCTTTTTAATAACAGTTTCTCAAAGAGTATTGACATAATTGGTAACAGAGAGATAGGTCTATAAGACTTTGTTTCGTTTGGAGGCTTTCCTCGCTGAAGTATCATAATTATTTCTGCCACCTTCCAAACGTTAGGTACATAATTTAACCTTAACATAGCATTCATTATATATGTTAACATTGTCATCCCTTTTTTCGGGAGTTGTTTTAGAATGTCTGCAGTAATTAGATCGAAACCTGGTGCTTTTTTTGACTTCAGAGCTTTAATTTCTTCAACCATTTCTATATGAGTAATTAGTTCAATGTCATTTTCTTCTCTTCTGAAATCATTTTCAATGTAGAGGTCTGACTCTATTTCATTGGGCCGAAAAATTTCTTCCAGGTGATCTGCGAATGTTTCGGCTTTTTCTTTATTATTTTTTGCCCATTTACCATCCATTTTCCGAATTGGTGGGACTGGCACTACAGGTTTTTTCAGACTCTTTGTTGCTTTCCACAAAGAGTAATTTTTTTCTTTTTTAGCTGATAAATTCTCAACATATTTTTCATATGATTTGTTTTTTATTTCAAGAATTCTTCTTTTAAGATTCTGCGTTATTCTATTCAACACAGTTTTATCAGCTGAGTCACGTGTTTCGTGCCATCTTCGTCTAGCTCTTCTCTTTTGTTTAATCGCATTTAATATATCTCTAGGATAATTAGGTCCTGTTGTCATGTATTTACATTCTTTTGTATTATTCCATGCAGCATTTTGGACAATTTTATTAAGATTTTCAATTGCTAAATCTATTTCATCTTTAGTTGTTATTTTAACCCTTAAATTTATATTATTTTCTATCTCTTGTTTAAAGTTGAACCAGTTTGTTGATTTATTAACAAGTGTAGGCTTATTTTGTTTCTTAACAATTTTTTCATGCAGGTTTAGTACGACAGCCGAATGGTCTGAGTCTAAATCCTCATTATTTTCTAGGCTAATAAAATTTGGAGATATTTTTTTTGTTATGAAAAAATCCAGTAGATCAGGAGTTTTTTTTGTATCAGTAGGCCAATAAGTTGGTTCGCCTGTAGAATGTAAATAGCAATCCAACTCTCTAATAGCTTTCCTTAGCTCTCTTCCTCTTGTTGAGGTAAGTCTTGAACCCCAATCGATATGTTTGTCATTGTAGTCACCTCCTAGGATGAACCTATCCCCAAGTCGGTTCAAGAGGTCTTTAAGGATCATATTCTTTAAATTGCAATTAGGAGGGCAATATAAAGCCCCAATATTTAAATCCTGTTTAAGGGACTTAACACGTATTACTGAAAGTTGAAATTCATCAGTTTCTATTTTACACTCTTCGTGATGTAGTAAAGAGTTTTTCACCAAAATTGCACTACCTCCTCGCGGTTTATTACTAGGGTGTGTCGCATTATAACATGTGAAACCTATTATTTTTAGTTTTGACTGTCTTGTCATATGAGTTTCTGATAGGAGACACACATCAAAGTTTTTAGTTTTTAGAAATAGCTCTAATGCTAGTTTTTTATTTAGTACGCCGTTTGCGTTCCATGTAGCAATACTAATTTTATTTTGGGCCATTATTTAGAAATTTTCTCGGAGTACCACTATAGCTTTTGCTAGAATTGTTTTCTAAATTAGTTATTCTTTTAGAGATATCATTCATTGAATTTAACAAATTTTGCATCATCTGCATTAAAATGTTATTATCAGCTTTAGTGTTAGGTTTATGAATGCTATTTGTACTAGTAGTTATATTCCTAACGTTAGTGCGTTTTATTATTTTTTCAGCTGATTTTTCTAATGCTACATTGTTCTGTTTTGTTGCACTAATAGGTTCTTTTGCTGTATTTTGTGATACTTGGGCATACGATAAACCGTCGATGACCCTGCTAGGATTTAATTTTAAATCCTAGCATTTAAGCTTCTAGATTTAGGGTTAGGTGAATTCGACGCACCTTCTTTGGTATGTTTTGGATTACTTTTCTTTTTTCTCTTTTGTAATTCTTTTGCAACTACGCACCGCCTATAGTTTGCAGGGTGTGCCTCAAGGCAGTTAGCACACTTCGGCGTAACCTTTTTGTCTTTGTCACAATTCGTTGATAGATGTGACCCTGCACATTTTACACATTTAGCTAGACGCTGGCAAAATTTTTGTGTGTGACCATATCTTTGACATTTTTTACACTGAGGAATCAGATTTATTTTCTTCAGAGCTTCAATTTTCACCTTCATATGCTGAATAAACTCTATTTTATAAATCTTATCTATGTCCTCAGTATTTTCAAATGTTAACATAAAAAGAGGTAGTTTAACTATAGTTTCTTCCTCATTCTTTTTAATTTTTTTTCTTTTGTTAACAACTTCAATGATTTTAAAACAGTTGATGGTTATTCAACATATTTATTTTATAGTTAATTTGTACATCTTTCAGTATTTTATTAACTTTGGGGTATTCTACAACATTACTTAGAATAACCGGAGGAGGTTTGTTTTTCCTTGTAATGATGGGTTTATCAATTGAAATTTTTGGTTTAATCACCTTTAATTTTTCTACACTATTTTCTTTGTGTATTTCTGGTGAGTGCTTCGCTTTTCTTTTTTTCCCTGTACGTTTTACAATCCACTCGGTTTCCCGAGTTAGTTCTTCTTCATCTGTACAGTATTCTACTGCACTTTTAGTTAATTGCTTTTTCTTTAGCATTTTATTTTCTTCGTTTAGAGTGTGAATCTGACTCATTAAGTCGCTACACATCTTCTCTAGTTCACTTATTCTTAAATGAAACTGTTTCTCTACTGTAATACCCACGTCTAGGGGTTTATTCTGACCGTCATCGTTAGACATATTTTTTATTAATTTCGAACCAGTAATATTTCTAGTGACATTAGCCTGGATTCCCACTTTGTCACTGGTTTTATTTTCAACGGCAGGTGGTGATCTTCCCACTAAACCGCCCTTTTTAAAAGGGTCGGTTGCGTTGAACGTAGAAACATTTTTAACCACTGGCGACTTAACTAATCCCTTTGTGGAATTAGCCAAGTCCTCGCCGGCAGCCGTGGTCTCTGCCGACATTTTGGTAGATATCCCTACCATATTTTTATCTTTATATATGTTCATTATTTTATATTATTATATTTTGTATTTTATACCTACTACCAGGTATTTTAACTGCCGCCCCTTTGGGGAACCGACGCAGACCAGAGAGCCGTCCATTCTGGATCAATCGCTTCTGGATTTTCGTTGGATTTTAGAGGACTCGGACCCCAAGCATTCCTTACTGCGGATGTTTCCAAGCCCCAATCCGCCGGGGTATCTTTCAACATATGTTAAAATATAATGTTGGACCTTTAAATTTTGTATATTAAGGAAAAAATATTTGAACAGGTATTCAAGTTACAGGTGTTTAAAAATAACAAAATTTCAATTTTCGAGCCTTTATAGCTCCTAAATAGGGGGCTTGACAAAAAAATTTTGTTTCCCGACCTACACTAATTTTTGAGGATCTAACTTCTCCCAAAATTTCAAGACCCTAGCTTGAACCGTTTAGAAGATATGTGGGGCCAAAAATTTCGCAAAAATTTAGTTTTGCACAATGGTAAATTTTAGTACAGTATGGCAACCCTAAACTTGAAAATGTGCTAAAAAGGGCTTTTTTCAAACCTTGGGGGTTGTAGCTCCGTAACGGGATGGGCTACAGAAAAAAGTTCTTTTATGAAATTTGTTCTTTTTCAATACCTACCCGTGGTTAAAATGTTTTTCCTCCATTTCAAACGATGTAAAAGTTTTTATAAACATACGGACAAACGGAGAGACGGACGGACAGAGTAAAAGTATTTAGGCACATTTTTGCAAAATAAATCGTTATTTAATTCCTTTATGCTATTACATATATTACAAAAAATATTTCGATGATAGGTCACGCTCATCACAAATATATATACTTTTCCATATCTAGCTCGCTTGCTTTAGGTGGTTATAAAATACCTTACCAAACTTAAAATAACATTTTCCTATTTTATAGATGAAGGGTATAATAAGGATAACTCAACAATTAACGGCGCTATCTTCATGAAATTTGTGCTGTAGCTAGTAATGTGACTATGGCGGGGATTGCGAGCGGTCGAGATTGGATCATGGGTTCGGATACTGGAAGTTTTTGATCGAATTTAGGACAAACAAGCATAATCCCAAAAACAATAAGGGTAGAACCTCCAAATTTGGTATCAGTGTGCCTCTTCCTATGTGCTTAGAGTTCTTGAAATTAAGGATCAATTATAGTAATGGGTCGGGGACCATCCACACAGTTCTGAAGACCTAAAAGCATATCATTGAAATTAATAAAAAAGACAGCGTAAAATTAAGATAGAAAGCTCCAAATGTGAACAATTGTTCACTAATATTGAAAGAACGGCGTGGGTTGCATATAGGCGATATCCGACTTTAGGTTCGGATTCTGCAACTTTTTCATGGAATTTAGGCCAAACGAGCATAATTCGGGATCCAAAGACGATAGAAACTCCAAATTTGGTATCAGGGGGTCCTTTCCTATTTCCTTAGTGTCCTTGAAAATTGGAATCAATTGGAGAAGTGGGTCGGGGACTATCCACATAGTTTCGAAGATCTTAAAGCCTTTCTTCGAAAATAATATAGATAATAACTTCTAACAAATGTAGAAGCTTTAAATTTGGCACGAGGGTGTTCTTAATTTATAATCAATTGGAGTGGTGATTCAGGCAAGTCTCTTAGAACTACCAAAATTAATAAAAATTGTAACTTAAAACTAAGATAGAACGTTCCAATTGTGTATAAGGGTTAACTAGTATTGAAAGTATGAAGGGGACTGCATATGGGCGAAATCGTACCATAACTTCGGGTTTTGGAACCTTTGAAAAGTTCAAGGGCTAACAAACATATATCTTAAAAACACCATAACTCAAAACCTAATGGCGCTACTGCATGTAACATGGGAATTGGTTCGCGTTGAGTTCGGACAATGAGTTTGGATTCTAGAAGCTTTTGATCGAATTGAGGCCAAACGAGTATAATTTCGAAACCAAAGAAGATAAAACCTTATATTTGAGGCACAGGTGTTTCTTCTTATTTGTTTTGTGTACGTGAAATTTTGGATAAATTGGAAATTGGAAAAGCATATATTCAAAATTAATAAAGATAGAAACTTCAAATTTGTTACATTATTTCCTATTTCCGTTCTTATTTAACACTTTCATATTTTTAAAAGGCTAAGATTTTTACTATAACACATACTATGTATTATATTCTATAAATTAAAAATAAAATATGTTTTTAATAAACGAAGAAATTTTTTTTTTCTTTAATTTTTATTATATCATATATATAATACACAAGTGCAAGACCTTGCCAACATGTAAAAAAAAATGTACTTCAAAATTATTATAAATATACTTAACACAATAAATAATGATGCCAATACTTATACCTTTAAACTTATTATTATGAATCCGATACACAATGGACCTGTTTTGTTGTTATGCATCCCTTACACGATGTTTTCAACTTATCTGTTTATTGTTAATCAACAAAAAAAAAATTGTTAATCAACAATATCTGTTTTTTTAAAAAGAAAATCAAGGAACTTATACAATTGTAGTCCCACTAACTATAAGTCTTCTAAATATTCAGTAACACTCAAGAGAAACCAACATTTTAAAGTGATCTTCAAAAGCACCAATAAAGAGAAAATTATTTAAACCAAATATTATTAGTGTAAGTGAAAGCGAAAATATTATATAATATGATGTATTTGTAATTTTATAAACCATCGAATTTTTGAACAGCGCTATATACATTAACTTGACAGTTGCGAATTAAAAATGATTCCAGTTCCAAATTTTGACGTTTTATAAAAACACAAATCAATTATAATATGATTTTGTTGTGTTAGACCAAAAACGAACCAAATAGGAGTAAATTTAAAATTTTATTTACTTTTGCCTTATACAGAAAAAAATTTTAACATCTAGCGCTACAAGAAAAGTGCAAGTTGCAACGCACGATTATGTTTTCTATTGAAAGAATTGTATTGTGTAGCGAATTTCAACTGATGTTTAAGTGTTTACATTTTAATATAAAAAATGTTTATTTAAAAGATTTTCTGATAATTTTTGAAAGTAAAGCATTTCTTATAAAATTAAAAATATAAATTCATTAAAAAATTAAAAATATAATATTTTAAATAAAAAAATAATAAGGATAGAAATAGACTTATAGAAATGATTTTGAATATCATAGAAATTCAAAAGTCACTCAAAAAAATCAAAAGTGACTCAAAATCAAATGTCACTTAACTTTGATGCAAATTTTTCAGTACAACAATTTAACGTTTCCATTCAGTGTATTACTACTTCATTCTGAACGCGACTATTGCTAAAATTTTTTCAAAGATTTTTCACATAAAAAAAAATTGTACACAACAAATACAATATTTTCGGATTAGGTTACATGAAAAAAAACCGAGGAAGAGTGTGGTAGAGTAGACTGTGTCAACTCTGGGATACTTGTATTACCGTTATATTAACATTATAATTTCAAACATACCAGCTTTATTAGATGTAGTGTAATGCTCATATAAACTAAGAAATTTTATGGCAGCTACTCGAACCCACTGCAGTAGACCAACCAAATTTTGCAGAAATTTTGGCCGTAAAACTGAAATACTTTTGGCAAAATTTGAGACACGCAGCTGTAATAAGTACAGAGAAATGCTAATAAAAAAAATGAAGTTGTATGGCAGCTACCCGAAAATGGACCAAAATGGCTGAATTTAAATAGCGATGACGGCTATTGCGAAAAAACGAATTTGCGAAAATTTCAAGATCCTAGCTCCTTTAATTTTTGAGTCAAAAAATTTTGGAAATCAATTTTGAACTCCGCCAAAATTTGGAATTTTACCTAAAATTTTATTATCTAAGCAAAAATAGTTAAAACTAAGAGACAATTTCTTCAATTTAAAGAAACCCTTTCAAGTTTAAGAAAAACATTTAACATATGTTGAAACATAATGCTGCAGCTGCAAATTTTGTATATTTGTAAACAAAAATTTGAACAGGTTTTCAAGTTACAGGTGTTTAAAAATAGCAAAATTTAAATTTTCGAGCCCTTATAGCTCCTAAAAAGGGATGTGACAAAAAATTTTTGTTAACTGACTCCTACTAATTTCAAAAGGTCTAACTTCTCCCAAAATTTCAAGACCCTAGCTTGAACCGTTTAGAAGATATGTGGGGCCAAAAAATTTTCAAAAATTGAGTTTTGCATAATGGTAAATTTTAGTACCGTAAGGCAACCCTATACATTTGAACTTTATATTTTTGTCAAGCCCATAACAGCAGCTCTCTTTTCCCGTTCTTAGATTGAAAATACATTTAGCAGAACTCTTGTTATACTAATTTAAATATTGGGCTTTTTTGAAATTTTCGGGGGCTCTAACTTTCGGCACCTTTCAATATTAAGAAACACCTTTGACACATATTGAAATATAATTATAGATCTTTTAATTTACCATATTACTAAAAAAAAATTTTAACAGGTATTCAAGCTACAGGTGTTTGAAAATACTAAAATTTCAATACTCGAGCCCTTATAGCTCCTAAACGGGGGGCTTGATAAAAAATTTTTATTAACCAACTTCTACTAATTTCGGAGGACCTAACTTCTCTCAAAATTTCAAGACCCTAGCTTGCACCGTTTAGAAGATATGTGTGGCCGAAAATTTTGCAAAAATTGAGTTTTGCATAATTATATATTTTAGTACCGTATGGCAACCCTAAACATTTGTTCTTAATTATTTATAAAGCTTATAAAACCAGCTATCTTTTTCCGTTTTCGGATTGAAAATATACCCAACATAACTCTTGTTATAACAATTTAAAAATAGGGCTTTTTCCAAATTTGGGGGTCTGTAGCTCCGTAACTTCTACGAAATTATTTTTTTCGTAATATCTACCCGTGGTTAAAATTTCTTTTCTCTATATCAAACGGTGTAAAAGTTTTTGTAAACATACGGACAGACAGACAAACAGACAGACAGACGGACGGCGGACGGACAAAGTGAAACTATATAGGCATATTTTTACAAAATTTTTTGAAAATGTGCTAAAAAGACATTTTATCGGTGGGGTGGTTTTCCGTTGTTTATTTCAAATATTACAAAAAGCTGACTCATAAATTGAAATATTTTGAATTTTATATATATTAATATATGTATTAATTTTTTTTAATATTTTTAATAAAATACAATATCTTAATTGCAATGTTTTATCTTTAAAATGATAAACAATCAAACTACTAATACACAAATATGTTAGCGAGACTTAGCTATTTCACATCACAATTCATTTTCACACAATGTAATTCGTTCATCAATTGTATTGATAGAACAGCAACAGATATTTATTTGAAATAGAATATAGAGGCAAATATAAAAAAAATAATTAATATGAACTGAAGAGATGATATTCAGAAAAATTTTAAAGTAATAAAAGGATAAGTTTTTAGTTTCTCACTAATCAAATTTCGAATAACTTTGAGTTTAATTAAATAAAACCTTAAAAAATAAATAAATTAAGAGAATAAATTTAAAAATTATTTAAAATTTAAATAATTAATCATGGGTACTAAATTTTTGGTAAAATCATAACAGTAAATGCACTAAAGCTTAAAATCCTGAAAAGAAGTAATTGCTGCATGTGTGTAAAATTTTATTGAATTGGATAAAAAGTTGTAAATATATAATTTTGTAATTGCATTTTACAAAGCCATTTATTTCAAGTTTATTTGTTGTTTTATATTTTTAAATATTTATTTATGTCTTACGATCAAACTAATAAAAGTTTGTATGGTTTTAAAATAATACAAGCTTTTATGGTCTTATGGACTTCTCATTAAATTTGAACCAAAATATGTAGAGTTCTTTTAAGACGGTTGCAGCGCCTAACTCGTTCTTTTTTTGTTATATGAAAATATTGGTATTTAAAAAGTTAATTGTGAGACAGCTACCCGAAAATTTGGTCGGATCTTAACCAAAAATAATAGAATCGGTCTGAAAAATATTTTGTGAAAATTTCAAAACTGTAGCTCTTTTAGTCTTTGGGTTATCGTGCTGACACATGGACGAACAGACAGACACACATAGCTAGATCGATTTATTTTTCGATGCTGATCCGATACGTACCCTTGACACTATATCTAGCTCGTCTAGATCAATGCTTTACAAACGGAGGAGCAATTTTAAAATACCCGATGTAATATATGTATGCACGTGTATAATGATTTCTAATTTTTAGCATATTTTCATAAAATTTTGTAAAAATGTGCTTGTATATTTTCACTCTCTCCGTCTGTCCATCTGTTCATCTGTCCGTACGTTTACAAAAACTTTACAATTTTGAGAGAAAAGAAATTTCACGTAGGTATTGCAAAAAAAATAGTTTCATAGAAGAACTTTTTTCTCTAGCCCAACCCGTTACGAAGCTACAGCCCCCCAAAGTTAGAAAAAAAAAAGAATTCCGTTAAGTGCATTTTCAATCTAAAAGGGGCATAAAGTAGCTGTTTTATAAACTTTATTAATTTTAAAAAGGCAAATGTTTAGGATTGCCATACGATACTAAAATTTACCATTTTGCAAAATTAAATTTTTGCAAAATTTTTGGCCACACATATCTTCTAAACCGTTCAAGCTAGGGTTTGAAATTTCAGGAGAAGTTAGATCCTCAGAAATTAGTAGCAGTCGGCAAACTAGTTAGTTTGTCACGTCCCCTGCTAACAAGCTACACCTCGATAATAGAAATTTTGCTACTTTTAAACACCAGTAACTTGAATACCTGTTCAAATTTTTTTTTACAAATATACAAAATTTGAAGCTTCAGCATTATATTTCGACATATTTTGAAAGTTTTTCTTAAATTTGAAAGCAAGTTATTATTACTGAAAGTTATTCATCAGTGTATGCTTTTCCAAAATTAAACGTTTACATTGAAGTTCCAACATTATATTTCACACTTGTTAAAGGATTGCTTGAGTGCATTGGGATTATATTCTAAGTATTTATTTCACTATTAGTCATAATTAACAACATGATGATATAACTAAATTATAATATTATCATTTATTATACCCTACACCTATAGAATAGGTAAAGGGGTATATTAACTTTGGTATGGTGTTTGTAACCACCTAAAGGAAGCGAGCTAGATATGGAAAAGTATATATATTTGTGATCAGCGTGACCGCCTTAGTCGATATAGCCATGTCCGTCCGTCCGTCCGTCCGTCCGTCCGTCCGTCCGTCCGTAGGCACGATAACTCAAAAAATAATGGAGCTATCTTGATGAAATTTTAGTTGTAGGTTACTAGGACTGAAAGTACGGCGGGGATTGCATATGGGCGAAATCGGCCCATGGGTTCGGATTCTGGACCTTTTAATCGGTTTCAGGGCTAACGAACAAATATAAAAAATCACGATAACTCAACAACTAATGACGCTATCTTCATCAAATTTGTGCTGTAGGTTACTAGTAATGAAACTATTTCGGGAATTGCGTAAGGTCGGGATTGGACCATGGGTTCGGAACCTAGAACTTTTTGATCGAATTTAGGCCAAACGAGCATAATTCCGAAACCAATAAAGATAGAACCTCCAAATCTAGTATCAGGGTGTCCCTTCCTATTTCCTAAGTGTCTTGTGAATTTGGGTCCCATTGGAGTAGTGGGTCGGGGACCAGCCACACATTTCCGAAGACCTTAAAGCATATCTTTAAAATTAATAAAGATAACAACTTGAAAAAATGTAGAAGCTTCCAATTTGCCACAAGGGTGTTCTTTACTATCTCTTGCGTGTTCGCCTAATTTGGGATCAATTGGAGTGGTGGTTCTGTACCCCTCTCAGACCTCCCAAGTTTTAAAGGCTTATAATCGAAATTACTAAAAATAGTTACTTAAAATTAGGATAGACCGTTCAAATTGTGTACAAGGGTTAACTAGTACTATAAGTACAGCGCGGACTATATAAGGGCGAAATCAGCCCAACGGTTCGGATTTCGGACCTTTTAATCGATGTCAGGGCTAAGGAACATATATAAAAAATCACGATAACTCAACAACTAATGAGGCTATCTTCATGAAATTTGTGCTGTAGGTTATTGGCAGCGAAACTACGGCGGTGATTACGTACGGTGAGGGTTGGACAATGGGTTCGGAACTTAGAACTTTTTGATCGAATTTAGGCCAAACGAGCATAATTCCGAAACCAATTAAGATAGAACCTCCAAATTTGGTATCAGGGTGTCCCTTCCTATTTCGTAAGTGTCTTTGAAATTTGGGCCCCATTGGAGTAGTGGATCGGGGACCAGCCACTCAGTTCTTAGGCCCTTAAAGCATATTTTCGAAATTAATAAAGATAGTAACTTGAAACAAATGTAGAAGCTTCCAATTTACCACAAGGGTGTCCTTTACTATTTCTTGCGTGCCCCCCTAATTTGGGATCAATTGGAGTGGTGGTTCAGAACCTCTCTTAGACCCCCCAATGTGTAAAAGCTTATCATCGAAATTAATAAAACTAGTAACTTAAAATTAAGATAGAGCGTTCCAATTGTGTACAAGGGTTAACTAGTATTGAAAGTATGACGGGACTGCATATGGGCGAAATCGTACCATAATTTCGGGTCCTGGAACCCTTGAAAAGTTCAAGGACTAACAAACATATATCTTACAAACACCATAACTCAAAAAATAATGCCGGTATTTTGATGAAATTTAACAGTAGGTTACTAGTAATGAAAGTACCATGGGAATTGGTTGTGGTCGAGTTTAATTTCGAAGCCAAAGAATATATTTCCTATGTCCTATGTGTCTCCGAAATCTAGACTTAATTGTAGTGGTTCAGCTATGTTCAAAGGTACTTGCTGCATTTATGTAAAATTTATTTTTATATTTAAATGAATTATATGAAAAGGTGTAAATTTTTAATTGTATTTTAGAAATACATTTATTGCATATTTTGCGTTTATAAGCTTTTCTATTAGGTATATAAACTAACCATTTAAAATAATTGAAATTTTTAAAAATTCGGATTATTAAATATATTATGCTTTGATTATCTTTTTATCACAAAATTTAATAATTAGAATTTTTTCATTTTGTAATTGAATTGGAATAAATATATTTTCATTTATTTCAAGCTTGTTTGTTTTTTAATATTTTTAAATAGATAAATTAGTAAGAATTTGTAGTATTTTTTAATAGATTGGGTAATTAGAAAATGTTTTTAGTATTATACAGTTAATTTGGTTAGCTATGTCTTACGATCAAATTAATAACAGCTTCTATGGTGTTAAAATAACTTATGGATATGTCCTTAAATTTGAACCAAATAGGTGTAGGGTATTTCTAAGTCGGTTGCACCGACTGACTGTTTCTTTACTTGTTTTTATATATATTTTTCTAAAAATAAATGATAAAATACTCAGTAAGAAACCCTATATAATTTTAAAAATGTGCTTTTTAAAACCCTTGGGTTTTTTCATCACTTGTTTCATAATATAGATGCATGATTTAATTTTCAAATTAAAATTTTCACTAAAATATTTTGTACTTCTATTTAAAATTTGGATGATGGCATTCCTAAAGTTATTTATCGACATATCTCCAAAACTATTGGTCCCACAGAAATGGTTATAACTTCGCCGACCCCGCAGTATCACAACCTTTAAAACAAACTATGACTTATGTCAATCCGGCTTATATTTTCGGCGCAATCTCAATATAAAAAATCACTTACGAAATTATATATATAGATTATTTTATAGATTGATAAATTTTTTTTAAAAGAAAACATACATACAATGTACAAAACTGAATTGTAATTCCAAATACAGTTGAAAAAAAAACACACGCATGCGTAAAAATGTATTATGTAAACATTATTAAGCCAGACTAAATAAAATTTAATAAAGAAACAAAAAAACAATCTTAATTAATTTGCAAGATATGCTTTAGGGATTTCGGGGTTGCGATGTTGTGTTCTCCAAACCACTACTTTAATTGGTCTCAAATTTCAAGGATAATAAGGAAAAATAAGGAAGGTTCAATCTAAACCATAAGCAGTCTCCATAGTACTTTCGTTACTGGTGCCCTAGAATTGAAATTTCAACAAAATAGCGTGATTAGTTTTTATTTGATTTATCGTGTTTTTTGGATGAATGCTCGTTTGCCCTTGAATCAATCAAAAGTTCCAGAACCTGAACACATGGTGCGATTTAATCCATATCTTAGATTTATGCATGAAAGTTCTGGTTTGCTTTTATTACGTTCCTAAAAAATGACACTTCACTTCTAAAATTTTTTTTTTATTAATGACTAATTTTTTTTTTTTTAATTTTTATTTTATCATATAATTAATTTTATAACTAAATGTATTATATGAAAAGTTCTAAATTTGTCATTGTATTTTAAAAATACTTTAATTGCTTATTTTGACCAACCGTCGGGTCGACATGGGTTAACAAATTCCAAATCTGTTAATAGTGTCAACTCAATTCTCACAGGGGAGCACGTATACAAAATTTGAAGAAAATCGGCCAAACCGTTTTTAATTTAGAGTTAAGTATTGAAAAAACCTATAAAAAGCTGTTTGGCCCCAATGGGTTAATGCAACTCAATAAAAATTTTTTGTGGGCTTTCTTTTTAGTCAAAGCTGAATTTCGAAAAATCGGACAAAATTTGGACCCAAAATTTTTTTTGACCACCCGTCGGCCCGACATGGGTAAACAAATTTCAAAACTGTTAAAAGTGTCAACTCAATTCTCAAGGAGCATCACGTATACAAAATTGGAAGTTGATTGGTCAAACCGCTTCGAATTTAGAGTAAAGTATTGAAAAGACCTATAAAAAGCTGTTGGGCCAATGGGTTAATGGAACTCAACAAAATTTTTTTTGGTGCTTTCTTTTAAACCAAAAGAGAATTTCGTAAAATCGGACAAAATTTGGACCCAAAATTTTTTTTGACCACCCGTCGGCCCGACATGGGTTAACAAATTTCAAAACTGTTAATAGTGTCAACTCTATTCTCAAAGAGTATCACGTAAAAGTCAAAGTTTGAGGTCAAACTGTTTTCATTTTAGAACAAAGAAGTTTAAATACTTGCACCACAGCCCCAACTTGACGGTCCGTTAGAGCAAAATTTTTGAGCCACGATTTCTTTCCGTACCCAAAAACCTCTATATACAAATTTTCATGAAAATCGGCTGGGCAGTTTAGGAGTCTATTCGCTACATACAAACAAACAAACAAACAAATAAACAAACTTTCGCTTTTATATATATATAGATAATTATAAAGTCCCTTCAAATTCAGAATCTAGAATATACAAAATATATGCACATTCTGGAAAAAGAGACTACCCTGATTTTAAATCCATTTCTAAAAATAGTTAGGAGGTACGCATTTGTGATGGAATTTTTTGTTTATGACATGATAGCAAATTTCTGTCTTTAAAATGAAAAATAAATTATTATTAATATGCGATATGGGGTGTATTGTCTCACTTCCAGTGACATTAAATTAATAAATAATGATTAAACATTAAATTAATAATTAATATAAAACTTAAAAAATAAGAAATTACTGATATAAAAATAAATAAAAATAAGTAGGTATTTTAAATTTGTTTTATAGGATTTTCCGATAAAATGAAATAATTTTTAAATTGAATAAGACTGTTTATACCCGTATGACTATATAGTCAAAGGGTATAATAAATTTGCCATTACGTTTGTGACGCAGAGAAGGAGGGGGGGTAGATATAGACTCAAGTGTATGGATCGGATCAGAATTGAAAAATAAATCGATTTAGCTATGTATGTCCGTCCGTCCGTCTGTCCGTCTGTCCGTCTGTCCGTCTGTCCGTCTGTCCGTCCGTCTGTCCGTCCGCACGATAACTCAAAAACTAAAGGAGCTAGGATCTTGAAATTTTCGCAAATTCGTTTTTTTGCAATAGCCGTCATCGCTATTTAAATCCAGCCATTTTGGTCCATGGGTTCGGGTAGCTGCCATACAACTTCTTTTTTTATATGAGCATTACTCTGTACCTATTACAGCTGCGTGTCTGAAATTTTGGCAGAAGTAGTTTAGTTTTATGGCCAAAGTTTCTGCAAAATTTGGTTGGTTTTGTGGAGTGGGTTCGAGTAGCTGCCATACAACTTCTTATTTTATATGAGCATTACTCTCCACCTAATGAAGCTGGGTGTCTGAATTTTTGCCAACAATTGTTTAGTGTAATGGCCAAAGTTTCTGCAAAATTTAGTTGGTCTACTGCAGAGGGTTCGAATAGCTGCCATACAACTCCTTATTTTATATGAGCATTACTCTCTACCTAACGAAGCTGGGTGTCTGAAGTTTTGCCAAAAATTGTTTAGTGTAATGGCCAAAGTTTCTGCAAAATTTGGTTGGTCTACGACAGAGGGTTCGAGTAGCTGCCATACAACTCTTTATTTTATATGAGTATTCCACTACACTTAACAAAGCCAAAAGTAATTAACCGGATGATATAATGTATATGTTACGGTCATACGGGTATCCCAGAGTTGACACAGTCTACTCTACTATACTCTTCCTCGTTTTCATATGAATTAAACTATTTTCCAACTGAATGAAACTAATTTTCAATTGAAGGAAACCATTTTCCAATAGAATCAAATCTTTTTCAAAATAAATAAATCCTTTTAAAATTAATGAAACCTTTTTTAGAGTAAACGGAACTAAAAAAAATTCAAATAAAAAAAAATTTTGGGGAAGTAAAAGAACTAGGAAGAACACGTTGGAACACATTTTAAGTTTCTATCTTTATTTATTTGGAAGATATACATGTTAGAGATGTGTGGAAGGTACCCGAACCCCCCAAATTGATCCCATATCAGGAACACAAGAACAATATAGAGAAAATCCCTTATATCAAATTTAAAAGTTCTATCCTTATTGGTTTTTGAGAAATACTCGTTTAGGCTTGGTTTGATAAAAAGCTTCCAGTATCCGAACCAATGATTCGATTTCACCTTTTTTCAAACCACACCATTCTTTTGTCACTATTAGTAATCCTTAATATGAGTTTTATCAAAATACCATAATTATTTTTGAGTATAGTGTTTACGACCGAAGAACAGACATCGCTAAATCGACTGAGAAGGTGACGATTAGCAAAAAAATATATATACTTTTCTTTAACTAAGTTGTTTTCTTTTAGTGGTTACAAACACCGTACAAAAGTTAATATACCCCAATACTTATTTTAAAAATAGGGTATAATAATAATTAAAATTAGAGTGACCATTATATTTTATTTAAATATTTGAATGAATATTTATAATTTAATTAAAGCAGAATGACCATTTTCTTGCACTCTATTCAAAATATATTTATATGAATGTTTACAAATTTCATACATGCATTGACATCTAATTTTCTTGGCTGTGTAATATGTTTCAAGATCTGAATATTGGAAATGGTTATTTTATGATTTTCCATCAACATATGCTCCAATACTTTTGAGCGAAAATTATTTTTATTAAAATATATATTGTTTTTAGAAGTTTTGGTTGGCTCTGGTTTATGTTCTTTGAAACATGTTTCTAAAGGTTTTTTAGTTTTTTAGCAACACGAACAAGATACCATATTTTTCCAATTTATTTATATAATCTTTTGCACATCCAAGCTTCCTGTTCAATTGATTAAATCTACGACTACCTACTAAATAAATATTGTATATTCTAAATCTACACTTTTTAAAGACTTTTTTTGTTTTTAATTTTAATTTTATCATATAATTAATTTTATAACTAAATGAATTATATGAAAAGTTCTAAATTTGTCATTGTATTTTAGAAATACTTTAATTGCATATTTTGCATTTATAAGCTTCTCCCATAAAATTATATATGTACATATACTAAGAATTTAAATTAATTTTAATTTTGAAAAAGTTAAATTGTTAAATATGGTGATAAGAAGCTAATAAAGGCATTAATGGTTTTAATTAACATTAAAAATCATCAAATTATATAACCCTCAAAAATTATCTTTTTGAACCGCCCATCTTAGTTTTTTTGTTTTTTGTTTTTAACAATCACAGTTATTTGCGGGAGCTCTAAACACTTGTAACAACAAAACACGAGTATACAAATGCAACAATAAATACAACTATTTATTGCATTTAAAAACGAATTATGAACAAACGAAGGAAAATTGTACTTGGGTCAATGCGTAATCTTAAGAATTTTAATCTGCTTTGATAAATAGATAACAGAAAGGTGATAGATAACAGAAGGGTTAAGCTTTTTTAATATTACAAAATGTTTTTAAGTACGGTTTTACTTTATCAGTCATTCAAAGATGAAGTTTTATATGTAAATCGCGTGGATTATGTCCTTTTAAAAATGTTACAAATGGTAGTGGAACGGTCGAGAACAACAGAAACCAATTAGGAGCAATGGAAGGTAACACTGAAATTTATTCGCGTATCTATTCGGTAATTACTTCGGTAAAAGAGAGCTGCTTTAATGGGCTTTACATAAATATATCGCTTAAATGCATAGAGTTGCCATACGGTACTAAATTAATCATTATGTGAAACTCAATTTTCGCAAATTTTTATGTGCATATTCTGCTAGGACTACTAGGACTTAAATATTAAATCCTTTATTTACCAATCAGTGACTTATTCACATTTTTTCCAAAATAAAACGTTAACATCGAAGCTCCAATATTATATTCCGCACTGTGATTATTGTGCATTGTGATTATTATGTTAAGTATTGATTTCATAATTAAAAATGAATTTATGAAATAAAGAAATTATAATATTTTCATTTATTTTTATAAAAATGTATTATTTATTTTTATATATTTCTTATAAAAAAAAATGATAAAACACTATTATGAAACACTATATAATTTTAAAAATGCACTCTGTTGATTTTTAATTTAAATAAATCTAATTTCGACGAAGTTTGTAGATTATATGTGTTTTCGTTAATGTACAATCATTTTTAGCCGAGTGTTATTCTTTAAGTATTTAAGATACATGTAATCTCACTTTCAAAACTTAAGTATTCAACATCTGTTATTTGCGAAATATCTGCTATTTGTGATATCTTGTTCCACACCAACCTCAAAACTAACAAAAACTGAATTGAAGTTTTAAGCAAACGATTACATATTACTTGCAAATTGGAGGATATAGAGCCATAAAATTTTATTTTGTCTAGGTAACGTACAACGATCTCGTAACTTTTTTAAATATACTCGAAATCGTGAATAATTATTCTTGTTGACATTTTTACAAAGAAGGAAACGTAAATATTCAAATTCTCTATGGATATGGACTAAGGATTATGACGAACAAATATGCTACCAAAAAATTTATTTTTGGCATCCTATATCTTTTTTTATCTTCTCGCGCATATATCATTTGCATGCAGTGCTTTAGAAGAGCTATAACCGGAAGTGAAATTTTAAATAGCAATTTTAAGAGAAAAATTCTTTATACTTATTAAAACTAAAATCCATGAGAATTATTTGAGTGAAATATGAACTATATATAGAAGGATTTTTTCAGAGCTTTTACAAAACAAAATAAACAATCAATATAAAAAAGCTTTACAAAACTTTTTTAAACAAATTACTTTGTATTTCTTTATTTCGATAAAAATTTTTGAGATTATTAAAATAACGGTAGTTTCAATAAAGGTTTCATAGAGTTGAGAGAGCGTCATCAGTAAATGTTATTAAATAGTTTCACTAAAACCGGTTTTTCCTTAATTTAATTTAATGGCAATTTTCGATTTTAATAAATATTAGTGGAAACGATGATTTGATAAAACTAAACATAATTTTTTATGGAGTTTGGATAAAACTAATGGACTATGTGATTTGTTTGAAGGTATATACAATTTAAATATAACCAGCACGATAAATTTTATAACGAGTCAATATTAAATTTATATTAAAGTGTAAAAGTTGAAAATAAAAAACAAATAATAATTATTAGCATAAAGATTAATTTATATTATTAAAGGAAATACATATTTAGCTGCATAAATTATAAATAAAAAGAACTAAAAATGTATAAAAAATTAATAATTTTCATATCCATCAAAATAATATTTTATAATATGATTTGTGTTAAATTATCATCAGCATCAGATACAAATACAATCCCTTCAAAAGAAACATTAAATTGCGGTGCTACTGTAAATATAATTAAAGACTGTTTTAAAAATCCCTTACTACCAGAAGAATTTGAGCTTTTACGAACAACGAAAATCCCGTTAAATGAAGAGGAAATATCAACAAAATGCACGTAAGATATAACGTTTTTTTATTTTTTTTTGTATTTCGTCAAATGTTATTTTTTTATCCAACCTAATATAGAAAGAAGTAAATTTGTTTGGTTATTTGCCCAGGATTCACGTGAAAACCACTTTTCTGATTGCCGCCCAATTTTACTATTTATAAATAAATAAATTTTACAATAATTTTGGAAGCCCGGAGAGTGATATAGATTATGTCAATAGGTTCTAGCTGCAGATTTGTTTTAAGCTTTTTCGTTTTTTGGATGTCGAACTCCTCGAACTGCTCCTCTCAACAAATGGCATTTATTGTATAAAGATGGTTGAAAAAAATAAATCCATTTCGATCCGGTGGGATTCTAAAAAATTGTTTGCTTCCGATATTTGTCTAATCCTACTGGGTGATTTAGCAATATAAATAATGTCCTTAAATTATTGGGACATATCATCCAAATAATTTTTTGTTATTTTTTGATCTTATGACTCACCAAAATGAGACAAAACGCCATAATTTAAGATTTTATGACCTACCTACATCCTGTTCTATCAGATGCTTATTTTTATAAACAAACACTTGATATCATATCATGAACAAACAAGACTTAAGCGGATATTACGAGGGGTATTAGGAAGGAACCAGATTATACATATAGATATTAAGCGTATGTATATTCTCTATATTTTAGCCAGTTCCGTGCTAATGCGAATACTCAGAATCGCGGCAGGAAGTGCATGCCAACTGCGAGCGGACTGTTTGCAAATTACGGACAAGATATAATACTTAATGCACAATGTATTATTATATAACACATTTTAAATTCGGAGAAATTTTTATAGTTTGTTACGAAATCAGAGTTATGAATTTTTCCCAGGAAATGTACTTAACCTTAATTTTGTAACCGACTATAAAATCCCTTTCAATTCAGAATCTCATACAGAATACTATTTAAATATTATTAATTAATAGCTAATACCCGGTGCGCGTTGCTGCGCCTCTCAATGGAGGTTTAATTGAAGTTGATGTTACTGCAAAAAGTTAACACAAAAATTACACACGGTTTACACATGTAAATTTTAAAATGTATGAAAGCAATCTTTTTAAAACGATTTTTCTAGGATTATTCTAGTAATTTTTGAAACTTTCTGTAATTCAAAGCAATACAAACTACTTTACAAAATTTGACGTAATTTACGTTGTCTGTTAAAAGAGTTAATGCCATTCGCAGAACGGAACACATATACAAAATTTGAAGAAAATCGGTTAAACCGTTTCTAAGAGTAAAGTAACCAAAAAACTTTATAAAAAGCTGTTGGGCCGCAATGGGTTAATGGAACTCAACAAAGTTTTTTTGAGGCTTCCTTTTTTGCCAAGGCTAATCGCAAATTTTGACAATATTAGCTTCCAAAATTATTTTGACCGACATGGGTTAACAAATTCCAAATCTGTTAATAGTGTCAACTCAATTCTCACAGGGGAGCACGTATACAAAATTTGAAGAAAATCGGTCAAACCGTTTTTAATTTAGAGTTAAGTATTGAAAAAACCTATAAAAAGCTGTTTGGCCCCAATGGGTTAATGCAACTCAATAAAAATTTTTTGTGGGCTTTCTTTTTAGCCAAAGCTGAATTTCGAAAAATCGGACAAAATTTGGACCCAAAATTTTTTTTGACCACCCGTCGGCCCGACATGGGTTAACAAATTTCAAAACTGTTAATAGTGTCAACTCCATTCTCAAAGAGTATCACTTAAAAGTCAAAGTTTGAGGTCAAACCGTTTTCATTTTAGAACAAAGAAGTTTAAATACTTGCACCACAGCCCCAACTTGACGGTCCGTTAGAGCAAAATTTTTGAGCCACGATTTCTTTCCGTACCCAAAAACCTCTATATACAAATTTTCATGAAAATCGGCTGGGCTGTTTAGGAGTCTATTCGCTACATACAAACAAACAAACAAACAAATAAACAAACTTTCGCTTTTATATATATATAGATAATTAATTATAAAGTCCCTTCCAATTCAGAATCTAGAATATACAAAATATATGCACATTCTGGAAAAAGAGACTACCCTGATTTTAAATCCATTTCTAAAAATAGTTAGGAGGTACGCATTTGTGATGGAATTTTTTGTTTATGACATGATAGCAAATTTCTGTTTTTAAAATGAAAAATAAATTATTATTAATATGCGATATGGGGTGTATTGTCTCACTTCCAGTGACATTAAATTAATAAATAATGATTAAACATTAAATTAATAATTAAATATTAACTTAAATGTTTGGTGGGTACTCAGATCCTAAAGATTTTTGTGGTGATGTAACACATAGCTATACTACCACAAAAATAATCACTGGGATATATTGCCCTTCAGTTTTAGGTGAGCCATTAAATTACGTTTAGAACCATTAAATATCGTTTTATGTGTCTGACAGTCGGATACATTCCCCCAACAATAATTGGGCTATATATCAATCCTCTGGTAGGAAAAATTGCCCACGTCGCCGAGTATTTTGATTAATTTTCCGAAAATCATTTATTTTTACAAATTCGAGTATCTCGTCTAAAACATGTAGACTTCTTCAGCACATGTCTATGGCACAATTATAAAATTTGTAATTTATTAAAACAAAAAATTACTGTAGTTTTATAATAATATAATTAAAATAAAAAAATCTATAATAAAAATTTTAAAAAAAGATAAGATTCAAAATTTAAGAACAAATGTTTATGAGAAAATGTATTCAAAAATATAAAACTTAAAAAATAAGAAATTACTGATATAAAAATAAATAAAAATAAGTAGGTATTTTAAATTTTTTTATAGGATTTTCCGATAAAATGAAATAATTTTTCAATTGAATGAGACTGTTTTTCGTATGAATTAAACTATTTTCCAACTGAATGAAACTAATTTTCAACTGAAGGAAACCATTTTCCAATAGAATCTAATCTTTTTCAAAATAAATAAATCCTTTTAAATCAAATCCTTTTTTATCAAAATACCATAATTATTTTTGAGTATAGTGTTTACGACCGAAGGACAGACATCGCTAAATCGACTGAGAAGGTGACGATTAGCAAAAAAATATATATACTTTTCTTTAACTAAGTTGTTTTCTTTTAGTGGTTACAAACACCGTACAAAAGTTAATATACCCCAATACTTATTTTAAAGATAGGGTATAATAATAAATAAAATTAGAGTGACCATTATATTTTATTTAAATATTTGAATGAATATTTATAATTTAATTAAAGCAGAATGACCATTTTCTTGCACTCTATTCAAAATATTTTTATGTGAATGTTTACAAATTTCATACATACATTGACATCTAATTTTCTTGGTTATGTAATATGTTTCAAGATCTGGATATTGGAAATGGTTATTTAATGATTTTCCATCAACATATGCTCCAATACTTTTGAGCGAAAATTATTTTTATTAAAATATATATTGTTTTTAGAAGTTTTGGTTGGCTCTGGTTTATGTTCTTTGAAACATGTTTCTAAAGGTTTTTTAGTTTTTTAGCAACACGAACAAGATACCATATTTTTCCAATTTATTTATATAATCTTTTGCACATCCAAGCTTCCTGTTCAATTGATTAAATCTACGACTACCTACTAAATAAATATTGTATATTCTAAATCTACGCTTTTTAAAGTCAAGTTTGACTGTTATTTCAATTTTATGATTTCGGTTGTTTTTCAAAAAAATAAAATATGTTTATTTTTTTCTAAACTCAACTTTGATTGCTATTCCAAACTTTGTATGAAACATTTAAATCTCTTATTTCTACTTGCGTTGTTTTTCTTTATTTATTAAAATTTAAATTTGATGCTAAACTGTAGTTTGTTCGTTATTTCAAATTTAATTTAGAAACAGTATTTAAATACAATTTGGTTGTTATTCTAAATATTTTTTCTCCATAAAAAATTTCTTAACTCAAGTTTGGTTGATTTTATGTTGAAATTTGCTAATTTATCAAAAATTTATAGAAAATAATTGGTTTTCTAAGACTTTAATCAGAATAATAATATAATGTAATACTACTAGCAGATTTAACCGGCGTTGCCCGGGAGTGTGCAAATTGTAAAAAAGTAAGTTTTGGCCAATTTGTTTTAAAATACTGCATTGGTTTAAAAGAAAGCCTCAAAAAAATATTTGTGGTGTTCCGTTAACCTCTATTAAAAGACTTGAAATTTGTTAACCCTTGCCTGCCGACAATTTTCCAAAAAAAAATTTTGGAAGGATATAACGTCCAATTTTGCAAAATATTACTTAGTCAAAGTCTCAAAAACAGGTTTGTTGAGTTGCGGTAATCCATTGCGGCACAGCAGCTTTTTACAGATTTTTTCGTTACTTTAATCTAAAGCAGAAACGCTTCGACAAATTGGTTTTAAATTTTTTATGCGTACATTAATATACTTGTCATTCCTACGATTCGTGAAAAAAATTTTATAAGTAAATTACGTCTAATTTTTGAAAGTATGTCAGATTTCATTGAATTAGGGGAATGTTTAAAAAAAAATTTTGTCGTGTTCTTTTAACCGATTGCGAAACAGAAACTTTAAAAAACAGTTTTCAAAACAGTTTGAACGATTATCTCTAATTTTTCTATTCGTGGTGCTTCTGACAAATTGGGGCTCTTTGACGATATAGTTGTGGTTTTCCGGCGAATAATATTAACTGAATTTAAAATTTTTTTTTTATTATTATTTGTATATGAAAAGTTTCAAGTGAAATTTGATAAATTTGTTGAAAAAGTGTTAGAATAATCCTAAAAAAATAGTTTTAAAAAAATGTCTTTATTACATTTTACATTTTTACACCATGTGTAATTTTTGTGTTACCTTTTTAATAACAGCAACTTAAATTAAAACTCCATTGAGAGGCGGGGCAACGTGCACAGAGTAATAGCTAGTTTACATATAATACTATAGGTCAAAAGGGTATACTAAATTTGCCAATAATTGCATTACACTATGTCAATAGTAGTTTACTTGAATTGCCAACGTTTGAATAAAATTTTGTCGATGGTTTAGCAAAAGTTAAAAAATCAGCTTTTCAACTTTTATTTTGTTTTGTACTTACCTGAAAGTTCTACTACGCTCTTCCTTGTTTTTTTAAGATTTCATGAGAGAAATGTAGGCTTCTTTTTTGGAAAACCTGTTTTAAAATACTATGTATTTAAGCATAATTTCAGTGTAAAATTTAAACTGCAATTTTACATTGAAATCTATTTTTAAAAAACAACAATTGCAAAGTAGATAAAAAATAAAGACTTACGAATAAATAGAGAAAAGGAAAATGTTACGTTATTTAAATTTGAAGATTATATTATTCGGATTCTTTATAAGCTTTATTTTTTTTATTATTAATATTATCTCATTTAGCTTTTGCACTATTTGAGACTATTTAAAGAGAGCAAAAAAGTTAGTCTAATTAATTAAGTCAGCATTTGGAATAAAGGTTAACTTGCGTTAATACCCAAAATTTTAAAATTTCATTCAATCTTTGTGCAAAACGCCAAATTAACCCTGTGGGTTTTTATAACTAAAATGCTGATACAAAATTTTCAATGAAATTTATAGAAAACTTCATTGCGCTCTCGTGCCCAAACGAGTTAACCGAACTCAACAAAAATTTGTGTCAGGCTCTCTCTTTTCGACTATCCTGTAAAATTGGACACAAATCGGAAACACAGAATTTTTTGGAACCCCGTCAGGCCGAAATGGGTTAATTTATTCCAACCAAATTTATACAACTAATTCCGGTTACTAAGAGGAACATTTGTGCAAAATTTCAAGTCAATCAGTCAAACCTTTTTGACTGGATATCAAAAACATTGAAAAAGCTTCGTTGCGCCAGAACGGATTAAACGAACCAAACAAAAATTTGTGTCAGCCTCTCTTTTTGAATGGGAAATCAACCTGCAAAATGGGACACAAATCGGAAACACAAAATTTTTTGGAAGCTCGCCAGGTCAAAATGGGTTAATTCATTCCAACTAAATGTATGCAACTAATTCTGATTGCCAAGAGGAATATTTATGCAAATTTTCAAGTCAATCGGTCAAACCATTTTGACTCGACGTATATAAAAATGTGACATAGCCTATTGACATTATATTGACATGTGACATTATATTAGTACATATATATTTAGTATTTTCAAATAAAAACGAGGAGGAGTCTAGTAGAGTAGACTGTGTCAACTCTGGGATACCCGTATGATCGTAATATAAACATTATACCATCCGGTTAATTACTTTTGGCAAAATTTCAAACACACAGCTTTATTTGGTGTAGTGTAATATTCATATAAAAGAAGGAGTTTTATTGCAGCTACTCGAACCCTCTGTAGTAGACCAACAAAATTTTTATGTAACTTTGGCCATTACACTAAATTATTTTTCGTAAAATTTTAGACACCCAGTACTTAATAAGTACAGATTAATACTCATATAAAAAATAAGTTATATGGCAGGTACTCGAACCCGTGGACCAAAATGGCTGGATTTAAATATCGATGACAGCTGTTGCATAAAAACGAATATGTATATTTCTATTCTATTTGAATATTTCTATTTCTAAATGGCAGGGGGTCGGGGCCTTTATTTTTTGATTTATCGTGCGGATAGACGGACAGAAAACGTTCGGACGAACGGACGGACATAGCCAAATCTGTTTATTTTTCGATTCTGATCCGATCTATACACTTAAGTCTATATCTACCCCCCGTCCTTCGCTGCGTCAAAATGAATGGCAAAATTAGTATACCCTTTTGACTAATAGTCATACGGGTATAAAGATCATTAGAACGGGATAAGTTTTTGTGGTAAATTTATTTTTAAATTTATATGAAATTGACAAAGAGCTATTGTTTTATAGTTTTTTAGATTTATTTTATCATCAAGATAGTAAAATAATATAAACATGCCGTAGTTATGTAGGCACATCATATTTATAATTGAAATAAAATTATTTTGCATTCTTCTACGAAAAAACAAACAGAAAAATAGTTTTTACATTCAATCGATGCACAATTTTGTTTTATAAATCCAAAACAAAATTCTTTTATGAAAGTTTTTAGATTTGATTTATTTTTGTATTTGTCAGTTTTAGTACTAATGTGTACTTATAGTTGACTTTTACAAATTGAATTAAACTTTGTTGACAAAAGTAAAAATCGCTATTATGTAAAATGTACTCAAGAACTTGAATTTTAACCTGAGATATTTATCTCAATTTTACTTTAAGCAAAGGAAAATTAAATAAATATGTTAAATAATATTTTGTAAAATTGCTTTTACATAAATTTTTGTAAAGTTATGTATATATTTAATTTTTAAAAAGTTATAAAAATTATAAAATTTAGTATTTTAAATAAAATTATTTGTACTTTATTTAAAATAAAACTCTTTTTTTTTAAACTTGACATGTATCTTCATTAAACCATAAAGAAATCATTTACATAGAGTATTCATCTAGCTAGAACAAGAAATGTTAGTCAATTTTGTTGATTTTAAATCACCCCAATATCGTATTTGAAATCACCCTATTATGGTAAAAACATGACCGTATTTTTGGTATACATAGTAAAATGAAATTGATATTATTTCTTTGCTTTATTTTTATACCCTACACCTATAGAATACGTAAAAGGGTATATTAACTTTGGTATGGTGTTTGTAACCACCTAAAGGAAGCGAGCTAGATATGGAAAAGTATATATATTTGTGATCAGCGTGACCGCCTTAGTCGATATAGCCATGTCCGTCCGTCCGTCCGTAGGCACGATAACTCAAAAAATAATGGAGCTATCTTGATGAAATTTTAACTGTAGGTTACTAGGACTGAAAGTACGGCGGGGATTGCATATGGGCAAAATCGGCCCATGGGTTCGGATTCTGGACCTTTTAATCGATCGAAGGGCTAACGAACATATATAAAAAATCACGATAACTCAACAACTAATGACGCTATCTTCATAAAATTTCTGCTGTAGGTTACTAGTAATGAAACTACTTCGAGGACTGCGTAAGTTCGGGATTGGATCATGCGTTCGGAACCTAGAACTTTTTGATCGAATTTAGGCCAAACAAGCATAATTCCGAAACTAATAAAGATAGAACCTCCAAATTTGGTATCAGGGTGTCCCTTCCTATTTCCTAAGTGTCTTTGAAATTTGGGCCCCATTGGAGTTGGGGGTCGGGGACCAGCCACACATTTCCGAAGACCTTAAAGCATATCTTTAAAATTAATAAAGATTGCAACTTCAAAAAAATTTAGAAGCTTCAAATTTGGCACAAGGGTGTTCTTTACTATTTCCTGCTTGTCCTTCTTATTTTGGATCAATTGGAGTGGTGGTTCAGTACCTCTCTTAGACCCCCCAATGTGTAAAAGCTTATCATCTTAATTAATAAAATTAGTAACTTAAAATTAAGATAACACGTTCCATTTGTTTACAAGAATTAACTAGTATTGAAAGTATGACGGGGACTGCATATGTGCGAAATCGTACCATGGTTCCGGGTTCTGAAACCCTTGAAAAATTCAAGGGCTAACAAACATCTATCTTAAAAACACCAAAAAAACTCAAAAAATAATGCCGCTATTTTGATGAAATTTAAACTCTAGGTTACTAGTACCTAATGAATGTACCATGGGAATTGCTTCTGGTCGAGTTTAACTGCGAAGCCAAAGAATATATTGCCTATTTCCTATGTGTCCCCGAAATTTGGACTTAATTGTAGTGGTTCAGCTATGTTTAAAGGTACTTGCTGCATTTATGTAAAATTTATTTTTATATTTAAATGAATTATATGAAAAGGTCTAAATTTGTAATTTTATTTTAGAAATTCATTTATTGCATACTTTGCGTTTATAAGCATTTCTATTAGGTATATAAACTAACCATTTAAAATAATTGAAATTTTGAAAAATGCTTTGATTACCTTTTTATCACAAAATTTAATAATTAGAATTTTTTCATTTTGTAATTGAATTGGAATAAATATATTTTCATTTATTTCAAGTTTTTTTGTTTTTTAATATTTTTAAATAGATAAATGAGTAAGAATTTGTAATATTTTTTAATAGATAGTGTTAGCTATGTCTAACGATCAATTTAATAACAGCTTTTATGGTGTTAAAACAACTTATGGATATGTCCTTAAATTTTAACCAAATAGGTGTAGGGTATTTCTAAGTCGGTTGCACCGAGTGATTGTTTCTTTATTTGTTTTATTTGTATGTTAATCGATGTATGTATGTACATTTGTGTATTTTGTATATATGTATTTCTTTATACAATTTGGACGATTTCTTTTTTTTAGAATACAGAGAATCTTTGAAAATAAATAATAATTATTTAAGCACTAAATGCTATTCTAAAAAAAATGTAAGAAACTTGAATGTACTGTTTAAAAATTTTTAAACTACCTCGTCAGATGAAAAAAGCTGTTTTTGCAGGCATTGTTTGAAATTTTGGAGAAGTGCAGATTTTTATTTAAAAAAGGTATTCGACAGTTCTAAAAAGGTTAGCTTTCTTTAAGAAACAAAATTTAATTTAAGAAAAAAAATTTATTTAATTAAAAAAAACAAAATAAAAAGTTAAGGAAAAAATTAAGAAAAGAAAAACAAAATTTATCTTTATGTAGCAATTATAATAGGCAGTTTCAATTGCGTAACGAAGCCAAACAATTTTTAAAAATGAATTTTAAAAGTGTAAGTAAATGGTCCGAAGATGAAAAAATTTAGCAATAAATATTCTTTTTAATTCACCAAAAGGGTTATAAATTTTTGAGAAATGGACTAAAGCTTAATTTACGCCATTTTAGTTCCCTCAATAGATGAATCCCCATCAAACATTTAAATGTAGGTCTTAACGACAAAAATATAAATGAGTTGGGCATTATATTCTCAGAAACAGATTTAATTGGAAGGTTGGCTGTATTGGTATTCGATGAAATAGCCATAGCCATAATATACATATATATATTTTATAATGTGTATTTACATACTTAAAGGGTTTTTTATGCCGAATGGAATATCAATTTTAAAAGCTTATTTATATACTTTTGCATAATATATTGTATCCGGCTTTTTCCCTTTTAGAATTCTAAATTAAATAATAAAATAATAAAACAAATTTTCAATAAGATAAACAAGAAATTTTAATTATATTTTTTTAGTTGTATATTATTATTAAAAAAATTTGACATATCTATTTTTTTTATTACATGCTACAGCGTTTCTGTAGCATTTTTTTTATTACATGCTACATGCTACAGAACAAAAAAATAAAAAAAACTAAAAATTAAAATAAAAAAACTAAAATACGATAAAGTTGATTTTACGAAATAAAAAAACTTGTCGAACTTTTTTGTTCTACGTAAATACATGTATATACATGGACGCCGGCAGGATTTTGTGTAAGGTGGTGCATGTGAAAATTATTATTGATTTCACCAAATGTTCTCCATACATATTGCGAATTTATCTTTCAGCCATCTTTGTTTAACATTGTTTTAGCCTTCAAAAAAATTAAATTTTGATTTCAGGAAATACCCGTTACAAAACAATATTTTGAATTTATGAAAAAAATCATCTTAGTAGGCTGATGCACAGAACTTTTGAGAATCAACTTTTACTTTCATTAAATTTGCAGACACATCAAATTCAGTTGTTTTGCTTTTTATATGTATAAAAAAGTTGTGTAAAAATTTGAGCTATTTTTAGTGTCCTGTAGTGCATTTTACGAAATTAAAATACCATTATTCTAAATACTACAGAAGTATAAAGTTGAAAAGGTTCTACAGTTTTTATAAGGTAAGTAATATATATGCCTTTTTAAGCTCTATTTATTTCCTAATTTAAGCTGTGGTTTCTATACAAACAAAATTAAGCCCAATGAGTGATATACGGAATTTTTTAATCAAGAATAAAAAACGTAAAGTGGACGAGAATGAAGGGAATCCCCTTGCATCTGCTCCTGCTTCGTCATCATTAGTAATGTTATCGATTACCAGAACGAGTTTAGAAGAACTTGTATTAAGTGATCTAGATATTGCTGTATATATAAAAAAGGATATGAATGACGAAATCCGATATAAACTTTTAAAAACACAATGGATACCAAGTGTAGAATATAATTTTAAGAAGGATGTTGACAGTGCAGCAAAACGAGCATTTCGACTGGAATGGTTAATTTTGTATCCATGGTTATCGTACTCCGCTGCCGAAAAAGGACCGTTTTTTCGGATTTGTGTGTTATTTAGACCTGTAGCGCATTGCAGTTTATTAGGTGCTTTTATTGTTAAACCATGCATCCAATATAACAAATTTAATAAATTGGCAAAATCTCATGCATGCACCTAGTGGCACTGTGAAGCAATAATGAAATCAGAAAATTTTATCAGTGTAATGACAGGAAAACAAGTAAGTGTGCACCAAAGCTTAAATAATGCTTACGACAAACCAATTCAAGAAACAGAGTAAAACTATGCGATCCATTATAGCTTTGATCAGGTTTTATGCTAGAAATGATTTGCCTCTTCGTGGTAAAACAGATCAAGGATCTGTATTTACAGAGTTACTTCATTTCCGAGTAAGTTCTCGAGATACAATTTTGCAGCAGCATTTGGAATCCGGGGCTAAAAATTCGTTATATATATCCCATCAATCAAATGAAATTTTTGAAGCTTTGGAGAATGTACTGCGGGAGAAAATTATTAAAGAAATTAAAGAAGCGCAAGTTTTCTCTATTCTAGCTGATGAAACAGCAGATATAGGAGGAATAGAACAGATGTCTATTGGATTTCGCTACTTACATCAAGATCAGAACAATATTTTCAAACTTCATGAAGAATTTATGGGATTTTCTTCTCTCTCTGAATTAGGTGCCCAAGCTTTATCTAAGGTAATTACAAGATTTCGGTTTAGATCTGAACCTCTTGGCTGGGCAAGGATACGATGGCTGTGTTACCATGTCCGGACATATAAGTGGTGTTCAAAAAATAATAGGGGATTTGTATCTAAAAGCTATGTTTTTCCATTGTGCAAATCATAGATTAAATCTTATAATAAATGACACAAACGCAGTAATTGAAATCAGAAACACGGTAGGAACTATAAAAGAAATTATAAAATTCTTCCGGAATTCTACTTTAAGAAGAAATATGGGTTCAAATATTCCTTTACTCTGTGAAACTCGCTGTACAGCCAAACATAAGGCAATACGTACTTTTAAACTTAATTTTATAGAGATAATGAATGGTTTGGATAAGTTGTCCACAAGTATGACCTGCCAAACAAGACAAAAGGCACACCATCTTTACGTTGCAGCAACTAGCAGTAATTTTGTTGTAGCTCTGCACATAATTGCTATCTATTCATCTATACTAGAACCCGTCACTAATCAGTTGCAGGGAACTCAATTTAATCTGCAATCTCTAAATGAAAAAATTGGCGACCTAGTAAAGATTTTAAACTGTCATAGAGAAAATCCAGAAGAAGCCAAAAGTTTTTATCCATCAGTTTTCCAAGCTATTAAAATTGGCCTCACACTTCCTATAACACCATGTACGGTGGAAAGCTCGTTTAGCACATTGAGAAGAGTGAAGACTTGGACAAGATCAACTATGTGCGAACAACGATTGTCGGGCTTATGTATGATGAGTCTCCATAACAAAAGAACTGTTGATAATGAAGATTTTATAACCGAAGTAATTTGAAAGTTCGCAGAGAAGCCGCGTAGGTTACAATTATTTTTTAATAAAGATTAAGAATAAAGAAAAATTATATTGTTTTATTTTTATTGCTTAAAAAAGTAAAAAGATAAAATTTTTTTCAACCAAAGGTGGTGCAACTGCCGGCGCCCTTGTGTATATAATTACTTTATGATTAAACTGAAGAAGACTTCAAGATTTGCATTAATTGAACCTAAAGTAATGTTTATTAATAAGTAAATTCTTTTTTTGTAGAGCGGCAAAATTTTTTAAAATAATGTGTAATATATACCTACTTGTTTTTGTTTAATAATTCGAATTTCATTATCACAAACAAACTTATTACCAAAAATAACTCTAAATTAACATCAGTTAAAAATTATTGTATTTTATTTTCAAAAATATTAAAATATTATATTTCCTTTTTTTTACTTTTATTAACATTTTCGGAAATAATAAAAATTTTAAACGTTTAGAGTTACCCTTATAATTTTCAAATAAAGTAAAACCTCCTGTGCAAAAGTTTCATACATTTGAAAATGGTTTCATTATCTTTGTAAAAGGTTTCGTTTAGTTTAAAAATGCTATATATAAAACTTTTAAACATTAATAATTTTATTTGACATTTGGTTAAAAAATCGGGAGAGAAATTAAATGAAATATCAATATACAAAAATAGCGAACATGCGCAAATATTACCTAATTATTATATTATATTAACTTGCCTGTGTTTATGGGTCTATTTTTCATTCTGTCACTTAGTGATATATTTATATTAGACATTTGACCATAAATTTGTGAGAATTGTATGGTTCAGGGGTTAGCAAAGTGGCTTCGGGTGTAAATAGATGTGGGGTCGATACTCCTTAAAAGGTAAAAAATAAGAAAAATTACAAATAAAATTAATATATATGGATAGTTTCTTTAAAAATTTGTAACTTTAAAAACTAAAATACTTACTTCACTTTGATAAAATAAAACCATAGACCAAATATTTATAAGTCGATCAGTTTCATATTAAAAATTTTTAGAGTTTTTTTTTAAGTCAGTTTGTACATTTTTGGTTCATTACTTTAAAATTTATACAAGTAGGTACTTAAATAAAAAAAAAAATTTAGATTGAAATTAAAAAAATATTTCACTATGAAACGAATTTAAACCCACGATCACAACATTTTATAAAATACGAAACATACGAATAGTAAAATACGTAACTTATTCACCTTCAAATTTTTAAAATGTAACAACAAAAATTTATCAGTCATTTGTTTTTGTTTACTCTTTCTGTATGTGTATATTAGAATCGAAGCATAATCTGCGTCATACAAAATGTAACGGTTACGAAATGATGTTATTGATTTGTATTAATATGTAATATATGTATATGTATAAATTATAGTATAATGTGTCTAAATGTAAGTTTACTTGTATATTGTAAGATAAAAATCTTATCTAATATATAAAGGAGAAAATTTGTTTATTTGTTTGTCCAGGATTCACGTGAAAACCACCGGCCCGATTGTCACAAAATTTTAAAGGAATAATTCTGAGAGCCCGGGACGTGACATAGGTTATGTCACATTTTTATAATTCAACAGGTTGCGGCTCCAGAGCCGTTTTAAGCTTTTTCGTTTTTTGGACGTCGAGTCAAAACGGTTTTACCGATTGAGCAACCGGAATTAGTTGTATAAATTTGGTTGGAATAAATTAACCCATTTCGGCCTGGTGGGCTTCCAAAAAATTTTCTGTTTCGGATTTGTTTCCAATTTGACAGGGTAATTTTGCAGTCGATAAGAGAGGCTGACACAAATTTTTGTTGAGTTCGGTTAACCCGTTTGGGCACGAGGGCGCAAAGAAACTTTTTCAATATTTTTGATGTCGAGTCAAAACGGTTCGACCAATTGACTTGAAATTTTGAACAAATTTTCCTCTAAGCAACCGGAATTTGTTGTATAAATTTGGTTGGAATACATTAACCCATTTCGGCCTGGCGGGCTTCGAAAAAATTTTGTGTTTCCGATTTGTGTTCAATTTTACAGGTTGACTTTGCAGTCTAAAAGAGAGGCTGCAAAAAGTTTTAGTTAAGTTCGACTAACCCGTTTTCCACGACGACACCATGAAGTTTTCTATAAATTTTATTTGCTTCAACGATTAAAAGAATTTTATTGAAAATTTTGTACCAGCATTTTAATTAAAACCCACAGGGTTAATTTGGTTTTGACCTTTTTGCGCGTTTTGAACAAAGATTCAATGAAATTTTCAAATTTTTGGTATGGACGCAAGTTAATTTTATTCCAAAAGCTCACTTAATTAATAAGACTAATTTTTTTCCTTAAATAATTTCAAATAGTTAAAAGCTATATGAGATAATATTAATAATAATAAAAATTAAGTTAATAAAGAAGCAGAATAAAAATATCTTTTAAATTAAATAACATAACATTTTCCTGCACCACATTTTTTCGTAAGTCCTTGTTTTTTAGATACTTTGCTGCTGTTGTTTTTTAAAAATAGATTTCAGTGTGAAATTGCAGTTTTCTTCAAATGAAATCCAAAAATCAAAAAATTCAATTTCGTATATATAATGCTTAAATACATAGTATTTTAAAACAGTTTTTCCAAAAAATAAACCTACATTTCTCTCATGAAATCATAAAAAAACGAGGAAGCGCGTAGTAGAACTTTCAGGTAAGTACTTAACCAAATATAAGTTGAACAGCAGATTTTTAAACCTTTTCTAAACAATCGACTTTGTTTTGTTCAAACGTTGGCAATTCAAGAAAACTACTATTGACATAGTATAATGACATAATGGCAAATTTAGTATACCCTTTTGACCTATAGTCAATTTAATTCAGTTAACATTATTCGCCGGAAACCTACCATCCTCAACTCTATCGTCAAGGAACACCAAATTGTCAAGAAACACAATTTATAGAAAAATTAGAGATAATCGTTCAAACTGTTTTTTAAAGTTTTTGTTTCGCAATCTGTTAAAAGAACTCGACAAAACATTTTTTTAAGTATTCCCCTAATTCAAAGAAGTTGTACCTATTTTAAAGAAATTGAACGTAATTTACTTAAAAATTTTTTTTTGAACAATCGTCGGGTCGGCACGGGTTGATAAAATTCCAAGTCTGTTAGTAAAGTGAACTTCATTTTCAAAGAGGAGCACATAAACAAAATTTGAAGTTAATCAGTTAAATCATTTCTAATATATAGCAAAGCAACAAAAAAACCTATAAAAAGCTGTTGGGCCACAATGGGTTAACGGAACTCCACAAATATATTTTTGTGGCTTCATTTATAAGCAAAGTAGTGTTTCAAAATATTGGCTAAACTTGCTTTTTTACAATGTGCAACTTTCCGGGCAACGCTGGGTAAATCTGCTAGTATATTCATAAGCGAGTGCGTATTTTGTTTTTGGTGTATATGTAAATGTACGCAAACAATATTTAAGTGAATATTTTTTATTAATGACATTAATATTTTAGATTTTCAACCATGTATATATGTAAGTTAACGAAAAGAAATTTTAATTCTTTTAAAAAAAAGTTTATTTGAACAAAGTTAGCTTAAGACTAACTTATTACAATGAAATTTACTTAATTTATACATTTAATTTTGCTTAATTGACAATTTTATTAATAAATGACAAAAACAATTTATATTTAATAAGTTTTGGTGAGAAATTGATTTGGTTTTTATTCCCATGTAAATTTTGTTGCATCAACATTTTTGGTGTTTTCCCGGATTTAAATTTTCGTTTTTAAACTCGAAAATTTTTTTATATATTTTAGAAAAATTTATTTTTAATATTTTTCACTTTTTACTAATTTTTTACTGATTAGTTTTATCGCGAAAACTTTTGCTCGGGCGCCAGTTAACGAAAAGAAATTTTAATTCTTTTAAAAAAAAGTTTATTTGAACAAAGTTAGCTTAAGACTAACTTATTACAATGAAATTTACTTAATTTATACATTTAATTTTGCTTAATTGACAATTTTATTAATAAATGACAAAAATAATTTATATTTAATAAGTTTTGGTGAGAAATTGATTTGGCTTTTATTCCCATGTAAATTTTGTTGCATCAACATTTTTGGTGTGAAACATGTTTGAACTTGAATATGAATTAGAAATGCGTGTGTTGTAATTTGATATGTTAACTGTTATTTTACTGTTAGCTGTAATATGAGACTGTGATAACTTGTATGCAGAAATATTATTAAAGATCATAAACAAAGAACTAGGTATAAATCGTTTTATTATTCGTTATAAAAATTATCATAAGAATTACTATCAAAAAAAATTTGAATACCTATTTGTATAGATACCTACCTATTACAAGTTTCTTTAAAAATGAAAACATATATTCTAAGCCATAATTAAAACATTTACAAACATACATATATATGTACAATGTGCAACAATGTATTCAGACTTAAAGATACCTAATAAATATAAAACAATTTTGTTGAACAAACTAAATAGTTAGATAAAGATTTTATCAAGTAGGTATAATGCTTTTTAATGATATTTTTGTCTCCTGTTAATAAAATTTAATTTAATCATAATATTTAATCGGCTTATTTTTTCCCATACAAATATAAAAATCCTTTTTCAGGGCCAACTATTAGACCAATTTTAATGAAACAATAACCAAAAGAAGTGTTTTTTTGGTTTTCATATTACGATGATAGTTTTTTTTTAAATATTGGGTTTTTTCAGGTGAAAACCCGTCTTAAGTTTAACGAAAATTTCAATTTAACGGTCAGGCGGTTCAAAGTTGTGGCTTATGACTCTAATATTATGCGCCGACTTTCTGTGTAAATGTAATTCATTTTCGGTTGTGACTCACAGCTCATTAATTTAAACTATTATAAAACTATTATTATCTTTCTTTTTTTTGTTTTGTTCAAATGTTCAATGAACAGGAGATTAAAATCTTTTTAGATTTTGTTTTGCTTTTTTTTTTATTTTAACAAGTGAATGAGAATTAAAATTCTTGTGAAAAAAAATGAGTTTTGTTCGAAATGAAAGTTATACATTTGGTTAATACAATAGTTTTCATTTATAACGAAGTCGGTTTTACCAATATCATGTTTACAACGACAGAAAAGTAAAAAAGTAGATAAATTTACACGAAAGCATGCGCGACGTACTGTACCTCGGATTTTCAAATTTAAAAATTGACAAAGCAGATAAAAATATTCTCTTTTCTTATGTTGCTACGATTAAGTTATAAAAATAAAATATTTGAAAGTACGTATAAAATGTTTACAAAAACAAAAAAAAATAATCTTCCTTAAAAAAAAATTATTTGTTCCTTAGAATGAACGCGTACGGCCTATAAATCCTATAATTTCTGTCAAAAAATTTAGAAATAAGTAGGTATATGAATTTACATGAGAACAACCAAATTACGGGTTACGCGATGTTTTGTATATCGGACTTTTATACCCTACACCTATAGAATAGGTAAAAGGGTATATTAACTTTGGTATGGTGTTTGTAACCACCTAAAGGAAGCGAGCTAGATATGGAAAAATATATATATTTGTGATCAGCGTGACCGCCTTAGTCGATATAGCCATGTCCGTCCGTCCGTCCGTAGGCACGATAACTCAAAAAATAATGGAGCTATCTTGATGAAATTTTAACTGTAGGTTACTAGGACTGAAAGTACGGCGGGGATTGCATATGAGCAAAATCGGCCCATGGGTTCGGATTCTGGACCTTTTAATCGATCGAAGGGCTAACGAACATATATAAAAAATCACGATAACTCAACAACTAATGACGCTATCTTCATAAAATTTCTGCTGTAGGTTACTAGTAATGAAACTACTTCGAGGACTGCGTAAGTTCGGGATTGGATCATGCGTTCGGAACCTAGAACTTTTTGATCGAATTTAGGCCAAACAAGCATAATTCCGAAACTAATAAAGATAGAACCTCCAAATTTGGTATCAGGGTGTCCCTTCCTATTTCCTAAGTGTCTTTGAAATTTGGGCCCCATTGGAGTTGGGGGTCGGGGACCAGCCACACATTTCCGAAGACCTTAAAGCATATCTTTAAAATTAATAAAGATAGCAACTTGAAAAAATGTAGAAGCTTCATATTTTGTGTTCTTTACTATCTCTTGCATGCCCCCCTAATTTGGGATCAATTGGAGTGGTGGTTCAGTACCCCTTTAGACCTCCAAAGTTTTAAAAGCTTATACTCGAAATTACTAAAAATAGTAAATTAAAATTAAGATAGAACGTTCAAATTTTAGTACTTAAAGTAAAGCGCGGACTGTATAAAACCGAAATCAGACCAAAGGTTCGGATTCTGGACCTTTTAATCGGTTTCAGGGCTAACGAACATATGTAAAAAATCACGATAACTCAACAACTAATGACGCTATCTTCATGAAATTTGTGTTGTAGGTTATTGGTAATGAAACTACGGCGGCAATTGCGCACGGTGAGGTTAGGACAATGGGTTCGGAACTTAGAACTTTTTGATCGAATTTAGGCCAAACTAGCATAATTCCGTAACCAATGAAGATAGAACGTCCAAATTTGGTATCAGAGTGTCGATTGCGATTTACTTAGTCTCCTTGAAATTTGAGCCCAATTGGAGTAGTGGGTGGGGACCAGCCACTCAGTTCCGAGGACCTTAAAGCATATTTTTGCAATTAATAAAGATAATAACTTGAAACAAAAGTAGAAGCTTCAAATTTAACACATGGATGTTCTTTACTATTTCCTGCGTGTCCCTTTAATTTTGGATCAATTGGAGTGGTGGTTCTAACTTCTCTTAGACCCACCAATGTGTAAAAGCTTATCATCGAAATTAATAAAACTAGTAACTTAAAATTAAGATAACACGTTCCAATTGTGTACAAGAGTTAACTAGTATTGTAAGTATGACAGGGACTGCGTATGGGCGACTTCGTACCATGGTTCCGGGTTCTGAAACCCTTGCAAAGTTCAAGGGTTAACAAACATATATCTTAAAACACCATAACTCAAAAAATAATGCCGCTATTTTGATGAAATTTAAACTCTAGGTTACTAGTAATGAAAGTACCATGGGAATTGGTCCTGGTCGAGCTCAATTTCGAAGCCAAAGAATATATTTCCTATTTCCTATGTGTCCCCGAAATTTTGACTTAATTGTAGTGGTTCAGCTATGTTCAAAGGTACTTGCTGCATTTATGTAAAATTTATATTTATATTTAAATGAATTATATGAAAAGGTCTAAATTTGTATATGTATTTTAGAAATACATTTATTGCATATTTTGCGTTTATAAGCTTTTCTATTAGGTATATAAACAAGCCATTTAAAATAATTGCAATTTTGAAAAATTTTAATTATTAAATATATTAGCTTTTTATCCCAAAATGTAATAATTTAAATTTTTTCATTTAGTAATTGAATTGGAATAAATATATTTTCATTTGTTTCAAGTTTTTTTGTTTTAATATTTTTAAATAGATAAATTAGTAAGAATTTGTAATATTTTTTAATAGATAGGGTAATTAGAAAATGTTTTTAGTATTGTAAAGTTAATTTGGTTAGCTATGTCTTACGATCAAATTAATAATAGCTCTTATGGTGTTAAAACGACTTATGGATATGTCCTTAAATTTGAACCAACCTACACCTAGGGTATTTCTAAGTCGGTTGCACCGACTGACTGTTTCTTTACTTGTTAAAATTTATAAATTGACAAAATCTATAAAAATATTGTTATTGGTTTTTCTTATATTTCTAAAGTTATGTTTTAAAAAATAATACATTTCTGAAATATATATCCAAAATAATATGAAATTAAAAATTCTTTTTGTACTAAATTAAAACATTGTTATAAATATTTTTCGATAAATTAAATAAGGTACGTGCGTATAGATTTACGGATATGTATATAGATGTATTGACGTACTGTCGTATAAAAATTTTACGTCGTATGTTTTGATTTACGTTAAGCCCTAATAATTGAAAAGTTTATGTTTTTTTTCAATATATTAAAGTAGTACTAGCCCCCTAAAATGTAGAAAATAACAAATTGAAGGTAGATCTTGGGAATGCGTTACTGTTTTAATATAAAAGTAAATTGCTGGTATAAGAAACAGTTCTTTTAATGTTTGCAAACTTTTGACTTTGATCCTCCATCATCAGATTTTCAAATTTTGCAAAAAGATTAACAGCCAAAGTCTTTTCTTTTCAATTATTACTCTTTATTAGATTAATTATTAATAATTTAAAAATTATAATTTGAAGCTCTGTTAAATCACTATAATTTCGCCGAAAATGCATGTTTCTTTCTAAATTACCCTTTCATGCACAAAGTTGATATAAGCAACTTCGTTATTCAACCCTGTCATAATTGATCTCATACATTTGTATTAAAGTTAATATGTATTAAAAAATAAACAATGCAGATTTAGGTACAAAAAAAAATTAAAATAGCGGGAAACCAATTATTTGTTTATCATTTGTGAAGAATTTTTTATGGCAAGTGCATGAAGAATTTATTTTGTGAAATTTTAAATTAAAAGAAACGTGTTTTTTCTTAATTAACTTTTTAATATATAAAAAAATTAAATATTTTAAAGTGATAAGGTAAGACATTTTATTCATACAATTAAATTTTAGAAAAATACTTTGGAATTTTTTAAAAGTCGAAGTTGCTTTTAACAACTTTGGTCCATTGTGGGAAGAAGGTAAAAAAATTTTTTTGTAGATGAGACCTTCAATAAAATGTTTAGCCGAAACTGAAATACAAAATGCTATAGATTTTGATTGGAATAAATCTTCTGATGAAGAAAAAGATCTGGAAGAATAAGAAATTGTCGATTTTGTGGAAAACAGTTTACAAGAAATTTTAAACAAAGGCGAAAATTTGGAACTTGATTTGATTGAAAGTGTACTCAATAAAAAAAATGAAGCAATAACTGAAGTTGTTCCAGAAGAAAAAGTTCATTATGAAAAAGTTAATTTAAAAACATTAAGATGGAAAAAAACAGAAATGGATATTATGGATAATCAATAATCGCATTCAAAGGTTAGCATTTACACCATGAGTATAATGTAAAATAATTTAGGACATTCATTTTTAAAACAGTACCATCGTGCAGGCTCATCGGGTATTATTTATAACTTCGCTCTTTATGTTGGTGAAGGAATATGTCCATAATCATCTAAATAATCTCGGAATATCCTCTGATATTGTTTTGTATTTAGCATCAACTGTGCCAAAGCAAAAAAATTATAAATTATATTTTGATAATTGGTTTACTTCGGTAAGTCTTTTAGTAGCTATAAAAGAAATAGGTATATTTGCAACTGGCACAATTTGAAGAAACCGATTAGGTAATTGTGAGCTGTTATCAGACTCCGATTTAAAAAAAACGGAGTAGAGGATCTTATGATATAAAATGCGAAGCAACACACAACATAGCTGCAGTATGCTGGTTTGATAACAAAACTGTACAGCTTTTGTCCACTTACCTAAATGCTCAACCAGTAGGCTCTTGCACACGTTGAAGTTCGCAAGAAAAAAAAATTATAGAAGTTCCTCGACCAGCAATTGTTTCACAATATAATAAATATATGGGAGGAGTAGATCTTTGTGATATGCTCATGGAGTTATACAAAATAAATCACCGTTATAACAAATGGTACATGCATTTAATGTATTGGTGTTTCGGAGCTGCTGTCATAAATTCATGGCTACTATATCGAAGAGAACTGAAGCTGGTAGAGCCGAACACCAAATGTATGCCATTAATAAAATTTCAGTTAGAAATTGCAAATGAACTTCTAAATACAACTTCACAATGTTTTGCAATATTGAGGAAAAGAGGACGACCTTCGCAAACAACAATTAGCCACGGCATATCAGTGTCCTCATCAACTGCCAGCAGTGAAAGCAGTAAACCTACAAGCAGTAAAAAAGGCATATTACTCCAATCCAACAAACTCAAGTAGGTATTGCCGTCTTTGTAAAACCGGAAATCCTTTATCTAAATGCCTTAAATGTGGTATTCATCTTTGCTGCAATACAAATAAAACCTGCTTTGTCTTACCATACTTGATTATTTGCTTACATAAAAATAAATTTCATTGTTTATCTTACTAATATTGCTTCATTTATTCACATCTCTTTACATACATTTTATAACAGAATGAACCGTTGTTGCTTATAAGCAACACTCTGTAGAGGCTTGTCCGAGCGCGTTATCGGTTCCAACTTTTTTGTGATTACTACTTAGAACCACTCAAGAACAATACGTAAGGATTTTAATTTTTTAAACATCCAGGAAAAATTCGGGCACGAAAATTGTTTTGTACAAAATGGAAGAAAACAGAATTTGGCGGTTAATGCTTGTGACCACAGATAATATTATTATTATTACTAGCAGATTTACCGGGCGTTGCCCAGGAGCATGCAAATTGTAAAAAAGCAAGTTTGGCCAATTTTTCGAACACTTCTTTGGTTAAAGAGAAAGCGTCTAAAAAATATTTGTGGGAGTTCCGTTAACTGATTAGGGCCCAACAGCTTTTTATAGGTTTTTTCATTACTTTGCTATAAATCAGAAATGGTTCCTATTTAAGAATGGAGTTCATTCTATTAACAGACTTGGAATTTGTTAAAGCATGCTGACCCGCCGATTGTCCAAAAAAAACATTTGGAAGGAATTTACGTCCAATTTTGCTTTTTAAAGATTTTTTCGTTACTTTACTCTTAACCAGAAACGTTTTGACCAATTGACTTTAAATTTTGTATGCGTACATGTATATACCTATAGCATAAGCACCTTCGATTATTAAAAAAAAAAAAATTAAATAAAATTTTTTATTTTTTTTTTTAAATTGCAATTATACACTGAAATATATTTTAAAATAACAACAACTGCCAAGTAGATAAAGAACAAACACAAATTTAAAAATTATTTTCTATATATGTATAAATTTTTTAAAATTATTTATATTTAGAAACTTTTAAATACATATTGTGTATATTTGGATTTTCACATTTTGGCAATTATAAACTATTTTATTTTGAACAAATAACAATTTAGTGAACAACACATAAAAAATTCAATATTCAATAAAATCTTAATACTTGGATTCAAAATTAATTAAAATAATACTATAAATTAATAATTAACTATTTAATTTCGAATAAACTATTAAACTTTAATTAAATATTTAACTAAACTTATTGTTTTTGTTTGCTTGTAAATAAGATTTAAACGTCAAAATAAAAAAGAATTACCATCATATAAAAAATTACTCCATGTTCAAACGGGCATTACATAGAAAGTAGGGTTAGCACTTGCGTGACCAAAATTTTGAAAGCTAGTTACGTAGTAGGAATCAACATGGCGTCTGATAGTGCAACAAGTAGTTGTGGAAAGTGCAACAAAATTTGTAAATTAACTGGAAATAATTTTTTAATTTGTGATGGAAATTGTAAAAAATCATTTCATAAAAATTGTACTGGAGTATCAACCCAAAAATTTAACGAAATAGAGAAGCAAAAGCTACTTTGGTTTTGTAAAATATGTAAGGCCGAGCGCGACCACCGACGTAACACAAATTCTTTTATAAGTAACGTGGAAAACTAAAATTCACATAATTTAAGTACAATGGGAAATATAGTTCAAAATCCATAAAGTGAATATAACTTAAAAGTGATAACCGAAAAAATAGATATTCTAATAAGTTGTAATAAGGCACCAGAAAATGAAGTAAAAGGATTGAAAATAACACTTGATGATTACAAAATAATAACAGAATATTTAACAAAAGAAAACATAAACTTACAAAATGAAGTAGAAATACTAAAATCAAACCTTAATGTACTGAAGGGAAAATTTGAAAAAAAACATCAATCAAATCTGAATCATTCTGTGCAAATTTGTGGAGTCCCAACAAAAGAAAATGAAAATTTAATGGATATCGATATTAAAATTTCCAAAATATTGGAACTAAACATTGATCACCATTCAATCAAAGAGGCATATCGCATTAATTATGAAGATGAAGAAAAAACTAGAACTGCAATTCCACCAAAAATAATCATTGAATTTATGTAAAAAAGTGAAAGAGATAACCTACTAACTAAATGTAAACAAGAAAAACGCAAAAACAATTTCTTAAATGCTGGTAAAATCTTTGAAGATGATACAGAACAAGCAGTATATATAAATGAACGACTAACAACTTTCAATAATGTACTTCTAAAAAAAGCACGAGATTTAAAAAGAGAAAATATTATCAAATTTGCTTGGGTTCAAAATGGCAAGATTTTAATTAGAACACTGGGAAAATAATACATGTAAAAAATCTAAAAACTTTTAATGAACTCACAAACTGATATAAATTTCTTGTCATCGTTTAACCCAAGCAACACAATATATGCTACACTAGAAGATATAAATAAAAACACGAATAGAAATAATGAGGATTCGCTTAAAATATTGTATCTAAATACAAGAAGTTTAAAAAACAAAATTGATGAAATTGAAGTTATGCTTAAAACACTCGACACAAATATCGATGTAATACGTATGACAGAAACATGGCTCAAAGAAAATGATAAAGTATACTTTAATATTTTTGATTTCAATTCCATTTACAGCTGTAGACCAAATAAAACAGGTGGTGGCTGTGCATTTTTTGTAAATAAAAAATTATCATTTACACAGGTCTTTATATATAGCGATAATAACGACAGTTTTGTGAGTGTTAGAATAACAAAAAATAAAAAAATATATAATATTATAAATATATACAGAGCACCGACCGAATTGAATAATCGTGTTAATATATTCATGGAATTATTAGAAAAAAGTATTGAAGTAACAGCTCAGAAGAACACTACTACTTATATAACTGGCGATTTTAATATCAATATATTAGAATCAAATTCAATTGTCAATAAATATAAAGATTTCATGTCAATGAATAATTACTTGAACTGCAATGGAAGCACTGCAACAAGAAATATATCAAATATATGCTTGGACCATTGAAAACAGAAGAAAATAAATCTCTGTCACGCAAATATTGACATACTGGACCACAATGTAATATTAATTGAAACGTCAAAAGTAGAAAAAATACATGCTTGGACCATTGAAAACAGAAGAAAATAAATCTCTCTCACGCAAATATTGACATACTGGACCACAATGTAATATTAATTGAAACGTCAAAATTAGAACAACATAAACAAAAAATAAAAAAAAACAAATCATTTTCACAAGATAAATATTTAAAATTTGTTAACTTAAATAAATTACAAAACATATTAAAAATTAATCCTATTATTTTAGATACAACAAAAAATATGGAAGAAATGCTGGCAGACTTTATGGGAAAATTAGGACAAAAGATAAATGAATCAACAACGAAAATAAAGCAAAAATCGCAAAATAGAAAATCAAAACCTTGGATAGATGAAGAGCTCATAATGGTTATCAAAGCAAAATACTTTTGGCACTCAAAATTAGTGAAAAATCCGAGCAACAAAGACATAGAAAAGGAATATAAATATTATAGAAATAGAGCCACAAACTTGCGAAGAATTAAAAAAAAAGAATATTATGGTCATAAATTCAATACCATAATAAATAATTCTGCAAAAACATGGGATTGTATTTCTGAAATTATCTATGATGGGAAAAAAACAAACAAAACGAGCGTGACTCTATTTAAGGACTTATAATTCGAAGAGGTTATAAAGAAAGCTAATGAATTAAATGAGCACTTTGCAAAAGCGGGTGAAAAATTAGCAAAATCGTGCGCAGAAAAAATTTTTTATACAGCCAATATCACAGGAGAAACTTTTACTTTTAATGAAATTAATAGATTACAGGTATTAAATATAATTGATAGTCTAAATAATTCAAATTACCTAGACTCGGATGGTATTTCAGTCAACATGATTAAAACGTGCAAAGATTCATTAGCAAATCCATTAAGATTATTAATTAACAAATCATTATCCGATGGTAAAATGCCTGACAAAATAAAAACAGGGAAAATAGTTCCAATTTATAAAACTGGGAACAAGAATGAATTTGATAACTACAGACCAGTCTGTATAACATCAATTGTATCTAAAATAATAGAAAAAGTTGTGAATGAACAATTTGTGTGTTCCTATGTCTAAGAAGCAATATGGATTTAAAAAAAAATCGAGTACTGAAACTGCACTTTTCGATATGGTCACTCAGATACAAAAACTAAAAGATCAAAAAAAGCTACTATCACTACTCTTCATAGATTTAACTAAAGCTTTTGATACCGTGGATATACAAATTTTACTTCGAAAACTTCAGAGCATGGGTATTAAAGGAACTGCTTATAATTGGTTTTTATCATATCTTACAGGTCGATCTCAATACGTTACAGTAGAAAATCTAAAAAGCAATAAATCTCAAATTACATGTGGGGTACCGCAAGGAAGTATTTTAGGACCAATTCTATTCACAGTATACATAAATGAAATACAAAACCTCGCGACTAAAGGTCAGATTTATTTATTTGCTGATGATATCTGCTTAGTATATGACGCAGTAGAAATCAAAATGCTAGAAAACAAAACAAATGAAGATCTCAATATACTAAAAAGATGGATGGACTTACACAAGCTCACAGTAAACACAAAAAAAACTAAAGTTATGGTTATTGGTACCAAAGAACAAAACCTAAACATCACATACAACAATGATAAATTGGAATTTGTTGCAGAATTTAAGTATCTGGGAGTTTGGTTAGACGCAAACCTTAGCTGGAAACATCATATCACAAAATTGAGAAACAAGCTGTCATCGATAGCAGGAGTTTTCGGTAAAGTGGGAAATTGTTTACCAGTCAACACAAAAAAGATGATATATTATGCACTATTTCATAGTCACTTAATATATGGAAAAAAAATTTGGGGAACTGCAACTAAACGGCAAATTAATGATCTACAAGTAATACAGAACAGAGCAATAAAAAACTTATATCAATACAATTATTTAACAAACACTGAACATATTCATAAGATTAATAAAATACTTAAAATCGAAGGTATAATAAAACTAAATTTAATCTTATATATCCATGATATAGAAAAATCAAATATACACTCCAATACAATTATAACAAAACGAAGGGATCGACATGCATTAATACGAGGTTCAAATAACATTCACCTGAACACAATAAGAACCACAAAATATGGATCAGCAACATCATTACATATTGGCATCAAGTTATACAACAATCTTCCAGATATACAGAAAGAATTAACTAGAACAAAACTAAAAAGGCAAATTACATCGAAATACCTAGAAAATTATACAACATACAATGCTTAATATAATCTTAATTTATTTTAGTTTTAATTTTTTTTTTTTTTGTTGAATCTTCATTTTTCATTTTTTTTTTTTGTTTTGCCGTTTCCTAGATCTTTATATATGTATATATTTTTATTTGAACTTGATTTTTTTGTTTGGTTTTTTATTTTTTACTTCATTTTTTATTTTTAATTTTTAATTTTTTAATATTTTTAAATATTTTTCATCATTATTAGCTATTACATGGTACTATATTTTGCTTCACTTTCTGCCCCACTGAATTATGTTAATAAAAAAAAAAAAAAAAAAAAAAAATTGTATTATAAAGCCTATTACGAGAGAAATCTCACAAGGCATAAAACAGTTGAAAATAAATAAATAAATAAACAAAGACTTACGAAAAAATTTAGAGAACGAAAATTTTATGTTATTTAAATTTAAGGATATTATTATTCGGATTCTTTATTAGTTTTATTATACCCGTATGACTATATACTCAAAGGGTGTAATAAATTTGCCATAACGTTTGAGACGCAGAGAAGGAGGGGGAGGGGGGGTATATATAGACTTAAGTGTATGGATCGGATCAGCATAGAAAAATAAATCGATTTAGCTATGTATGTTAATAGAGTTAACTCCATTCTCAAAGAGACCACATATACAAAATTTGAAGTTAATCTGTTAAATCATTTCTAATATATAGCAAAGCAACGAAAAAACCTATAAAAAGCTGTTGGGTCACAATGGGTTAACGGAACTCAACAAATATGTTTTTGAGGATGAAACTTGCTTTTTTACAATTTGCACGCTCCCAGGCAAATTCTAGAATTTACCTACTCAACACCGTTAATGATTTACCTATTTATATGTACATAATTGAACTGAATGTTGAGTTTTGAGCTGAGTTTTGCATTATCAAATGCAAATTATAATTTTTTTTAAATAATTTTATTATGCCTAAATAAATAATTTTAATATACCTAATAAAAATGATATATTTTGTTTGATTTTTTTGGAGCATTACCTTTGGCTTTATTTCAGGGATAAGGGAAACTTTGAAACTGCTTTGTTCACAATGCTTGGTTTATTTGCTTTTCAAAGCAAAGTAAGGAACGCAACAAAGCAATCATTATAGAAATAATGAAGACTTACTAAAGAAATGTTTCTGTGAAGGATAGTATTCATTTTTAATATCAAAATGTTTTACTTTAAAATTTCCAGAAAATCTTCTGTGATTTTTAAAACTGAAATGAACTAATTCATAAACTAATAAATAAATTTAAGTTCATAAAATAAAATATTGTTTGGCCTGCTTATGATAATTTTGGACATTTTATTTTCTAAAATAAAACACATTCAACAAAACATTAATATTTTATTTTTTTATAATTGAACACATCCAACAAAACACATTTAATTGAATGCGCTTGCTACACCTCATTCTAGACATATATATTAATAATAATAACTAGCAGATTTACGCGGCGTTGCCTGGAATTTTTCAAAATTTAAATTTATATATGTATTATGTATAAAGCAAAATTTTTTTTTTTTTAGCGTATAGGCTCCGAACTCGCTCAGTCAATTATTATGAAAATTTGTATATAAAGGTTTTAGGTAAAGGGGAGTGTTCTAGACTTAAAATTGGAACAGTTTTCAAACTTCTTTGTAAAATAAAAAAGGTGTGCCTGCAAATTTTATATAAGTGTTGCTGTTAGACAATGCAGTTCACTCTTTAATAGACTTGATATTTGTTAACCAATATTGGGATCATGATGAATCTTAAAAAATTTAGCAAATCCACAAACATTTTTAAAACACTTTTGTCGATTTCAGTTAATTTATTCCGGGACAATTTGTACTTTTGCTTTCAATTAAAAACCATTGGAGAGGCGCAGAGACGTTCAACCGGGTATTATCTAATTTACATGCTAGTATTATGTTACCCGTATGACTGTAAGTCAAAACGTTATACTAAATTTGCCTTTATGTTTAGGGCGCAGAGAAAAGGGGGAGTAAATGTAGATTCAAAGGTATGGGTCAGGTCAGAATTGAAAAGTGAATCACTCTAGCTATGTATGTTAATTCATCCGTAACTCAAACAAAAAAAAGAGCTAGGATCCTCGAATCCGTTTTAATGAAAGAGCCGTCATCGTTATTGCAAACCAATCAGTTAGCTCCACGAGTTTTTCTAATGCAATAGGTTCGAGTAGTTACCATACAACTTCTTTATTTATAAAAGCATTACTTTATATACCTAATTAAGCAGGGTGTCTGAAATTTCGCCAAAAATATTTTAGCTTTATTGCCCAAGTTTTTGCAAAAATTAATTGTGGTAGTGCAGTGCATTCAGTTTGTTGCCATACAGCTTCTTGTTTTATATTATTACTTTATATCAATAGTAGTTAATTTGAATGGCCAACTTCTGAATAAAATATAGTCGATGTACTGGAAGAGTTTTAAAGAGCTGCTTTTCAACGTATATTTTGTTTTGTACTTAACTGAAAGTTCTACTGCACTCTTCCTCGTTTTTTATGATTTTTTGAAGGAAATGTTGGCTTTTTTTTGGAAAAAGGTTTTAAGATAATGTACTATGTACTTAAGGTTAATATATACGAGATCGAACTTTTTGATTTTTAGATTTTATTAGAAATAAAAGAAAACTGCATTTTCAGAGTGAAATCTATTTTTAAAGAACTATAAATGTAGTTTATGTTACTTCAATTTAAGGATATTTTTATTCGGCTTCTTTATTAGCTTTTTTTTATTATTATTAACTTAGAGAATTAACTTAGAGAACTACAATAATAATTTTTGAAATTTTTGTTTGATTAATAAAAAAAACTTATTCTAAAAAAAGTAATTTTTGATTATTAAATGTTAGAACAATTTATTTGCATTTTTTTAAATAACATATGAAATTTGAATTATATAAATATAATTGATATGTAATAAAAAAAACAATAATAATTAAAAATGAACTTAAATTGTGGAATTTATGATCAAAGTTTGAGAAATGAGCTAAAAATACTTTGTCAAGGATTTTGTAAAAGGTATTTCCATACAAAAAAATGTTTAAATCTATCAACCTATGATGTGGATCTATTTAACAAGAATGCAAGTTTTGGTTACACATGAATTATGTATTTCGCTTACTTTAGAGTGAAAATAAAAAGACTTAATTCTTTTTGGTGTTGTCTTAAGACCGTCTTTATTATTACAAAATTATGCTTATATATACTTAAATTAATATGTTTTAATTAACTTAATGCATAATTACAGTTTTCAACTTTTCGAAATAAACATTTCCATTATTTTCATTTAAACTAGTTTGGTGAAATAATGTTAAGTTCTTTTTTTTCCTAAATTACTTTTCGATGAAATGACTTAAACTGACTTAAGTTGCAATATTTTTGAAAAATTATAACTTTATAAAAACTTAGATCAAATAAATATAATAAAAATAAATTTTATGTTTTGATAAAATCACTTATGTCTTTTATTTTGTTTTTTAACTTATCTACAATAATTAGAACTAACTAATATATATCAAAAAATTTAAGTAGGTATAATAAAACTAAATTAAAAAAAGTCAAAAGTTTTTATTAATTTTCTCACGATTTATTCAAAAACAAATTTGAAAGTTCAAACCCAAATATTTCAAAAGTAGATTTTTAGACTTAAGCGATTATATGTATTTCCCACAGATATATATAATTTATTTATTTGGTTTTTCCTTTTCTTGTTTAAATTACAGATTATTTAAAAAGGGGATTGCGTGCTTTAATACATATACACAAAAATGTTTATCAGAGGATAAAAAGGCATTCTACGATAATACAATTTTCGGTGCAAAAAAATTTGAAAATAAATTGTGTGATGATATAATATTTCAAACTGGTAAGTACGGACAATTAATATTTGTTTTCACTTAGAATTTAGGGACGCACTGAATTCTTCAAAAATACGCTTTTTCCATGTTATACCTTTGGAAGAATTAGGAGAGGTTTTAGTTTTTTAAAATAGGATTATAGTTCTTTCCAGAATACATCTAACTTGAATCGGCCTTTTATAATATTCTTGGTAGATAAATTTATATTATGTTTACTTGCTGCCCCTTGAACGCTTTGTTGGTAATGCAATATGTATTTACGAATATTTCTTTTAACATTTTAAGTTGCATTTTAGTTTAACTCATTTTTTACCAGAGTTTAAGAGCAAGATAACTTAAAATGTCTTAAATTTTTATGAGAATGCAATGTGTATGAAAAGAATAGCAAACATAAAAAATCAGGGATATTTATCGCTGACAAAAAATAAAATTTGAGATATTTTTAGAAGTAATTGAGGATATTTTTAGAAAATTGAGGATATTTTTTGGAGTTCGCTCTGAGATCTTAGTCGGTATAGACGTGTTTAAAAAAAAAAAAAATTCTGTGAAATTGACAATTAAAATAAATAATCATAAAAAAATATTTAATAAATATATTAAATAAATTTTTATTAGTGATTAAAAATAAATATATAATATCCATATATATCTAAAAAAAAAAAAAAACTAAAAAAGGTGTTGTTTTTTCAATATGGATTGCTTAACGCAATCCGTAACAACTAGTGAAAAAAATGAATTAAAAGAACATATTAATCAAAAATTTAAGCAATTAGAAAATTTAAATACAAATAAAACAATTAATAAAGCTAAAATGGCAAAAGACAAAAAATTCAGAATTCTAAAAAGTGAAAATGCAATGCTAAAAATTAAACTTAAAAACTTAGAAAAATTAGTAAAAACATTAACAAAAACACATGGTGAAAAAAAAACCCGCATGTGAATTACAAGAAAACAACAATCGTTTCTCCGCATTAATGGATTACGAAGATGTCTCTCAAAACGACGAAGTTGAGAACGAAGATATTATCGTACAAAAATCGGGTACGGATAAAGAAGAATTTGAAAAACATATGAAAGCATTATCAAAAAAAAATTGTGACAATAAACGTGCTATAAACAATTTAAATCTTAATAATAAAAATAATAACAACAACAATAATAATATTGAAAATAATAATAACACAAACAAAAATAATAGCAACAACAACAATGTGACAAAACAAAATAGTATCAATAATAATAACAATAACAAAAAAAATAATTCTGAAAATAATAATATTGTAAATAAAAATAAAAAAATGCCACCTATAAGTGTATTTAACACAGAATTTGATTTACTTAAAAAAACAATTAAAATGAAAACAGACAATTTCTTGATAAAAAAAATTTCTGAGAAACAAATAATAATATATACAAGTGATATTACAAATTACAAAAATATTCTCGAAATATTAAAAAAGACTGAAACTAATTTTTACACATATACTCCGAAAGAAGAAAAAAAAATAAGCTTACTTCTTAAGGGTTTGGATAATTCGTATACAGAAGAGGAAGTATTAAACATATTAAAAAATTTTAACAGCAGCGACATCAAATTTGAATCTGTCAGCAGACTAAAGACAAGAAAATCTCAAGAAGAGAATAGAATTCTTTCATATTTTATTATACAAGCGTCTGCTGACAGTAATATCAACGACATAAAAAATATAATGGCTATTGATAACACAATAGTACATTGGGTGAGCCTGATAAAACACAAATCTCTTCAATGCACAAGATGTCAAAGATTTTCGCACTCAGCCGCCAACTGCAACATGGATTACCGTTGCGTTAAATGCGGTGAGAGTCATGGACCAGGCGTATGTAAAATAGATAAGGAGGATGAAAGGAGTACGTTGTTTTGTGTACTCTGCAACCAACACGGCCACCCAGCGTCATATACAAGCTGCCCGGTGCACATAAAAAGGGAACAGAAAAAAGAAGAAGAAAAAAGAAAATTAAAAGAAAAAATTACTAACAGGTACAATATGGTAAACAATTATACTAACAAAAATACTTCATATGCAAATGCATTAAAAAACAATAACAATAGTAATAGCAATAATAATACTAATAATACTAACAACAACAATAACTCAAGTAGTAATGCTAGTAGTAATAATAATAATAATAATGACACCCTAGAAATTTTAAATAAAAATGTAATGTTCCTTATTGAAAAAATGAACACTGTAGAAAAAGATATAAAATATATCTTTGATAAGTTTAACTTGTCCAAGAATAATTAAATATGCCAATAACAACAAACAACGTTAATTTAGAAATAATTTCAATTAATGCTAATTCACTTATCTCATATAATAAAAGGTTTTCTCTTATGCATTTCGTTGAAGAAACAAAGGCAGATATTTTCTGTCTTTGCGAAACTAAATTACAAAATAAACACTACCTACAATTGGATGGTTACAATATAGAAAGAAAGGACCCTTCCAATCAAGAAGGTAGCGGTACAGCAATTTGTATTAAAAAAAATATACAATACAATGTTTTAAAAAAAAAGGTTTTTGACACATTTCAATGCATTGAAATAAGTGTCTTAAAATTAGATTTAAAATATTCGAAAAAATTATTTGTAGTTTCAATTTATGCTTCCCACAGAAACCAAAACAAATTTGTAGAAGAATTTCAAAAAATATTTGATGTTCTAGAGTTGGCTAATATTAATCATTATTATGTTATTGCCGGTGATTTCAACGCAAAACATACTTCTTGGCACAACGATAATAATAACAACCGATGGATTGCACTATATAATTGGTTGGGTGATAACAAAATACAATATAAATGTAATTTGTTAACACCAGATTTACCAACGTATCCTAGATGCAACTCTTACTTAGATCTTGCTTTAATAGATATAAGATTAGATTCTGCACATAATAGATTATTGACTCTGCCGTATGATAGTGATCACAAAGCCATATATGCCAATTTAGCGGTAACTAGAGAAAATATGTTAACCGAAAATCAACCGAGATCCAGAAAACAATATTTATTTCACAAAACCAATTGGAATAAATTTAGAAGAAAGCTGGATTACAATTTTGATAAGGAGTACGAAAACACAATAGACCACATAACTGACACAAATAACATTTCTTTAGACAAAATAAACCTTCACATAAACAAATTAAACAAGATTTTAACACGGACCATGGACGAGACCATACCAATAGCCATGCAACTAAACAAATTGAAAAAGTATATTTCTAATAAACTAAGAAACCTACTAAAATACAAAAGTAAATTACTAAACGATATACATAAAATACACAGAAGAAATCTAATTTTGTTACCCCAAGAACATAATTTACTTAAAAGTCTACTGAACAACATAAACAGCCTTATCAAACAAGAAATAAATAACGAAAAAAACAAGTGCTGGTACAATAGAATAAAAAAAATTTCACCTAAAGACAACAGAAACATGTTTCCTGAAATTAGGAAACTGTTTCAAAATGGACATGAGAACAAGACAAAACAACTACATATTGATAATACAGACATAAATATCTTAATAAATAACAATATCGACTATACTAAACTAGAAAAAACATCTACAGATAAATATATAGTAGAAAAACATGACGACATTTGTAAAATATTTGGTACACACCTGGAAAGAAGCCACAATGTTACATTACCTACTAACAATTTTCACACTGAAGTACACGACAAAATACAATCATTTAAACGATCAAGCCATGAACTGAAACGAAATAATACTACATTATTTACATTTGACATGACAAATACAGCCTCTAATACACTAATCAGAAACAACTGCCTTACTAACTTCGACGAACTATACTTAAAAATAAGGAGTTTGAAAAATAAAACTTCATCTGGCATAGATGGCATTCCCAATGTGGTTCTTAAAAACTTATCGGTTAAAGTCATACAAAAATATGTTATTTTATTTAACAATGCATTAAATTACTGCTACTTCCCTACACCATGGAAGACAGCAAAGGTCATTATGCTAAAAAAACCGGGAAAAGACCCTACAAATCCAAATAACTATAGACTAATAAGCTTACTGCCAAATATCAGTAAAGTTTATGAATCTATAGTTAATGATAAAATAGTAAACTTCGTAAACGAAAACCAGCTGCTAACTGAAAACCAATTTGGTTTCAGATACAAACATAGCTCTATACATGCTATTAATAAATTAACATCCGATATATGCTGGCACATAAACAAAGTACAAGCGGTAGGCGCGTGTCTTATCGACTTGGAAAAAGCATTTAATAGTGTTTGGATAGATGGCTTACTTTACAAGCTATTAAACTATAATTTTCCAAACTCTTTAACTAGATTAATAATGGATATGATATCCAACAACGAATTCATGATAGCCAATAACTCAAATATTGAATACAAGTTTGTAATAAGCAATGGTCTTCAGCAGGGCACAGTAAATTCTCCTATTCTGTTTTCAATTTATTTAACAGAATTGTTAAATTTACTTGGAGGCATGAAGGGAAGCAATTACTCGATAGCGTTTGCTGATGACCTAATAATTTATTCCGCTGGAAATAAAATAGCGGAAATCACGAGAAACGTTCAGAAACAATTCAACCTTGTAGCAGATTATTGCAAGGTTTGGTTACTCAAAATGAACGTAGATAAATGTGAAGCAATACTATTTCGCAATACGGTAGACAAAACAAACAGCGATATCAGAAAATATTGGAAAAATTTTCATATAAAAGCTTCGAACTCCACTAAAATTGACAGAAAAAAATCAGTCAAATACCTAGGTGTTGTTTTGAACCAACATTTAAATTACATTGATAATGTTAAAAAAAATATAGAAAAGGGGACTAAAGCCTTTATGGCATCCAAAAAACTTTTCTATAATAAAATTATCGATGAAAGAGTAAAAATTTTAGCATACCAAACTCTTGTTAGACCTGTAATGTCATATGCTGCACCAATTTGGTTCAACATAAGTGCAAGTCTAATGGAGAGAATAAGAAAATTTGAACGAAAATGCATAAGAGCTTGCGTAAACCTACACAGAAAACCTGAAACGGATTACAAGCATTTTTACTCCAATAAATGCTTGTACCGTAAAGCAAACATAATCAGATTCGACAACTTTGTAATAAAAATTGTTCGAAATCACTTTGAAAGATCTCTGAATACAAATGAAAATGGTTTAATATCCAAAATATATTACCATAATGAAGAGTACATAAAAAATAGTTTAAAAACGGGTTATATTGCTCCCGAACATTTTATCTACCTTGACTCTAAAGGGTATATTCAAAACCACGAGCACGTCCCCCTATTATATCACTATAATAGACGGGCCACATGCAAGTGCATAGAATATAATCCTAATAATATTGAGAGTAGTTTGCTCAAATATGATACGTTTATCCCTGAAAAGGATAAACGAATACATAAGAATTATTGGTGGCTAGATTCCCCCTGAAATATTATCAAAGATAGTTTTTTAAAAATTAATAATAGGATTAGGTCTAGACTAAGATAGTTAGGTATTAGATTAAGTAGGTTTTAAGTTTTAATTTAAGTAGTTCGTAAGTTTTAGTTCATAAGTTTTTATATAAAATAAAATGTATATCAAATTTTGGTTTTTGAAACAATTTTCCAAAAATAACTAGTTGTAAAAAAATTTCATGTAAGAAATTCTTAACAAATAAGAATATTCGTAATGTTAATTCATAAAAAAACTAAAAAGATTAAACTATAGTGTTTAAGGTTTTAGTCGTAAAATAAAATTAGAATAAATATTAGTTTTGTAAGCTTTTTTTACTAATTGTAAATTAAAAGAAATGAATAAAATAAAAAAAAGTTAAAACAAAAAAAATGAGGATATTTTTTCTTTCATACTTCTATCAAGTATAATTTTAAGCAAGTGATGAAAGAAACGAAGGTTTGTTAATATAGCAAATTTTTAAACCCTACATTTACAAAATAGGTGAAAGGGTATATTTATTTTGTACTAGAAACCAGCTAAAGGAAGTGAGCTAGATATGGAAAAGTATATATATTTGTGATAAGAGTGTTGTCCTATCGTCGAGATCAGACCATGGGTTCGCATCCTAGAAGCTTTTGATCAAATTGAAACCAAACGAGAATAATTTCGAAACCAATGAAGATAAAACATTAAAATTTGAGGCACAGATGTTTCTTCTCATTTTCTTTGTAACCTTGAAATTTGGGAACAATTGGGGTAGGGGTTTAAGTACCATCCCATTACTCCCAAGACCCTAACCATATCTTCGAAATTAATAAAGGTAGTAACTTAAAATAAACATAAAACCTGCAAATTTGGTAGAAGGGTTCTCTTTTTCATGTTCTTGGAATGTGAAATCAATTCGAGTGGTGCTGTGGGTATTTCCCACGAACATCAGAAGATCTAACAAGCATATTAACAAAACCAATTAAGACAGAAACTTTAAATTTGACACGCGAATACTTTCCTTTGATTATATTACGTTCTTAACGTAGGGGATTAATAGTAGTAGTGGTTCAGATACCTCCCAGTGTCTTACAAAGACCTAGCAGCATATCTTCGAAATTAATAACAATATAAACCTGAAACATAGACACGAGTGTTCTTTCTTATTTGCTTTCTTCTTTAACAATATTGTATTTTTTGTACCCTACACCTATAGAATACGTAAAGGGGTATATTAACTTTCGTATGGTGTTTGTAACCACCTAAAGGAAGCGAGCTAGATACGGAAAAGTATACATATTTGTGATCAGCGTGACCTACTGAGTAGATATAGCCATGTTAACCTGAAATATAGACACGAGTATTCTTTCTTATTTGCTTTCTTCTTTAAGGATTTTGTATTTTTATGCCTTACACCTATAGAATAGGTAAAGGGGTATATTATCTTTGGCATGGTGTTTGTAACCACCTAAAGGAAGCGAGCTAGATATGGAAAAGTACATATATTTTTTGGCCAGTGTGACCTCCTGAATCGATATAGCAATGTCCGATACGTCCGCCCGTATGTACGATAACTCAAAAAATGATGGAGCTATCTTGATGAAATTTTAGCTGTGGGTTACCAGGACCGAAAGTACGGCGGGGATTGCATATGGGCGAAATCAGCCAATGGGTTTGGATTCTGTGCCTTTTAATCGGTCAAAGGGCTAACGAACATATATAAAAGTTCACGATAACTCAACAACTAATGACGCTATCTTCATCAAATTTGTGCTGTAGGTTACTAGTAAACAAGCTACGGCAGGGATTGCGTACGGTCGAGATTGGACCGTCGGTTCGGAACCTAGAACTTTTTGATCGAATTGAGCATAAGATAGAACCTCCAAATTTGGTATCATGGTGTCCTTTCCTATTTATTTAATAAAGATAATAACTTGAAAAATGTAGAAGCTTCAAATTTGACAAAAGGGGATGTTCTTTACTATATCGTGTCCCCCTATTTTCGGATCAATTGGAGTGGTGGCTCAGTACCCCTCTTAGACCTACCAAGGTTTAAAAATTTATTATCGAAATTAATAAAAATAGTAACTTAAAGTTAAGATAGAAACCGTCCAATTGTGTACAAGGGTTAACTAGAATTGAAAGTAGGACGGGGACTGCATAGGGCAAATCGCACTATGGTTTCGGGTTCTGGAAACTTTGAAAAGATGAAGGACTAACAAACATGTATCTTAAAAACAGCATAACACAAAAAATAATGCCGCTATTGTGACAAAATTTAAACTCTAGGGAACTAATAATGAAAGTACCATGGGAATTGGTTCTGGTCGAGTTTGGACAATGGTTTCGGATTCTAGAAGCTTTTGATCGATTTCAGACCAAACTAGTATAATTACAAAGCCAAGGAATATATTACCTATTTCCTATGATTCCCCAAAATTTAGATTTAATTGTAGTCGTGGTTCAGGTGCCTAGGAAATCCCAAAATTAAAAAGCTTATCTTCAAAATTCATGAAGATAGAAACTTTAAATTTGATACACGATCTTTCCTATTTCCGTTTATTATGTAACACTTTTATATTTTTAAAAGGCTAAGAATTCTACCATAAAACATATTTTGTATAATACAAAACTATATTACACCTATTACCATAGGTGATATATAATTAAGACATTGTGTACAATACTTAAGCTATATGCAAAGGTACTTGCTGCATTTGTGTAAAATTTTTTTTTTATATTTAAATGAATTATATGAAAAGTTTTAAATTTGTAATTGTATTTAAGAAATACATTTATTGCATATTTGATGTTTATAAGCTTTTCTAATAGGTACATAAACTAACAATTTAAAATAATTGCAATTTTGAAAAATTTGAATTATTAAATATATTATGCTGTGGTTAGCTTTATATCACAAAATTTAATAATTCAAATTTTTTCACTTTTGTAATCGAATTGAAATAAATTTATTTACATTTATTTCAAGTTTTATGTTTTTTAATATTTTTATATAGAAAAGTTAGTAAGAATTTTTGAATAGATAAAGTAATTAGAAAATGTGTTTTAGTACTATAAAGTTAAGTTGGTTAGCTATGTCTTACGATCAAACATTATGGTTTTAAAATGACTTATGGATATCTCATTAAATTTGAAACAAATAGGTGTAGGGTATTACTAAGTCGGTTGCACGACTGACTGTTTCTTTACTTGTTAAAAGGCTAAGGTAATTATATTTTAATGTAAAACATATTATGTATTATATTTCATACATAATATGTTTTACATTAAAAATTAAAATATTTTTTTAATAAATGGCTGAACTTCTTTTTAGCATATAGGTATTGTTAGGTAGGGTTTGGTATTGAAAAAAAAAATAATTTCGTAGAAGAACTTTTTTGTGTAGCCCCACTCGTTACTAAGCTACAGCCCTCCAAAGTTGGAAAGAGCCCTATATTTAAATTGTTATAACAAAAGTTCTGTTAGGTGTATTTTCAATTTGAAAACGGCAAAAGATAGCTGTTTTTGAAATGCAAATATTTATGCCATTCGGTACTAAAATTTTGGCCCTACATATCTTCTAAACAGTTCAAGCTAGGGTCTTGAAACTTTTGGTGAAGTTAGATCCTCAGAAATTAGTAGGAGTCGGCTAACAAATTGTTTTTGTCACTGTTTAACACCTATAAGAGCTCGAACATTTAAATTTTGCTAATTTTAAACACCTGTAACCGAAATATATGCTCAAAGTTTTTTTTAAAAATATACAAAATTTAAATCTACATCATTTTATTTCAATATATGTTAAAGCTTTGTCTTAAATTTAAAAGGGGTTCTTTAAATTAAAGAAACTGTCTCTTAGTTTTAAACATTTTTGTTTAGAAAATATAATTCTAGGTAAAATTCCAAATTATGGTGGAGTTCACAATTGATTTCTAGAACATATATAAATGGAAGGGTGCGGATAGGAGGGGGTTGGGCCGATCCTCGAGAATCATCATAAGTTTGCTTAGCAAACAATTTGGGAACCTGACCCATTCAAGGGCTATTAGGACTTAAAAATTCAAACTTTTATGTTTTTACAAAACAGTAACTTATTAGTGTATTTATTTTCTAAATTTAACGTTAAAATTGAAACTCCAACATTATTTTTCGCACTTGTTAACAGATTTTCTTGAATGCATTGGGATTAGTGGACATATAATTTATGAAAACTCAGATAACTTTAATAACATTCTACTAGTAGAAATCCTAAAAATGAAATTTAAATTGCTAGGAGCCTATCGATCTCTCTATTTCTGATTTTTTAGCAAAAATAGATCGACTTACATAATTGTTTTAGTAGGTGATTTTAATTTTGATCTTTTGGATCACGAAAATATTAATACGCGAACATATGTAGATTGCTTAAAATTGAACGGGTATACTATTCTTAATGCAAATACACCCTCGATGCCAAATCGTACTAGTAAACATTCTTCTACCATTATCGTAGTTAGTAATTTTTCTACCGATCTTTTACAATACGATTTTAATTTGGCTATCTTTGAAAACTCTATATCCGATCACAATATTTTATTACTGAAAATAAATCAAATGTGATTAGTAACTACACTCTAAACAATAATTTGTTTTATACTAACAAAAAAAAATCAGTTCAAGAATTCAATCATTACCAAAATTTTAATTTAGAATATGTAATTTATAAAGATGTTATAAAACAATGCATTTCAATAATTGATTCTAACACTCAACCATACAAAATAAAAAATAAAATCCGGTTTCTAAAACCTTTTATGACAAAAGATTTATTAGTTTTGTCTAAAGAAAAAGAAAGATTATATAAACTAACAAAAAAATACCCTAATAATTTATACATAAAAGAAGAATTTAGAAAAATAAGAAACCAGTTTGAGAATAAAAAAATATTAAAAAAAAATCATTTATTGATAATCAATGTTTATTAAACTTAAAAAATCCAAAAAAATTGTGGCAAATCATAATATTTAATCGCCTTATTTTTTCCCATACAAATCATAAACATCCTTTTTCTGGGTAAACTATTTAACCAATTTTAATGAAACAATAACCAAAAGAAAGGTTTTTTTTGTTTTCATAGGACAATCATACTTTTTTTAAGAATATTGCGTTTTTTCAGGTGAAAACCTGTCTTTAATTTAACGTAGTTTTGAATTTAACGGTCACGCGGTTAAAAGTTGAGGCTTATTACTCTAATATTATGCGCCAACTTTCTGTGTAAATGTAATTCATTTTCAGTTGTAACTCGCAGCTAAATCTAATTCAAAAGATTATAGGCGCCGACTTATGTATATCTTTCTTTTTTTTGTTTAGTTCAAATATTCAATAAACAAGGAGATTTAAATTTTTTTAAAATTTTTTTTTTGTTTTTGTTTTTTCTTTATCTTAAAAAGTGAACGAAAAAAATGAGTTCTTTTCGAAATGAAAGCAATTCATTTGGTTTATACAGTAGTTTTCATTTATAACTAACTCGGTTCAATTTTAATTATAATAAACTTTACACTTTTTGCCAAAGAATTAAATTTTACCTAAAAATTAAAGTTTTTTATTGCATTGATATTCCTTTTATTTAAAATTATTATATCTAATTATGTTGCTTGGTGATTAATTTAGTATTTTTTTATTTATTTTTGAATATAAAAAAAATCATAATAACGCATCAAAAATACAAAAAAAATTTTAATAGAAGAAAAAGCACTATACATAGGCTTGAGGCTGACACATCAAATAAAATTTTAGCAAATGAGTTCGAAGTGTCCATTCTAGAATCAGCACATTCTACAATGTTCAAGTCTTATACTAATTTTTCAAAATTTACAGCATTCTTTTAAAACGAAATTCGTTTATTACGACGAATATTTTCATTCCAATCATGGTCGTTATAACCGAAAAGTACTGTACTTTGTTTTCGTTTGCTTAAAAATTTTTTTTTTTTAAATCGTATATTGTGTTGGTTTTTGAAAAATAAAAAACCGACTTCTGATAAATAATATTTCTTAAGAAAAATGATTTGTTACTTATGGATCAACCAAATTCAGCATGTACGGCGTTCAGTTTCTGTCAAAAAATTTTGAAATAAGTTGTTATGTAAATAAATTTACATGAAAGCATACGCGACGTACTATACCTCGCAGTTATAAAATTTTAAAATTGACAAAGCGTATAAAAATATTGTAATTGTTTTTTCTTATGTTGCTACGATTAAATTTTAAAAATAAAATATTTTAAAATAATATTTTTTTAAAATAATTTTTTTTAAAACATATATTCAAAAGAATTGAAAATACCAACAATATGTTTGCAAAACTAAAAAAATTATCTTTCTTAAAAAAAATTATTTGTTCCTTACGTCCTAACCTAAATAAAAGCGTACGGCACGTGATGAATTTAGTATTTTCTTACTTTCTTATTAAATACAAAAAAAAATTTCATTAGAAGAAAAAGCACTATACATAAGCTTGAAGCTGGAACATCATGTAAAATTCTAGCAAATGAGTTCAAAGAGTCCTTATACCTCTTCAATTATACCTTATATTCACAATTGTTGAAAATACCTATAGTATGTTTCATAATCTTCACTAATTCAGAAAGAAACATACGGAAGCAAAAACAAAAAAAATAAACTTTCTTAAAAAATATTTTGTAATTTAAATGTTTTGTAACTTAGGGCCCAACCTAAATCAACGCGTACGGCGAAAAATTTCTGTCAAAAAATTTTGAAATAAGTAATTATGTAAATAAATTTACATGAAAGCAACCCAAATACGCGTAACGCGATATACTGTACCTCTGATTTTTAAATTTTAAAAATTGATAAATAAAAATATTGTCTTCGGTTTTTCTTATATGTTTAAATGTGTATTTTTAAATTGTAAGTTGTATGTTTTGATTAAGGTTAAGCCCTGATAATTAAAAATTTTATTTTACATTTTAAACATCGAATAATGTTTTTTCATGATAAAAACTTTTTTTTGTTTTACTTTGACATAACGAACGAATATTATATAAGGCGTTTTTTTTTAAATCACAGCAGAGATCTGCACGTTTTAAATCACAACATAAGCACGTTCTAATGAACAGGGCATGAACAGAGTACGCTCAGAGCGTTCAGATTTAATAAAAAAACACGAAAAATTAAATTAAATTAAAACATTTTGATTTTTATTTTACAAGTAAAATCTTAAACAAACGTCAAAATGTCTCTAACAAAAAAAATGAATCGCACGCTCTGAGCGCTCAGAGCTAAGAAAAACCACAATTTTTTTTTTCGACAGTTCATGCTCTACTCAGATTTAAAAAATGCCTTTAAAGGAACTGAAGCATGTATTCATAAATTTTTAATTAGGAAACAGAATACATACGGAACGGATACAAAAAAATTCAAATCGTACTAAAATGTTTAGTTTTCTATATGACGAACACCATTAACTCGAATTTTGGCTACTTGACTTCAGTAAATATACCTATGTACCTATATGTTTAGAAATTAAATCAAATTCTCAGAACATTGTATATTAGAACAATATTTATATTAAGAATTTAAATCGCTTTGTTTTGTGTATTACTGTACCACATTATACTCTCTTTAAAGCGACTTTAGCTATAGGAATAAAATTCAAAAATGCAACAACGTTTTTATAACTGAAAAAATTATAAATTTTTTTTAGCAAATTTCAAGCGCAAGAATTGTTGACAACATTGTTGCAATATATTTTATTACGTATAGGAAAAAAAAAATTTTTTCGTGTTAAATTAGTCTATTACCTATAAATTTCAAAAAACTAATTTTGTATGTAAATTTAAAAGCAAAAATAGCTCGAATCTCGAGCACAGGGCGATACTAGTACTAGTCATAAATTATTCTCTCTATAATAGGCCTAATATTTGTAGTAATTATGTACCAGAAAATATCGTTTATAATGGTGTTACTGTGTGTAATCCGCGGAATATAGTAAATTATTTTATTAATCATTTTCTTTCGGTTGCATGCTTTTGGAATCAATCTAGTTTAATTGTACAGAATTATAATGAATATAATTTAGATCTTTTATTTGATGAACATCATTTTTTTTTTCAATTTACCAATAATATGGCTATGAGCAAACACATAAAGAATATTCGGGATAATGTTGCTAGTGGTTATGATCGAATGTCTGCAAAAGATCTTAAAGCATTTTCAGATGATAAGATCAGCCTGCTCACAAAAATTTTTAAAGATTCTGTTGTTAAATGCTCTTTTCCAAATGAATTAAAAATAGCTAAGGTTAGACCTTTTCATAAGTCCGGGCCTAAGGGAGATCTTAATAATTACAGAACCATATCTGTCCTTCCGGTAATTTCGAAACCATTTGAACGAATTATCTTTGATCAAATGTGGACACACTTTGCGAAGACCAATTTCGTCAATAAGAACCAGTTTGGATTTATTCCATTTTCAAGTACGACTTCAGCCTGCATCGAAGTTATTAACATGATTTAAGGGTCAATGTCTCGAAACAAAATAACTTCATTAATAAATATTGATCTCCAAAAGGCATTTGATTCAATTGATCATGACATTCTGCTAATAAAACTTAAAGCACTCCGTACAATATATAAATTCGTAGCTTACCAATAGGAAACAATATGTTCAAATTTGTGAAATTAGCAGTGATTTTAATTTGGTAAAAAAAGGTGAAACATATTGGGTCCCTTACTATTTGTAGTATACATAAATGGCATTTTTGAACTCCCTTGTAAAGGAACTATAATCTTATATGCTGATGATGCCTTGCTGGTTTACAGTGAAGATTCTATGGCAGCAGCATATGAAAGCATGCAAACCGATTTAAATACATTAGATGAATATTTAAGCAATAATAAATTAAAAATTGATATAAATAAAACCAAATACATGGTGTTGAAAAAATTTGTGCTAAATAATTTCAAAATAATTGTGAATGGTGAAATCCTTCAGGGAACTGATCTTATTAAGTATCTCGGTCTATATATAGGCAAAAATTTGAAATGGACTTATCACATTGACCGTGTTAAAAATAAAACTATTCCGTATGAAGCCGCTTTATATAGACAACGCTACATTCTTCCAAAATCGACTCTATACAATATATATTTCTACCATATACATTCCCAGTTTATTTATGTAAATTCAATACGGTCGACTTCTCCCGCATATAAATTACATAAAATACAAGTTTTGCAAAATAAGGCATTAAAGTCAATAAACCGTTTACCTCTTTTAACCCTATCCAACACACTTTACAGTGAAAAATGGTTACTTACTTACTTACTGGATCCTAGAACCCCTGGTGGGGCATAGGGCGTCAACAAATCCTCTCCACCTTTCACGATCCTTAGCAATTCCTTTTAGCTGTAACCACGTTTTGCGTTGCGCTTCTGCCTCTTTCAAAACAGTACTTCTCCATGTTTTCCTTGGTCTACCCACTCGTCGTCTACCTTGTGAATTCCACTCAAAACTTTGCCTTGCAATGTTTTCTTCTGGCTTCCTCAAGGTATGTCCGATCCATTGCCATTTTCTCTCTCGGATCTCGACCTAAATCATCTTTTGGTTCGTTTTTTGCCACAGGTGTGTTTTGGTAATAATTTGCGGCCAACGAACCCTTAAGTTGCGGCTTGGACAACGGTTTATATACGTCTGCAACTTTTTGGTGATAATGGCGGATACCTTCCATGTTTCACAGCCGTATAGAAGTACTGATTTGACGTTTGTTTCAAATATTTTTAGCTTTGTACGCAGGGCTATATTATTTGACTGCCATATGTTTGATAGAGTTCCAAAAGCAGCTCTAGCTTTATTTATCCTGCTGTCAACATCAACTTCTGTTCCCCCATTTGATGTCACCATGCTTCCTAAATAATTGAACTGCTCTACTTCTTCAACTTGGCTTTCTTCTAGTAGAATTTGCTGATGTATGGAGTGCTCTGTGCGTATGCTTTTAGTCTTAGCTGCATTTATTTTTGGACCAGCTCGTTTGCCATATTTGTTCAAATTTTGGCACATTTCGTGCCAACATTACCATTTGGCACAAAAATTGTTATCTGTTATAAAATTAAAGGCTACGAATTATGTATATTATGTTATATATTGGTTCACGATTAAATTAAATCTGGGGTATACCTTTCTAAAGTTTGTGAGGTTCATAACTATAATACCAGGGGAAGAGACAATTTCTCAATTTTAAATTTCGCTCCGAACACAATAAATGTTTCAGCTATGTATTACTAATTACAACAATTTGCCTCTATTCGTGAGATCCACCGATTCTATGGTCGTATTTAAACGCTTATTAAGAAAATTTCTTATGACTATCTAATCCAATTGTGTATTTCATAACTTAAAAAAAAAAAAAAAAATATTTTACTTAATTAAAATTTTTATTTAATAATATTAGAACTTATTGTTATTAATATAATTTTGTTGCCTCGTGTTAAGTGTTAATTATTGTAATAAAAATAAAGGGGTTCGCCACAAGTGCTAAGCAGTTTTTTGAACCTGTGAATAATAAACAAAAAAAAAAAAATCTAATTTAATCTTATAAGTTCATTTTATGGAAATGACATGCAACAAATTAATCAACACCCAAACAATAATGGTAGATGGTTAGACCTAACCTCTAATGCTTATGACGATGTTTTAGTCCATACCGCAAATGAAAGTGAAAACCTCTTTGCAAATTCACTTCATCATAATGCAGTAATTATTGAACTAAATAATGTAAATCAATAATTATTCTCTAAATCTTACAATAAAGAAATTGTATACGATTTCAATAATGCTAATTACGAAGGCATTAACATTAAGATATTAATTGGAACGAGCTGTTAATGCAGCAAGATCTAGATTTAGAAGTTTTAGATTTTCATACAATCTTATCATCTATAATTGATAATTACACACCAAAGATTATAAGAAAAGACAAATTACAGGAACCATCTCTACGTAATCGTAGAAATAAATTACATAAAATCATTAAATCTTCTGATCCATGTTCCGAAACTATTAATGAGCATAAAAAATTATCGGATGAATTTAAAAGAAAATCCACCGCATCGTACGACAGTTACGTGCAGAATATTGGTAACTCCATTTTGAGTAATCCTAGAAAATTCTTTGAATTTGTAAATACAAAACGTAAATCTTCAGGTTACTCAAACCCTATGTCTTTGGATAGCAAAATCTCATCGTGCCTTGTTGATATTTGCAAATTTTTTGCTCACAAATTCCAAAATGTTTACCATCAGTCACAACCAGAACAAGCAAACGTGGCTTACCAATCCTTAAGTAATACTATTCGCTTATTCAAAATCTAAACTTATCATTTGAAGATGTCTTTTCAGAAATTAGTAATTTAGATATTAAAAAAGGATCTGGGCCCGATCTTCTCCGTCCAATTTTATTACACAACTGTATTTATAATTTAACTGGTCCAATCACATTAATTTTTAACAGATCTCTCATATCAGGTACATTTCCCCAATTTTGGAAAACCTCACACTTGAATCCCATCCATAAAAAAGGTGATAAATCACTAATAGATAATTATAAAGGTATAGCAATTCAGTCGACTATACCTAAATTAATTGAAAAACTTGTAACCGATAAAATTACACCTATAATAGACCCATTTCTTAACCTTGAACAACACTGTTTTAGAAAAGGACATTAAACCATTACCAATCTGATGGTTTTCACATCAGATATATTATCTTCGATAGAAAAAGGTCATCAGATTAATGCAATATATTAAGATTTTAGTAAGGCATTTGACCGGATAAATCATGATATATTAGTAGATAAACTGGTAAAATTAGGTGTTATTGGTCCCATTTTAAAATGGATAAAGTCGTACGTCACCGACGTACCAATTATTAAATTTGAAGGTACTATATCTAACCCTATTTCTGTGTATACTCCAGGGTACTGGGGTACTCCAAGGTAGTCACTTAGAACCAATTTTATTTAATATATATATAAGAGATCTTTCTGTTTGTTCATCAGGCATTGCTCATCTTACTTATGCTGATCTTCAAATGTACCATGTATTCAAAAATGATACTGATTGCTGTTTCCTTCAATCTAAATTAGTGCTTAGATAAATAGTGCTCTGACAACATGCTAGATCTGAACGTCAGTAAGTGTTACGCTATGAGCTTTTCACGTAAAAGATCCTCAGTTATGCATAATTATTTCTTACAAAACTGCAACCTAGTGCACGTAGATCATATCACAGATCTAGAAATCATTTTGGACAACAATTTGAATTATAATCTGCACTATGAATCAATTTTATCAAAGGCCAAAAAACGATCGGTTTTATCAAAAGAAGAGCGAGAGAGTTCAACAATATTTGGGTAACAATAACTTTATTTTGCTCACTCGTGCATTCACTATTAGAATACGGCAGTATTATGTGGAATCCTGCTTTTCTCATTTACAGTGCAAAAATTGAATCAATTAAAAAACAGTTCCTTCTTTTTGCTCTAAGACATTTACACAATTCCAGAGACTTTCATAACCTTCCATCATACCATGAAAGGCTACAATTAGTTAACTTACTGATCTTAAATTGTCGTAGAATCTTACTCTCGAACTGTTTTACGTTCGATGTCCTATCCAATAAGATCAATGTCAACCTTATTAAAGATAAAATGAAAATAAATAATAATGTTAGGCCAACAAGACATACCAAATTTTTAATTGAAACAACTCACAGAACTGAATATGGAAAAAACGAACCCATAAACAGGTGTTGCATAATATTTAATCAATTCAACAACCTTTTCTGTGACACAATTTCAAAAAATGCTTACAAATCTAAATTACACAACTTTCTTAAAAAATCGTAACACATTAACATACATACTTTAATTTTAAAATGACATAATTTTAAATAATAACAAAATTTAGGTAATATTTATATAAATTAAATAAAAAAAAAAGGAAAAGAAAATATTAATAAATTCCATAGTAATTACAATAGCTCAGCTTACAAAACAAAAAAAAACATTAAAATAGAATAAGTAAAACTAAGCTAATTTGTATTTTGTATGTTAATTTATGTTTTTTATTTTTTGTGTTTTTGAAATGTAAGAAAAGAAAAAAAGTGAATAACTTTGTTGATAATGTACTATGTATTATTGTGTAGTTCTAAGTCAGCAATTTATTTTTTTTGTTTTTTTATTGTATATATTATAATACTTGTAATTATATGTTCAAATTTGATAATTCTTATAACAACCTTGCTTTGGTTTAATAATAAATAAATAGATATGATATAATAAAAATTAATAACAAAAAAAATGTTGTCGTTTATTAAAAAAATATTTTGTTTTTAATATATCAAATATAAGCATAATATGTTTTATAATAAAATTCTTAGCCTTTTAAAAAAATAAATTGTTAGCCCTTTAAAATTATAAAAGTTAAAAATATAAAACACCTGTGACCCAAACATAAGGTTTTATCTTCTATGGTTTCGAAATTATACTGGTTTGACTTCAATTCGATCCCATTGGAGTAGTGGGTCGGCAGCAAATACTGAATGGTTATCAACTTTTGTTAAAAACAATTTCAATATAACTGTGCTAAATTGCAACAATTTGACACCTAAATACTTGGTCGATAAAAAAAAAAAAATTCAGATGTTTCAAATTTGCACCAAGACCTGACGATAATATAATAATTCAAAAAATAAGTTGGCATCATCTAACCTAATAATAGAGAAATGGAATGAGTATCGTCATATCGCAAGCGCAATGAGTCAAAGTTAAAAAAAAGTAAGAATAATAATAATAATGAAAATATTAAATGTAATACTTCTATTAATACTAAAGACATTGTTAAAAATACATTAAATACAAAATCTCATAGCCAAAAATACATAAATGAAATTTATATAAAGGACACAATTTACACTGAATCACATAGTCACAAATATTCTAATAAATTAATTAACCAAAACACTCAAATGAAGAATACACCCTTATAACTATCTCATATTTCAACAGCTTTACAAAAAAACTTTCAAACTCATAATAACAACAAATATCCAAACTTTATACACTCACATACTATAAATACTGTTAACACCCTATCTACCCACCCTAACTAGAACTTCTTTATACTCCCAAACGCCAGCTAAATTGGCCACCTCACTTTCAAGTTCTATTTTAGCTTGACTACTTAACAGATTTGCAGGTCTAGGTTTTACCCAAACAACTATCTCAATTTCTCCATCCCTCAACACATCTGTGCTCTACCTAGAACACTTCCGTCTGTTTCATCTTCAACCTGCTCTACAACTCGAACACATTTCACTCCCATGGCTCACATTACTTCCATGCAAACCAGCCAAAACACCAACTCTCAACCCAAATCTCAGGCTCCATCATCTTCATCTTGTTCCACGTTCCAGTTTGCAGAACTCCTCTGGGACTCCTATTCCATCTTTGATGGACCGTTTATCCCTCCTATCGTTAAGATGATGCAACAAGCGTCATTATCAAACGATAATAGATATCTTCTTGCTCGGCTGAGAGATCGTCACATTTTTGATAATGTTAGACTTTACTTGGCCTTTCTCCACGACAAACCTAATTAAGTTTGCATTAATGGGAAACTAATGCATATCTTAAAATTTCACTCCAACAAGAAGGTTTACCTATGAATATTTCAGAACTTCGCTGTTTATTTAACCGCTTTAATGTAACTTTTGGTGTTACTCCTAAGCAGACTAAAAATCCTATGCTTCTCAAGTATCTTCAGAGCGAATTAATCACTTACAATGCACACGGGAAAACCACGATAAATTTTTTCGTCCCTTACAGAGTCAAAAAACATAATTATTATCTCTTTCCAATAAAATTATTTAAAAAAACATTACCGATAATTTAATTAATTTTTTAATGTATTATCAAAATGTTCGGGGTCTTAGAACAAAAACCAAGACTCTCCTTTCCAACCCAACAATTTTAAGTTTTGATTGTTTTATTTTAACTTAAACTTGGTTATGTCCTTCTATAAGCAATTTAGAACTATTTGATTGAGTTTATTGCGTCTATAGAAAAGATAGATACCTTTCAAATTCTCCAATTAATGAAATTACACCTAAAAGAGGTGGTGTTCTCATTGCAATTAAAAGTAATATAAATTCTTCTTTAGTTTCTATTCGACTATGATCAGCTTGTAATTTAATGTTTTAAAGTTAATTTAAGTAATAAAAATGTATTTGTTGTTGGCTGTTATATACCTTCTAATAGCAACATTGATGTTTATAGCCAATACAATAACGCTATTAATGGTATAAATTAATAAGATATTTGATAAAGACGAAATCATGCTGTTTGGTGATTTTAACCTACTAAACGTGTACCAATTTAGTTTTCAGCCAATCATGACGCTTTAAGTGAGTCTCATAATTCTCATGACTTTTCCACTATATTTAATAATATTGATATTAAGGATATGATAAATAAGTTTTATGAAATCATTTTTAGCAGTTTTAAACAATTTATTTCTAAAATCTGAATGAGATCTTTGAATTCTTGTTCTCCTTGGTACACCTATGAATTAAAAAAACTAAGAAATAAATTAAAGGTGGCGTAATATCTTAAATCCAAAAAAGTTACTGATTACAACAATTTCTGAGTACTTTTTAATAAGTTTAAAAATTTATCTGAAGAGCTTTTTCAATTGTACTTTTGTAATATGTCTGTAAAGCTAAAATCAAATCCAAAAAATTTTGGAAGTTAGTTAATATGAAACGCAAATGTGATGAGTCCATAAGTAATTTTAAAACCATAAAAGCTTTTATTAGTTTGATCGTAAGACATAGCAAACGAAATTAACTTTATAATATTAAAAACATTTTCTAATTATTTTATCAATTCAAAAATATTTAAAATTCTTGCTAATCTATCTATTTAAAAATATTAAACAATAAATAAACTTGAAATAAATGGATTCGTAAAATGCAATTACAAAATTACATATTTAAATCTTTTTATCCAATTCTAGCTCGCTTCCTTTAGGTGGTTACAAACACCATACCAAAGTTAATATACCCTTTTCCTATTTCATAGGTGTAGGGTATAACAAGGAATTTAATCCTTTGTTAAAAAAATATTTTGTTTATAAAATACTACTAGATTTACCCGGCGTTGCCTGGGAGCGTGCAATTTGCAAAAAAGCAAGTTTCGGCCAATTTTTCGAAGTATTGCTTGGGTTAAAAAGAAAGCTTCAAAAAAATATTTGTGGAGTTCCGTTAACCCGGTGCAGACCAACAGCTTTTTATAGGTTTTGTCGTTACTTTGCTCTAAATTAGAAATGGTTTAACCGATTGACTTCAAATTTTGTATATTGTTACTCTTTGAGAATGGAGTTCACTCTATTAACAGACTTGGAATTTGTTACCCCTTGCCGCACGACAATTTTTTCAAAAAAAATTGGAAGGATATTACGTCCAATTTTGCGAAATATTGCTTGGTAAAAGTTTCAAAAACAGGTTTGTTGAGTTCCGTTAACACATTGCGGCACAGCAGCTTTTCACAGATTTTTTCATTACTTTACTCTTAAGCAGAAACGGTTTGACCACTTGAATGTAAATTTTGTATGCGTACATGTATATACTTATCATTCCTACGATTATTCAAAAAAAAATTTTTATAAGTAATTTACGTCTAATTTTTGAAAGTAGGTAAAACTTCTTTGAATTAGGAGAATGTTTAAAAAATGTTTTGTCGAGTTCTTTTAAACGATTGCGAAACAAAAGTTTGCAAAACAGTTTTAACGATTATCTCTAATTTTTCTATACATTTTTCTTCTTCTTCTTGACAATTTGGTACTGCATGAATTTTTGTATTTATTATTTAATAATTATGAAAAATTTCAAGTAAAATTTGATAAATTGCTAGAATAATCCCTTAAATACACTCGTTTTAAAAAAATTGTTTTATTACATATTAAAATTAACATGTACACCATTCTTGTGTTAACTTTTTTCAATAACATCAACTTAAATTAAAACTCCATTGATAGGTCAAAAGAGTATACTAAATTTTCCATTATGTCATTATGCTAAGTAAATAGTAGTTTACTTGAATAAAATGTAGTCGATGGTTTAGAAAAAGTTTAAAAATCTACTTTTCAACTTATATTTTGCTTTGTACTTACCTGAAAGTTCTAAAACGTTCTTCCTCGTTTGATTATAATTTTATGAGAGAGATGTAGGCTTCTTTCCTAAAAAAACTGTTTTAAAATACTATGCATTTAAGCTTAATATATCCGAAATTCAATTTTTTTTGATTTTGAGAATGGTGTTCACTCACTAACAGGTTTGGAATTTGTTAACCCTTTCCGCCCGATAATTTTCCAAAAAAAAACTTGGTGAAGGATATTACGTCCAATTTTCCGAAATATTGCTTGGTCAAAGTCTCAAAAACGTTAACCCATTGCGGCACAGCAGCTTTTTACAAATTTTTTCGTTATGTCGAAATTGAATTTTTTAATTTTTAGATTTTATTTGAAGAAAACTGCAATTTAACACTGAAATATATTTTTATAGAACAACATCTGCAAAGTACATAAAAAACAAAGACTTGGAAAAAACGTTTTGTTATTTAAATTTAAGGATATTATTATTCGGCTCCTTTATTAGTTTTATTTTTATTATTATTAATATTATCTCATTTAGCTTTTACACTATTTGAGACTATTTAAGGAGAGCAAAAAAATAGTCCTATTAATTAAGTGAGCTTTTGGAATAAATGTTAACTTGCGTTAATACCATAAATTTTAAAATTTCATTAAATTTTTGTGCAAAACGTGTAAACAGGTCAAAACCAAATTAACCCTGTGAGTTTTTATAATTAAAATACTGGTACTTTAACAATTTTAAATAAAGTTCTTTTAATCGTTTAAGCAAATAAAATTTATAGAAAACTTGATGGCGTCGTCGTGGAAAACGGGTTAATCGAACTTAACTAAAACTTTTTGCAGCCTCTGTTTTGGACTGCAAAATCAACCTGTAAAATTGGACACAAATCGGAAACACAAAATTTTTTGGAAGCCCACCATGCCGAAATGGGTTAATTCATTCCAACCAAATTTATACAACTAATTCCGGTTGCTAAGAAGACCATTACAAAGTGCAAAATTTCAAGTCAATCGGTCAAACTGTTTTGACTCGACATCAAAAAAATTGAAAAAGCTTCATTGCGCCCTCGTGCCCAAACGGGTTAACCGAACTCAAGCAAAATTTGTTTCAGTCTCTCTTTTCGACTGCAAAATCACCTTGTAAAATTGGACAGAAATTGGAAACACAAAATTTTTTGAAGGCCCGCCAGGACGAAAAGGGTTAATTATTTTTTTTTTGTTTTTTTTTGTTTGCGAGGGTTGATGGAAAGCATCGAAAGCCGCCCAGAATCACTGTACGGGGTTCAAATGGGGAGTGTTGGACTTTAACCAACTAAAACCACCCACCTTTTTTAAAACCAAACTTGGTATGGACCGTAAATACAAATGTATTGTTTGGTTTTTAGGATCGGGATTGGGAAGGAAATTAGGTTTAGGATTAGGATTTCGGAATTTGAATTATGATGGATAAAGGAATTAATATAAAGGAAAGTCATGAAGATGGATGTTAATGTTTTTCTTAAACTTTATTAGATCGTACATATAAAAACTACCAACTTTGGGAAACACATTACATGGAAACTGATTCCATAATCGCGATGTGCGCACAACAAACGAATTTCCATAAGCCTTGTTTCGCTATCTTACTAATTCAACTGTGTAGGGATAAGCATCTGTCGCACTCCATGGTTCACGTTGAAAAACTGTCAGGGGGGCATTAATTGTTTGATTTCATTGTAACAGGTGTTCGTCCTTACGAGGTATCTATAAAACAGAGTTAGTGACCAAACGGCTCGCCGATGGTTTAGTGGAGTGAGCGATGAGGTAACACTGGGATCATTTATAATATTATTTTGCTAGCTCTATTTTGCACTTTATCGAGATAGCCCAGTGCGGTTTGGGGGGCTACAGCCCAAATATGTACATTATACTCCATTTTTGCTCTAATGTAAGTTTTATAGATTTTTAGAAGATCAGGTGCAGAAAAGTAAGTTTTACAGCGAAACAAGAAACCTTAACATTTAGCTGCATCTTTAGCTATACCAAAAGTATGGTTTGACCAGGTCAATTTTCGGTTTAACCAGATACCCAGAATGTTAAGGTCTGTTGTGTGCTGCAAAGGTATACCCTGAAATGACAAGCTGGGGGTACAAATTGCAATTTTCCGCGAGATTAAACCGCATTGAGTCTTTTGAAATCAACACGGTTACACTCACCCCATTTTTGGATTTATGCTAAATCATTGTTTAGCTCACTAGTCATGAAATTTTTAGCTGTTGTGTTAATCTGTTGATTAATGTTACAGCGGCTATGAAATTCACAGAAAGCCAGAAGGGAGCTGTCCTCTGCGAAACTATGACTTGGATTGGAGGTTACTGAAAGTAAGTCATTGATAAATATTAAAAAAAGAGTTAGGGATAGAACAGATCCTTGGGGGACACCAGCATTTATTTGAAATTGGTTGGATGTATGACCATCCACAAATACGCGAATCGTGCGATTTGAGAGAAAGTCTCCAATCCATTTTTTTACCTAGACCTAAAGCCTCGCATTTTGCTATTAAAGCATCATGCCATACTCGGTCAACAGCTTTAGATATATCCAAGGCTACAACATCAGATTCACCAGAGTGGTGAAGATAGATATTTAGCTTCTCGCTTAGTTAAGTCATGAGATCACCGGTTGAACGACGGGCTCTGAATCCGTATTGTCGATCATAAAGCAAACCTTTGCGATCAAGGTATTTCAGAAGCTTTATGTTTACAATTTTTTTCCATTACTTTGGAAAGGACCGAGGTTATAGCAATAGGGTGGTTAGTTAGAGGGATCGCTTTTGTTGCCTTTTTTTGGAACTGAAAAAACATTCACAACCTTCCATTGCGCAGGATGAGTACCCGAAGTAAGCGAAAGTAAAAAAAGGTTGCGGAGAGGTTTTGAAATAGTGGAATAAGTTTTTTTGAGAACCATTGAAGTGATCCGGACCAGCCGATTTGTTTGCGTCAAGATTTTTCAATATTTTCATCACTGTTCGTGTCCTGAAGTAAATTCTACCAAAGGAACAGCCAACGCGTGGAATACGAGGTGGATTTTGTGCTGACTGGGGCAGTGTTGAATTGGAAGCAAATTGTTCACAAAACAAGTTTGATTTTTTTTAGAATCTGACACAATTCCGTTATTTTTATCAACAAGTGGGGGAAAAGAGGACTCGCTGTTCTTTGGCATGTGGAGCAACCTATGTTTTATTCTTTGGTTGAATAAGAACTTTTGTTTGTTGATCACTCTCTTGCATCTATTTCTGGCCACTATATAGTTGGCCCTGTGAGACTCCGACCGGTTGTGTTGGTAAGCCAGAACTATTTCAGTTTTTGGGCATTTTCATGTTCATTTGAGTTGGGTGATCTGTATAAGTAACAGAAATGTATGACATGTTTTCCACCGAGAATTTTGACCCAAATATAATGGAAGGTTAAGCTAGAAGCTTTATATTTATGAAGAATGTTGAAAACGAGGTCATTTTTAATGAATATAGTGATGCCTCTTTTAGGGACGAAGTGTAAAACAAGTGAGTAGCCTGTAATACTTTTTGGCCACTAACTTGCGTTTCACAAAAGGCTACGATTGCTGGCTTTGCAGAGTTTAAATGGCATTCTACGGCATGAAAATTCGTCTGCAACCCGCGTATGTTACAAAAATGAATACATAAGGTGGCAATTTTCAAAGAAAATTAATTATTAATGAATTCAAAATTTTAAGAATCAAAAAATTTTAAGAATAGAAAGATTTTTAGAATAGAACGGAGATAAATAAGCAAAAACTGAAATTTTTTTTAAAATTAATTTGAAAGTGAAAGAAATTTATATTTGAATTTAAAATTAAAAAAAAATAAAAAAAAAAAAGAAGAAATAGAACAAACTTTAAAAATTTAGAAGTTAAAATTAAAAATAAATATATGTACGATTTGTCCCCCTTAATTAATGATTTACACTGGCTAATTTTATTTTACTTAGAGTGAGAGAACAACTTATATCAAAGTTTAGCAGTTTTTATATTGCACGATATAATGGCGAAACACTATATGTGCCCTTATAGAATGAAGTTACAGTCGCAAAATCACATAAAGTAAAACCACATGTAATCTAGATTTTAATATAAAAAAAAAATTTATGTTTGAAAAAAAAAAATTTTATGTTAATATATCATAATGAGTATTAATTTAATTGATTTAGCAAAAAAGAGATCAACACATAAAATTATATAAGATTGAGCAAAATAAAAATATAAAAGATTGAGAATCTAGAAAGAATAAAATTAGAGCATCAACATCCATACATAAGAGGAAAGGAGATGGATATATTTTTTTTGTTTACTGCTAGGAGATGAATGATATAAAAATAAATAATTAAAAAAAATTAAATTTGACAAGTTATTAATTGTAAACAAAACAAATCCAACGCGTGTTTTAAATTAAAATAAATTTTTATATTTAATTGAAACTTTTAGAAATTATATCGAAGTTGTTAAAATAAATCAAAATGTATATTATGAACGAAAAAAAAAATTAATGTTCATAATAGATCAAAAATCTGTTTTAATTGTGTGAAAGTTTTGCTTAGTTAGAATATTTTTTTTTTATCAAATAATATAGAATTGAAAATAAAATAATATAACAAAACTGAAAACAAAAATACTTATCTTGCCAGCATTGGAAGTCCGGCTTGTAAATCCAATAATGGACCGAAATAATTTAATCACAAAAAATAAAAACTTTAAAGATTTTAAATTAAAAAAAAAATTAAGTAAATAATTTAATTACTACAAATGATTAATGAATTGAAATTATTGAAAACAAGTAAAGAAACAGTCAGTCGGTGCAACCGACTTAGAAATACACTACACCTATTTGGTTCAAATTTAATGGGAAGTCCATAAGTCATTTTAAAACAATAAAAGCTGTTATTAGTTTGGTCGTAAAACATAGCTAACCAAATTAACTTTATAATAGCAAAAATATTTTTTAATTAGACTATCTATAAAAAAATATTACAAATTCTTACTAATTTATCGATTTGAAAATATTAAAAAAAAAAAAAAAACTTGAATTAAATGAAAATATATTTAATTCAATTCAATTACAAAAGTAAAAAAATTTAAATTATTAATTTTGTGATAAAAATTTAATATATTTAATAATTAAAATTTGTCAAAATTGCAATTATTATAAACTGCTAGTTTATGTAACTATCGAAAAGCTTATAAACGCAAAATATGAAATAAATGTATTTCTAAAATATAATTACAAATTTAGAAGTTTTCGTATAATTCATTTAAATATAACCGTAAATTTTACACAAATGCAGAAGTACCTTTGAATATAGCTTAAGTATTGTACACAATGTCTTAATTATATATAACCTATGGTAATAATTCAATAAAATATATGATATAATAAAAATTAAAAAAAAGGAATTTAATCGTTTATTAAAAAAATATTTTGTTTTAAATTTATAAAATATTATACAAAATATGTTTTATATTAAAATTCTTAGCCTCTTAAAAATATAAAAGTGTAAAATAAAAACGGAAATAGGAAAGAACCTTCGTGTATCAAATTTAAAGTTTTTTTCTTCATGAATCTCGAAGATAAGCTTTTTAATTTTGGGATATCTTAGGAGGCATCTGAACCACCGCTACAATTGATCCAAAATTAGGGGGACACGCAAGAGATATTAAAGAACACCCTTGTGCCAAATTTGAAGCTTCTACATTCTTTCAAGTTGCTATCTTTATTAAGTTTAAAGATATGCTTTAAGGTCTAAGGAAATGTGTGGCTGGTCCCCGACCCACTACTCCAATGGGGTCCAAATTTCAAAAACACTTAGGAAATAGGAAGGGACATTCTGATACCAAATTTGGAAGTTTTATCTTCATTGGTTTCGGAATTATGCTCGTTTTGCCTAAATTCGATCAAAAAGTTCTAGCTTCCGAACCCATGATCCAATCCCGAACTTACACAATGCCCGAAGAAGTTTCATTACTAGTAACCTACAGTTAAAATTTCATCAAGATAGCTACATTATTGTTTGAGTTATCGTGTCTACGGACGGACGGTCGGTCGGACGGACGGACATGGCTATATCGACTCATGAGGTCACGCTCATCACAAATATATATACTTTTCCATATCTAGCTCGCTTCCTTTAGGTGTTTACAAACACCATACCAAAGTTAATATACCCTTTTACCTATTCTATAGGTGTAGGGTATAACGAGAAAAATGTTAGAATTATTATTAAACTATAAAGAGACAGTTTTATACCGATGTGTGCACAACAAAGGTAGAATGAAGAATAATTTATTCCAACCAAATTTATACAACAAATTCCGGTTGTTAAGAGGAACATTTGTGCAAAATTCAAATCAATCGGTCAAACCGCTTTGACTCAACGTCAAAAAAACGAAAAAGCTTAAAACGGCTCTGAAGCCGCAACCTGTTAACTTATAAAAATGTGACATAGCCTATGTCACCCCCGGGCTCTCAGAATTATTCCTTTAAAATTTTGTGACAATCGAACCAGTGGTTTTCACGTGAATCCTGGACAAACAAATTTTCTTCTTTATATATTAGACTAGCAGATTTGGGGGACGTGCAAATTGTAAAAAAGCAAGTTTCCGCCAATTTTTAGAAGTACTACTTTGGTTAAGAGGAAAGCTTCAAAAAAAAATATTTGTGGAGTTCTGTTAACCCATTGTGGCCCAACAGCATTTGAAACGTTTTTTCGTTGCTTTGCTATAAATTAGAAATGATTTAACCGATTGATTCAAATTTTGTATATGTGTTCCTCTTTGAGAATGAAGTTCACTCTATTAAGAGACTTGGAATTACCCATGCCGACTTGGAATAACCCATGCCGACCCGACGATTGCTAAAAAAAAAAGTTTAAGGTAAATTAACTTTTGTACACAATTGGAACGTTCTATCTTAATTTTAAGTTACTATTTTTATTAATTTCGATTATAAGTTTTTTAAACCTTGGTGGATCTCAGAGGGGTACTGAACCACCTCTCCAATTGATCCAAAATTAGGGGGACACGCAAGAAATAGTAAAGAACACCCTTGTGCCAAATTTGAAGCTTCTACATTCTTTCAAGTTGCTATCTTTATTAATTTTAAAGATATGCTTTAAGGTCTAAGGAAATGTGTGGCTGGTCCCCGACCCACTACTCCACTTTAAGAATGAAGTTCACTCTATTAACAGACTTGGAATTACCCATGCCGACTTGGAATAACCCATGACGATTGTGAAAAAAAAAGTTTAAGGTAAATTACGTCCAGTTTTTGAAAGTAGGTAAAACTTCTTTGAATTAGGGGAATGTTTAAAAACATGTTTTGTCGAGTTCTTTTAACCGATTGCGAAAAAAAACTTTAAAATACAGTTTGCAAAACAATTTGAACGCTTATCTCTAAATTTTCTATACGCGGTGCTTCTTGACAATTTGGTGCTCCTTGACGATAGAGTTGAGGATGGTGGATTTCCGGCGAATAATGTTAACTGAATAAAAATTTTTATTTTTATTATTATTTAATAATTATGAAAAGTTTCAAGTGAAATTTGATAAATTGGTTGAAAAATTGCAAGAAAAATTCTAAAAAAAGCGTTTTAAAAAAATTTCGTTATTACATTTTAAAATTAACATGTACACCATGTGTAATTTTTGTGTTTACTTTTTTCAATAACATCAACTTAAATTAAAACTCCATTTAAAGGCGGGGCAACGTGCGCCGCGTAATAGCTAGTTTACATATAATTATTTTTATACCCGTTTGATGATCAAAAGATGTCCGTCCGTCCGTCTGCCCGTCCGTAGGCACGATAACTCAAAAACTAATGGAGCTATGCTCGGATTCAGGACTTTTAATTGTTCTAAGGGCCAAGGAACATATAAAAAATATAAGGATAACTCAACAACTAATGGCGTTACAATCATGCATTTTATGATGTAGGTTACTAGTAATGAGACTATGGCGGGGACAGCGAACGAACAAGTTCGGACCATGGGTTCGGAACTTAGAAGTTTTTGACCGAATTTAGGCCAAACAAGCATAACTCCGAAACCAATGAAGATAAAACATTCCGGATGTGTACAAGGGTTCATTAGTATTGAAAGAACGGTGCGGACTGCATATAGGCGAAATTTTTTATCGAATTTAAGCCAAACGAACATAATTCCGAATTCATAGAAGTTAGGACCTTCAAATTCGGTATCATTATGTTCTTTTCTATCCCCTTAGTGTCCTCGTAATTTGGAACCAATTGAAATATTGGGTCGGGGACCATCCACATAATTTCGAAAACCTTAAAGCATATTTTCGAAAATAATAGGGATAGTAACTTCAAAAAAATGTAGAAGCTTCATATTTGGCACAAGGCTGTTCCTTACTATTTCCTACGTGTTCCCTTAATGTATAGTCAATTGCAGTGGTGGTTCAAGTAACTTTCTTAGACCTCTAAACGTTGAAAGGCTTATCATCGAAATTAATAAAAATAGTAACTTAAAATTGATATAAAATGTTCCAATTGTGTACAAGGGTTAACTAGTATTGAAAGTATGACTGGGACTGCATATATGCGAAATTGTACCATGGTTTCGGGTTCTATAACCCTTGAAAAGTTTTAAATCTATCAAACTTATATCTTAAAAACACCAAAACTCAGCAACTAATTATGCTATTTTGATGAAATTTATATTCTAGTTTACCATGAAAGTACCATGGAATTCGTTCTGGTCGCGTTCGGAAAATGATTTTGAATTCTAGAAGCCTTTGATCGAATTGAAATCAAACTAGTATAATTTCAAAACCAAAGAAGATAGAACATTATATTTGGGGCGCATATGTTTCTTCTTATTTGTTTTCTGTACGTGAAATTTTGGATGAATTGGAATAGCGGTTTGCGTACCACCCCCACTACTCCCAAGACCTTAAAGCATAATATATTCGAAATTAATAAAGATAAAAAAATCAAATTTGATACACTAAATCCTATTTCCGTTATTATTTGACACTTTCATATTTTTAAAAGGCTAAGAGTTTTACTATTAAACATATTATGTATTATCTAATATATAAAGAAGAAAATTTGTTTGTTTATTTGTTAATTTGTTTGTTCGGTTGTTTGTTTGTCCAGGATTCACGTGAAAACCAGTGGTCCAATTGTCACAAAATTTCAAAGGAATAATTCTGAGAGCCTGGGGGTTGACATAGGCTATGTCACATTTTTAAAGTCAACAGGTTGTGGCTTCAGAGCCGTTTTAAGCTTTTTCGTTTTTTTGATGTCAAGTCAAAACGGTTTAACCGAAATTTGAAACTTGAAATTTTGTACAATTTTCCTCCTAGCAGCTTAAATTAGTTGTACAAATTTGGTTGGAATAAATTAACCCATTTTGGCCTGGCGGGCTTCCAAAATATTTTGAAAAAAGTTTTAACTAAGTTCGATTAACCCGTTTTCCACGACGACGCCATGAAGTTTTCTATAAATTTTATTTGCCTAGACGATTAAAAGAATTTTATTGAAATTTTTGTATCACCATTTTAATTATAAATAGTCTCGAATAGTGCACAACCTGAATGAGATAATATTAATAATAATAAAATTAAAGCTAATAAAGAATCCGAATAATAATATCTTTAACTTTAAATAACGTAACATTTTCCTTCTCTACATTTTTTCGTCAGTCTTTGTTTCTTATCTACTTTGTAGTTGTTGTTTTTTAAAAATAGATTCAGTGTAAAAGCAGTTGTTTTTCTAATAAAATCTTAAAATCAAAAAATTCAATTTCGTATATATTATGCTTAAATACATAGTATTTTAAAACAGCTTTTGCAAAAAAGAGGCCTACATTTCTCTTATAAAATCATAAAAAAACGAGGAAGAGTTTAGTAGAACATTCAGGAAAGTACAAAATATAAGTTGAAAAGCAGATTTTTAAATCTTTTCTAAACCATCGACTATATTTTATTCGAGCATTGGAAATTCAAGAAAAATACTATGGACATAGTATAATGACATAATGGCAAATTTAGTATACCCTTTTGACCTAAAGTCAACGGGCTAACAGAAGTCCACAAATATTTTTTTAGGCTTTCTTTTTAACCAAAGCAGTACTTCGAAAAAATGGCCGAAACTTGCTGTTTTACAATTTGCACGCTCCGGGCAACGCCGGGTAAATCTGCTCGTATTTTATAAATTAAAAACTAAATATTTTTTTAATAAACGACGAAATTTTTTTTTTTAATTAAGAAATTGTGTACGATATTTAAGTTGTAAAATTTAATTTTTTATTAAAATGAATAATATGAACAGTTGTAAATTTATTAATGTATTATAGAAAATACATTTACTGCATATTTCGATTATTAAATTTTGTGATAAAAAGCTAATGAAAGCATTAATGATTTTAATTAACATTAAAAACCATTAAATTATGAACTTTTATATTTATATTATTACAAATTAATATTTCTTTCGAATAACTTTGAGTTTAATTATAAAGAACATTAATAAATAAGTAAATTCAGAGAATAAATTTAAAAATTATTGAAAATTGAAATAATTAACAAAGGGTACTAAATCATTCAAATATGTAATTTTCTAATTGCATTTTACGAATCCATTTGTCTCAACTTTATTTATTGTTTAATATATTTAAATAGATAAATTAGTAAGAATTGCTAATATTTTTGAATTGATAAAATAATTAGAAAATGTTTTTAGTATTATAAAGTGGTTAGCCATGCCTTACGATCAAACTAATAAAAGCTTTTATGATTTTGAAATGACATATGGACTTCCCATTAAATTTGAACCAAATAGGTATAGGGTATTTTTAAGTCGACTGACTGTTTCTTTACTTGTTTCCATTGAGGTTGCACAAATGTTGTACCATATAGGTACCTCATAGACAAAATTTGGCCTTATTAATGTCTGGTAGCACATTATTTTAACTCTATTGCTAATATTTTTGTTGTAAAAGATTTTTTTTAGCTGCCATTAAGGATTTATTGCCTTTATCTATGGAGTATTTTACATGATCTATGAAGTTCAAGTTTCGGTGTAACTGAACTCCAAGATATTTAACGAATTTTTTGTTTGCTAGAGTTGACATAAACGATTTAATTTTAAATTGTTTCCAATTTTTTCTAATGTCTGAACTAGTTTTGTCAACCGTATTACGGAATAATATATTTACTGAAGTTCATTTTTAATATCCATATCTTACAAGAGTCCTGCACAATGTTAAACATTTTTTGTACATTATACTGAATGCAATTTACAGTGTCATTCACAGAGTATATTATAATATCATCAGCGAATTCTAGGACGTAGTTATTGCCTTTTATTCAATCTATGAAGAATAAAAGATCTGCTGTATAGATAGTAAAAACGATAGGTGCATCAACAATACCTTGCTGAAGGCCGTTTTCAATTTGGAATGATTTGACAGACTCGTTATTTTTGCTGTATACTAAAAATTTGTTGTTATATAACTTACGAACTTATATTTTATTAATTTATGGATTAATCCATCCAAACAAACTGAATTAAAAGCCTATTCAAAACCAATCAGGCAGACACCAACACCGTATTTGTTATTTATAAACCAGCAGATATCTAAGGTTAATTTGGTTATTGTATTTACAGTAACATGTTTGTGTCAAAACCCAAACTGATTTTCTGGAATAAGATTGATTGACTTTGCATAATTTGAAATTTTATCGTTTATTATGGCTTCAAATACTTTACTAATGTTTGGCAATAGACTTATCGGTCGATAATTGTTAGGGTTGGTTGGATCTTTACCAGGTTTTTTTAGCAATATCGTTTTCGATGTTTTCCAAATATGTGGAAAATACGAATTATTTATTGCATTATTGAATAGGATAACATATTTCGAAATAATTAGACCACTTAAATTTTTTAAAACCATGTTTGGAATATTATCGATGCCAGAAAAAAACTTTATTTTTTAAAGCTTTAAACTTAAAAGAAAGCTCTGACTTGTTCGTAGATTCGCTATTTTCACCACTTTGTTCAGATGATTTGTTCGTGATGGAGAAATTACTCAGAGTTGAGTTGAAATTTATTGTTTGAGAGTTATTGAATTGAGCTATTTTATTTATGATTTGGTTATGTATTCTGTTATTTGTAGGTATATTGATTTTGTGAGTGTTTTCAATGTATGTGTCAAATACTTTGTAAATTTGTGATTGATCTTCTACTATAAATTTATTTGTGGTGGTTTTATTTAATTTGTTGAAGTCTATGTAATTTTGAAAGGGTAAAGTTATATCATTTTGGTCTATGTGTAGTTTAGAAATCTGATTGTATTTGTTTTTGCGGAATATTTTATTTATTTCGGGGAACATGTTTGAACTATTTGTTGGAGTTATTTTTTGGAGACGAAGTTGCTCGTATTTATTAATTTCTATTTTAATTTGTTGTTTAATTAATATATTGATGTTATTTAAGAGGCTTTTGAGCAATTGGATTTGTTGATTAGAAAAGTTTAATCTTGGTTTTTTGATCTTATGTAGATCGTTCATGAGGCCGTTTTTTTTGTTTAAAAGAATTTTTAGCTTTTTTTAAATTCTTTTAATTTTTGGTACAACTTCATCCATAGTTTTAGGAATTATTTCGTTTAGCTGTAAAAGATGATAATCTAAATTTTGGTTAGACAAATTGCAGTTATCGAAAATTTTATTGCAATTGTTGGAGTTGTATTTGGAAAAATAATTTGAATTTAATTTACTTTGAAATTTTCCCCAGTTTACTTTTGAAAATATGAATTTATTACTATGACTTGGTAACTCTCTTCAAATTCAAGGATTTCTTTAAATCTGACATTTATTTTCTCTTTTAATAAGTTTTTTTTTCGACGGCATGATAGCTATTCTTGAGAGGATGCAATCGATAATTATACCACTTTTTTATTAAAATTTTTTTTTTTTTTTTAAGTTTTTTATTTTTTTTTTTTGTTGAATTTTTCATGAGATTTTTAATCTTATATATTTTTGAATTCTTGTTTTTTATATATATTTTTATTTTAATTTTCACAAAGAATAATATAACTTGATCACTTGACAGCTGAAATCGAAGTCCGGGCATATTGCTTTGTATACACAGTAACTGGGTGGCACAGTGGTTAGAGTGCCAACCTTTCATGCGAAAGGCCCCGGGTTCGAATCCCAGTGAAAGTGAAAAAACTTTTATCTGGTTTTCAACTCGACTCAGCTTCCATTCGCCTTTGGGTTCAAATTATTAATTAATAATTAATAATTATATATCTTTAATAAAAAATACATAAATATAACAATATAAACAATTACAAAATGTTAACAAATAATTCAATTAAATAATATAACTCACTGATATAGAATACCATATAAATCTAATACAAAATATTACAATATAAACAAAAATAGAACTGCATTTATTGAAAATCTAAGACATTTCTACATGTTATAAGGCGTAGTTACTATCTCATGTTTAAATTGTATGTGGAATTCATTTGATCAGTTCTAATATATGAATATATCTCCCCTGTTCCGACATGCACATATATAGTCAGGCTGTTTAGCCTATCACAGTGAACAGTTAGCACGTAGAGGTGCGGGCAAAAAAAAAAAAAAAAAAAAAACTACTTGCATAGTATCGTTTAATAAAGCAATAAAAAAAAAAATCTATATGCAAATTAGTAGTGAATATTATTTAATAAAAAGTAGATGCCAAAGAGAAATAAATTAATATTTGATTTATTATGTTTAACCAGAAATGTAATAGGTTAAGTTAATTGTTGTTGTTGAATTTAATCGAAGAATGAAAATATTTATATTGATTGAAATTATTATAAAGAATATTAAAAAAAGTGCATTATTGTTAATTTGTTTTAGAAAAAGAAATTTTATAATTAAAGTACAAATTTGTTTTAAAAAATAAAAAAAGTTTTGAACATATTGCTTTGTATACATAACAATTATTTGTATAGTTTTGTTTTAATAAAGCAATAAAAAAATCTATATGTAATTTGGAAGTGAAAATAATTGTATAACATGTGATGAAAAAAACCAAGGGTTTTTAAAAAGCACATTTTCAAATTTATATAGGGTTTCTTTCTGAATATTTTCTCATTTATTTTTATAAAAATAAATATAAAAATAAATGATAATATTATAATTTGGTTATTTCATTAATTTATTAATTATAAATAATAGTGAAATCAATACTTAGAATAAAATCCTATTGCACTCAAGAAAACCTGTTAACAAATGCGAAATATAATGTTGGAGCTTCAATGTTAACGTTTAATTTTGGAAAAACATACACTAGTGAATAAGTTACTGTTTTATAAAAATATAAAAGTTATAATTTAACTTATGATGGATCTGCCTACCCCACTCCTGTCCCCACCTTTCGATTTTTTTAGGTTCTAGGAAATCAACTGTGAACTCCACCAAAGTTTTTAGTTTTACCTAGAATTTTATTATCTAAGCAAAAATAGTTAATACTAAGAGACAATTTCTTCAATTTAAAGAAACTCTTTCAAATTTCAGAATTCAACAAATATGTTGAAATTTAATGCTAAAGCTTCAAATTTTGTATATTTGAAAAACAAAATTTGAACAGGTATTCAAGTTACAGATGTTTAAATATAGCAAAATGTCAATTTTGAGCCCTTTTAGCTTCTAAACAGCGGACGTGACAAAAAAAAATTTGTTAACCAACTCCTACTAGTTTTTAAGTTTCTAATTCTCCCAAAATTTCAAAACCTTAGCTCGAACCGTTTAGAAGATATGTGGGTCCAAAAAATTTTCAAAAATTGAGTTTTGTATAGTGGTAAGTTTTAGTACCGTATGGCAACCCCATTTACCTTATATTTTTGTGAAGCCTATAAAAGCAGCTCTCTTTTAGCGTTTTTAGATTGAAAATACATTTAACAGAACTCTTGTTATACTAATTTAAATATAGGGCTTTTTTAGAATTTTCGGGGCTGTAGCTTCGTCACCATTCAAAATTAAGAAAAACCTTTGACACATGTTGAAATATAATTAACGAGATTTCAATTTTGTACATCGCTAAAAAAAATTTGAATAGGTATTCAAAATACAGGTGTTTAAAAATAGAAGAATTTCAATTTTCGAGCCCTTATACCTCCTAAACAGTGGACTTGACAAAAAATATTTGTTAGCCGACTCCTACTAACTTCCGCGGATCTAACTTTTCCGAAAACTTCAAAACCCTAGCTTGAACCGTTTAGAGGATATGTGTGGCCAAAAATTTTGCAAAAATTGAGTTTTGCGTAATGGTTAATTATGGTACCGTATGGAAACGCTAAATATTTGTCTTTTAAAAATTTATAAAGTTTATAAAACCAGATATTTTGTGCCGTTTTTCGATTGAAAATACACCTAACAGAACTCTTCTTATAACAATTTAAAAATAGGGCTTTTCCAACTTTGGGGGCTGTAGCTCCGTAACGGGTGGGGCTACAGAAAAAATTTCTTCTATGATAGGCACATTTTTACAAATTTTTTTGAAAATGTGCTAAAAAGTAGATGCCAAAGAGAAATAAATTAACACTTGATTAATTATATTGAAACATATTAATTTAATAATAAGTTACCTAATTGTTTTTGTTGATTTAATTAACCAATTGTTCAAGATCAAATGGAAAAAAAAATTAAATTTGATTGATGAATGTAAAAATTTTCAAAAGCAGTGTTATAGGTTATGTTAAAAGTTCGAATTGTTACAAAAAATTTTAAAAAGAGTAAATTTATAAATAATTTTAGACATAATATAATAATATAAATAAAATAAGAGTTTTTTTTTTAAATGTAAAAAGTTTTGAAATTGTTATTTTATGTAGTACATTGCAGTTTTTTGGAGTGTTTAGTTTTAATAAAACTGATGTCGCATAAATTTTCAATACCTTGAAGTTGTCCGTTTTCCGAATGAAGATTTTATTATTTTTGATCCACAGGAATTTAAATTTTTCTGATATTTTAAGCTGCTTAGCCCCATAGCATAATTTGGATTGCAGGAAAGTAAGATGGTGCCGAAAAATTATTTCTTTGTTTCCATGTTTCTCAAAGCCTACATCCACTGTGAAAAGATTTTTGTAGCTGGATTTCTTCACCATAACTTCATCTTTATCTTTGTCAGATTTCAACTCGATCAAGTATAGAGGATTTTCTTAATTTTTACTATTTTTGGAATGCTTTTTTAAACTAGATACTTTTATAATGTTCTCCTTAGGAATGCTAGCTTAAATTTTGTTAAATATCGTGTTTACAGTATCCACTGGATTCTCGATATTTGAAGCTAGACCAGAAAGTACTATATTGCTATTATTTTTTTTCTGTTTGTATTGCAATTTATTTACGATTCTTCCCAGTTCATTTGTTCTATCCTCAATGAGCTTTATTTCCTCTTTTAGCTTGTGATTTTCTTCCAGCACTTATTTATTATACTTTACAAAGTCTTTTAATTGAATTTGTGTAACATCCATTTGTGCTGAGAAGTAATTTTGGGATTTTTGTATCTCAAGCCCTACAGTAACCAGCGTTTTCATATGCAAAGATAGACTTTACGAGGGCATCCAATTATATCAATTTCTGGTAAGTTGACAGGAAAATTCGTTTGAGAAGATGAATCAGAATCTTCATCATCATTATCTTCAATTATCAAATTATCATTACCAGTAGGGGGGCGCTCATAGCATTTCTATGTTGCACTACCTGATTTAATGCCTTCAAACAGTTCCTTCGACAGTGATGCACACTTAGTGTGGAAAAATCTGTGACATTTTCCACTACAACTTTGGAAATTCTGACAATATTTCTTTGCACAGGTGGTACATATTTTCGATATTTCTTTACGAATTTTTTTTTAAAAAATATAAGTTTTAAAAATTAAAATTAAATAAAACAAAAAAAAAATAATAATTTAGACCAAAGCAAAAAGCCGTCTTTATACTTTGGCAGTTTAGAAAATATATCGGGCCAAAAAATTTGAAAAATTGAGTTCTGCATAACAATTAATTTTACGGCTACTCTATATAATTTGGCGACACATTTTTGTGAAGCCTTTAAAAGCAGCTCTTAACGTGTTAAGATTGTCAATAAACCATATAGAACTCTTTAAACTACAACTAACTAAAAATTTTATCAACGGGTAGGCAATAAAAATAATTTAATGTTAAAACTTTTTTCTTTAGTCCCACCCGTTACGGAGCTCCAGCCGCTCAAAAACGAACGGACAGACAGAGTAAAAATTTTGAAAAATGTTCTAATAAATATTCATTAGAACTAAATAGTATATCAAATATTATACTTTCGTTATCCATTTTCAATAGAATATTTTTGACATTGTTAATTTTAAACCAATATATTATTCTTTTAATGAACTGGATTTTAATTAGTTATTAACTAAAAACTTTTTGTAAACAAACAATTTTGAATTTTTTTAAACTTGAAAACAACCAATTTTGAGAAAATAAATATTACCGTAGCATTTGAAAAGGAAAATTTTTAAGAAATTGTATGCAGCAATCTATTTTTTTCCTTAAGTAAAAACTTAATATAATTATATTTTTTGCTTTTTGTATTTTAGTAAATTTAAATTATATTCCAGAGATAAAGAATATTTAAATTACATCTATTTAAAAATTGATTGATAAAATTGTAAATACAACATTTTTTAAATACGTGATTTTGTAACGATGATACATGAAACGGATGATAATTTTAACATAGAGCAAATATTATAATTTCGTTATCCATTTTCAATAGAACATTTTTGACATTGTTAATTTTAAACCAATATATTATTCTTTTAATAAACTGGATTTTAATTAGTTATTAACTAAAAACTTTTTGTAAACAAACAATTTTGAATTTTTTTAAACTTGAAAACAAACAGATTTAAGAAAATAAATATTACCGTAGCATTTGAAAAGGAAAATTTTTAAGAAATTGTATGCAGCAATCTATTTTTTTCCTTAAGTAAAAACTTAATATAATTATATTTTTTGCTTTTTGTATTTTAGTAAATTTAAATTATATTCCAGAGATAAAGAATATTTAAATTACATCTATTTAAAAATTGATTGATAAAATTGTAAATACAACATTTTTTAAATACATGATTTTGTAACGATGATACATGAAACGGATGATAATTTTAACATAGAGCATCTTATATATAACTATTATCTATCCTACCTTGTGAGAAGTCTGTGTATTTCAAATCTAGACCACAAACTTGAAGTGCATAAGAAAATTGTAAGGTCTTTTATTTTTAATCATATTTTTTCAAAATCTTATTTTACAAAATCTTAATATACAAAATCTTATTTTTAAAATATCTTACTATCTATTTTTTTTTTATACCCTACACCTATAGAATAGGTAAAGGGGTATATTAACTTTGGTATGGTGTTTGTAACCACCTAAAGGAAGCGAGCTAGATATGGAAAAGTATATATATTTGTGATCAGCGTGACCGCCTTAGTCGATATAGCCATGTCCGTCCGTCCGTCCGTCCGTAGGCACGATAACTCAAAAAATAATGGAGCTATCTTGATGAAATTTTAACTGTAGGTTACTAGGACTGAAAGTACGGCGGGGATTGCATATGGGCGAAATCGGCCCATGGGTTCGGATTCTGGACCTTTTAATCGGTCGAAGGGCTAACGAACATATATAAGAAATCACGATAACTCAACAACTAATGACGCTTTCTTCATCAAATTTGTGCTGTAGGTAACTAGTAATGAAACTACTTCGGGGATTCCGTAAGGTCGGGATTGGACCATGCGTTCGGAACCTAGAACTTTTTGATCGAATTTAGGCCAAACGAGCATAATTCCGAAACCAATGAAGATAGAACCTCCAAATTTGGTATCAGGGTGTCCCCTCCTATCTCCTAAGTGTCTTGAGAATTTGGGTCCCATTGGACTACTGGGTCGGGGACCAGTCACACATTTCCGAAGACCTTAAACATATCTTTAAAATTAATAAAGATAACAACTTGAAAAAATGTAGAAGCTTCCAATTTGCCACAAGGGTGTTCTTTACTATCTCTTGCGTGTTCCCTTAATTTGGGATCAATTGGAGAGGTGGTTCAGTACCCCTCTCAGACCTCCCAAGTTTTAAAAGCTTATAATCGAAATTACTAAAAATAGTTACTTAAAATTAAGATAGATCGTTTAAATTGTGTACAAGGGTTAACTAGTACTATAAGTAAAGCGCGGGCTGTATAAGGGTGAAAGCAGCCCATGGGTTCGGATTCTGGACCTTTTAGTCGGTGTCAGGGATAACGAACATATATTAAAAATCACGATAACTCAACAACTAATGAGGCTATCTTCATGAAATTTGTGCTGTAGGTTATTGGTAATGAAACTACGGCGGTGATTACGTGCGGTGAGGATTGGACAATGGGTTCGGAACTGAGAACTTTTTTATCGAATTTAGGCCAAACTAGCGTAATTCCGAAACCAATGAAGATATAACCTCCAAATTTGGTATCAGGGTGTCCCTTCCAATTGCGTAAGTGTCTTTGAAATTTGGACCCCATTGGACTAGTGGGTCGGGGACCAGGCACTCAGTTCCGAGGACCTTAAAGCATATTTTCGAAATTAATAAAAATAGTAACTTGAAACAAATGTAGAAGCTTTTGGCCCAGGGTGTTCTTTACTATTTCTTCCATGCCCCCCTAATTTGGGATCATTTGGAGTGGTGGTTCAGGACCTCTCTTAGACCCCCAAATGTGTAAAAGCTTATCATCGAAATTAATAAAACTAGTAACTTAAAATTAAGATAGAACGTTCCAATTGTATACAAGGGTTAACTAGTATTGAAAGTATGACGGGACTGCATATGGGCGAAATCGTACCATGGTTTGGGGTTCTGGAACCCTTGCCAAGTTCAAGGACTAACAAACATATATCTTAAAACACCATAACTCAAAAAATAATGCCGGTATTTTGATGAAATTTAAACTCTAGGTTACTAGTAATGAAAGTACCATGGGAATTGGTTCTGGTTGAGTTTAATTTCAAAGCCAAAGAATATATTTCCTATGTCCTATGTGTCTCCGAAATCTAGACTTAATTGTAGTGGTTCAGCTATATTCAAAGGTACTTGCTGCATTTATGTAAAATTTATTTGAATATTTAAATGAATTATATGAAAAGGTCTAAATTTGTAATTGTATTTTAGAAATACATTTATTGCATATTTTGCGTTTGTAAGCTTTTCTATTAGGTATATAAACTAACCACTTCAAATAATTGCAATTTTTAAAAATTTGGATTATTAAATATATTATGCTTTGATTATCTTTTTATCACAAAATTTAATAATTAGAATTTTTTCATTTTGTAATTGAATTGGAATAAATATATTTTCATTTATTTCAAGTTTGCTTGTTTTTGAATATTTTTAAATAGACAAATTAGTAAGAATTTGTAATATTTTTTAATAGATAATATAATTAGAAAATGTTTTTAGTATTATAAAGTTAATTTGGTTAGCTATGTCTTACGATCAAATTAATAACAGCTTTTATGGTGTTAAAATAACTTATGGATATGTCCTTAATTTTGAACCAAATAGGTGTAGGGTATTTCTAAGTCGGTTGCACCGACTGACTGTTTCTTTACTTGTTTAGTATTATCATTGATTAAGAATTATATATAGATAAACATTTTCATGTTAAAAATTTGTATGAAACTTTTTTCGCATATTTTTTAAAATTCTGTCAAAATCGTTGGCACGTTTTAAATGTATTGTAACTATTTCTATTTTATAGTATACCCTTTATTTTTATTCTCTCAAAAATTTTTCACTCTACATAGTACATGTAACATGATTCAAGAATATGAATACTATGACACTAAAGAAAAGAAAAAAATCGAATAAGAAAAAAAACGAGGAAGTGTGTAGTAGAGTAGATTGTGTCAACTCTGGGATACCCGTATGACCGTAGTATAAACATTATAATATCTTCCGATTAATTACTTTTGGCAAAATTTCAAACATACAGCTTTATTAGGTGTAGTGTAATGCTCATATAAAAGAAGGAGTTGTGTGGCACTTACTCGAACCCTCTGCAGTAGATCATCCGAATTTTCCAGTAACTTTGGCCATTACACTTAACTACTTCTGGCAAAATTTCAGATACCCAGCTTTAATAACTACAGAGTAATGCTCATATAAAACAAGAAGTTATATGGCAGCTACCCGAGCCCGTTGTGCAAGCTGGCTGAATTTCAATGGCGATGACGGTTTTTTTTAAAAATCCGATTTGTTGAAAGTTCCAGAATCCTAGCTCCTTTAATTTTTGAGTTGTCGTAATTACGGATGAACAGACGCACGGACATACATAGCTAAATCGATTTATTTTTTAATTCTGATCCGATCCATACACTTGAGTCTATATCTACTTCCCTACTTCTCTGCGTCATAAACGTAATGGCAAATTTAGTATACCCTTTTGACAAATAGTCATACTAGTATAAACAATTATTTTTTCATTCATAAATATTTATAGTTCATTTTTAGCACATTTTCAAAAATTTTTGTAAAAATGTGCCTATATAGTTTCAATCTGTCCGTCCGTCCGTCCGTCTGTCTGTCCGTATGTTTACAAAAACTTTTACATCGTTTGAAATAGAGAAAAGACATTTTAAACACGAGTAGGTATTACAAAAAAAATTATTTCGTAGAAGAATTTTTTTCTGTAACCCCACCCGTTACGGAGCTGCAGCCCCCGAAAGTCGGGAAAAGCCCTATATTCAAATTGTTATAACAAGAGTTCTATTAGGTGTATTTTCAATCTGAAAACGGCAACAGATAGCTGGTTTTATAAACTTTATAAATTTTTAAAAGACAAATGTTTAGGGTTGCGATACGGTACTAAAATTTACCATTATGCAAAACTCAATTTTTGCAAAATTTTTGGCTACACATAACTTCTATACGGGCCAAGCTAGGGTCTTGAAATTTTGGGAGTAGTTACATCCTTAGAAATAAGTAGAAGTCGGTTGACAAATTTTTTTTGTCACTTCCCCTGTTTTGCAGCTATAAAGGCCCGAAAATTGATATTTTGCTATTTTTAAACACCTGTAACTTGAATACCTGTCCAAATTTTTTTTTTGTGATTTGTAAAATTGAAAGCTCTTTAAATATATTTCAACATGTGTCAAAGGGTTTTCTTAATTTTGAAGGGTGACGAAGCTACATCCCCCGCAAATTTCAAAAAAGCCCTATATTTAAATTGGTTAAGAGTCCTGTTTGCTATATTTTCAATCTAAAAAAGGCAGAAGAGAGCTGCTTTCTTTTGCTTTACAAAAATACATCACTAAAATGTACAGAGTTGCCATACGGTACTAAAATTTACCATTATGCAAAACTCAATTTTTGCAAAATTTGTGGCTCCACATATCTTCCAAACGGCTCCAGCTGGGGTCTTGAAATTTTGGGAGAAGCTAGAACTTCAGAATCAGTAGGAGTCGCTTAACAAATTTTTTTTGTCACGTCCCCTGTTTAGCAGCTATAAGGGCTCGAAAATTGAAATTTTGCTTTTTTTAAATACCTGTAACTTGAATACCTATACAAATTTTTTTTTGTTAATATACAAAATTTTAAAGTCCAATATTATGTTATAACATATGTTAAAAGATTTTCTTAAATTTAAAAGCTGTTCTTTAAATTGAAGAAAGTGTCCGTCAGTTTTAACCATTTTTGCTTATATAGTAAAATTCTAAATTAAATTCCAAATTTTGGTAGAATTCACAATTTAATTCCTTGAACCTAAAAAAGTTGGGGGAAGAGGAGTAATGAGGATTAGATCCTTGAAAAATTCGGCAACCTTCCCTATTTAGTGGCTATTGGGACTTAAAAATAAAAAAAAATTACGGTTTTTATAAGTAAATAGTAACTTAGTCATCAACGTATATATTTCTTAAATTAAACGTTAACATTAAACTTGCAACATTATTTTCTGATAAAATGCTCAGTATGAAACACTTTATTATTTTGAAAATGTGCTTTTTTAAAAACCCTTGGTTTTTTTCATCACTTGTTTCGAATTGATTTCGTTTTTTCTAAAAAATTATTTAATTTTGTATGTACTTGCGTACATACCTATCTATATAGATATGTACGCATATAAAGGTTCTAAAATAATTATTTTAAAATCTAACTTTATAGATCTCAATAAAAAATAACCTTTATGAATATTTGAAGGTGACCAAATATTTTATTTTCAATTTCTTATGAGGTTTCAATTGTAACGGGAAACTTTTTGTTTTGATTTTTTTCATTTTTGTTTAAATAAATAAATTTTTCTAAAGCTTGCAAAGTGCATAGTTGTGAATGGAATCTATGAAATTTTATAAAGTGTTTATGTTTAGATTTATGTATGTATTCAAATTTCTATTTCTAAATTCTTTAATCTTTAGAGGTTTTTTGTTGAATTGAGATCAATTGTAATTTTGTTTTAACTGAAAATATTTCTAAATTATCTAAATTTTCAAAATCTTATTATGCATAAAATGTTCTCCTTTGCATAAAATACTAAAAATTTTTAGTTTGGATATAAAAAATGGTGCTGGTCCTTATCTTATCCCGCCAATCTTTTAATACAATTGTGCTCAAAATCTTATTGTCCCTCTTCACTCCATTTTCAACTAGTCCCTTTAACATGGCATTTTCCACAAATGTGGAAATATTTCCATTTAACACTAATTTTCATAAAAAGCGATATAGCTTCAGTTGAAAACTATCGGCGTATAGCCATCTTATCGACTATTCCCAAATTAGTTGAAAAAATTGTCGTTGATTGATATACTTCTATCATTAATGTTAAACTTAATGAATATCAACATGGTTTCAGAAAAAGTCGTTCTACCATAACTAGCCTTATGGTGTATACTTTCGAAATACTGAAACAAATGAATAAAGCATACCAAATTGATACAATTTACACAGATTTTAGTAAAACTTTCGATCGTGTAGAAAATTTCTTTTGCTATCAACTTTTGGCACTGCGGGTTCTTTTCTTTCGTGGCTTAATTCTTATCTATCAGAATAAACCCAAAACATCAAATTTCAAGGTCTCTTATCCCAATCTATTAATGTTATTTCTGGTGTAACACAAGGAAGTCATTTGGAGCCACTTCTTTTCAACGTCTTTATTTCTGACCTTCCGGGATATTTAGGCGAAACAACACATATTGCTTTTGCTGAGGACTTAAAAGTATTTAAAGTTGTAAAAGATAACTCTGATGCAGTTGTACTCCAATCCAGCTTATCAGATTTACAAATTTGGTGTACATTTAATAAATTGAAACTCAACACACAGAAATGTAAGTATATCGGTTTTACCCGAAAACATTTTTCTTTAGTATATGACTATAAAATACATAATTTTACTCTTGAAAGAGTTTCTAGCATTACTGATTTAGGAATTTTTCTTGATAGTAAACTTAATTATAATCGTCACTATGAACAAGTAGTCTTCAAGGCTAATAAAATGTTAGGTTTCATTACAGGAAGAGCTAAAGAATTTAATGATTTAGATGTGATAAAAGTCCTATACTGTTCCCTTGATCGATATATTTTAGAATACGGTAATATAATTTGGGTTCCAGCACTTCAAGCTTACTCCAATAGAATTGAATCAGTTCAAAAGCAATTTCTCTTATTTGCATTTAGAAGTGTGTGCAGTCCTTCGAGTTTTGTTAATCTTCCTAGCTCCAATACAAGACTTATGTTATTAAAATAGCTGTCTCCATCTTCACAAAGATCTTCACAATGTTTTACTTTTGATATATTAAATAACAGTTTTTCTATTCAATATCTTAATAATAAGTTTACACTTCACGCTATTGTGGAATACTAGATAACAAGATTTTTAATCGATTATGAACGCAATACAGAGTAAGGAAAAAATTAACCCATCAATAAATGTTGCACTACTTTCAACAAAATTAGTTATCTTCATTCTACATCTATCTTCAAAACTACTTTTTAACATACTTTACAAAAACATTTTTTTAATTTGATGACCTCAGACAATTAATACTTACCTAAGCAATATTTTCTTTTCGTAAGCCCAATTTTTTATTTTGATAAGTCACTTTTTAGCACATTTTCAAAAAATTTTGTAAAAATGTGCCTATATAGCTTCACTCTGTCCGTCCGTATGTTCACAAAAACTTTTACACCGTTTGAAATAGACAAAAGAAATTTTGACAATAAGTATGTATTGCAAAAAAAATAATTTCGTAGAAGAATTTTTTTCTCTAGCCCCACTCGTTACGGAGATACAGCCCCCCAAAGTAGGGAAAAGCCCATTAAATTGTTATAACAACAGTGCTGTCAGGTGTATTTTCAATCAGAAAACGGCAAAAGATAGCTGGTTTCATAAACTATAAAATTTTTAAAAGGAAAATGTTTACGGTTGCCACACTGTACTAAAACTTACCACTATGCAAAACTCGAAATTTGCTATTATTAAACACTACAAATACACAAAATTTAAAGCTGCAGCATTATATTTCCAGATATATTAATGGTTTTTCTTAAATTTGAAAGGGGTTCTTTATATTGAAGAAATTGTAATCTTAGTTTAAACATTTTTGTTTAGATAATAAAATTCTAGGAAAAATTCCAAATTTTGGTGGAGTTCATAATTGATTTCCTAGCACCTAATATGGGTGGGGACAAGAGGAGGGTGGCAGATTTTTGGTTTCCAATGCATTTCCTAGAACCGACAAAAATGGAAGGGTTAGGACAGGAGGAGGGTTTTCAGATCCATCACAAAATTGCTAAGCAAAAATTTGGGAACCTTCCCCATTGAAGGGCTACTAGGTCTTAAAAATTAAAACTTTTAAGTTTTTATAAAACAGTAACTTATTCACCAGTGTAAATTTTTCCAAAATTAAACGTTAACATTGAATCCCCAACATTATATTTCGCACTTTTTAACAGGTTTTCCTGAGTGAATTGGGGTTATATTCTAAGTATTTCACTATTATTCATATAATTAATAAATTAATGAAATAACTAAATTATAAAATTATCATATATTTTTATATGTATTTTTATAAAAATAAATGATAAAATACTCAGTAAGAAACCGTATATAATTTTGAAAATGTGATTTTTAAAAACCCTTGGTTTTTTTCCTCACTTGTTTTCTTTGTTTTAGGATCACAAACATTTTCACAAATTATACACATATTTGCTCCCGTATGTAAAACAAATCTTAATGGACGTTTAGTTGTTATACCCTACACCTATAGAATAGGTAAAGGGGTATATTAACTTTGGTATGGTGTTTGTAACCACCTAAAGGAAGCGAGCTAGATATGGAAAAGTATATATATTTGTGATCAGCGTGACCGCCTTAGTCGATATAGCCATGTCCGTCCGTCCGTCCGTCCGTAGGCACGATAACTCAAAAAATAATGGAGCTATCTTGATGAAATTTTAACTGTAGGTTACTAGGACTGAAAGTACGGCGATAATTGCATATGGGCGAAATCGGCCCATGGGTTCGGATTCTGGACCTTTTAATCGGTTTCAGGGCTAACGAACAAATATAAAAAATCACGATAACTCAACAACTAATGACGCTACCTTCATCAAATTTGTGCTGTAGGTTACTAGTAATGAAACTACTTCGGGAATTGCGTAAGGTCGGGATTGGACCATGGGTTCGGAACCTAGAACTTTTTAATCGAATTTAGGCCAAACGAGCATAATTCCGAAACCAATGAAAATAGAACCTCCAAATTTAGTATCAGGGTGTCCCTTCCTATTTCCTAAGTGTCTTGTGAATTTGGGTCCCATTGGAGTAGTGGGTCGGGGACCAGCCACACATTTCCGAAGACCTTAAAGCATATCTTTAAAATTAATAAAGATAACAACTTGAAAAAATGTAGAAGCTTCCAATTTGCCACAATGGTGTTCTTTACTATCTCTTGCGTGTTCCCCTAATTTGGGATCAATTGGAGTGGTGGTTCTGTACCCCTCTCAGACCTCCCAAGTTTTAAAGGCTTATAATCAAAATTACTAAAAATAGTTACTTAAAATTAGGATAGACCGTTCAAATTGTGTACAAGGGTTAACTAGTTCTATAAGTACAGCGCGGACTATATAAGGGCGAAATCAGCCCAACGGTTCGGATTCCGGACCTTTTAATCGATGTCAGGGCTAAGGAACATATATAAAAAATCACGATAACTCAACAACTAATGAGGCTATCTTCATGAAATTTGTGCTGTAGGTTATTGGCAGCGAAACTACGGCGGTGATTACGTACGGTGAGGATTGGACAATGGGTTCGGAACTTAGAACTTTTTGATCGAATTTAGGCCAAACGAGCATAATTCCGAAAGCAATGTAGATAGAACCTCCAAATTTGGTATCAGGGTGTCCCTTCCTATTTCGTAAGTGTCTTTGAAATTTGGGCCCCATTGGAGTAGTGGATCGGGGACCAGCCACTCAGTTCTTAGGCCCTTAAAACATATTTTCGAAATTAATAAAGATAGTTACTTGAAACAAATGTAGAAGCTTCCAATTTGCCACAAGGGTGTTCTTTACTATTTCTGGCGTGCCCCCCTAATTTGGGATCAATTGGAGTGGTGGTTCAGAACCTCTCTTAGACCCCCCAATGTGTAAAAGCTTATCATCGAAATTAATAAAACTAGTAACTTAAAATTAAGATAGAGCGTTCCAATTGTGTACAAGGGTTAACTAGTATTGAAAGTATGACGGGACTGCATATGGGCGAAATCGTACCATAATTTCGGGTCCTGGAACCCTTGAAAAGTTCAAGGACTAACAAACATATATCTTAAAAACACCATAACTCAAAAAATAATGCCGGTATTTAGATGAAATTTAACAGTAGGTTACTAGTAATGAAAGTACCATTGGAATTGGTTGTGGTCGAGTTTAATTTCGAAGCCAAAGAATATATTTCCTATGTCCTATGTGTCTCCGAAATCTAGACTTAATTGTAGGGGTTCAGCTATGTTCAAAGGTACTTGCTGCATTTATGTAAAATTTATTTTTATATTTAAATGAATTATATGAAAAGGTGTAAATTTTTAATTGTATTTTAGAAATACATTTATTGCATATTTTGCGTTTATAAGTTTTTCTATTAGGTATATAAACTAACCATTTAAAATAATTGCAATTTTTAAAAATTTGGATTATTAAATATATTATACTTTGATTATCTTTTTATCACAAAATTTAATAATTAGAATTTTTTCATTTTGTAATTGAATTGGAATAAATATATTTTCATTTATTTCAAGTTTGTTTGTTTTTTAATATTTTTAAATAGATAAATTAGTAAGAATTTGTAGTATTTTTTAATAGATAGGGTAATTAGAAAATGTTTTTAGTATTATACAGTTAATTTGGCTAGTTATGTCTTACGATCAAATTAATAACAGCTTCTATGGTGTTAAAATGACTTATGGATATGTCCTTAAATTTGAACCAAATAGGTGTAGGGTATTTCTAAGTCGGTTGCACCGACTGACTGTTTCTTTACTTGTTTTAAATTTTACTTTTCAAAATCTAAAAATCTTTTCTTTTGATCTGTACCGAAATCTCTTTACTTTTCTCTTTACCTTATTTTCCAAAATTCTACAATCTTTTTCCGAAATCTTATTTTATTCAAAACTTTATTTTCCTAATTATTATTTAATCAAAATTTTTTTTTTTATAATTAAATATATACTTATTGCACAAAATGGAATTTTTAAAAAAATTAGATTTCTGATAAAAAAAATAACATTTAACAAACAAAAATTAGATTTTGGAAAAATATGATTTTGAAAACGTAAGATATTGACAAAATAAGATTTTAGATTAAAACTGAAAAGATTTCGGTCAGTTCCCTTTTATTTTTCATTATATTTAATCTTTGTTTTCAAAATCTTTTCAAAGAACCAAATCTTTTCAAAGAAATCAAACCGAATGAAGAAAACAAGTAAAAAAACAGTTCATCGACTCAAAGATTGATTAATACCCTACGCTTAATTAGTTCAAATTTAATCAAAAATCCATAAATTCATTTTAAAAAAGTTTGGTACGAAAATCCTAAATCATAAAATCCCAATTACAATTTCGAAGCACAAAATCACAAATTACAAAATTCCAAATCACAAAATGGCAAAAAATTTCAATTTTTTGGAACACTGATTTTGTATCTAACTCTGAAATCTTTTCTAACTTTTTTTCATAAATAATACGTCAGCAACAAACAATTTAATACACAGAGTCATCAACCTTCGCTGAAAAGAAAACCGCTTTCAGTTTTATTAAAATTTTTTCAATATTTAACTTAATTTTTTAAATTTTGTTTTTTTAAAAAATTATGTAACAAAAAAATTTCAAAAATTGCTCTAAAATTTGTGGTGGTTCTTTTATTTTTTTTTTGGACCACATTGCCACATGTTCAAAAGTGGCATTTCTTACATGAGCATCACTTTTTATATCAATTTTAATTGTAGCTTAGAACACTAACTATTTTTATTTAATCTATTTAAATTTTTTATTTTCTTGAGAGAATTTTTAATAATTATTTATAATTTTAGAAATTTTCTTAATTTTTTATAAATTTTCTTAATTTTTTATAAATTTTTAATGTCCCACGCCGGTGTGTTTTGTTTACAATGGATTAAAATCAATTTTTTTTTTTTTGGAAATAACATTTCTTTTAATCTTCTCCTAGTGGTAAACAAAACAATATATCCATCTCTTTTCTACCCATAGATAGATGTTAATGTTTCGAATAATTCTCACCACCCTCACTATACTATCAAAACAACACCCTGATTTAATTAATAAACTCTGATGGTATACGTTTAATTATATTACTATTTTTATAATATTCTTATAAGTTTTTTGCATTGCTACAATTACAATGATTATTGTATTTGTAATTACATGTAATTGTATATTTGTTTCATTTAGATCGAATTTTGTGGTTGTACCTACAACAATAAGGACACATATAGTTTCTATATAGATTCTATATCGTGTAAGTTAAAAACTGTTGGACGTAGCTATAAACTTTTCTCTCACTCGAAATAAACTTTTAAATTTATTTTTATTATTATTTTTTTTTGGTGTTGTCGTGGAAAAATCGTGCATAATTAAACGTGTAGAGTAAAAGAAAGGAAAAATTTTTTATTTTTGCTTTTGTTTATAATTTGTTAATTTCTAAAACTCAATTTTTGACTCATAATTTTTTTTTTAACAAAACCTTTGATTGGTCACTGTGCTACGGTGGTAGGAATGTCGACTTTGCTATAAAAGCGATTAGTGGATTATTTATACATCACTCCATGAAATTTGTTAAGCGAATACCCAAAACTTGATTAAACGTATTTGCAAAGAAGCTTTTCCAATAAAAGAAGAAGCCTTCAAAAAATACCGAGTGGTACAAAAATACTTGTGGCTTTGGATATTTCTAAAGCTTTCGATCGAGTTTGGTACAATGCTTTATTGGTAAAAAACAGGGTTACAAAAATTACAAAAAAAATTCTGGTATTTCTCAGGAATCGGTTTTTTTTCCCAGTCATTTCCTAATATTTATAAATGAAGTACTTTCAATAACCTCCAATCCAATCCAAAGCCGCTGTAACATTAGTCAACAGATTAATACAACAGACTTAGTTAAAATCCAAAAATAGGGTGAAATCATCACAGTTGATTTTAACACTAAAAAAACCCAATGATATCTTATCTTGCGAAATCCTTTCCGAACCTTTAATTTCAAAGAGAGCATCATATTGCATCATAGGGCAGACTGGATCATTTTGGGGATTGAGCTAAACAAATTGACTTGGTCAAATCATGCTCTCATTACGGCACTGGGATATCTCGATAAAGTGCAAGCTCTATTTTGTGTATTATTTGTCTTATAAACGATCCCAGTGTTACCTCAACTCTCACTACACTCAGTCATATCGGTAATTTAAAGTAAATTTAAAAAAGAGCGCTCAATTCTATTTGTTTAATTAAATACAGAGTGTTCCTATATTTTTCCCTTAATAATTTTTGTCTTTTGCTTAAAGTTTTATTATTTTAACAACTAAATGTCTTATTATTGGATGAAAAATATGAAATAAAATAAAATGAAATGAAATGAAATATCTACACAGTCAGTCATGTATATATCTACGATTTAGCCAAATTTGAGTAAAACATAAACATATTTCTTCTAAATATCCCATCCAATTTTCTTTATCCTCATAATCCAGAAATCCCAAATAACTTCCACCATAACCCAAAATCCTTCCCTATCCTTATCCCTGTAACCAAATTGTACCACAGATTCCCTCGTTGGTTCAAAAAGGGTAAGGTTTTGATGTTTTAAAGTTGCACACTACCAAAAGAAACACCGCACAGTTTCAATGGATGACTACTGAACTTCCATTCCCTCGTACAAAAAAAAAAACAAAGAATAATGGGCGGTGCTACAAACAAACCCCCTTTAAACATATTATTCGAACCTTAATTTTTATCTAACCCTGAAATCATTCCTAACTTTTTTTCACTAACTACTAACACTAACAGCAAGAACATAGCAAAGCTTGTAACAAAATGCTTATTTATTATTCTAGAAAGAAGGGAGCCCCAATTTTGAGTTCTATCCTAAAATCTCTCCGAATACAGGATCTCACCTATACAGATAAAAAAATCTTAAAGATGCTAAATTTCGATTGACTTCTTATTTAAATTATAAAATGTTTGCAAAAATAACAAGTGATGAAAAAAACCAAGGGTTTTTAAAAAAGCACATTTTCAAATTTATATTGTACTAGCAGATTTACCCGGCGTTGCCCGGAAGCTTACAAATTGTAAAAACTCAAGTTTTAGCCAATTTTTTGAAATACTACTTTGCTTATAAATGAAGCCACAAAAAAATATTTGTGGAGTTCCGTTAACCCATCGTGGCACAACAGCTTTTTATAGGTTTTTTCGTTGCTTTGTTATATATTAGAAATGATTTAACCGATTAACTTCAAATTTTCTATATGTGTTCTTCTTTGAAAATGAAGTTCAATTTACTAACAGACTTGGAAGTTGTTAACCCCTGCCGACCCGACGATTGTTAAAAAAAAAATTTGTAAGTAAATTACGTCCAATTTCTGAAAGTAGGTACAACTTCTTTGAATTAGGGGAATGCTTAAAAAAATGTTTTGTCGAGTTCTTTTAACCGATTGCGAAACAAAAACTTTAAAAAACAGTTTGAACGATTATCTCTTATTTTTCTATACATGGTGCTTCTTGACAATTTGGTGCTCCTTGACGATAGAGTTGAGGATGTTAGGTTTCCGGCGAATAATGAATTAAAATGACTATTGGTCAAATAGGGATACTAAGTTTGCCATTATGTCATTATACTATGTCAATAGTAGTTTTCTTAAATTGCCAACGTTTGAATAAAATATAGTCGATGGTTTAGAAAAGGTTTAAAAATTTGCTTTTCAACTTATATTTTGTTTAGTACTCACCTGAAAGTTGTACTACGCTCTTCCTCGTTTTTTTATGATTTTATGAGAGAAATGTAGGCTTATTTTTTGGAAAAACTGTTTTATATGTTTTTAAGCATCATATATAAGAAATCATTTACAAATCGAAAACACAAAAGTTTTTGAAAGTCCGCCAGGCCGAAATGGGTTAAATTATTCCAACCAAATTTATACAATTAATTGCGGTTGCTAAGAGGAACATTTGTGAAAAATTTTAAGTCAATTTGTCAAACGGTTTTGACTCGACATCAAAAACATTGAAAAAGCTTCTTTGCGCCCTAGTGCCCAAACGGGTTAACCGAACTCAACAAAAATTTGTGCCAGACTCTCTTTTCGACTGCGAAACCACCCTGTAAAATTGGACACAAATCGCAAACACAAAATTTTTTGGAAGCCCGCCACGCCGAAATGGGTTAAATTATTCCAACCAAATTTATACTACTAATTGCGGTTGCTAAGAGGAACATTTGTGCAAAATTTCAAGTCAATCGGTCAAACCGTTTTGACTCGACATCAAAAACATTGAAAAAGCTTAATTGGGCCCTCGTGCCCAAACGGGTTAACCGAACTCAACAAAAATTTGTGCCAGACTCTCTTTTCGACTGCGAAACCACCCTGTAAAATTGGACACAAATCGCAAACACAAAATTTTTTGGAAGCCCGCCAGGCCGAAATGGGTTAATTTATTCCAACCAAACTTATACAACTAATTCCGGTTGTATTCCAACCAAACTTATACAACTAATTCCGGTTGCTAAGACGAACATTTGTGCAGAATTTCAAGTCAATCGGTCAAGCCGTTTTGACTCGACATCCGAAAAACGAAAAAGCTTAAAACAGCTCTGGAGTCGCAACCTGTTGACTTATAAAAATGTGACGTAGCCTATGTCACCCCTCGGGCTCCCAGAATTATTCATTTAAAATTTTGTGACAATCGGACCAGTGGTTTTCACGTGAATCCTGGACAAACAAATAAACAAACAAACAAACAAATTTTCTTCTTTATATATTAGATTAGAAATTTGCATTCAAAACCTTTTACAAAATTACAAATAGACATGAGTTAAAAGTTTTAAAAATATTGTTTTCGACCGTTAAGCAGGCCAACAAAAACTAAAAAAAAATACATTAGGTCCAAACGGGTTAATAGAGTGCAAGCATGTTTTTTGGTGAGCTTGTGAAATAATGCAATGTTTGCGTTAACTTTAAACTGTGTTAGTCGAACAATTGTTTTTATACCCTACACCTATAGAATAGGTAAAGGGGTATATTAACTTTGGTATGGTGTTTGTAACCACCTAAAGGAAGCGAGCTAGATATGGAAAAGTATATATATTTGTGATCAGCGTGACCGCCTTAGTCGATATAGCCATGTCCGTCCGTCCGTCCGTCCGTAGGCACGATAACTCAAAAAATAATGGAGCTATCTTGATGAAATTTTAACTGCAGGTTACTAGGACTGAAAGTACGGCGGGGATTGCATATGGGCGAAACCGGCCCATGGGTTCGGATTCTGGACCTTTTAATCGGTTTCAGGGTTAACGAACAAATATAAAAAATCACGATAACTCAACAACTAATGACGCTATCTTCATCAAATTTGTGCTGTAGGTTACTAGTAATGAAAATACTTCGGGAATTGCGTAAGGTCGGGATTGGACCATGGGTTCGGAACCTAGAACTTTTTGATCGAATTTAGGCCAAACGAGCATAATTCCGAAACCAATGAAGATAGAACCTCCAAATTTAGTATCAGGGTGTCCCTTCCTATTTCCTAAGTGTCTTGTGAATTTGGGTCCCATTGGAGTAGTGGGTCGGGGACCAGCCACACATTTCCGAAGACCTTAAAGCATATCTTTAAAATTAATAAAGATAACAACTTGAAAAAATGTAGAAGCTTCCAATTTGCCACAAGGGTGTTCTTTACTATCTCTTGCGTGTTCCCCTAATTTTGGATCAATTGGAGTGGTGGTTCTGTACCCCTCTCAGACCTCCCAAGTTTTAAAGGCTTATAATCGAAATTACTAAAAATAGTTACTTAAAATTAGGATAGACCGTTCAAATTGTGTACAAGGATTAACTAGTACTATAAGTACAGCGCGGACTATATAAGGGCGAAATCTGCCCAACGGTTCGGATTCCGGACCTTTTAATCGATGTCAGGGCTAAGGAACATATATAAAAAATCACGATAACTCAACAACTAATGAGGCTATCTTCATGAAATTTGTGCTGTAGGTTATTGGCAGCGAAACTACGGCGGTGATTACGTACGGTGAGGATTGGACAATGGGTTCGGAACTTAGAATTTTTTGATCGAATTTAGGCCAAACGAGCATAATTCCGAAACCAATGAAGATAGAACCTCCAAATTTGGTATCAGGGTGTCCCTTCCTATTTCGTAAGTGTCTTTGAAATTTGGGCCCCATTGGAGTAGTGGATCGGGGACCAGCTACTCAGTTCTTAGGCCCTTAAAGCATATTTTCGAAATTAATAAAGATAGTTACTTGAAACAAATGTAGAAGCTTCCAATTTGCCACAAGGGTGTTCTTTACTATTTCTGGCGTGCCCCCCTAATTTGGGATCAATTGGAGTGGTGGTTCAGAACCTCTCTTAGACCCCCCAATGTGTAAAAGCTTATCATCGAAATTAATAAAACTAGTAACTTAAAATTAAGATAGAGCGTTCCAATTGTGTACAAGGTTTAACTAGTATTGAAAGTATGACGGGACTGCATATGGGCGAAATCGTACCATAATTTCGGGTCCTGGAACCCTTGAAAAGTTCAAGGACTAACAAACATATATCTTAAAAACACCATAACTCAAAAAATAATGCCGGTATTTAGATGAAATTTAACAGTAGGTTACTAGTAATGAAAGTACCATGGGAATTGGTTGTGTTCGAGTTTAATTTCGAAGCCAAAGAATATATTTCCTATGTCCTATGTGTCTCCGAAATCTAGACTTAATTGTAGTGGTTCAGCTATGTTCAAAGGTACTTGCTGCATTTATGTAAAATTTATTTTTATATTTAAATGAATTATATGAAAAGGTGTAAATTTTTAATTGTATTTTAGAAATACATTTATTGCATATTTTGCGTTTATAAGTTTTTCTATTAGGTATATAAACTAACCATTTAAAATAATTGCAATTTTTAAAAATTTGGATTATTAAATATATTATGCTTTGATTATCTTTTTGTCACAAAATTAAATAATTAGAATTTTTTCATTTTGTAATTGAATTGGAATAAATATATTTTCATTTATTTCAAGTTTGTTTGTTTTTTAATATTTTTAAATAGATAAATTAGTAAGAATTTGTAGTATTTTTTAATAGATAGGGTAATTAGAAAATGTTTTTAGTATTATAAAGTTAATTTGGTTAGCTATGTCTTACGATCAAATTAATAACAGCTTCTATGGTGTTAAAATGACTTATGGATATGTCCTTAAATTTGAACCAAATAGGTGTAGGGTATTTCTAAGTCGGTTGCACCGACTGACTGTTTCTTTACTTGTTTTTTTAACATATTGATTAAACCTTTTCAACAGAAAAACAAATTTATATTAAAGATTGAACTCTTTAAGGAGATCAAATTTAATGAACCCTTGTGACAAAAGGGGTTAAATGATAAAAATCAAATTAACCCTGTGAGCTTTGCTAATAAAGATTAGCTGAAAAATGTGTTCAAGATTAGCTGAAAAAAGTGTTCGTTTAAGCTCAACAACAAAAACATTGAAAAAGCTTCATTGCGCTCTCTTGCTTAAACATCAAAAAAAATATTGAAAGCCCGCCAGGCCGAAATGGGTTAATATATTCCAAGCAACTGTATAAAACTAATTCCGTTTGCTAAGAGGAAGATTTGTGCAAAATTTCAAGTCAATCGGTCAAACTGTTTCGGCTCGACATCAAAAACATTGAAAAAGCTTCATTGCGCCCTCGTGCCCAAACGGGTTAACCGAACCCAACAAAAATTTGTGCCAGCCTTTCTTTTCGACTGCAAAACCACCCTGTAAAATTGGACACAAATCGGAAACAAATAATTTTTTGGAAGCCCGCCGGGCCGAAATGGGTTAATATTTTCGAACCATCTTTATACAACTAATTCTGTTTGCTAAGAGGAAGATTTGTGCAAAATTTCAAGTCAATCGGTCAAACCGTTTCGACTCGACATCAAAAAAACGAAAAAGCTTAAAACGGCTCTGGAGTCGCAACCTGTGGACTTATAAAAATGCGACATAGCCTATGTCACCCCCCGGACTCCCAAAATTATTCCTCTAAAATTTGGTGTCAATCGGACAAGTGGTTTTCACGTGAATCCTGGACAAACAAACAAACAAACAAATTTTCTTCTTTATATATTAGAAGATAGATTACATACTGAGTTTAACTTTGGAAATATTTACTTGGAAATAGTTACTTTTTACTTATAAAATTTACTGCTAACAGTAAAGCTTTTATTTTAAAGTTGTTATAGCCCTTCAATGGGGAAAGTTGCCAGTTTCTCAAGGATCTAACTTCTTCTAACTCCCCCCCCCCTCCGTCCCCTCCATTTTTTCAGGTTCTAGGAATTAAATTGTGAACAAAAATTTGAAATTTTACATAGAATTATACTATCTAAGCAAAAATGGGTAAAACTGAGAGACACTTTCTTCAATTTAAGGAACCGCTTTCAAATTTAAGAAAAACCTTTAACATATGTTAAAATATAATGTTGGGCCTTTAAATTTTGTATATTAATAAAAGAAAATTGGACTGGTATTCAAGTTACAGGTGCTTAAAAATAGCAAAATTTCAATTTTCGAGCACTTATAGCTCCTAAACAGGGGGCTTGACAAAAAAATTTTGTTACTGACTCCTACTAATATTTAAGGATCTAACTCCTCCCAAAATTTCAGGATCCTATCTTAAACTGTTTAGGAGATATATGGGACCAAAATTTTGCAAAAATTGAGTTTTATATAATGGTAAATTTTAGGTCCGTATGGCAACCCTATACATTTAAGCGACATATTTTTGTACAGCGTATAAAAGCAGCTTTCTTCTGCCATTTTCAGATTGAAAATAAATCTAACAGAACTCTTGTTATATCAATTTAAATATAGGGCTTTTTTGGAATTTGCTGGGGCTGTAACTTCGTCACCCTTCAAAATTAAGAAAAACCTTTGACACATGTTAAAACATAATTATAGAGCTTTAAATTTTGTATATCACTAAAAAAAAATTTGGGCAGGTATTCAAGTTACAGGTGTTTAAAAATCGCAAAATTTCAATTTTCGAGCCCTTATAGCTCCTAAACATGGGGCTGGACAAAACAATTTTGTTATCCGACTCCTACTAATTTCTGAGTATCTAACGTCTATCAAAATTTCATGACTCTAGCTTGAGCCGTTCAGAAGATATGTGTGACCAAAAATTTTGCAAAAATCGAGTTTTGTGTAATGTTAAATTTTAGTACCGTATGGCAACCCTAAACATTTGCCTTTTAAATATTTATAAAGTTTATGAAACCAGCTATCGGTTGCCGTTTTCAGATTGAAAATATATCTAACAGAACTCTTGTTATAACAATTTAAATATAGGGCTTTTTCCAACTTTGGGGGGCTGTAGCCCCGAAAAAAATTCTTCTACGAGATTATTTTTTTTACAAAAATTACCCATGGTTAAAATTTCTTTACTCTATTTCAAACGGTGTAAAAGTTTTTGTAAACATACGGACGGACAGACGGACGGACAGAGTGAAGCTATATAGGCACATTTTTACAAAATTTTTTGAAAATGTGCTAAAAATGAAAATAGTCCTCAAATTTGGGACTTTGAATTTCGGAAAAAATGGAAAATTAAACTTTAGTGAATGAAAAATGAAAATGTAAAATTTGAAAAAATCAAGGGCACAAAAGAAATAGTAAGAAACACCCTTGAACCAAATTCGAAGGTTCTATCTTAATTGGTTTCAGAATTATGCTCGTTTAGCCTCAATTTGATCAAAAGTTTTTAAAATTCGAGCTCATATTCCGATCTTGCCGATTTTCAATCCCTACACATGCTTTTTCAATGGTAACCAAAGTATAAATTTTACTGAAAAAGCATAATTATATTTTGAGTTATAGTGGGGTTTTCTGGTATATGATCGTTTGTCTTTGAATCAGAAGCTTTCAGAATCATAACACAAGGTCCAATCTCAACATTTTTTAATCCCAACCATTTGTTACTTGTAACCTACAGTGTATATTTCATCAAGATATTGACATTAGTTTTTGAGTTATCGTGTTTGCGGACGGAACAACGCTTTAAATCTATTCATTAGGAGACGCTGATAAAAAATTCGACATATCTAACGTGCCCCCTTTTGAATGTTACAAACACCATCTCAAATCTAATATAACCCTATATCTACCTATTTTATATATGTAAAAATTTTTTGGTTAAATAACATCTTAAAAGATAAGAAAATTGTAATAAATTATGTACTTAATATTTATATATCTGTTTTACACACTTAATATAACAGTTAAGCGTCTTAGTTTTTCCCATTCAAATATAAACGTCCGTAGACCGTTGGTCTGTAGAGCAATAGGCAAAATAAAGATTATCTTTTTTTCATCAAGTTAGGTTTTCCGGATGATGGTGAGGTACAAATTTTACAAAAGAGGGCAACTTTTAATAATGTTGTTTAACGTTCTGGCTTATGGCTCAATTATTTTGCACCAACTTTCCGCAGAAATGTAATTAATTTTCAATTGTAACTCGGAGCAAATTATATTTTCCTTCTCTACATATTTTCGTAAGTCTTTGTTTTTTGTCTACTTTGCAGTTGTTCTTCTTTAAAAATAGTTTCAGTGTAAAATTGCAGTTTTTTACACCCATATGACTATATAATCAAAGGGTATAATAAATTTTCCCTTACGTTTGAGACGCAGAGAAGGAGGGGATGGGGGGGGGGGAGATATAGACTCAAGTGTATGGATCGGATCAGAATACAACTTCTTATTATACCCGTGCATACATATATGACATCGAATATATTAGAATTGCTCCTCCGTTTGTAACGCGTCGATCTAGACGAGTTAGATATATGTCAAGGGTACGTATCGGCTCAGAATCGAAAAATGAGTCGATCTAGCTGTGTGTGTCTGTCCGTCCGTCCGTCCGTCTGTGTGTCAGCACGATAACTCAAAAACTAAAAGAGCTACAGTTTTGAAATTTTCACAAAATATTTTTCAATCAATTTCTAGGTTCCCTATTTTTTTTGGTTAAGATCGGTATTCTCCGATCCAATATTTTCATATAAAAATTTGAAATTTTGCTATGCATCTTGTAATTAACATGAAATTATATGAATTTTTTTTTTTTTTTTGTTATTTTTGTTTTTTTTTGTAGATAACGATTTCGAGTTAGAATTTCATATGATTTAAATGATGCGTAGTTTATTTAAGATAAGCAAAAAAGAAGACAAAGATTTTTTTTAAGTAAATGGCTTATTGATATTGATAGATATACTCATTATGAATATGATGATTATTATCTATCATGATGATCATTATATGAATATGATCATATGAAGCTTATTTTGCTTAAGTTTCATATATTCGTGAATTAAAAATTAATTAAAAGAGATAGAATTGAAAAATTAGAGCTAGAGTTTTGAAATTCACACAAAACATTTTTTAGACATTTTTGAGGTTCCCTATTCTTTTTGGGTAAGACCAGACCAAGGATTCGGGGAGCTGCCACACAACTTATTTAAACCAATATGAATTTCTTCAAAAGTAATTACACCAGGAAGACGAAAATTACACACGGTTAGTTTTATAATGAATCAAGCACTTATATGAAGTTTCAAAATGTTACGGCTGCATTTTCGGGGGGCTGCCATGCAACTTCTTTGCACCAAAATGAATTTCTTGGAAACTGAGCAAAACTATGGTACCTATAATAAATTAAAAATTAATTTTTTTTTTTGTTGTTATTTTTTTTAAGCTAAACTTATGATAATAAGTTATATACTTTTTTATATTTTTTTTTGTAATATTTATAATATCATAAGTGAAATAAATAACGGTTAGTGGGTATGCACGGGTATCTAAAAGTTGACAAGGGCAACTATAATTTTCCTCGTTTTATATGAGCATTACTCTATACCTATGGGAGCTGGGTGTCTGAAATTTTGCAAAAAAATAGTATAGTATAATGGCCAAAGTTACTGCAAAATTTGGTTGGTCTACTGCAGAGGGTTCGTTTAGCTGCCATACAACTTCTAATTTTATATGAACATTAATCTATACCTATGGGAGTTGGGTGTCAGAAATTTTTCAAAAAATAGTATAGTATAATGGCCAAAGTTACTGCAAAATTTAGTTGGTCTACTGCAGAGGGTTCGAGTAGCTGCCACACAACTCCTTATTTTATATGAGCATTACACTACACCTAATGAAGCTGGGTGTCTGAAATTTTGCAAAAAATAGTTTGGTGTAATGGTCAAAATTACTGGATAATTTGGTTGGCCATACAACTCCTTCTTTTATATGAGTATTACACTTCTTCTTCTTCTATGGCGCTACAGTCCGTTGTCGAACCTTGGCCTCCTGAGTATTACACTACACCTAATAAAGCTGAATGTTTGAAATTTTGTCAAAAGTAATTAACCGGATGATATAATGTATATGTTACGGTCATACGTGTATCCCAGAGTTGACACAGTCTACTCTACTACACTCTTCCTCGTTTGGTATTACTTTAGTTCTAATAATAATTGAGAGGCATTTAAAACATTTCCAGCATTTTTTGTTTTCACAGAATCAGCGTAGGCATATTTGGAAAAATTGCCAATGTTTGTCAACACATATTTATAACCTTCATTAATATGATTTGCTTAAACGATTAAAAGAATTTTATTGCAAATTTTGTACCAGCCTTTTAATTATAAAAACCCAGGTAACCCAGGTAACAGGTTGGGCTACAGAAAAAAATTCATCTACGAAATTATTTTTTTTGCAACAACTACCCATGGTTAAAATTTCTTTAATCTATTTCAAACGGTGTAAAAGTTTTTGTAAACATACGGACGGACAAACGGAGTGAAGCTATATAGGCACATTTTTACAAAATTTTTTGAAAATGTGCTAAAAAGGTCAATGCTGCTAAGTAATTAAATAATAATAAGGAATAAAGAAAAAAGTGAATTAAAATTTAAAACGTGTTTTAATGTTACAGTATATATAAAATATTATATTTATTGTATATACTGTATATTTGTTATACTATATATAAAATATATATGTTATATTGTATATATGTTACTATATACATGTTACAGTATATATAAATTATTATATTTTACATTACAAGTACATTTACCCGGCGTTGCTCGGGAACATGCCAATTGTAAAAAAGCACAGCCAACTTTTAGAAGCACTGCTTTGGTTAAAAAGAAAGCCTAAAAAAAATATTTGTGGAGTTCTGTTAACCCAGTGTGGCCCAACAGCTTTGTAAAAGTTTTTTTGTTATTTTGCCATGAATTGGAAATGGTTTAACCAATTGACTTAAAATTTTGTATATGTGCTCCTCTTTGAGAATGGAGTTCACTCCACTAACAGATTTGGAATTTGTTAACCCTGGCTGCCCGATAATTTTCCAAAAAAAATTGTGGAAGGATATTACGTCCAAATTTGCGAAATATTGCTTGGTCAAAGTCTTAAAAACTGGTTTGTTGAGTTCTGTTAACCCATTGCTTTTATTTGGAGAAAACTGCAAATTTACACTGATATCTATTTTTAAAGAACAACAACTGCAAAGTAGATAAAAAACAAAGACTTACGAAAATATGTAGAGCAGGAAAATTTTATGTTATTTAAATCTCCAACTTTGTATTTTGCTTTCTGATAAAATTTTGGTTTTTTTTTTTTTTTTAATTTTATGCAACCATAGTTTATTTATTTTATTTTATTTTTATTTTATTTTCAACAGTTTTATGCCTTGAGAGATTTCTCTCGTTAATAGGCTTTATAATACAATTTTTTTTTTTTTTTTTTTTTTTTTTTTTGTTTTTTATTATTAACATAATTCAGTAGCGCAGAAAGTGAAGCAAAATATAGTAAAATTAATAACAATCAATAATAGCTAATAATGATGAAAAATTAAAAATTTAAAAATATTAAAAAAATTAAAAATAAAAAAATGAAGTTAAAAATAAAAACCAAACAAAAAAATCCAGTCCAAAAAAAATATATACATATATAAAGATCTAGAAAACGACAAAACAAAAAATAAAAAATGAAAATTGAAAAATGAAGATTCAAAAAAAAAAAAATTAAAACTAAAATAAATTAAGATTATATTAAGCATTGTATGTTGCATAATTTTCTAGGAATTTCGATGTAATTTGCCTTTTTAGTTTTGCTCTAATTAATTCTTTCTGTATATCTGGAAGATTGTTGTATAACTTGATACCATTATGTAATGATGTTGCTGAGCCATATTTTGTGGTTCTTATTGTGTTCAGATGAATGTTATTTCTATACCTCGTATTTAATGAATGTCGATCCCTTCGTTTTGTTATAATTGTATTGGAGTGTATATTTGATTTTTCTATATCATGGATATATAATAAGTTTTATTATATCTTCGATTTTAAGTATTTTATTAATCTTATGAATATGTTCAGTGTTTGTTAAATAATTGTATTGATATAAGTTTTTTATTGCTCTGTTCTGTATTACTTGTAGATCATTAATTTGCCGTTTAGTTCCAGTTCCCCAAATTTTTATTCCATATATTTAGTGACTTTGAAATAGTGCATAATATATCATCTTTTTTGTGTTGACTGGTAAACAATTTCCCACTTTACCGAAAACTCCTGCTATCGATGACAGCTTGTTTCTCAATTTTGTGATATGATGTTTCCAGCTAAGGTCTGCGTCTAACCAAACTCCCAGATACTTAAATTCTGCAACATGTTCCAATTTATCAATGTTGTATGTGACGTTTAAGTTTTGTTCTTTTGTACCAATAACCATAACTTTAGTTTTTTTGTGTTTAATGTGAGTTTGTGTAAGTCCATCCATCTTTGTAGTATATTGAGATCTTCATTTGTTGTGTTTTCTAGCATTTTGATTTCTACTGCGTCATATACTAAGCAGATATCATCAGCAAATAGATAAATCTGACCTTTAGTCGCGAGGTTTTGTATTTCATTTATGTATACTGTGAATAGAATTGGTCCTAAAATACTTCCTTGCGGTACTCCACATGTAATTTGAGATTTATTGCTTTTTAGATTTTCTACTGTAACGTATTGAGATCGACCTGTAAGATATGATAAAAACCAATTATAAGCAGTTCCTTTATTACCCATGCTCTGAAGTTTTCGAAGTAAAATTTGTATATCCGCGGTATCAAAAGCTTTAGTTAAATCTATGAAGAGTAGTGATACTAGCTTTTTTTGATCTTTTAGTTTTTGTATCTCAGTGACCATATCGAAAAGTGCAGTTTCAGTGCTCGATTTTTTTTTAAATCCATATTGCTTTTTGGACATAGGAACACATTTTTCTAAATATTTTACAAATTGTTCATTCACAACTTTTTCTATTATTTTAGATACAATTGATGTTATACAGATTGGTCTGTAGTTATCAAATTCATTCTTGTTCCCAGTTTTAAAAATTGGAACTATTTTCCCTGTTTTTATTCTGTCAGGCATTTTACCTTCGGATAATGATTTGTTAATTTGCTAATGAATCTTTGCATGTTTTAATCATGTTGACTGAAATACCATCCGAGTCTAGGCAATTTGAATTATTTAGACTATCAATTATATTTAATACCTGTAATCTATTAATTTCATTAAAAGTAAAAGTTTTTCCTGTGATATTGGCTGTATAAAAAATTTTTTCTGCGCACGATTTTGCTAATTTTTCACCCGCTTTTGCAAAGTGCTCATTTAATTCATTAGCTTTCTTTATAACCTCTTCCGATGATAAGTCCTTAAATAGAGTCACGCTCGTTTTGTTTGTTTTTTTCCCATCATAGATAATTTCAGAAATAAAATCCCATGTTTTTGCAAAATTATTTATTATGGTATTGAATTTATGCCCATAATATTCTTTTTTTTTAATTCTTCGCAAGTTTGTGGCTCTATTTCTATAATATTTATATTCCTTTTCTATGTCTTTGTTGCTCGGATTTTTCACTAATTTTGAGTGCCAAAAGTATTTTGCGTTGATGACCATTATGAGCTCTTCATCTATCCAAGGTTTAGATTTTCTATTTTGCGATTTTTGCTTTATTTGATTCATTTATTTTTTGTCCTAATTTTCCCATAAAGTCTGCCAGCATTTCTTCCATATTTTTTATTGTATCTAAAATAATAGGATTAATTTTTAATATGTTTTGTAACTTATTTAAGTTAACAAATTTTTAATATTTATCTTGTGAAAATGATTTGTTTTTGTTTATTATACCCTAAACCTATAGAATAGGTAAAGGGGTATATTAACTTTGGTATGGTGTTTGTAACCACCTAAAGGAAGCGAGCTAGATATGGAAAAGTATATATATTTGTGATCAGCGTGACCGCCTTAGTCGATATAGCCATGTCCGTCCGTCCGTCCGTCCGTCCGTCCGTCCGTAGGCACGATAACTCAAAAAATAATGGAGCTATCTTGATGAAATTTTAACTGTAGGTTACTAGGACTGAAAGTACGGCGGGGATTGCATATGGGCGAAATCGGCCCATGGGTTCGGATTCTGGACCTTTTAATCGGTTTCAGGGTTAACGAACAAATATAAAAAATCACGATAACTCAACAACTAATGACGCTATCTTCATCAAATTTGTGCTGTAGGTTACTAGTAATGAAAATACTTCGGGAATTGCGTAAGGTCGGGATTGGACCATGGGTTCGGAACCTAGAACTTTTTGATCGAATTTAGGCCAAACGAGCATAATTCCGAAACCAATGAAGATAGAACCTCCAAATTTAGTATCAGGGTGTCCCTTCCTATTTCCTAAGTGTCTTGTGAATTTGGGTCCCATTGGAGTAGTGGGTCGGGGACCAGCCACACATTTCCGAAGACCTTAAAGCATATCTTTAAAATTAATAAAGATAACAACTTGAAAAAATGTAGAAGCTTCCAATTTGCCACAAGGGTGTTCTTTACTATCTCTTGCGTGTTCCCCTAATTTTGGATCAATTGGAGTGGTGGTTCTGTACCCCTCTCAGACCTCCCAAGTTTTAAAGGCTTATAATCGAAATTACTAAAAATAGTTACTTAAAATTAGGATAGACCGTTCAAATTGTGTACAAGGATTAACTAGTACTATAAGTACAGCGCGGACTATATAAGGGCGAAATCTGCCTAACGGTTCGGATTCCGGACCTTTTAATCGATGTCAGGGCTAAGGAACATATATAAAAAATCACGATAACTCAACAACTAATGAGGCTATCTTCATGAAATTTGTGCTGTAGGTTATTGGCAGCGAAACTACGGCGGTGATTACGTACGGTGAGGATTGGACAATGGGTTCGGAACTTAGAATTTTTTGATCGAATTTAGGCCAAACGAGCATAATTCCGAAACCAATGAAGATAGAACCTCCAAATTTGGTATCAGGGTGTCCCTTCCTATTTCGTAAGTGTCTTTGAAATTTGGGCCCCATTGGAGTAGTGGATCGGGGACCAGCCACTCAGTTCTTAGGCCCTTAAAGCATATTTTCGAAATTAATAAAGATAGTTACTTGAAACAAATGTAGAAGCTTCCAATTTGCCACAAGGGTGTTCTTTACTATTTCTGGCGTGCCCCCCTAATTTGGGATCAATTGGAGTGGTGGTTCAGAACCTCTCTTAGACCCCCCAATGTGTAAAAGCTTATCATCGAAATTAATAAAACTAGTAACTTAAAATTAAGATAGAGCGTTCCAATTGTGTACAAGGTTTAACTAGTATTGAAAGTATGACGGGACTGCATATGGGCGAAATCGTACCATAATTTCGGGTCCTGGAACCCTTGAAAAGTTCAAGGACTAACAAACATATATCTTAAAAACACCATAACTCAAAAAATAATGCCGGTATTTAGATGAAATTTAACAGTAGGTTACTAGTAATGAAAGTACCATGGGAATTGGTTGTGTTCGAGTTTAATTTCGAAGCCAAAGAATATATTTCCTATGTCCTATGTGTCTCCGAAATCTAGACTTAATTGTAGTGGTTCAGCTATGTTCAAAGGTACTTGCTGCATTTATGTAAAATTTATTTTTATATTTAAATGAATTATATGAAAAGGTGTAAATTTTTAATTGTATTTTAGAAATACATTTATTGCATATTTTGCGTTTATAAGTTTTTCTATTATGTATATAAACTAACCATTTAAAATAATTGCAATTTTTAAAAATTTGGATTATTAAATATATTATGCTTTGATTATCTTTTTGTCACAAAATTAAATAATTAGAATTTTTTCATTTTGTAATTGAATTGGAATAAATATATTTTCATTTATTTCAAGTTTGTTTGTTTTTTAATATTTTTAAATAGATAAATTAGTAAGAATTTGTAGTATTTTTTAATAGATAGGGTAATTAGAAAATGTTTTTAGTATTATAAAGTTAATTTGGTTAGCTATGTCTTACGATCAAATTAATAACAGCTTCTATGGTGTTAAAATGACTTATGGATATGTCCTTAAATTTGAACCAAATAGGTGTAGGGTATTTCTAAGTCGGTTGCACCGACTGACTGTTTCTTTACTTGTTTTTTGTTTATGTTGTTCTAATTTTGACGTTTCAATTAATATTACATTGTGGTCCAGTATGTCAATATTTACGTGAGAGAGATTTATTTTCTCATTTATATTATTTGTAAAAAAATGGTCCAAACATGTATTTGATATATTTCTTGTTGCAGTGCTTCCATTGCAGTTCAAGTAATTATTAATTGACATAAAATCTTTATATTTATTGACAATTGAATTTGATTCTAATATATTGATATTAAAATCGCCAGTTATATAAGTAGTAGTGTTCTTCTGAGCTGTTACTTCAATACTTTTTTCTAATAATTTCATGAATGTATAAACACGATCATTCAATTCGGTCGGTGCTCTGTATATATTTATAATATTATATATTTTTTTATTTTTTGTTATTCTAACACTCACAAAACTGTCGTTATTATCGCTATATATAAAGACCTGTGTAAATGATAATTTTTTATTTACAAAAATTGCACAGCCACCACCTGTTTTATTTGGTCTACAGCTGTAAATGGAATTGAAATCAAAAATATTATAGTATTCTTTATCATTTTCTTTGAGCCATGTTTCTGTCATACATATTACATCGATATTTGTGTCAAGTGTTTTAAGCATAACCTCAATTTCATCAATTTTGTTTTTTAAACTTCTTGTATTTAAGTACAATATTTTAAGTGAATCCTCATTATTTCTATTCGTGTTTTTATTATACCCTACACCTATAGAATAGGTAAAGGGGTATATTAACTTTGGTATGGTGTTTGTAACCACCTAAAGGAAGCGAGCTAGATATGGAAAAGTATATATATTTGTGATCAGCGTGACCGCCTTAGTCGATATAGCCATGTCCGTCCGTCCGTCCGTCCGTAGGCACGATAACTCAAAAAATAATGGAGCTATCTTGATGAAATTTTAACTGTAGGTTACTAGGACTGAAAGTACGGCGGGGATTGCATATGGGCGAAATCGGCCCATGGGTTCGGATTCTGGACCTTTTAATCGGTTTCAGGGCTAACGAACAAATATAAAAAATCACGATAACTCAACAACTAATGACGCTATCTTCATCAAATTTGTGCTGTAGGTTACTAGTAATGAAACTACTTCGGGAATTGCGTAAGGTCGGGATTGGACCATGGGTTCGGAACCTAGAACTTTTTGATCGAATTTAGGCCAAACGAGCATAATTCCGAAACCAATGAAGATAGAACCTCCAAATTTAGTATCAGGGTGTCCCTTCCTATTTCCTAAGTGTCTTGTGAATTTGGGTCCCATTGGAGTAGTGGGTCGGGGACCAGCCACACATTTCCGAAGACCTTAAAGCATATCTTTAAAATTAATAAAGATAACAACTTGAAAAAATGTACAAGCTTCCAATTTGCCACAAGGGTGTTCTTTACTATCTCTTGCGTGTTCCCCTAATTTGGGATCAATTGGAGTGGTGGTTCTGTACCCCTCTCAGACCTCCCAAGTTTTAAAGGCTTATAATCGAAATTACTAAAAATAGTTACTTAAAATTAGGATAGACCGTTCAAATTGTGTACAAGGGTTAACTAGCACTATAAGTACAGCGCGGACTATATAAGGGCGAAATCAGCCCAACGGTTCGGATTCCGGACCTTCTAATCGATGTCAGGGCTAAGGAACATATATAAAAAATCACGATAACTCAACAATTAATGAGGCTATCTTCATGAAATTTGTGCTGTAGGTTATTGGCAGCGAAACTACGGCGGTGATTACGTGCGGTGAGGATTGGAAAATGGGTCGGAACTTAGAACTTTTTGATCGAATTTAGGCCAAACGAGCATAATTCCGAAACCAATGAAGATAGAACCTCCAAATTTGGTATCAGGGTGTCCCTTCCTATTTCGTAAGTGTCTTTGAAATTTGGGCCCCATTGGAGTAGTGGATCGGGGACCAGCCACTCAGTTCTTAGGCCCTTAAAGCATATTTTCGAAATTAATAAATATAGTAACTTGAAACAAATGAAGAAGCTTCCAATTTGCCACAAGGGTGTTCTTTACTATTTCTTGCGTGGCCCCCTAATTTGGGATCAATTGGAGTGGTGGTTCAGAACCTCTCTTAGACCCCCCAATGTGTAAAAGCTTATCATCGAAATTAATAAAACTAGTAACTTAAAATTAAGATAGAGCGTTCCAATTGTGTACAAGGGTTAACTAGTATTGAAAGTATGACGGGACTGCATATGGGCGAAATCGTACCATAATTTCGGGTCCTGGAACCCTTGAAAAGTTCAAGGACTAACAAACATATATCTTACAAACACCATAACTCAAAAAATAATGCCGGTATTTTGATGAAATTTAACAGTAGGTTACTAGTAATGAAAGTACCATGGGAATTGGTTGTGGTCGAGTTTAATTTCGAAGCCAAAGAATATATTTCCTATGTCCTATGTGTCTCCGAAATCTAGACTTAATTGTAGTGGTTCAGCTATGTTCAAAGGTACTTGCTGCATTTATGTAAAATTTATTTTTATATTTAAAAGAATTATATGAAAAGGTGTAAATTTTTAATTGTATTTTAGAAATACATTTATTGCATATTTTGCGTTTATAAGCTTTTCTATTAGGTATATAAACTAACCATTTAAAATAATTGCAATTTTTAAAAATTTGGATTATTAAATATATTATGCTTTGATTATCTTTTTATCACAAAATTTAATAATTAGAATTTTTTCATTTTGTAATTGAATTGGAATAAATATATTTTCATTTATTTCAAGTTTGTTTGTTATTTAATATTTTTAAATAGATAAATTAGTAAGAATTTGTAGTATTTTTAAATAGATAGAGTAATTAGAAAATGTTTTTAGTATTATACAGTTAATTTGGTAAGCTATGTCTTACGATCAAATTAATAACAGCTTCTATGGTGTTAAAATGACTTATGGATATGTCCTTAAATTTGAACCAAATAGGTGTAGGGTATTTCTAAGTCGGTTGCACCGACTGACTGTTTCTTTACTTGTTTATATCTTCTAGTGTAGCATATATTGGGTTGCTTGGGTTAAACGATGACAAGGAATTTATATCAGTTTGTGAGTTCATTAAAAGTTTTTAGATTTTTTACATGTATTATTTTCCCAGTGTTTGACTTTCTAATTAAAATCTTGCCAATTTGAACCCAAGCTAATTTGATTATATTTTCTCTTTTCAAATCTCGTGCTTTTTTTAGAAGTAAATTATTGAAAGTTGTTAGTCGTTCATTTATATATACCGCTTGTTCTGTATCATCTTCAAAGATTTTACCAGCATTTAAGAAATTGTTTTTGCGTTTTTCTTGTTTACATTTAGTTAGTAGGTTATCTCTTTCACTTTCTTTCATAAATTCAATGATTATTTTTGGTGGAATTGCAGTTCTAGTTTTTTCTTCATCTTCATAATTAATGCGATATGCCTCTTTGCTTGAATGGTGATCAATATTAAGTTCCAATATTTTGGAAATTTTAATGTCGATATCCATTAAATTTTCATTTTCTTTTGTTGGGACTCCACAAATTTGCACAGAATGATTCAGATTTGATTGATGTTTTTTTTCAAATTTTCCCTCCAGTACATTAAGTTTTGATTTTAGTATTTCAACTTCATTTTGTAAGTTTATGTTTTCCTTTGTTAAATTTTCTGTTTTTATTTTTTAATCATCAAGTGTTATTTTCAATCCTTTTACTTCATTTTCTAGTGCCTTATTACAACTTATTAGAATATCTATTTTTTCGGTTATCACTTTTAAGTTATATTCACTTTCTGGATTTTGAACTATATTTCCAATTGTACTTAAATTATGTGGATTTTTGTTTTCCACGTTACTTATAAAAGAATTTGTGCTACGTCGGTAGTCGCGCTCGGCCTTACATATTTTACAAAACCAAATTAGCTTTTGCTTCTCTATTTCGTTAAATTTTTGGGTTGATGCTCCAGTACAATTTTTATGAAATGATTTTTTACAATTTCCATCACAAATTAAAAAATTATTTCCAGTTAATTTAAAAATTTTGTTGCACTTTTCACAAGCGCTTGTTGCACTATCAGACGCCATGTTGATTCCTACTACGTAACTAGCTTTCAAACTTTTGGTCACGCAAGTGCTAACCCTACTGCCTGTAATGCCCGTTTGAACATGGAGTAATTTTTTATATGATGGTAATTCTTTTTTATTTTGACGTTTAAATCTTATTTACAAGCAAACAAAAACAATAAGTTTAGTTAAATATTTAATTAAAGTTTAATAGTTTATTAGAAGTTAAATAGTTAATTATTAATTTATATTATTATTTTAATTAATTTTGAATACAAGTATTAAAATTTTATTGAATATTGAATTATTTATGTGTTGTTCATTAAATTGTTATTTGTTCAAAATAAAATAGTTTATAATTGCAAAAATGTGAAAATCCAAATATACACAATATGTATTTAAAAGTTTCTAAATATAAATAATTTTAAAAAATTTATACATACTAGTATCGCCCTGTGCTCGAAATTCGAGACTTTGTGCTTTTAAATTTACATAAAAAATCCGTTTTGTGCAATTTCTATTAGACTAATATTACACGAAACTTATTTTTTTTTTTTATACATAATAAAATTTATGGCAACAATGTTGTCAACAATTCTTGCGTTTGAAATTTGTTTAAAAAAAAATTTATAATTTTTTCAATTATAAAAACGTTTTTAAGTATTTTTGAATTTTATTCCTGTAGCTTAACGCGAATTACATTTTTCGTAATCTTTTAAATTAAAAAAAAATAAAACAAATAAAAATTAAGTTTATAGTGCTTTATTGAATCTAATATTAATCTGAATAATCCAATAATAATGACCATATTATAAAAACTAACAACAACAAGTACTTATACCACAAACATCTTTTTATATTACAATTAATTTTATTAACCTTAATTGATCACATTATACTAATTTTATTAATTCTTCTTAATACTAACAAACTGCTAAACAAAAAATGTAACCCTACTAACCCAGATTTAATTTTATATAAATTATTATTTACTATTATTGTTAATCAATCTTAGTTCACAATTAGCTACAACAAGTTCATATATTATAAACATATTTTTATATTAAAATTAATTTTAATAATCTTAATTGTTCACTTCATACTAATTTTATTAAATTTTCTAAAAACTAACAAACTACTAAATAAAAAACATAACCCCACTACTAAGCCGGATTTAATCCTTTTCATTATTTTTAATCAACACAATTTCTATTTCAACTATCTACAAAACACATATATTACAAAACCTAATTTTCTCACCAATTCGTTCTCTTATTTTAAACACTTTTTCATATTTATTAATATTATCACTCATGTTATAAACTTTACTAAAAAAATTAAATTTAAACTTTCTTACCTTGAGATAAATGCTGGTTATATTTCTCATCAATTGATTATATATAAAAACATACACCTTGTAGTAGTAAACAAATATCATCTAATTTTAACAACACATGTTTTAAAATTATATGTTTTTGGTGTTGTTCTTTTCTTGTTTTTATTTTTTCTTTGTATATCTGTCAAAAAAAAACTTAGATTCCACAAACTAATTACGTTCTTACATTTATTAAACATTTACTCAACAATAAAACCATTAATTTTCAACAATAAATTTCAACCACATAAATTATCAGTTTTTATTCGGCTTATTATGATCATTATAATAATTGTTCCCAGTCTCAAATGTTATATTTTGGTTTGTGTACTTACTAATCTTGAACACCCAATTTTTATAAAATTTAATAATGGTCCATGATATAGCTAATATACAAAATCTATTAAATATAGATTATTTCACCCATATTGATCCGAATAAACAAAATTCAACTTTCAAAAATAATTTCAATATGGTGTATTTAAATATTCAAAGTTTAAGGAAAAAATTATACAATGTCGAGGCCTTGATAAATAACCATTTTAAAAACAAGATTCATGTAATTGTTCTTACGGAAATATGGTTACATAGTTCAGAAAACAAATTTTATAATATTGAAGGGTATAATGCTTACTTTGCCAATAGAGATAAGTCATACGGCGGGCTTGCGATTTACATTAAAAATGATATAAATAGTTACCAAATATACTGCGAAGAGTTTCAAAGAAGTAATTTTTTGGGGGTTAAGCTTACAAAACAAAACTTAAATATATTTGGTGTATATAGAGCACACGAAACCTCTATAGACGACTTTATTGACAAAATAGATTATATAACATTGCAATACAAACAAAGCTACATTCTAGGTGACTTTAATTTAAATCTACTAAATACAGATAGAGCAGTAATTAATTCATACTCAAACGCGCTATTAAGTAATGGATTCCTAATTTGCAACAAGGTTGAACTAAACTTTGCTACGAGAATTGGTAGAAATACAAAAACAATTATTGATCATTTCGTAACCGATATTTTTCAGAATAAATTCTGGTTTCATATTTTAGATTCTTGTCTGTCTGATCATCAAATGTTCTTTATAACCACCAGTCTGAATCCAATAACTGAGGGGAAAACCTATTATAAAACTGTTCTAAACTATGAAAGGATAATTTCAAATACCTCCTGGAATGTCCTACAGTCCTACACAAGCTTTGATGAATTAGTTGTGAAATTGAAAAGTATCATAAATACGAACACCCAAACAGTACCCGTAAAGCAAAATAAGAAGAGGAAAACCTGGATTACTCAAGAAATAGTAGACAAAATGAAAATAAGAGATTCGCTATTTAAATTCAAAAAAAAGTACCCAAATGATATCCATACTGAAACTCTATACAATAAATACAAACTTATAGTGAGAACTTTAATAATCAAAGCAAAAAAAAATTATTTTTCTAACTTAGTGATTGATAACTCTAAAAATTGTAAAAAGCTATGGGATTGTTACAAACATATTATGTTCAATTCTAGTATGGTAAATTCAAACCAATCTATTAAGGTAATACATCATAACTCAAAAGTAATTGAACATGAAAACGAAATTGCTTCTGCTTTTAACGAGTATTTCGCTAATATTACAAAAGAAATAAATATCCTTATTAATAACATTGACCTTGATTACATTGACAAATTTAGAAGAAATATTTATAGTGATTTTGACCTCTCTCCAACTAATGTAGATGAAGTATCCAAAATCATTCAAACTCTCAATTCAGCTGCTGCTACGGAGTACGATAATATTTCAACTAAACTAATAAAAAAATTTTCAGATCATCTAGCTCCTGCCTTAGTTAGGCATATTAATAATGCATTCACATCGAACACATACCCAAGTTCGCTAAAAACAGCCATTATAACACCAATATATAAAGGTGGAACTGCAACAGATTGCTCTAATTATCGTCCCATATCTGTTTTATCTAGTTTCTCAAAAATCTTCGAAAAAGTCATTCAAAATAGGCTTAATAATTTTATTAAAAATAATCCTATACTAAGTGAGAAACAATTTGGTTTCGAAGAAAAATCTAACACAACAGCTGCCTGTCTCTTTTTAAATGACTTCATCTCCAAAAATATTGATAACGGTAAATTCGTTAGCTGTGTATTTCTTGACATAAAAAAGGCCTTCGATTGCGTCGACCATGACATTCTTCTATTAAAACTTAAGAAATTAAATTTCACATTAGGTCAGTTAAAATTCTTCCAGTCATATCTACAAGGTCGCAAACAAAAGGTTCGTATAAACAATAACTTTAGCGATGAAAAAATAATATCAAAAGGGGTTCCGCAAGGTTCCATTTTGGGCCCACTTCTTTTTAAATTATATATCGACGACATCTCTCATTTAAAATTAAAGGGTTGTATTCAGTTATTCGCAGATGATGCGGTAATAAAATATGCAGATGATTCTGAGGGAAATATTCATCTATCTATACAACACGATTTACTGCTAATTGAGGAGTGGCTAACCAAGCACCGACTTCTATTAAACTTTAATAAAACCAAAATTTTATTCTTTGAAAACAAGATTCTTAACTTCTCTAATTCCGTTCAATATAATAATGTAAATGTAGAAATAGTCAATAACTTCAATTATTTAGGTCTGTTACTTGACAGTAAATCAAGTTGGAATAAACATATTGAAAAAGTAATCAAAAATATAACTCCATACATATTCCTGATGAGAAGATTACGTAAGTTCCTCTCGGATCAATCGATATACACATTATATTCCTCGTATATAAAATCACATATTACTTATCTTTTACCTATTTGGAGTAGAGCTCCACAAATTCATCTAAATAAACTAGACAAAATGCATAAAAAATGTGTTAAGCTTGCACAAGGCTTGCCCTTGTTACACCCAACAGATTCTATATACACTATAAAATATCTAAGCTTAAGAAACATAATATTAATGGAACTCTATAAAACTGCGTACAAAATCATTAATAATCAATTAAAACATAACTTCATTCTAAATAGAAATTTTGACATACACAACCATAATACTAGGAACAAATCGAACTTCTACCTTACCCTTTTTAGAACATAACATCAAAAGAATAACTGCTTATATAATTGCCTTAAGGTTTATAATGAACTTCCAGAACAAATAAAATTAATTAATAACCTTAATCTATTTACACAAAAGATTAAATCCACTATAATTAGTACTTAATATTTTAATAAAACTAGAAATACTAACAAACTAATAATTAAATCCTACATTAACTAACTAACATTCATAAATAAATCAAATAAGTTAAAATTTTTTTTTTTATTCTCTTTGTTGTGCTGTTTTAAAAATATAAAAAAAATTAATAAATTAAAATATGAAGAATTATACAAAAAAAGAGTAAATTTTTATGATGAAATCCTATGAAAAATTTGTAAATGAATATCATTAAATTTCTTCTTTTTTTTTTTTGCTTTGTTTTACTTTTTCTTATTCTATTGTTAAATAATTCTTACAAAAAATTATATGACCGCACTGCCTTAGGCATAGGTCTCAATCTATTTACTATGTACTGAAAAGCTAAATTATGTATGTATATTTAAATTTATATTATAAATAAAGAAAAAAAAAAAAAAAAAAATAATGACTCTTAATTACAAAAAATGCATCTATTTATGCTATTTCAAACAAAGGAAAAGTTTAAACAAGGAAATTAGATAAAAAGCCTTAGCTTGCACATTCTTTAATATTCAATATATTTATATGACTTTGTTATCAGATGAATCTTAGAAATAAGTTATAATAAAGTATAGACTAATTGAATTTAAATATAATTATAGATAAATTATTATGAATTATGATTTTGTTTATTCAGGTGCATCCTATATTATTAAAATAACAATAAATAGAAAATATGAATAAAACTTATTATGAGTAATGCTCATGTGTTATGCTGGATATGTAACTCGCGCTATAAAGAGAGTATAATTTTGTACAGTTATTACACAAAAAAGGCGATTTACATTCTAAATATAAATAGTGTTCTAATATATAATGTTTTGAAAATTTGATGATTTTTCTAAACATATACGTATGTATACATATTTACTGAAGTCAAGTAGCCAAAATTCGAGTTAATGCTGCCCTACATATAGAAAACTGTACTTTTTTCTAAACATTTTGGTACGATTTGGATTATTATGTATGTATTCTGTATCCTAATTAAAAAGCTTATTCATAGAGCATAATATGTACAACAAAATTTAACATATGCACCTATCATAATTCATAAGTTTAGTACTTAGTATTATATTATATTGAAGCTGCCAAAAGTACAAAATAATAGTTAAGTTGACAGAAGAAGAAATTTTTTTTTAAAATCACATTTTTAAGAATTATAACATATCTACAAATATATAAAAAAAAAAAAAAAACTGATCAATTAAAAAATTGATAAATTTTTCCTCGCCTTATTCCATTTTTAAATTTAGTAACTACATAGGCAAATAAGCACTACATTTCAATAATAAAATCTGAAATTTTTACTACAAATGTAGGTATGTACATATACAAAAAATGGTTCTGAATTCTTTAGTTTACTTTATATTATACCTATTTGTCTAGTTTATTTATTTTTTCTATATATGATCATGAGTTATGACTCATAAGTTTCTTCAAACAAACAAATGTTATTACTTGCGTTCCTATATGAGGAGTAAACTACTCTTTTTTACTCTCACCTACTGCCAGCTACACCACACCGCCTCTTGAAAAGTAGTAGATGAATGGAGTAGATAATTAAATAATTTTCGGCAGATAGCTTTAAATAAGTTTTTATAATAGATGATTTTTCTCTTGAATAGGTTATGTTAAATCATATTTTTTATTTGATTACCAATAAGCACTTAACTCACCCATTTTAGATAGTCTTCATATATTTCAGCAATAAACCTTAATTTTTTCACTTATTTTTCATTATCTAAATATATTAAATATTATTAACTTTACAAATGACAGATAGTTTTAAAATGTCAAATATTATGTAGGATAGTTAATCTGACAATTATATACTCCTGAAACAAAAATTAGCTTTCCATTTACAAACCACTTCTACCTATTCTTTATCAACAATTTTTGGTAAAGGAACGCATGTATTATATAAAATTCGTGCGTTATTTCAAAGTAAAACTAAAAAGAGTTTTTTATTATAAAACAAAACATATGTTTAAAATGTAGAATAAACTTTTCATTTAATAGTACGTCAATATGTCTATCTACATATCCGTAAATCGATAAGCGCGTACACACAAAAATATTTATTTGAATTTTTTAATTTAGTACCTACAAAAAATTTTTATAATTTCATATAATAGGTATATTTTGAATTTTTTTCAATACATATAAGATATTTTTGAAAACATAATCTTAGAAATATAAGAAAAACCATAAACAATATTTTTATACATTAGTCAATTTGTAAATTTTAAAAATCCGAGTTATAGTACATCGCGTTACGCCTATTTTGGTTGCTCTTATGTAATTTCATGTATGTAGCTCTATATATTTGTAAATTTTTTGACAGAAATTATACGCCGTACGGTTCTATTTAAGTTTAACATTATTTTTTAGTTTTTTTATGCATAATAGGTATAGGTATTTTCATTTATTTTGAATTTATTTTTTTTTTTAAAAACAATATTATTTTAAAATATTTTATTTTGAAAACTTAATCGTAGCAACATAAGAAAAAACAATTACAAATATTTTTATACGCTTTGTCAAATTTTAAAATTTAAAATTCCGAAGTGTTGCCACTTCAAAATTGTTGCCACAAGTGCAGCCACTTCAAAATTTTCAATCCGGTCAAATTTGAAAGTTTGACTGGAAAACTTTTTAAAAAATTCAGTCAAAAAATCCAGTCAAAAGTTTTTAGAGTAAAATACTGTCAAAAAAACGGTCAAAATAAAGATTTAATTAAGAAAGACTTAAAATTAAGTATGTATAATGAAACATGTACATAATTTCTTTGTTTAGATTGATTTATGGAGCGTTGCTTTTTATAAATTCGCAATACCTAATTTAACTAATGATATAATGTGACCATATTGAAGATTTATTTATTTATTATTTCAGATAAAGTAGTAAAATATTTATTTCAAAATATCAAATAAAGATTATCACAAACAAAAAAAATTGTACTAACATTAATCAAAAACATTATTTCATAAATAAAAACAAAACTTATTTCATACATTATACAAAAACTAAAATTATTTCATAAATTAAACAAAAGAAATTCTATGTAACTCGATTGTATACATATGTAAAACTTATTGCACCAAAAAAATATATATATTCTAAAAATAAACTAATTAAAAAATTTTATCCATAAAGGAAATATCCAAATCTTCTTCACTATCGTTTTCGTATATATCTTTTTTACCAATTTTATTAATCACTTCTGGTGGTATTACCATATTGTACCAATTTTCTTATAATCAAAACAGCATTAGTGAGTTTAAGCTGCATTCGATTTCTGTGATAATTTTATATGTACATGTATGTATATTAAATGATTAGTCATTCCAGTATTTGTCAATTGTTGTTCGTTAACTACAATTTGTAGTGGTGCGAAAAAATTCGTTCAGCGTCAACGAATATTTTTAAAAAGATTTTAAATTTTTCCGAAACGAAATTATGTCAACAGCGGTCGAATAAAAAAATAAATCAGTCAAAAATCCAGTCAAAATATTTCGAGTTTTTTTCCTGTCAAAGAATATTTTTTCCAGTCAAATTTGACCGGAATACTGTCAAAATGGCAACACTGTACATAACATATCTACTTATTTCAAAATTTTTTGACAGAAACTGAATGCCGTACATGCTGATTTTGGCTGATCCATAAGAAACAAATCAAATTTCTTAAGAAATATTATTTTTATACCCGTATGACTATATAGTCAAAGGGTATAATAAATTTGCCATTACGTTTGTGACGCAGAGAAGGAGGGGGGGTAGATATAGACTCAAGTGTATGGATCGGATCAGAATCAAAAAAAAACCGATTTAGCTATGTATGTCCGTCCGTCCGTCTGTCCGTCTGTCCGTCTGTCCGTCCGTCTGTCCGTCCGTCCGTCTGTCCGTCCGTCCGCACGATAACTCAAAAACTAAAGGAGCTAGGGTCTTGAAATTTTCGCAAATTCGTTTTTTTGCAATAGCCGTCATCGCTATTTAAATCCAGCCATTTTGGTCCATGGGTTCGGGTGGCTGCCATACAGCTTCTTTTTTTTATATGAGTATTTCTCTGTAACTATTACAGCTACGTGTCTGAAATTTTGGCAAAAGTAGTTTAGTTTTATGGCCAGAGTTTCTGCAAAATTTGGTTGGTCTGTTGCTGTGAGTTCGGGTAGCTCCCATACAACTCCTTCTTTTATATGAGCATTACTCTATACCTATTAAAGTTGGGTATCTGAAATTTTGCCAAAAATAGTTTATGGTAATGGCCAAAGTTACTGCAAAATTTGGTTGGTCTACTGCAAATGGTTCGAGTAGCTGCCATACAACTTCTTATTTTATATGAGCATTACTCTATACCTATTGAAGTTGGGTGTCTGAAATTTTGCCAAAAATAGTTTAGTGTAATAGCCAAAGTTACTGCAAAATTTGGTTGGTCTACTGTAGAGGGTTCGAGTAGCTGCCATACAACTCCTTCTTTTATATGAGCATTATATTTTACCTAATAAAGCTGGTAAGTTTGAAATTTTGTCAAAAGTAATTAATGTTTATAAAAATAATGATATAATATTTATATAACGGTCATACGGGTATCCCAGAGTTGACACAGTCTACTTTACTACACTCTTCCTCGTTTTTTTTAAGTTTCTGCATATTTCAGAAGTCGGTTTTTAATTTTACAAAAAACTTAACAAAAAGCAACAACAATTTACGATTTACAAAAAAATTTTTTTTAGTACCTACTGTATTATAATAAATTGCAAACAAAAACAAAATACAGTACTTTTCGGTTATAACGACCATGATGGGACAGAAAATATGCGTCTTAATAAACGAATGTCGTTTTAAAAGAATGCCAATAAATTTTGAAAAATTAGTATAAAAATTGAACATTGTAGAATGTTCTAATTCTAGAAGGGACTCTTTGAACTCATTTGCTAGAATTTTATTTGATGTGTCAGCCTCACCGTATACTGCTTTTTCTTCTAATGAAATTTTTTTTGTATATTTGATGCGTTATTATGATGTTTTTTTTATATTCAAAAATAAATATAAAAATACTAAATTATTCATCAAGCAACATTATTAGATATAATAAGTTTACATAAAAGAAATATGAATGTAATAAAGAACTTACATTTTTAGTTAAAATTTAATTCTTTGGCAAAAAGTGTATAATACGTTTATAATAATTAACATTGAACAGAGTTCGTTATAAATGAAAACTACTGTATAAACAAAATGTATTGCTTTCATTTCGAACATAACTCATTTTTTTCCATAAAGAAAAAAAAACAAAAACAAAAAAAAAATTTTAAAAAAATTTAAATCTCCTTGTTCATTGAATATTTGAACTAAACAAAAAAAAGAAAGACATAAGTCGGCGCCTATAATGTATAGTTTGATTGAGTTGCGAGTTAAAACTGAAAATGAATTACATTTATATTGAAAGTCGGCGCCTAGTATTAGAGTCATAAGCCTCAACTTTTAACCGCGTGACCGTTAAATTCAAATTTACGATAAATTAAAGACGGGTGTTCACCTGAAAAAATGCAATATTCTTAAAAAAAAATATCATTGTCCTATGAAAACAAAAAAAACCTTTCTTTTGGTTGTTGTTTCATTAAAATTGGTCTAATAGTTTTCCCAGAAAAAGGATGTTTATATTTGTATGAGAAAAAATAAGCCGATTAAATATTATGATGTAGAAAATAATTTTTAAATTTGTGTTTAAAAACGATAATGTAAATAAAATTATTAAAAAAAAAAACTTATGTTTTTGTATACAAAATTTCTATATTATAATTTTTTCCTACATATATATAGGTTAGGTACCAATTTGAAATAGTTACACTAAATTTCTTTTTGCAGTTTTTATTTGTTATTCATATGTTCACTCAAAAAAAATTTTAAAATAAAAAGCTATTGTATTATTTATCAATTATAACTAATTATGCATTTAATAGTTTATTTGAATGTTTCCGCGTATTCCGTATTCTTACGTGAAATTAAAAAACCAAACTTTAAATAAAATTTTGAATAATGATTTAATTTATGCTTAAATTATTTACACAAAAGTTTTCGCGATATTTAAATGATTTTACAAATAAAAAGAATTTTTAATAATTTTTAACTATAATTTTTATTAATAATTTTTTTCTTTTTTTTTTTTTAAGAGTTATATTCAACCGATCAATTTGACATTTCGATGCGGTTGCATGTAAATATGCGTCAAAATATATTTCTCGTTTGCTTTTGTAACTTTTTTAGGTGGAAGTTTAATTGTACGATGATATGTTGAGTTGTATTTCTCAATAAGTGAGGGTAAAATAGATATCCACTTAAAATTACCCTGAAAACTGAACTGCTTCCACATTGAATTTTTCAAAGTACGGTTAAAACGTTCTACTATGGATGCTTTCATTTCGGAATATGTATGATAATTATTAATTTTTTTTATTTCCATAAGCTTTCTAAATTCTTTGTTAAAAAACTCTTTACCTTGATCTGATTGAATATTTTTAAGGAGTGTTCCAGCACGTTTGAAAATGTTTTGCATGCCAAGTATAACATTATTAGCATTTTTAGTAATAATTGGCTCAGCATAAGCATATTTCGAAAACGTGTCTAATACAGTTAATAAATATTTATTTCCTTTGTTAAACCTTGCATATGGAATCATTTCTATTAAATCGATTTGCCATGTATCGTTTAAACCTTTTTGAATAAATTTTCTTCGACGAAAGTTTCGTCTGGCTGGTCTATGCATATCCGATATTATCTGTGCCCTTGACATCATGCTTGTACCATTTGATCAGATTTTCTAATTCCATTTTATAATTTTCTATAGGGAAACAGTTACATGCCCAAGGACAAAGAGCAAAATGAGTTCCGTATGTTGACGTAAATTTTTCTGTTGTTGAAAATTCTTTAATGTATTTATACATGTGAAAAATACGTTGCTTATGCTCATTTAATAACACAGAGGAATATGATTTTCAAAACTCTTCCACTTCTTTCAACTTCATATTTTAAAATGAGAATAAGTTATACATCTTTCACCTTCATCTTTTAAAGTAAGAATAAGTTATAATACACTTTAGCTGCTTATATATAGGTATATATATAGTTCAAGACGAAACTATTTTATCTCTTAATCATTTTTAAAACACGAACTAATAATGATATATTTTAATCATCCGTTTACGATGATGGCTGTGGAAAAACAACATTTGTATGCAATTTAATTAAAAATATTACTAGATTGATACATCCAAAAATTGAAAAAATAAAATGGTGTAACCCAGAAATTTCTGCTGTTCCAAGAAATATAGATTTCCCTGATATAAATTTTTATGCCGGTATTTCGGAAGAGCTTAGTGAAAATAGAAATAAACCTACTTTATTTGTTTTTGATGATTTAATGTGAGATTCAGCAAACAAACAAGTATGTGAACTTTTTACTAAAGGTTCGCACCACCGTAATTTGTCTATTATTCTTCATCAACAATTTTTGGTAAAGGAACGCATGTATTATATAAAATTCGTGCGTTATTTCAAAGTAAAACTAAAAAGAGTTTTTTATTATAAAACAAAACATATGTTTAAAATGTAGAATAAACTTTTCATTTAATAGTACGTCAATATGTCTATCTACATATCCGTAAATCGATAAGCGCGTACACACAAAAATATTTATTTGAATTTTTTAATTTAGTACCTACAAAAAATTTTTATAATTTCATATAATAGGTATATTTTGAATTTTTTTCAATACATATAAGATATTTTTGAAAACATAATCTTAGAAATATAAGAAAAACCATAAACAATATTTTTATACATTAGTCAATTTGTAAATTTTAAAAATCCGAGTTATAGTACATCGCGTTACGCCTATTTTGGTTGCTCTTATGTAATTTCATGTATGTACCTATTTATTTGTAAATTTTTTGACAGAAATTATACGCCGTACGGTTCTATTTAAGTTGAACATTATTTTTAAGTTTTTTTATGCATAATAGGTATAGGTATTTTCAATTATTTTGAATTTATTTTTTTTTTTAAAAACAATATTATTTTAAAATATTTTATTTTGAAAAGTTAATCGTAGCAACATAAGAAAAAACAATTACAAATATTTTTATACGCTTTGTCAAATTTTAAAATTTAAAATTCCGAAGTGTTGCCACTTCAAAATTGTTGCCACCAGTGCTGCCACTTCAAAATTTTCAATCCGGTCAAATTTGAAAGTTTGACTGGAAAACTTTTTAAAAAATTCAGTCAAAAAATCCAGTCAAAAGTTTTTAGAGTAAAATACTGTCAAAAAAACGGTCAAAATAAAGATTTAATTAAGAAAGACTTAAAATTTAGTATGTATAATGAAACATGTACATAATTTCTTTGTTTAGATTGATTTATGGAGCGTTGCTTTTTATAAATTCGCAATACCTAATTTAACTAATGATATAATGTGACCATATTGAAGATTTATTTATTTATTATTTCAGATAAAGTAGTAAAATATTTATTTCAAAATATCAAATAAAGATTATCACAAACAAAAAAAATTGTACTAACATTAATCAAAACGAGGAAGAGTGTTGTAGAGTAGACTGTGTCAACTCTGGGATACCCGTATGACCGTAACATATACATTATATCATCCGGTTAATTACTTTTTACATACAGCTTTATTAAGTGTAATGGAATACTCATTAAAAAAAAGGAGTTGTATGGCAGCTACTCGAACCCTCTGCAGTAGACCAACCAAATTTTACTGTAACTTTGGCCATTACACTAAACTTTTTTTGGCAAAGTTTCATACACCCAGCTTCATTAGGTGTAGTGTAATGCTCATATGAAAGAAGGAGTTGTATGGCAGCTACTCGAACCCTCTACAGTAGACCATACAAATTTTGCAGAAACTTTGGCCATTACACTAAATTATTTTTGGGAAAATTTCAGACACCCAGCTTCATTAGGTGGAGAGTAATGCTCATATAAAATAAAAAGTTGTATGGCAGCTCCTCGAACCCACTGCACTAGACCAACCAAATTTTGCAGAAACTTTGGCCATAAAACTAAACTACTTTTGGCAAAATTCCAGACACGCAGCTGTAATAGGTACAGAGAAATACTCATATAAAAAAAGGAGTTGTATGGCAGCTACCCGAACCCATGGACCAAAATGGCTGGATTTAAATAGCGATGACGGCTATTGCAAAAAAACGAATTTGCGAAAATTTCAAGATCCTAGCTCCTTTACTTTTTGAGTTATCGTGCGGACCGACGGACGGACGCACGGACGGACATACATAGCTAAATCGATTTATTTTTCGATTCTGATCCGATCCATACACTTGAGTCTATATCTACCCCCCCTCCTTCTCTGCGTCACAAACGTAATGGCAAATTTATTATACCCTTTGACTATATAGTCATACGGGTATAAACATTATTTCATAAATAAAAACAAAACTTATTTCATACATTAAACAAAAACTAAAATTATTTCATAAATTAAACAAAAGAAATTCTATGTAACTCGATTGTATACATATGTAAAACTTATTGCACCAAAAAAATATATATATTCTAAAAATAAACTAATTAAAAAATTTTATCCATAAAGGAAATATCCAAATCTTCTTCACTATCGTTTTCGTATATATCTTTTTTACCAATTTTATTAATCACTTCTGGTGGTATTACCATATTGTACCAATTTTCTTATAATCAAAACAGCATTAGTGAGTTTAAGCTGCATTCGATTTCTGTGATAATTTTATATGTACATGTATGTATATTAAATGATTAGTCATTCCAGTATTTGTCAATTGTTGTTCGTTAACTACAATTTGTAGTGGTGCGAAAAAATTCGTTCAGCGTCAACGAATATTTTTAAAAATATTTTAAATTTTTCTGAAACGAAATTATGTCAACAGCGGTCGAATAAAAAAATAAATCAGTCAAAAATCCAGTCAAAATATTTCGAGTTTTTTTCCTGTCAAAGAATATTTTTTCCAGTCAAATTTGACCGGAATACTGTCAAAATGGCAACACTGTACATAACATATCTACTTATTTCAAAATTTTTTGACAGAAACTGAATGCCGTACATGCTGATTTTGGCTGATCCATAAGAAACAAATCAATTTTCTTAAGAAATATTATTTTTTTTTTTAAGTTTCTGCATATTTCAGAAGTCGGTTTTTAATTTTACAAAAAACTTAATAAAAAGCAACAACAATTTACGATTTACAAAAATTTTTTTTTAGTACCTACTGTATTATAATAAATTGCAAACAAAAACAAAATACAGTAAGTAGTATATATATGGGTGTTCTGGCGCTGTCAGATGACGTAGTAAAATATTTGACAGTTGTGAATAATGAAATAATGAGACGTATTATGGAATAGAATTTCAGTTGTGAATAATGAAATAATGAGACGTATTAGGGAATAGAATTTTTATAGTGGTATTATGAGAATGTGATGAGGTATTGTGTTTGGTAGGGGGTAAGGAAGGAGTTGGGGGTAAGGAAGGAGTAGGGGTAAGTAGGAGTAGGTGTAGCAGGAGGGTAATAACTGCGACGGTTGGTTTGACAAACACCTAATCTCTATATTATAGAATTCTAGATAGGGGTTTGGTAGTATAAGGAGAGGTGCAACAGGGCAATAATTGCGGCGGTTAATAATAGCGGCGGAGCATTGGCTGCGGCGGTTAATAAAATCGGCGGTTGGTATGAGAAACTCCTAATCTTTATATTATTTAATATAGAACTTGACAATTCTAAATTCGTAGTTCTAGAATTCTAGATTCGAAGATAGCTGTTGCTGTTGAGATTTCGAATTTTTTTATAGTTTTGAGAATATCCTATAGTTGTATGAATAAAGTTCAGTTTAGAGAGAAGGAAAATTTAAGAAATATTTTTTTTTTTTGCGGTTTTGTTTAATTAATGTTTTATATAAAAGATAAGAAATTTTATTAAAAATTTTATGTTGTTTTGCAGTAGAATGAAAGAATTGAAAGTTGAATTTTTTTGTTTTTTTTTTTTTTTTTTTTGATAATAAAGTTTTTAAGTATAAAGAGCAAAAAAAGTTCTTATTTATGTAAAATAAAAATCTGAAATGACGTCAGGGGATTCATATTGTTAATTTTAAAAAGAAAAAAACAAAATATATTGGTATTACAAAGTTTTTTTATTTATTTTTTAAAGTTTTTCGAGCGGCGGAGCATTGGCTGCGGCGGTTAATAAAAGCGGTGGTTGGTATGAGAAACTCCTAATCTTTATATTATTTAATATAACTAGATATACTATGCCGGTTCTAGCCCACTTTTTCCATACAAAGTTGAAATTTTTTCCGCCATCTTGGATTTTGTTAATTTGGCTAAAGTGATGACGTCACCCGTCTGACTCAAGTGATTTTTTAATGTTAGTTATCCAGTTATGGAGGATCTCATTATTTATATTTCTGAAAGCAAACTGAAATAAGTATATAATATATATATATATATATATATATATATATATATAATAAATTATCCTAAAGAGGATTTAGCAGCGTATCAAAATATTTTGGAAAAAACCAGCGCTCATAAAATGCATCATAAACCATATGGAAAGATAAAAGCTAATAGAGGATTTAAATATAAAACAAGTAAAGAAACAGTCAGTCGGTGCAACCGACTTAGAAATACCCTACACCTATTTGGTTCAAATTTAAGGACATATCCATAAGTCATTTTAACACCATAGAAGCTGTTATTAATTTGATCGTAAGACATAGCTAACCAAATTAACTTTATAATACTAAAAACATTTTCTAATTACCCTATCTATTAAAAAATACTACAAATTCTTACTAATTTATCTATTTAAAAATATTAAAAAACAAACAAACTTGAAATAAATGAAAATATATTTATTCCAATTCAATTACAAAATGAAAAAATTCTAATTATTTAATTTTGTGACAAAAAGATAATCAAAGCATAATATATTTAATAATCCAAATTTTTAAAAATTGCAATTATTTTAAATGGTTAGTTTATATACCTAATAGAAAAACTTATAAACGCAAAATATGCAATAAATGTATTTCTAAAATACAATTAAAAATTTACACCTTTTCATATAATTCATTTAAATATAAAAATAAATTTTACATAAATGCAGCAAGTACCTTTGAACATAGCTGAACCACTACAATTAAGTCTAGATTTCGGAGACACATAGGACATAGGAAATATATTCTTTGGCTTCGAAATTAAACTCGAACACAACCAATTCCCATGGTACTTTCATTACTAGTAACCTACTGTTAAATTTCATCTAAATACCGGCATTATTTTTTGAGTTATGGTGTTTTTAAGATATATGTTTGTTAGTCCTTGAACTTTTCAAGGGTTCCAGGACCCGAAATTATGGTACGATTTCGCCCATATGCAGTCCCGTCATACTTTCAATACTAGTTAAACCTTGTACACAATTGGAACGCTCTATCTTAATTTTAAGTTACTAGTTTTATTAATTTCGATGATAAGCTTTTACACATTGGGGGGTCTAAGAGAGGTTCTGAACCACCACTCCAATTGATCCCAAATTAGGGGGGCACGCCAGAAATAGTAAAGAACACCCTTGTGGCAAATTGGAAGCTTCTACATTTGTTTCAAGTAACTATCTTTATTAATTTCGAAAATATGCTTTAAGGGCCTAAGAACTGAGTGGCTGGTCCCCGATCCACTACTCCAATGGGGCCCAAATTTCAAAGACACTTACGAAATAGGAAGGGACACCCTGATACCAAATTTGGAGGTTCTATCTTCATTGGTTTCGGAATTATGCTCGTTTGGCCTAAATTCGATCAAAAAATTCTAAGTTCCGAACCCATTGTCCAATCCTCACCGTACGTAATCACCGCCGTAGTTTCGCTGCCAATAACCTACATCACAAATTTCATGAAGATAGCCTCATTAGTTGTTGAGTTATCGTGATTTTTTATATATGTTCCTTAGCCCTGACATCGATTAAAAGGTCCGGAATCCGAACCGTTGGGCAGATTTCGCCCTTATATAGTCCGCGCTGTACTTATAGTACTAGTTAATCCTTGTACACAATTTGAACGGTCTATCCTAATTTTAAGTAACTATTTTTAGTAATTTCGATTATAAGCCTTTAAAACTTGGGAGGTCTGAGAGGGGTACTGAACCACCACTCCAATTGATCCAAAATTAGGGGAACACGCAAGAGATAGTAAAGAACACCCTTGTGGCAAATTGGAAGCTTCTACATTTTTTCAAGTTGTTATCTTTATTAATTTTAAAGATATGCTTTAAGGTCTTCGGAAATGTGTGGCTGGTCCCCGACCCACTACTCCAATGGGACCCAAATTCACAAGACACTTAGGAAATAGGAAGGGACACCCTGATACTAAATTTGGAGGTTCTATCTTCATTGGTTTCGGAATTATGCTCGTTTGGCCTAAATTCGATCAAAAAGTTCTAGGTTCCGAACCCATGGTCCAATCCCGACCTTACGCAATTCCCGAAGTATTTTCATTACTAGTAACCTACAGCACAAATTTGATGAAGATAGCGTCATTAGTTGTTGAGTTATCGTGATTTTTTATATTTGTTCGTTAACCCTGAAACCGATTAAAAGGTCCAGAATCCGAACCCATGGGCCGATTTCGCCCATATGCAATCCCCGCCGTACTTTCAGTCCTAGTAACCTACAGTTAAAATTTCATCAAGATAGCTCCATTATTTTTTGAGTTATCGTGCCTACGGACGGACGGACGGACGGACATGGCTATATCGACTAAGGCGGTCACGCTGATCACAAATATATATACTTTTCCATATCTAGCTCGCTTCCTTTAGGTGGTTACAAACACCATACCAAAGTTAATATACCCCTTTACCTATTCTATAGGTGTAGGGTATAAAAATATCATAAGGAAGCTTTATGGAAATGAAAACTATATAGGAAATATTAAAAACGGAGGAGCATATGAATTTAATCAGTATCAACCACCAGGAATGCCCTATTCTGAGAACCTCATACAGTATGTTTATTGGAATGACCCAAACCAATTAGTTCATCGTTTAAGGGAACTAAACAATTCTGAAATAGCTGGTGACAATCATCAAATTGAATTCGAATGTATAATCGATGCACTTCGCAAGGCTGATATAATTATATAATATAAAAATATCATTATATTATGTAATATTTTATTATAGTTTGTAAAAGTTTTTGGTTAAATATAATCCATTTCACATATAATTTTTATATTTTCAAATTGTTAACTATAAGTGCATATGGAAAAAAATTTAACTAATGAAACTGTTTGTGAACAAATTTTAAATAATACATATTTGTAAATAGAATAAAAAATTTTGTTTTTTTTTTGTTTTCTTTGTATTCCAGTCAAGGTTTTAAATTTTGAGAATCTCCTACGTCATTTCAACTATTTCACTTGATTTTATATTTTTTTTATTTACTCATTATACCGCCCCCCACCCCTATTTCAATTTCATAATACCACACTGCAATACTAATATATTTTTTGTTTTTTTCTTTTTTAAATTAACAATAGGAATCCCCTGACGTCATTTCAGATTTTTATTTTGCAACTTTCAAAATTTTCTTGAGCATTTTTAAATATTGAACATTATGTACTATAAAAATAAGAACTTTTTATTATTTCACAACCTAAAATTGCTCATATTTTTTCTTACCATCATAATTTCAAAATTCATAAATTTAGTAGGTATTAAATATTTCATTTTAATTCGCGTTTTTAAATATTTCTTATCAGTCTATTTCTTTTTTCAGTCCAAGTTTTAGCTAGCTTATCACTAATTTTTTCTTTATTTCAACAAATTCAAAAACCATAAAACTAAATTAATTTTTATCGCAAAACGTTAAACCTTCCCTTCAACTATAGGATAATCATATAATGTCAAAGAAATTTTCATAAAATCATTTTTATAAAATTCAATAACCAGTTTTTTGTTTTGTTATTGTTTTTTCTGTTATGTTTTCTATAGTACGAAACATTTGGCGCCTATAATAAGCGAGCATAAAATCTACTAAAAATGATAATTTATTATATATATACTTATTTCAATTTGCTTTCAAAAATACAGTGAAAGCTCTCATAAACGGATACTCACGGTTCTAAAATTTTCGTCCGCTTATGGGAATTGTCCGGTTAATAGAAAAAAATTTTTTATAACTTTTCTTAAATTCCTTATTAATGTTTTTAATAACGTTTTTTCAAGGGTAAAATTATAATGGTAAAACAACAAAAAACTAAATAACAAAAGAAAATAAAAATTACTACAAAAAAACTAAACAAAAAATCAATAAATTCAATAAATTCAATACAGATTAAAATTATTTGTTTAAATTACATGCTACTTCCATTCCAGAGTTTAAGAATTAGTAGTCTTTTGAGAAAATTTGAAAACTTTGACTGCCGTATTTTTTCTTGATCAATTTTTCAAACATTATTTTTGAAATGTGTTTCTAAGTTTTTTATAAAATGGAATGCTGTAAGATTCTCTTTAAATGTTGCAAATTTTTTTAAGCTATCAATAGTTTTTAACACTTCATTGTAGGTTTTAGTTTCCAATTCTTCAAGAACTGGTGAACTTTACCTAAAACGTTTGCGTAATAAACCTAATACGTAATATTTTTAAAAAAAGGAAAAATTGTTAATTCTTAAGAGAGCGAGTTTGCATCTTATTAATAATACATACTAATACTATCTCTTCTTTGCTCAGAACCTTTTGAAAATAAGCAATAAAAAGTACCTTTATGTATTAGGCATACATAATAGTATTATGTAATATTTTATTATAGTTTGTAAAAGTTTTTGGATTTCGATAAAAATATTCTATTTTTATATCTTATTCATAATATTTTATAAACTCTTAAATTTAAGAGGCACAAAACATTTTCGAGAATCTCCTAAGTCTTTTGAATAAAAAATTACTGAATAAATAAAGTTTTTCTTTACAAAATCCCCTTGGTGACCAAATATAGTGTAAGATATAAAATATATAATATAAACAAAATAAATAATATTAATTATATCATAATAATAGTATCGTAGCCCAAAGATCTTGCAGGTCAAGGGTTCTTAACATAATATGTATTATTTACTAATGCATATTATGAATAAAATAAATATATAAATAATCCTTTATATCTGTCTCTTTCCCTCTTCCAATTCTTAATTACAACCCATACTAAACTATACAAATTACTGAAAATACTCAATTAATAAAAAAACCGAAAACAATTTCTAAAAAATCATAAAAATTCAAAGAAAATAATTATAAATATCAGAAAACGTTAAATAATAAATAAAAAGAAAATGTTGTAATACTAACATATTTTTTTATGTTTTTTCTTTTTTAAATTAACAATAGGAACTCCTTGACGTCATTTCAAATTTTTATTTTACAACTTATATATATTATATATATTTCTTATCAGTATATTCTTTTTTTTTCACTCCACGATTTAGCTCGCTTATCACAAATTTTTCTTTATTTTAACAAATTCAAAAACGACAAAAACTAAATTAATTTTTTTATTGCAAAACTCCCCTCTTCAACTATAGGATACTCATTTAATGTCAGCGAAATTTTCATAATATCATTCTCATAAAATTCAATAATCGGTACAAACAACTATATGAATACCATGAACTGTTTTAGAGTCAGGGTGCAGGAGTTGTGGTGCTCGGGCATGCGGGGAGTCATGGTACGGGATCGTGGTGTGGGTGTTCGGGGTGTGTGATTTATTTTTTTATTCAAACATTTGGTGTCTATAATAAGCAGGTATAAAATCTACTAAAAATGATATTTTATTATATATATATATATATATATATTATATACTTATTTCAGTTTGCTTTCAGAAATATATATAATGAGATCCTCCATAACTGGATAACTAACATTAAAAAATCACTTGAGTCAGACGGGTGACGTCATCATTTTAGCCAAATTAACAAAATCCAAGATGGCGGAAAAAATTTCAACTTTGTATGGAAAAAGTGGGCTAGAACCGGCATAGTATATCTAGTTATATTAAATAATATAAAGATTAGGAGTTTCTCATACCAACCACCGCTTTTATTAACCGCCGCAGCCAATGCTCCGCCGCTCGAAAAACTTTAAACAATAAATAAAAAAACTTTGTAATACCAATATATTTTGTTTTTTTCTTTTTAAAATTAACAATATGAATCCCCTGACGTCATTTCAGATTTTTATTTTACATAAATAAGAACTTTTTTTGCTCTTTATACTTAAAAACTTTATTATCAAAAAAAAAAAAAAAAAAACAAAAAAATTCAACTTTCAATTCTTTCATTCTACTGCAAAACAACATAAAATTTTTAATAAAATTTCTTATCTTTTATATAAAACATTAATTAAACAAAACCGCAAAAAAAAAAAAATATTTCTTAAATTTTCCTTATCTCTAAACTGAACTTTATTCATACAACTATAGGATATTCTCAAAACTATAAAAAAATTCGAAATCTCAACAGCAACAGCTATCTTCGAATCTAGAATTCTAGAACTACGAATTTAGAATTGTCAAGTTCTATATTAAATAATATAAAGATTAGGAGTTTCTCATACCAACCGCCGATTTTATTAACCGCCGCAGCCAATGCTCCGCCGCTATTATTAACCGCCGCAATTATTGCCCTGTTGCACCTCTCCTTATCCTACCAAACCCCTATCTAGAATTCTATAATATAGAGATTAGGAGTTTGTCAAACCAACCGTCGCAGTTATTACCCTGCTGCTACACCTACTCCTACTTACCCCTACTCCTTCCTTACCCCCTACTCCTTCCTTACCCCCTACCAAACGCAATACCTCATCACATTCTCATAATACCACTATAAAAATTCTATTCCCTAATACATCTCATTATTTCATTATTCACAACTGAAATTCTATTCCTTAATACGTCTCATTATTTCATTATTCACAACTGTCAAATATTTTACTACGTCATCTGACAGCGCCAGAACACCCATATATATACTACTACAGTACTTTTCGGTTATAACGACCATGATGGGACAGAAAATATGCGTCTTAATAAACGAATGTCGTTTTAAAAGAATGCCAATAAATTTTGAAAAATTAGTATAAAAATTGAACATTGTAGAATGTTCTAATTCTAGAAGGGACTCTTTGAACTCATTTGCTGAAATTTTATTTGATGTGTCAGCCTCACCGTATACTGCTTTTTCTTCTAATGAAATTTTTTTTGTATATTTGATGCGTTATTATGATGTTTTTTTTATATTCAAAAATAAATATAAAAATACTAAATTATTCATCACGCAACATTATTAGATATAATAAGTTTACATAAAAGAAATATGAATGTAATAAAGAACTTACATTTTTAGTTAAAATTTAATTCTTTGGCAAAAAGTGTATAATACGTTTATAATAATTAACATTGAACAGAGTTCGTTATAAATGAAAACTACTGTATAAACAAAATGTATTACTTTCATTTCGAACATAACTCATTTTTTTCCACTGGAATTTTAGAGAGATAAAGAAAAAAAAACAAAAACAAAAAAAAAATTTTAAAAAAATTTAAATCTCCTTGTTCATTGAATATTTGAACTAAACAAAAAAAAGAAAGACATAAGTCGGCGCCTATAATGTATAGTTTGATTGAGTTGCGAGTTAAAACTGAAAATGAATTACATTTATATTGAAAGTCGGCGCCTAGTATTAGAGTCATAAGCCTCAACTTTTAACCGCGTGACCGTTAAATTCAAATTTACGTTAAATTAAAGACGGGTGTTCACCTGAAAAAATGCAATATTCTTAAAAAAAAATATCATTGTCCTATGAAAACAAAAAAAACCTTTCTTTTGGTTGTCGTTTCATTAAAATTGGTCTTATAGTTTTCCCAGAAAAAGGATGTTTATATTTGTATGAGAAAAAATAAGCCGATTAAATATTATGATGTAGAAAATAATTTTTAAATTTGTGTTTAAAAACGATAATGTAAATAAAATTATTAAAAAAAAAAAACTTATGTTTTTGTATACAAAATTTCTATATTATAATTTTTTCCTACATATATATAGGTTAGGTACCAATTTGAAATAGTTACACTAAATTTCTTTTTGCAGTTTTTATTTGTTATTCATATGTTCACTCAAAAAAAATTTTAAAATAAAAAGCTATTGTATTATTTATCAATTATAACTAATTATGCATTTAATAGTTTATTTGAATGTTTCCGCGTATTCCGTATTCTTACGTGAAAATAAAAAACCAAACTTTAAATAAAATTTTGAATAATGATTTAATTTATGCTTAAATTATTTACACAAAAGTTTTCGCGATATTTAAATGATTTTACAAATAAAAAGAATTTTTAATAATTTTTAACTATAATTTTTATTAATAATTTTTTTCTTTTTTTTTTTTTAAGAGTTATATTCAACCGATCAATTTGACATTTCGATGCGGTTGCATGTAAATATGCGTCAAAATATATTTCTCGTTTGCTTTTGTAACTTTTTTAGGTGGAAGTTTAATTGTACGATGATATGTTGAGTTGTATTTCTCAATAAGTGAGGGTAAAATAGATATCCACTTAAAATTACCCTGAAAACTGAACTGCTTCCACATTGAATTTTTCAAAGTACGGTTAAAACGTTCTACTATGGATGCTTTCATTTCGGAATATGTATGATAATTATTAATTTTTTTTATTTTCATAAGTTTTCTAAATTCTTTGTTAAAAAACTCTTTACCTTGATCTGATTGAATATTTTTAAGGAGTGTTCCAGCACGTTTGAAAATGTTTTGCATGCCAAGTACAACATTATTAGCATTTTTAGTAATAATTGGCTCAGCATAAGCATATTTCGAAAACGTGTCTAATACAGTTAATAAATATTTATTTCCTTTGTTAAACCTTGCATATGGAATCATTTCTACTAAATCGATTTGCCATGTATCGTTTAAATCTTTTTGAATAAATTTTCTTCGACGAAAGTTTCGTCTGGCTGGTCTATGCATATCCGATATTATCTGTGCCCTTGACATCATGCTTGTACCATTTGATCAGATTTTCTAATTCTATTTTATAATTTTCTATAGGGAAACAGTTACATGCCCAAGGACAAAGAGCAAAATGAGTTCCGTATATTGACGTAAATTTTTCTGTTGTTGAAAATTCTTTAATGTATTTATACATGTGAAAAATACGTTGCTTATGCTCATTTAATAACACAGAGGAATATGATTTTCAAAACTCTTCCACTTCTTTCAACTTCATATTTTAAAATGAGAATAAGTTATACATCTTTCACCTTCATCTTTTAAAGTAAGAATAAGTTATAATACACTTTAGCTGCTTATATATAGGTATATATATAGTTCAAGACGAAACTATTTTAACTCTTAAAAATTTCGTGAAAATGTTCTTAAATATTGTGATGATGACATTATAAAGACTATTGCGGAAATTGCAATCAATATATTAAATGGCAATAATAAAATATCACCAGCACAAAAAGCAAAATTAAAAAAACAAAAAAAACATTTAAGATTTTTAGCCTGTGCAAAGAAAAGTATAAAAGCCAAACGAAAAATATTAGTACAACATGGTGGGTTTTTACCAACTTTAATCGGAACTATATTATCTGGTGTAATAGGGAAATTGCTCAGTATGACATAATGCAGCGAATGATTGTTATGTCACCAGAAATATTTTCAAAATTTAGTAAATTATTTCAAGATGATAAAAACTTGGATTTAGTAGATCAAAAAATGAAAAAAGTTTTATATGATAAAAAATTAAAACCATTGCAAAAATGGTACTTATATGGTCAAAATCTCCTCAAATATGGAATCAACAAAAGACAAGCAAAAAAATTACCAGAAAAGGCTAATAATCATACATTTGATACAGGTACTCAAACAAAATACTTTTCTAAACGAAATGCATATACAGAAACTGAATTACCTAAATACAAATCAGCATCAGCACAAACCGATTTTGTACCATTAGTTATGATGATGTGTTTGAATATGATCCTAAAAAAGAATATTCAAGTATGGATATTGATATAACACATTACGATTTGGATGATGAAAATTCATTTAAAAAATTAGCTCAAACTGAAATGTTAAAAAATGAAAAACTAGTAGAAAGACCGTCTTTCTCCATACCATCTCCTGAAAAAAAGAAGACACTAAGATCGGCCGGTAGTACAATTTCTTCAACTATACTTTCACAGTTTCCCGAAACAAAAAAAAGGATAACTAAAATTTTTACTAAGAAGTCCAAAACTAAGAACTTCATCAACACCAGAATGGATAACATATTAATAGTACAACATTTTATGTGTTAGAAGAAGTTTACAAAGATGGATATTCAAGATGACTTCTATGTAACATTGTTTAGTAATAATAATTTAACACTGTTTCCAGACAACACTTTAGCTTCATTCGAAAATAAATTACCTATTCACTTTGATTTAAGAAATGGAAATTGGAAAGTTGGTCTTTCAGAAATATATCTGAACGATTTCCAACAAACAGAAGAATTTAACAAAGAGAAATGTACCTTTATCAATATTGGACAGTATAATGTTTATGTAAGAAACCTTGAAAAACCTCTTGAAAAAACCAAAGTAACCAAATCTATAGGCTACACATATTATTCAAATGACGATTCGGAATTGCATTTGGATGATTGGAAGTTTAATTTTTTGAAAACGCTTATTAAAAATATAACTCCTAATCCAGGATTTATTCGAAACCAAATTTTCAAAGAATTTTTTAATGAAATTTTGACATATTTCTCTAATCCTAAAAATTATGATGATGTAACATTTAAAAAAGTGTCAGAATCTAACCGAAGTGATTTAATTCGAATATCGCAGACCTTTGATGAAGATAGTTTCTATATAAAAGTTAATCAGAGTTATAATGTAAAAACATTATTAACTGAATTATTTCAACAGAAAAAAATATAAAAGGTTTTAAAACCAAATTACCCGAACTATTCAAATTAGCTGTTGCTAATAATAAAGATGAATTGAGTGGAATGGTGATGATTTATTCAAATATAGTTCAATCATCTGTTTTTGGAAGTAGCAAAGTCCGTGCATTGAGAGCTATCAACATAGAAAATTGTAGAATATCTACAAATATTGAATTTGAAAACATCCATTACATACCTATAGAAAAAACTTGTTTTGAAACGATAGCGATTAAAATTTGCAACCAATACGGCGATGGAATAAATTTTGTTTCCAGTTACTATCCAACGAAAATTGTATTACACTTTAAAAAGGATTGATTGCTATAAAAACAATATAAATACCACTATAAATATGATATCATATCAAACATGGAAAGAGAGCTTACGCGAGATATTATTCCTCTCAAGTAGGTGGAGGGATAAACGATATTGGACCTTTATTACAATTTTATCCAGCTATACAAAGAGGTCGTGGTTTTGGAAATATATTCGGAAGTTTAATTCGTTCCTTAAAGCCAGTTTTTACATCAGGTTGGAACTTAATTAAAACAGAGGCTTAAACACAAGTAAAAATATTTTTAATAAATATATTAAATATTATTAACTTTACAAATGACAGATAGTTTTAAAATGTCAAATATTATGTAGGATAGTTAATCTGACAATTATATACTCCTGAAACAAAAATTAGCTTTCCATTTACAAACCACTTCTACCTATTCTTTATGAACAATTTTTGGTAAAGGAACGCATGTATTATATAAAATTCGTGCGTTATTTCAAAGTAAAACTAAAAAGAGTTTTTTATTATAAAAAAAAACATATGTTTAAAATGTAGAATAAACTTTTCATTTAATAGTACGTCAATATGTCTATCTACATATCCGTAAATCGATAAGCGCGTACACACAAAAATATTTATTTGAATTTTTTAATTTAGTACCTACAAAAAATTTTTATAATTTCATATAATAGGTATATTTTGAATTTTTTTCAATACGTTATAAAATCAGAGTTCGTTATAAATGAAAACTACTGTATAAACAAAATGTATTACTTTCATTTCGAACATAACTCATTTTTTTCCACTGGAATTTTAGAGAGATAAAGAAAAAAAAACAAAAACAAAAAAAAAATTTTAAAAAAATTTAAATCTCCTTGTTCATTGAATATTTGAACTAAACAAAAAAAAGAAAGACATAAGTCGGCGCCTATAATGTATAGTTTGATTGAGTTGCGAGTTAAAACTGAAAATGAATTACATTTATATTGAAAGTCGGCGCCTAGTATTAGAGTCATAAGCCTCAACTTTTAACCGCGTGACCGTTAAATTCAAATTTACGTTAAATTAAAGACGGGTGTTCACCTGAAAAAATGCAATATTCTTAAAAAAAAATATCATTGTCCTATGAAAACAAAAAAAACCTTTCTTTTGGTTGTTGTTTCATTAAAATTGGTCTTATAGTTTTCCCAGAAAAAGGATGTTTATATTTGTATGAGAAAAAATAAGCCGATTAAATATTATGATGTAGAAAATAATTTTTAAATTTGTGTTTAAAAACGATAATGTAAATAAAATTATTAAAAAAAAAAAACTTATGTTTTTGTATACAAAATTTCTATATTATAATTTTTTCCTACATATATATAGGTTAGGTACCAATTTGAAATAATTACACTAAATTTCTTTTTGCAGCTTTTATTTGTTATTCATATGTTCACTCAAAAAAAATTTTAAAATAAAAAGCTATTGTATTATTTATCAATTATAACTAATTATGCATTTAATAGTTTATTTGAATGTTTCCGCGTATTCCGTATTCTTACGTGAAAATAAAAAACCAAACTTTAAATAAAATTTTGAATAATGATTTAATTTATGCTTAAATTATTTACACAAAAGTTTTCGCGATATTTAAATGATTTTACAAATAAAAAGAATTTTTAATAATTTTTAACTATAATTTTTATTAATAATTTTTTTCTTTTTTTTTTTTTAAGAGTTATATTCAACCGATCAATTTGACATTTCGATGCGGTTGCATGTAAATATGCGTCAAAATATATTTCTCGTTTGCTTTTGTAACTTTTTTAGGTGGAAGTTTAATTGTACGATGATATGTTGAGTTGTATTTCTCAATAAGTGAGGGTAAAATAGATATCCACTTAAAATTACCCTGAAAACTGAACTGCTTCCACATTGAATTTTTCAAAGTACGGTTAAAACGTTCTACTATGGATGCTTTCATTTCGGAATATGTATGATAATTATTAATTTTTTTTATTTCCATAAGTTTTCTAAATTCTTTGTTAAAAAACTCTTTACCTTGATCTGATTGAATATTTTTAAGGAGTGTTCCAGCACGTTTGAAAATGTTTTGCATGCCAAGTACAACATTATTAGCATTTTTAGTAATAATTGGCTCAGCATAAGCATATTTCGAAAACGTGTCTAATACAGTTAATAAATATTTATTTCCTTTGTTAAACCTTGCATATGGAATCATTTCTACTAAATCGATTTGCCATGTATCGTTTAAATCTTTTTGAATAAATTTTCTTCGACGAAAGTTTCGTCTGGCTGATCTATGCATATCCGATATTATCTGTGCCCTTGACATCATGCTTGTACCATTTGATCAGATTTTCTAATTCTATTTTATAATTTTCTATAGGGAAACAGTTACATGCCCAAGGACAAAGAGCAAAATGAGTTCCGTATATTGACGTAAATTTTTCTGTTGTTGAAAATTCTTTAATGTATTTATACATGTGAAAAATACGTTGCTTATGCTCATTTAATAACACAGAGGAATATGATTTTCAAAACTCTTCCACTTCTTTCAACTTCATATTTTAAAATGAGAATAAGTTATACATCTTTCACCTTCATCTTTTAAAGTAAGAATAAGTTATAATACACTTTAGCTGCTTATATATAGGTATATATATAGTTCAAGACGAAACTATTTTAACTCTTAAAAATTTCGTGAAAATGTTCTTAAATATTGTGATGATGACATTATAAAGACTATTGCGGAAATTGCAATCAATATATTAAATGGCAATAATAAAATATCACCAGCACAAAAAGCAAAATTAAAAAAACAAAAAAAACATTTAAGATTTTTAGCCTGTGCAAAGAAAAGTATAAAAGCCAAACGAAAAATATTAGTACAACATGGTGGGTTTTTACCAACTTTAATCGGAACTATATTATCTGGTGTAATAGGGAAATTGCTCAGTATGACATAATGCAGCGAATGATTGTTATGTCACCAGAAATATTTTCAAAATTTAGTAAATTATTTCAAGATGATAAAAACTTGGATTTAATAGATCAAAAAATGAAAAAAGTTTTATATGATAAAAAATTAAAACCATTGCAAAAATGGTACTTATATCGTCAAAATCTCCTCAAATATGGAATCAACAAAAGACAAGCAAAAAAATTACCGGAAAAGGCTAATAATCATACATTTGATACAGGTACTCAAACAAAATACTTTTCTAAACGAAATGCATATACAGAAACTGAATTACCTAAATACAAATCAGCATCAGCACAAACCGATTTTGTACCATTAGTTATGATGATGTGTTTGAATATGATCCGAAAAAAGAACATTCAAGTATGGATATTGATATAACACATTACGATTTGGATGATGAAAATTCATTTAAAAAATTAGCTCAAACTGAAATGTTAAAAAATGAAAAACTAGTAGAAAGACCGTCTTTCTCCATACCATCTCCTGAAAAAAAGAAGACACTAAGATCGGCCGGTAGTGCAATTTCTTCAACTATACTTTCACAGTTTCCCGAAACAAAAAAACGATAACTAAAATTTTTACTAAGAAGTCCAAAACTAAGAACTTCATCAACACCAGAATGGATAACATATTAATAGTACAACATTTTATGTGTTAGAAGAAGTTAACAAAGATGGATATTCAAGATGACTTCTATGTAACATTGTTTAGTAATAATAATTTAACACTGTTTCCAGACAACACTTTAGCTTCATTCGAAAATAAATTACCTATTCACTTTGATTTAAGAAATGGAAATTGGAAAGTTGGTCTTTCAGAAATATATCTGAACGATTTCCAACAAACAGAAGAATTTAACAAAGAGAAATGTACCTTTATCAATATTGGACAGTATAATGTTTATGTAAGAAACCTTGAAAAACCTCTTGAAAAAACCAAAGTAACCAAATCTATAGGCTACACATATTATTCAAATGACGATTCGGAATTGCATTTGGATGATTGGAAGTTTAATTTTTTGAAAACGCTTATTAAAAATATAACTCCTAATCCAGGATTTATTCGAAACCAAATTTTCAAAGAATTTTTTAATGAAATTTTGACATATTTCTCTAATCCTAAAAATTATGATGATGTAACATTTAAAAAAGTGTCAGAATCTAACCGAAGTGATTTAATTCGAATATCGCAGACCTTTGATGAAGATAGTTTCTATATAAAAGTTAATCAGAGTTATAATGTAAAAACATTATTAACTGAATTATTTCAACAGAAAAAAATATAAAAGGTTTTAAAACCAAATTACCCGAACTATTCAAATTAGCTGTTGCTAATAATAAAGATGAATTGAGTGGAATGGTGATGATTTATTCAAATATAGTTCAATCATCTGTTTTTGGAAGTAGCAAAGTCCGTGCATTGAGAGCTATCAACATAGAAAATTGTAGAATATCTACAAATATTGATTTTGAAAACATCCATTACATACCTATAGAAAAAACTTGTTTTGAAACGATAGCGATTAAAATTTGCAACCAATACGGCGATGGAATAAATTTTGTTTCCAGTTACTATCCAACGAAAATTGTATTACACTTTAAAAAGGATTGATTGCTATAAAAACAATATAAATACCACTATAAATATGATATCATATCAAACATGGAAAGAGAGCTTACGCGAGATATTATTCCTCTCAAGTAGGTGGAGGGATAAACGATATTGGACCTTTATTACAATTTTATCCAGCTATACAAAGAGGTCGTGGTTTTGGAAATATATTCGGAAGTTTAATTCGTTCCTTAAAGCCAGTTTTTACATCAGGTTGGAACTTAATTAAAACAGAGGCTTAAACACAAGTAAAAATATTTTTAATAAATATATTAAATATTATTAACTTTACAAATGACAGATAGTTTTAAAATGTCAAATATTATGTAGGATAGTTAATCTGACAATTATATACTCCTGAAACAAAAATTAGCTTTCCATTTACAAACCACTTCTACCTATTCTTTATCAACAATTTTTGGTAAAGGAACGCATGTATTATATAAAATTCGTGCGTTATTTCAAAGTAAAACTAAAAAGAGTTTTTTATTATAAAAAAAAACATATGTTTAAAATGTAGAATAAACTTTTCATTTAATAGTACGTCAATATGTCTATCTACATATCCGTAAATCGATAAGCGCGTACACACAAAAATATTTATTTGAATTTTTTAATTTAGTACCTACAAAAAATTTTTATAATTTCATATAATAGGTATATTTTGAATTTTTTTCAATACGTTATAAAATCAGAGTTCGTTATAAATGAAAACTACTGTATAAACAAAATGTATTACTTTCATTTCGAACATAACTCATTTTTTTCCACTGGAATTTTAGAGAGATAAAGAAAAAAAAACAAAAACAAAAAAAAAATTTTAAAAAAATTTAAATCTCCTTGTTCATTGAATATTTGAACTAAACAAAAAAAAGAAAGACATAAGTCGGCGCCTATAATGTATAGTTTGATTGAGTTGCGAGTTAAAACTGAAAATGAATTACATTTATATTGAAAGTCGGCGCCTAGTATTAGAGTCATAAGCCTCAACTTTTAACCGCGTGACCGTTAAATTCAAATTTACGTTAAATTAAAGACGGGTGTTCACCTGAAAAAATGCAATATTCTTAAAAAAAAATATCATTGTCCTATGAAAACAAAAAAAACCTTTCTTTTGGTTGTTGTTTCATTAAAATTGGTCTTATAGTTTTCCCAGAAAAAGGATGTTTATATTTGTATGAGAAAAAATAAGCCGATTAAATATTATGATGTAGAAAATAATTTTTAAATTTGTGTTTAAAAACGATAATGTAAATAAAATTATTAAAAAAAAAAAACTTATGTTTTTGTATATAAAATTTCTATATTATAATTTTTTCCTACATATATATAGGTTAGGTACCAATTTGAAATAATTACACTAAATTTCTTTTTGCAGCTTTTATTTGTTATTCATATGTTCACTCAAAAAAAATTTTAAAATAAAAAGCTATTGTATTATTTATCAATTATAACTAATTATGCATTTAATAGTTTATTTGAATGTTTCCGCGTATTCCGTATTCTTACGTGAAAATAAAAAACCAAACTTTAAATAAAATTTTGAATAATGATTTAATTTATGCTTAAATTATTTACACAAAAGTTTTCGCGATATTTAAATGATTTTACAAATAAAAAGAATTTTTAATAATTTTTAACTATAATTTTTATTAATAATTTTTTTCTTTTTTTTTTTTTAAGAGTTATATTCAACCGATCAATTTGACATTTCGATGCGGTTGCATGTAAATATGCGTCAAAATATATTTCTCGTTTGCTTTTGTAACTTTTTTAGGTGGAAGTTTAATTGTACGATGATATGTTGAGTTGTATTTCTCAATAAGTGAGGGTAAAATAGATATCCACTTAAAATTACCCTGAAAACTGAACTGCTTCCACATTGAATTTTTCAAAGTACGGTTAAAACGTTCTACTATGGATGCTTTCATTTCGGAATATGTATGATAATTATTAATTTTTTTTATTTCCATAAGTTTTCTAAATTCTTTGTTAAAAAACTCTTTACCTTGATCTGATTGAATATTTTTAAGGAGTGTTCCAGCACGTTTGAAAATGTTTTGCATGCCAAGTACAACATTATTAGCATTTTTAGTAATAATTGGCTCAGCATAAGCATATTTCGAAAACGTGTCTAATACAGTTAATAAATATTTATTTCCTTTGTTAAACCTTGCATATGGAATCATTTCTACTAAATCGATTTGCCATGTATCGTTTAAACCTTTTTGAATAAATTTTCTTCGACGAAAGTTTCGTCTGGCTGGTCTATGCATATCCGATATTATCTGTGACCTTGACATCATGCTTGTACCATTTGATCAGATTTTCTAATTCTATTTTATAATTTTCTATAGGGAAACAGTTACATGCCCAAGGACAAAGAGCAAAATGAGTTCCGTATATTGACGTAAATTTTTCTGTTGTTGAAAATTCTTTAATGTATTTATACATGTGAAAAATACGTTGCTTATGCTCATTTAATAACACAGAGGAATATGATTTTCAAAACTCTTCCACTTCTTTCAACTTCATATTTTAAAATGAGAATAAGTTATACATCTTTCACCTTCATCTTTTAAAGTAAGAATAAGTTATAATACACTTTAGCTGCTTATATATAGGTATATATATAGTTCAAGACGAAACTATTTTAACTCTTAAAAATTTCGTGAAAATGTTCTTAAATATTGTGATGATGACATTATAAAGACTATTGCGGAAATTGCAATCAATATATTAAATGGCAATAATAAAATATCACCAGCACAAAAAGCAAAATTAAAAAAACAAAAAAAACATTTAAGATTTTTAGCCTGTGCAAAGAAAAGTATAAAAGCCAAACGAAAAATATTAGTACAACATGGTGGGTTTTTACCAACTTTAATCGGAACTTATTATCTGGTGTAATAGGGAAATTGCTCAGTATGACATAATGCAGCGAATGATTGTTATGTCACCAGAAATATTTTCAAAATTTAGTAAATTATTTCAAGATGATAAAAACTTGGATTTAATAGATCAAAAAATGAAAAAAGTTTTATATGATAAAAAATTAAAACCATTGCAAAAATGGTACTTATATCGTCAAAATCTCCTCAAATATGGAATCAACAAAAGACAAGCAAAAAAATTACCAGAAAAATGAAAAAAGTTTTATATGATAAAAAATTAAAACCATTGCAAAAATGGTACTTATATCGTCAAAATCTTCTCAAATATGGAATCAACAAAAGACAAGCAAAAAAATTACCGGAAAAGGCTAATAATCATACATTTGATACAGGTACTCAAACAAAATACTTTTCTAAACGAAATGCATATACAGAAACTGAATTACCTAAATACAAATCAGCATCAGCACAAACCGATTTTGTACCATTAGTTATGATGATGTGTTTGAATATGATCCGAAAAAAGAACATTCAAGTATGGATATTGATATAACACATTACGATTTGGATGATGAAAATTCATTTAAAAAATTAGCTCAAACTGAAATGTTAAAAAATGAAAAACTAGTAGAAAGACCGTCTTTCTCCATACCATCTCCTGAAAAAAAGAAGACACTAAGATCGGCCGGTAGTGCAATTTCTTCAACTATACTTTCACAGTTTCCCGAAACAAAAAAACGATAACTAAAATTTTTACTAAGAAGTCCAAAACTAAGAACTTCATCAATACCAGAATGGATAACATATTAATAGTACAACATTTTATGTGTTAGAAGAAGTTAACAAAGATGGATATTCAAGATGACTTCTATGTAACATTGTTTAGTAATAATAATTTAACACTGTTTCCAGACAACACTTTAGCTTCATTCGAAAATAAATTACCTATTCACTTTGATTTAAGAAATGGAAATTGGAAAGTTGGTCTTTCAGAAATATATCTGAACGATTTCCAACAAACAGAAGAATTTAACAAAGAGAAATGTACCTTTATCAATATTGGACAGTATAATGTTTATGTAAGAAACCTTGAAAAACCTCTTGAAAAAACCAAAGTAACCAAATCTATAGGCTACACATATTATTCAAATGACGATTCGGAATTGCATTTGGATGATTGGAAGTTTAATTTTTTGAAAACGCTTATTAAAAATATAACTCCTAATCCAGGATTTATTCGAAACCAAATTTTCAAAGAATTTTTTAATGAAATTTTGACATATTTCTCTAATCCTAAAAATTATGATGATGTAACATTTAAAAAAGTGTCAGAATCTAACCGAAGTGATTTAATTCGAATATCGCAGACCTTTGATGAAGATAGTTTCTATATAAAAGTTAATCAGAGTTATAATGTAAAAACATTATTAACTGAATTATTTCAACAGAAAAAAATATAAAAGGTTTTAAAACCAAATTACCCGAACTATTCAAATTAGCTGTTGCTAATAATAATGATGAATTGAGTGGAATGGTGATGATTTATTCAAATATAATTCAATCATCTGTTTTTGGAAGTAGCAAAGTCCGTGCATTGAGAGCTATCAACATAGAAAATTGTAGAATATCTACAAATATTGAATTTGAAAACATCCATTACATACCTATAGAAAAAACTTGTTTTGAAACGATAGCGATTAAAATTTGCAACCAATACGGCGATGGAATAAATTTTGTTTCCAGTTACTATCCAACGAAAATTGTATTACACTTTAAAAAGGATTGATTGCTATAAAAACAATATAAATACCACTATAAATATGATATCATATCAAACATGGAAAGAGCTTACGCGAGATATTATTCCTCTCAAGTAGGTGGAGGGATAAACGATATTGGACCTTTATTACAATTTTATCCAGCTATACAAAGAGGTCGTGGTTTTGGAAATATATTCGGAAGTTTAATTCGTTCCTTAAAGCCAGTTTTTACATCAGGTTGGAACTTAATTAAAACAGAGGCTTAAACACAAGTAAAAATATTTTTAATAAATATATTAAATATTATTAACTTTACAAATGACAGATAGTTTTAAAATGTCAAATATTATGTAGGATAGTTAATCTGACAATTATATACTCCTGAAACAAAAATTAGCTTTCCATTTACAAACCACTTCTACCTATTCTTTATCAACAATTTTTGGTAAAGGAACGCATGTATAATATAAAATTCGTGCGTTATTTCAAAGTAAAACTAAAAAGAGTTTTTTATTATAAAAAAAAACATATGTTTAAAATGTAGAATAAACTTTTCATTTAATAGTACGTCAATATGTCTATCTACATATCCGTAAATCGATAAGCGCGTACACACAAAAATATTTATTTGAATTTTTTAATTTAGTACCTACAAAAAATTTTTATAATTTCATATAATAGGTATATTTTGAATTTTTTTCAATACATATAAGATATTTTTGAAAACATAATCTTAAAAATATAAGAAAAACCATAAACAATATTTTTATACATTAGTCAATTTGTAAATTTTAATAATCCGAGTTATAGTACATCGCGTTACGCCTATTTTGGTTGCTCTTATGTAATTTCATGTATGTACCTATTTATTTGTAAATTTTTTGACAGAAATTATACGCCGTACGGTTCTATTTAAGTTGAACATTATTTTTTAGTTTTTTTATGCATAATAGGTATAGGTATTTTCAATTATTTTGAATTTATTTTTTTTTTTTAAAAACAATATTATTTTAAAATATTTTATTTTGAAAATTTAATCGTAGCAACATAAGAAAAAACAATTACAAATATTTTTATACGCTTTGTCAAATTTTAAAATTTAAAATTCCGAAGTGTTGCCACTTCAAAATTGTTGCCACCAGTACTGCCACTGCCACAATTTGAAAGTTTGACTGGAAAACTTTTTAAAAAATTCAGTCTAAAAATCCAGTCAAAAGTTTTTAGAGTAAAATACTGTCAAAAAAACGGTCAAAATAAAGATTTAATTAAGAAAGACTTAAAATTAAGTATGTATAATGAAACATGTACATAATTTCTTTGTTTAGATTGATTTATGGAGCGTTGCTTTTTATAAATTCGCAATACCTAATTTAACTAATGATATAATGTGACCATATTGAAGATTTATTTATTTATTATTTCAGATAAAGTAGTAAAATATTTATTTCAAAATATCAAATAAAGATTATCACAAACAAAAAAAATTGTACAAACATTATTCAAAAACATTATTTCATAAATAAAAACAAAACTTATTTCATACATTAAACAAAAACTAAAATTATTTCATAAATTAAACAAAAGAAATTCTATGTAACTCGATTGTATACATATGTAAAACTTATTGCACCAAAAAAATATATATATTCTAAAAATAAACTAATTAAAAAATTTTATCCATAAAGGAAATATCCAAATCTTCTTCACTATCGTTTTCGTATATATCTTTTTTACCAATTTTATTAATCACTTCTGGTGGTATTACCATATTGTACCAATTTTCTTATAATCAAAACAGCATTAGTGAGTTTAAGCTGCATTCGATTTCTGTGATAATTTTATATGTACATGTATGTATATTAAATGATTAGTCATTCCAGTATTTGTCAATTGTTGTTCGTTAACTACAATTTGTAGTGGTGCGAAAAAATTCGTTCAGCGTCAACGAATATTTTTAAAAATATTTTAAATTTTTCCGAAACGAAATTATGTCAACAGCGGTCGAATAAAAAAATAAATCAGTCAAAAATCCAGTCAAAATATTTCGAGTTTTTTTCCTGTCAAAGAATATTTTTTCCAGTCAAATTTGACCGGAATACTGTCAAAATGGCAACACTGTACATAACATATCTACTTATTTCAAAATTTTTTGACAGAAACTGAATGCCGTACATGCTGATTTTGGCTGATCCATAAGAAACAAATCAATTTTCTTAAGAAATATTATTTTTTTTTTTAAGTTTCTGCATATTTCAGAAGTCGGTTTTTAATTTTACAAAAAACTTAACAAAAAGCAACAACAATTTACGATTTACAAAAAATTTTTTATTAGTACCTACTGTATTATAATAAATTGCAAACAAAAACAAAATACAGTACTTTTCGGTTATAACGACCATGATGGGACAGAAAATATGCGTCTTAATAAACGAATGTCGTTTTAAAAGAATGCCAATAAATTTTGAAAAATTAGTATAAAAATTGAACATTGTAGAATGTTCTAATTCTAGAAGGGACTCTTTGAACTCATTTGCTAGAATTTTATTTGATGTGTCAGCCTCACCGTATACTGCTTTTTCTTCTAATGAAATTTTTTTTGTATATTTGATGCGTTATTATGATGTTTTTTTTATATTCAAAAATAAATATAAAAATACTAAATTATTCATCAAGCAACATTATTAGATATAATAAGTTTACATAAAAGAAATATGAATGTAATAAAGAACTTACATTTTTAGTTAAAATTTAATTCTTTGGCAAAAAGTGTAACGTTTATAATAATTAACATTGAACAGAGTTCGTTATAAATGAAAACTACTGTATAAAGAAAATGTATTGCTTTCATTTCGAACATAACTCATTTTTTTCCACTGGAATTTTAGAGAGATAAAGAAAAAAAAACAAAAACAAAAAAAAAATTTTAAAAAAATTTAAATCTCCTTGTTTATTGAATATTTGAACTAAACAAAAAAAAGAAAGACATAAGTCGGCGCCTATAATGTATAGTTTGATTGAGTTGCGAGTTAAAACTGAAAATGAATTACATTTATATTGAAAGTCGGCGCCTAGTATTAGAGTCATAAGCCTCAACTTTTAACCGCGTGACCGTTAAATTCAAATTTACGTTAAATTAAAGACGGGTGTTCACCTGAAAAAATGCAATATTCTTAAAAAAAAATATCATTGTCCTATGAAAACAAAAAAAACCTTTCTTTTGGTTGTTGTTTCATTAAAATTGGTCTTATAGTTTTCCCAGAAAAAGGATGTTTATATTTGTATGAGAAAAAATAAGCCGATTAAATATTATGATGTAGAAAATAATTTTTAAATTTGTGTTTAAAAACGATAATGTAAATAAAATTATTAAAAAAAAAAACTTATGTTTTTGTATACAAAATTTCTATATTATAATTTTTTCCTACATATATATAGGTTAGGTACCAATTTGAAATAGTTACACTAAATTTCTTTTTGCAGTTTTTATTTGTTATTCATATGTTCACTCAAAAAAAATTTTAAAATAAAAAGCTATTGTATTATTTATCAATTATAACTAATTATGCATTTAATAGTTTATTTGAATGTTTCCGCGTATTCCGCATTCTTACGTGAAAATAAAAAACCAAACTTTAAATAAAATTTTGAATAATGATTTAATTTATGCTTAAATTATTTACACAAAAGTTTTCGCGATATTTAAATGATTTTACAAATAAAAAGAATTTTTAATAATTTTTAACTATAATTTTTATTAATAATTTTTTTCTTTTTTTTTTTTTAAGAGTTATATTCAACCGATCAATTTGACATTTCGATGCGGTTGCATGTAAATATGCGTCAAAATATATTTCTCGTTTGCTTTTGTAACTTTTTTAGGTGGAAGTTTAATTGTACGATGATATGTTGAGTTGTATTTCTCAATAAGTGAGGGTAAAATAGATATCCACTTAAAATTACCCTGAAAACTGAACTGCTTCCACATTGAATTTTTCAAAGTACGGTTAAAACGTTCTACTATGGATGCTTTCATTTCGGAATATGTATGATAATTATTAATTTTTTTTATTTCCATAAGTTTTCTAAATTCTTTGTTAAAAAACTCTTTACCTTGATCTGATTGAATATTTTTAAGGAGTGTTCCAGCACGTTTGAAAATGTTTTGCATGCCAAGTACAACATTATTAGCATTTTTAGTAATAATTGGCTCAGCATAAGCATATTTCGAAAACGTGTCTAATACAGTTAATAAATATTTATTTCCTTTGTTAAACCTTGCATATGGAATCATTTCTACTAAATCGATTTGCCATGTATCGTTTAAACCTTTTTGAATAAATTTTCTTCGACGAAAGTTTCGTCTGGCTGGTCTATGCATATCCGATATTATCTGTGCCCTTGACATCATGCTTGTACCATTTGATCAGATTTTCTAATTCTATTTTATAATTTTCTATAGGGAAACAGTTACATGCCCAAGGACAAAGAGCAAAATGAGTTCCGTATATTGACGTAAATTTTTCTGTTGTTGAAAATTCTTTAATGTATTTATACATGTGAAAAATACGTTGCTTATGCTCATTTAATAACACAGAGGAATATGATTTTCAAAACTCTTCCACTTCTTTCAACTTCATATTTTAAAATGAGAATAAGTTATACATCTTTCACCTTCATCTTTTAAAGTAAGAATAAGTTATAATACACTTTAGCTGCTTATATATAGGTATATATATAGTTCAAGACGAAACTATTTTAACTCTTAAAAATTTCGTGAAAATGTTCTTAAATATCGTGATGATGACATTATAAAGACTATTGCGGAAATTGCAATCAATATATTAAATGGCAATAATAAAATATCACCAGCACAAAAAGCAAAATTAAAAAAACAAAAAAAACATTTAAGATTTTTAGCCTGTGCAAAGAAAAGTATAAAAGCCAAACGAAAAATATTAGTACAACATGGTGGGTTTTTACCAACTTTAATCGGAACTATATTATCTGGTGTAATAGGGAAATTGCTCAGTATGACATAATGCAGCGAATGATTGTTATGTCACCAGAAATATTTTCAAAATTTAGTAAATTATTTCAAGATGATAAAAACTTGGATTTAATAGATCAAAAAATGAAAAAAGTTTTATATGATAAAAAATTAAAACCATTGCAAAAATGGTACTTATATCGTCAAAATCTCCTCAAATATGGAATCAACAAAAGACAAGCAAAAAAATTACCAGAAAAATGAAAAAAGTTTTATATGATAAAAAATTAAAACCATTGCAAAAATGGTACTTATATCGTCAAAATCTTCTCAAATATGGAATCAACAAAAGACAAGCAAAAAAATTACCAGAAAAGGCTAATAATCATACATTTGATACAGGTACTCAAACAAAATGCTTTTCTAAACGAAATGCATATACAGAAACTGAATTACCTAAATACAAATCAGCATCAGCACAAACCGATTTTGTACCATTAGTTATGATGATGTGTTTGAATATGATCCGAAAAAAGAACATTCAAGTATGGATATTGATATAACACATTACGATTTGGATGATGAAAATTCATTTAAAAAATTAGCTCAAACTGAAATGTTAAAAAATGAAAAACTAGTAGAAAGACCGTCTTTCTCCATACCATCTCCTGAAAAAAAGAAGACACTAAGATCGGCCGGTAGTGCAATTTCTTCAACTATACTTTCACAGTTTCCCGAAACAAAAAAACGATAACTAAAATTTTTACTAAGAAGTCCAAAACTAAGAACTTCATCAATACCAGAATGGATAACATATTAATAGTACAACATTTTATGTGTTAGAAGAAGTTAACAAAGATGGATATTCAAGATGACTTCTATGTAACATTGTTTAGTAATAATAATTTAACACTGTTTCCAGACAACACTTTAGCTTCATTCGAAAATAAATTACCTATTCACTTTGATTTAAGAAATGGAAATTGGAAAGTTGGTCTTTCAGAAATATATCTGAACGATTTCCAACAAACAGAAGAGTTTAACAAAGAGAAATGTACCTTTATCAATATTGGACAGTATAATGTTTATGTAAGAAACCTTGAAAAACCTCTTGAAAAAACCAAAATAACCAAATCTATAGGCTACACATATTATTCAAATGACGATTCGGAATTGCATTTGGATGATTGGAAGTTTAATTTTTTGAAAACGCTTATTAAAAATATAACTCCTAATCCAGGATTTATTCGATACCAAATTTTCAAAGAATTTTTTAATGAAATTCTGACATATTTCTCTAATCCTAAAAATTATGATGATGTAACATTTAAAAAAGTGTCAGAATCTAACCGAAGTGATTTAATTCGAATATCGCAGACCTTTGATGAAGATAGTTTCTATATAAAAGTTAATCGGAGTTATAATGTAAAAACATTATTAACTAAATTATTTCAGCAGAAAAAAATATAAAAGGTTTTAAAACCAAATTACCCGAACTATTCAAATTAGCTGTTGCTAATAATAAAGATGAATTGAGTGGAATGGTGATGATTTATTCAAATATAGTTCAATCATCTGTTTTTGGAAGTAGCAAAGTCCGTGCATTGAGAGCTATCAACATAGAAAATTGTAGAATATCTACAAATATTGAATTTGAAAACATCCATTACATACCTATAGAAAAAACTTGTTTTGAAACGATAGCGATTAAAATTTGCAACCAATACGGCGATGGAATAAATTTTGTTTCCAGTTACTATCCAACGAAAATTGTATTACACTTTAAAAAGGATTGATTGCTATAAAAACAATATAAATACCACTATTTAAATATGATATCATATCAAACATGGAAAGAGCTTACGCGAGATATTATTCCTCTCAAGTAGGTGGAGGGATAAACGATATTGGACCTTTATTACAATTTTATCCAGCTATACAAAGAGGTCGTGGTTTTGGAAATATATTCGGAAGTTTAATTCGTTCCTTAAAGCCAGTTTTTACATCAGGTTGGAACTTAATTAAAACAGAGGCTTTAAACACAAGTAAAAATATTTTTAATAATATAGCATCTGGTGCAAACATAAAAGAAGCTGTAATTGATCAAAGTAAAGGCGGTATAAAAAATTTACGAAAATCAGTAGTGAACCAACTGCGTTCGATGTACGGTGAAAGACGAAGAGCTATAAAAAGACAAAGAGCTATTAAAAGACCAGCAGTTCCTAAAAAGACACATTTGAAGTCGAAAAGACGAAAAAAGCAAACTAAAACCTCCGATATATTCAATTAAAAATGGAGTGTATGAAATCTGAACTTGATATATTTGCTTCATTACCCGTACAAACAAGTATTTTGCGTTCAGAAGAAGTAGCATACAATCCTTTAGCTTCTTTAGAGGCATCACCGTCAACTATTGAATTTGTCTCGCTTGGAAATGGAGATACATATCGAGATTTATCCTCAACCTATATAAAATTTAAAGTTTAAATATTAAAAGAAGGTGGATCAGTTTGGAGTGGAAACGATAAAGTAGGAACCAGAACTGACGCAAAGGCAGCTCCCCATCCGAGTGTTGTAAATAATTTATTTCATTCTTTAATTAAACAATGTAATGTAACTCCAAACGGAAAAAACATCACTCCTTCAGATTCCTTATACCATTATAAAGCATACTTAACTACTTTACTAAATTATGGTACAGATTCGAGTCAAACACATCTAGAAGCATCTGGTTGGGAATTGGATAAACCAAATGTAAATGATTTCAACAATTCTGTTTCCAAATCAAGACAAAAATTACACAACAATTCTGCAATAGTAGAATTAATGGGAAAATTACATGTAGATTTCTTCAATACTCCCAAATTACTTTTAAATAATGTTGACATTCGAATTGCTTTAGCCTTAGAAAAACAAGATTTTTTTATTTTCTTTAACGATACCAATGAAAGCTATTTATATATTCTCGAAGCTACATTATACATGAAACATTTAACAATTGATCCTAGAATATTGATAGCACATAATACGGTACTGGAAAAGGCTAACGCGAAATATTTTTATACCAGAAGTGAAATCAAGACATTTACAATTCCAGCTAACACTTCTAAAATATCATAGGATAATATATTTATAGGGCAAATTCCAAAAGCTCTTGTATTCCATCAAAAAATCCATACCATTTCGACCATCAAAACCTCACACAATTTCAATTATATGTCAATGGAGTAATCGAATAATCTTTCTGATAGAGGACACCAAATTTCAAAGGAGCTTTTTTCAAAAGGCTATACAATATTGGCTTTTGATTTATCACAAGATGGTTCTGGAACTGATGCATGTCAAAGTTTATTAAACCAGGGAGTAGTAAAGATTGAAGCAAGACTCAGTTCTCCATTAACTTCAACATTGACATGCATTGTGTTTGCATAATTCGATGCCAATATCGAAATTGATAAAAATCGCAACGTCTACGTAAATATATTGATTACGAAAAAACTACTAAAAATTTAATAAATTTGCTTGAAAAGTTCGATATAGTCTAAACAAATGGAAAACTTAAAGCTGCATTATTAACAACTTTAATAAGAGGAGACACCCGTTTAATCGATATTTCGCGTTTGCAAGATAATGAATACACTTCAGATTTCAAAGGTGCTGAAATGTAATAACTTAACACATAAAATATTTAGAGGTGTTTATGCTCTTGATCAATGGCCAAAACAAGTTTCAAAACCTAGTATTTTGGTGGTAAATACTGATACTTCTAATGAAAAAGGAACACATTGGTTAGCAATATTTGTTTCAGTTCAAGGGTGTGCAGAGTATTTTGATTCATTTGGAAATGCGACATTTCACAATGAGATTATAAAATTTCTATAAAATCAATCGAAATGTTTTGTTTTCAACAATAAGCGTTTGCAAAGTAATTTAACATCTGTTTGCGGACATTATTGTTGTGTATATCTATGGATGCGAAGTTCCTGTAAAAGCATAAAATATTTTCTTAATTTATTTGACACATCATCCCCACTTAAAAACGATAAAAAAATACAAAGGTTATTTCGAAACATTTTTAAAGAATGCGGGCAGAAAAACTATAAATACAAAATTCTAAAATAGAATTCATCAGTTAAAATAAAACAAAAAAAAAAAACAATGGAGCAAACAATAAAGTCAAAAGTAGTATTTGACACACAAAAAGGTGAGCCAGCGCAAAACCTTTTATTAAGCTACATTTATTTTTTGAATAAAAAACAAACCATAAAAATTCAAATTGGATTTAATATTGAAAATTTTGCTGCATCAATAATATTCCAACGGCAAAATAAAGTCATAAGCGAAATTAATTATTTGGAGTGGTATGAATTTTATAACGATTTTAAAAATAGTCAAGCAAAATTAAATTCAAAAGGATTTTCGCTAACATTAATCATTCTGAGCGCACTAAAATACTTACCTTGCAGCTAGATGAGTACACCCGTTTTTGTCTTATGCTAGGCTTTATACAAGCACTGATGTCATATAACAATGGAACTGAACTAAATATACGAGAATATGTATTTAAATATTTTGAGAGATGTATTGAAAAAAAAAACTAAGATTGCAACAAGAAGATTTCTACATTCCAATGAATTTACACATAGCTCAGTGTAACTACTCTAGACCATTTTATGAAATTCCTTTGTTTTTGTCAGAAAAAATATCTTGGTCAACAATAAATAAAACAAATATTTTTTAAATCCAATTATTTTCTTTTATTAAATACATAATATATAAATTCATACAATTTTTTACACCACATCTTTGTAAATTTTTCGAAATGTTCTGGTGAGGGCAAATGGTGGTGAAATTCCTTAGTTTCTGAAGAGATGGAATGTTCTTATCTAAATTGATAACTTCTACTGAACTCGAAACAAATTTATCTAAAAATTCCTTTTTCTGGTAGCCCTTTACGTAAACGACATCGAATGAATTTAAATGTTCGTTTAAAATATTTTTAATTTCTAAATATTCAATAAATCCATCATTCCAGTCAAGTCCATTTATTTATCTTTTATTGAATTCATTTTGCTGTTTAACATCACTATTTAACTCTTCGATTGAATAAGGTGTTTTAAACATAAACAGCATGGGTATCAGTGAGCCATCAGCTATCAACGAAAATTCTTTCAGGAAATACTGCTTATTATTTCCAACAATAAATTGTAGATCAGCTACTGCCTTCCTGCAGCTCATTTTGTGCCTTACTATATTAAAATAACTTGAAAACCTCTAATTTATACCTAATAAGACTTAAACAGAGGGAAAAAGAGAGATTACCTGATCGGAGCTGCGAGAACTTTTTGCAAAACAATTTCGACCCCGGGGCCCTTTTATCTCAAGAAGCCTATCGATTTGCCTCTTGCCCCTTTTACCTTGCCTCTAGGGACCGAATCGAACTTTCGGACCTTTAGGACCGAAGCGGACTTTCGGACCTTTGGACCTTGAGAACCGAATTCCTCCGGACTTCCGGAGGTCCGTTACATTTAAGGCATGGCAGGGCCTCCCGAGCCACCTCGGCCCTCTTATCTATATCTGATTCCACCAATCATGGTGCGGTAGCTAAACATTGTAAAGAATAGGAAAATTTAAAAAAAGTGATAAAAGTTATAAATTCTTGGTGACCAATATTTTAACTCCTCTACGTAATCATTTTTATATTGGTGGCCGCATAATAATTTAATGATATAATTTAGAAAATACACAGTGATAAATTAATGAAAATGCAAAAATATAATTTGCATATTTTAGAATGTTGTAATTATGTATGTTGCATAATATTATATGCAATATATTTAATATTGCCTAAAAAGTATAAATTGATTTGTGTTTCCAAATTTATTTTTAATTAAAATGGAAGTACCAGAACCATTTGAAGAAATAATTGGAAAATGTGATATTATTGATCTTAACGAAGGGAACCCAAGGGAACCAAGGGAACAACAGGTGGAACTTATGGTGGCGCAAAATTGTTGTGCACAGAGAAGGTGCTAAGTGAACACGACTTGCATGTACTCGCCAGACTTCTTTGCAAAGAGAAGATGCTTACTGAGACCGATCTGCAATTAAAAAAAGGGACCCGAAATTAAAAATTTTATAAGTAAAAAGAAAATATTTAAATTTGTAAATTATTTTTTTATTTTAACTTTTTTATTTAATAAGTTTTTGTTGCGAGTCTATACTAGTATTTGGAATTAACTCGAACAGGGCCATATTCCACCTATTAGGATCCCGTCCCAAAAATTTAAAATAAAAACCCCTCCTGTTCAGTTCCTTTAATTCTTTCTCCGACGCAACTTTTTTGGAGAACTGCTTCGGCATAAAAAAAGTAATGCTTTTAGCTGGATCATCCAATGGACATGTTACTTTACAAAGAATCACTTGCTGACCCCTTTTGGTCTTTAGGAAATTCCATTCTTCTACCTCGTACATCACGTTCTTCTCCAGTGTATTTATTGTTTTGTAGCTCTCTTGCTCTCCTTTTCCGATTGCTATTAGATTGCCTACAAATTCCTAAATGAAAATAAAATATAAAATAAATAATTAAAAAATTTTGAAAAAAGATTATTAAATTTTTTTAAATTTAAAAAACTACTTACCATTATATTTTTTGGTACTGGTATTAGTACTGTTATTTGAATTAAATGTTGTGTAGAACTCATTTGATGAAAATCAAAGGTTTGTCGGTTTTCTTTTATACTTTTGAAAAAATATTTCCCACCATAGTTTAAATTACTTTAATAAATACCATAAATTATTTAACAAGGAACTAAACATATGAGGAAATTGAAACAATCCTAAATTCCTTCGTTAGATCATAAGTTTTTCTAAATTATGTTAGATCATAATTTATAAATTCATATTGTTGCAATCTTATAAACACACCTTTTGGCACGACGGAATTTAATTCTTATTAAATTCATTATTTTTTAATTTATATATAATTTATAAAAAAAACTTCCTTATTCTATAGAACTATTAGATTTTCTTGTCCTTAATCTCTTGAATTAAAAAAGTATTTTTGTTCTTTGTTATTATATATAAATATGTTGTGAACTTGAATTAAAAAATTTAAACAGTAAATCACTTTTGACCAGAAAACAATACGTGCTTTAAAAGTTATTAAAATGTCAAAAAAATTTATTTTAAAAAAATTCGTCGAGGAAGGTCCGAAATTCGAAATTATAAACGAAAGAAAACAGTTTTCTAATCGGTTTAGAGTAACGTCGCGTAAAATAACTTTCAAGATAAAATCGTTACCAAGCGACGCAGATTTGTTATCGTGGTTTAAAGGAGCAATAAACGAAATTGAAGAATATTCACTACAGAACGTTAAAGCAGATGATCTTGTTGGAATAACGTTTTTTAGAAAAAATTTCCAAGAACGAACCCCGGGTTGGATTAACTACAAACCAGCAAACCTCAAGTTTGAAGACATATGGGAGATAATTTATAAAATTTTTCAAAGCAATTCTGAGGGGTTGAGCACTGATTCGTTTCAACTTAGCACTACCATAGTTCATTTGCCCTCAGAAAGTGGACGAAACCAAAAATTTTTTATATTTAAAGAAGAATGCTTAAAACGAAAAGGAGTTGTGACTATTAAAAACAAAGATAATATGTGTTTGTATCGTGCTGTTGTTGTTGGAAAAGCTTTCGCCGACAAAGACGTGCATTACAAAAAAATAAGAAAAAATAATCAAAACATGCAAACAAATTTAGCAAATGAGCTAGTGCAGAAATTACAAGTGTTTTTTGTCTGAGTTATTATTGTGAAAAATGTAATGTAGGATAGAGCAATAAAAAATATCAGAAATGTGGAGGTAGCTATATTTGTTGTCAGCAATCTGCTGCATGTAACAAGATACCTCCAAATATTTCGTGTATTATATGCAAAAGATCTTTCAGTGGAGAAAACTGTTTTAAAAACCATTCTGAAAAAATATGCTCAGAAGTTCATAAATGTCTAAAATGTTATAAATTAATTCAGCTAAGCGTTATATACACAAATGTGATACTGTGTTTTGCAAACATTGTAACAATTTTGTAGAAAGAAATCATTATTGCTTTAATAATGTTGACGTAAGGGAACCAGTTCTCGACGACTTTGTTTTTATATTTTATGACTTAGAAACAATGCAAGAAACAACAATATACCAAAAGCAGAATCTGGACGTGAAATTACACGAGCCAAACCTGTGTGTTCTCTCCACAAGAGATTGTCATTATTGCATAAATGAGTCCAGATTATTCTTTTGCAAAAAACGTGGTTATAGAACAACATTTTTAAAAACAAAAGTAATTCCACGTTTTGTTAATATAATTTTAAAACGAGGAAGAGTGTAGTAGAGTAGACTGTGTCAACTCTTGGATACCCGTATGACCGTTATATAAACATTCTATCATTATTATTATAAACATTAATTACTTTTGGCAAAATTTCAAACCTATCAGATTTATTAGGTGTAGTGTAATGCTCTTATAAAAGAAGGAGTTGTATGGCAGCTACTCGAACTCTTGGCAGTAGAGCAACCAAATTTTGCAGTAACTTTGGCCATTACACTAAACTATTTTTGGCAAAATTTCAGACACCCAACTTCAATAGGTATAGAGTAATGCTCATATAAAATAAGAAGTTGTATCGCAGCTACTCGAACCCTTTGCAGTAGACCAACCAAATTTTGCAGAAACTTTGGCCATAAAACTAAACTACTTTTGGCAAAATTTCAGACACGCAGCTGTAATAGGTACAGAGAAATACTCATATAAAAAAGGAAGTTGTATGGCAGCTACCCGAACCCATGGACCAAAATGGCTGGATTTAAATAGCGATGACGGCTATTGCAAAAAAACGAATTTGCGAAAATTTCAAGATTCTAGCTCCTTTAGTTTTTGAGTTATCGTGCGGACGGACGGACAGACGGACGGACGGACGGACGGACGGACGGACAGACGGACAGACGGACGGACGGACATACATAGCTAAATCGATTTTTTTTTCGATTCTGATCCGATCCATACACTTGAGTCTATATCTACCCCTCCTCCTTCTCTGCGTCACAAACGTAATGGCAAATTTATTATACCCTTTGACTATATAGTCATACGGGTATAAACAGCAAAAAAATTTAAGAAAGTTACGGTTTTGGCCCATAATGGTCAAAGCTTTGATCACCAATTCATTTTAAATGAATTATTAAATAAAACTAATTTAGACCCCAAATTAATCATGAGGGGAACAAAAATAATTCAAATGCAAATAAATAACATAAAGTTTTTAGATTCGTTAAAGTATTTGCCAATGACACTGGCTAAACTTCCGAAAGCTTTTGAACTATCTGTTAATGTTAAAAAGGGTTACTTTCCTCATTTATTCAATACTAGAGAAAACGCGAATTACATTGGATCTTTGCCAGCAGTACAATATTATGGTATCGATTCAATGACAGAAAATGATCATAAAGAATTTATCGTTTGGTATGAAGAAAAAAAGGACACTGAATTTAATATGCAATTCGAACTAGAAGAATATTGTAAAAATTATGTATATATTTTAACGGAAGCTTGTATAAAATTAAGATATCTTATGTTAGAAGAAAGCAATGTATGCCTTTTTTTGGAAGCCACAACTATAGCTTCAGCATGTAATTTGGTTTTCCGTAGAATCTTTTTAAAACCAGGTACAATTGGTTTAATACCAAAAAATAGCTACAGACTTAAAGATATACAATCAAAAAGTGCTCTTCAATGGTTAATTTGGGAAGAAGATCAGAGAAGCATCAATATTCGTCATGCTCGTAAACAACGCGAAGAAATCATAAACGGGTTAAAAGTAGATGGATTATGTTTAGAAACAAAACAAATTTTTGAAATTCACGGATGCTTTTATCATGGGCATCCAAAATGTTTGCGGTATAGAAGCAATGAACCAAAAAATACTGACAGGAACTTGGGTTATAGATGAGGTAATAAAAGCTATCGAAAAAGATTATATAAGAGATAAAATAATAAAAATATATAAAATCTGGAGTTACAAAGTTCAGCAATATGATAAAACTTTAAACAAAAGAGGATTGTTTACGAAAATGATGGATAAATTTTTAAAAATAAAACAAGAAGCTTCAGGTTGGCCAAAAGAATGTGATTGCACACAGTCAAAACAAAAATACGTGCAAGAGTTTTTTGAATAAGAAAATATTCAACTAAATGAAGAAAAAATCTGTCCAAATGCAGGTTTGCGTCAGTTTGCAAAAATAATATTAAATTCCTTTTTGGAAAATTTGGACAAAAAGAAAATCAGACAAAAACACTGATAGTTAGAGATCCATCAGAATTTTATAATTTGATAACAGATCCTAGTAAGAATGTTGTGCACATAATGATTATTAACTCGAAAACACTTTTAGTAAATTGGAAATACAAAAACGCAGATATAGATTTAGTGCCTACTAAAATTATATAGTTTCCTTGAAAAATTAAAAGAACGTGTTTTATATTATGATACGGACTCGTTGATATATATTTCAAAAGAAGGCGAATACGAACCTCCTACAGGAAACTTTATTGGATATATGACAGAGCTTGAGTCTTTTGGAGTTGGAAGTTACATTACAGAATTTGTAAGTGGAGGACCTAAAAATTACAGTTATAAGATATTTTCAATTAAAACTCAAACTGAAACGGCTGTTTGTAAAGTAAAGGGGATAAGGCTAAATTACGATTCCTCAAAAATAATAAATTTTGAAAAAATTAGGGAAATGATTTTAACAAATGATAAGGATGGTATCTGCATTTTATCAAAAAATTTTAGAAGAACAGCAGAACACCAATTTATTACTGTACCTGAAATTAAACATATAAAATAAAATCCGAAAAACGAAAATTTAATAAAGATTATTCTTCTGTACCTTTTGGTTTTATAAAGAAAATTAAAGTGTAAAGTTTAAAGTTATTTTGTTTTTTATTTAAAATTTTATCTGTTAATCTATTTAAATTTTAAGATTTTATATAGTTTCTCAATAAATCGGTAAATATGTACCAATTAATTAATATTATAAAACAATAACCAGTTGATAGTAAAAAGCATTTTATTAATACAATTCTTTATTACATATTGTACAATTACAGTGTTCTTAATAACATACCTCAGATTTGCAGAATACAAAATAATTTGCAAGAACAATACTAAATCTTATTCTATGTTAAATTTTTTTCAAATTATTTTTCAATTAAACATAACAATTAATCACTAAATGCAACTTTTTTTTTAACTTATTTTGAAACTAAGATACAATAACAAGGTCAATATCTGCATTTTTATTTATCTCATAAATCGCAACTGCAGTTTTGCGTTAATATTACCTAAAAAATAACTAGTTGGCCTTGAAAGCTTTTTATTAAAAATAAAAGAAATTCTTATTATTTACAATAATCTCTGTTACTATACAATCACAACAAGATCATTCACCTTCTCTATTATTTACAAAAGCCTTTTCCAGAAACTAATTATGCACAACAGTAAAAAATACTACATATAACAACACCTGTTTAGATCATTGCACTTACTTGTTGTACATTATCTTCTTGACCTTGTCTTTTATTTACAAAAGCCTTTTCCGGTAATTAATTATGCACGACACCGGTTTGAGTGAACTTGGAATGACACCTCATTTGCATAAATATTGCTATCTCTTTCTCGCACAGAATTCCCAGGCCCAAGTGCCATACATACTACTTAAAATGATCTTTATTTTAATTGAAATATAAGATGCAAATCGATGCTTCTAAAAATTTAAAACCATATTTTTTAGAACCTACAACCCTTGCGATTATAAAAAAAAAATTATTTGAGAAGATAAATACACACATCTTATATTACTGAAATTTTTAAGAAAAGATTTACAATTTTTAGTACATTTACAAAATTTTGAGGAAAAATTTGCCCATGTACTTTCTTTCTGTCCGTTCGTTTTTAACTATGACTAATTAAAAAGTTTATTCAGCTGATGGTGCAGTTGTTAAGCACCGGCCCTTCATGCGAATGGTCTCGGGTTCAAATCCTGGCTGGGTCATTATCAATATACATAATATCTTATATAACAATCTTATCCTATAATCTATATATGAATAATTTAATACCTAAAAAGTAATATTATTATTAATAACAAATAATATAAATAAAATTACCAATAATCCTTTAATCATGTTCCTGTTATAACCTTAACACTATATACAATATCAATAAATACTAACAATAACAAAAAGAAAACGTGAGATGAATAATCATGTGGAATAGCTACAGCAGATTAGTCCTTTGCTTAATGAACTAAAAACGACTCAAGAAACAGAAACTCAGCCTCGGATTGTAAGGAATGAATTAACGGTATCGACCTTTGGCACTCATATAAGGACACGAATTGGGCAATGGAATATAAGAACATTAAAGGAAGCTTCTAGATTAGCGCAAGTAGAGAATGGAATGTATAGATATAAAATAGGAATACTTGGTCTCAGTGAAATTAGATGGAGTAATCATGCTGAAATTTCTACAAGTAGGGGAAAGCAATTCATATATTCAGGGGCAGATAATGCAGGAGCAAATGGAGGTGGCTTTATCATTGATAGGAAATTTAAAAACAGCATTATAGACTGGAAACCCATTTCTGATAGAATTATAACACTAAGGCTTTACTGTAAATTTAAGAAAGTCACCCGTGTTCAAGGTTACGCACCTACAGAAATAGCGAATGAAGAAAACAAAGATGAATTCTACAATCAACTCACGGCCACCATTTGTAATACACCGCGTTCTGATATTATAATCCTCATGGGCGACTTCAACGCCAAAATTGGAAGCAGGAATCCGGAAGAAAGATGATTTTGCGAATCATCCTTTCCGCCGCTGATTGATAACAATAATTCTATCATATCAGATTCAGTTGCTAAAGCCAATTTGTTTGCAAAATCTTTTGCAGCAAATTCTACGCTCCCTCCTACAGTATAAACTCCACCAGTACTACTCTCTGTTGATCCTACTAAGGTTAAAATTCTTCAAAGGGTGTACTTTAGAACACGTACTATAGTGAAAGTGCTCGAAAATCTGAATGTTAGAAAGTCCACTAGTCCCGATGGAATTCCTGCGATGGTTCTTAAACATATTGCCTCTCCCATTTCGAAACCTCTGCGCAATCTTTTTTCATTATCATTTTCGACTGGTAGATATCCCAGTCAATGGAAAATTGCTCATGTTTCTCCTATCCCCAAAAAAGGTGACAAAAGCGACCCCTCCAATTACCGGCCAATAGCAATTATTTCGGTCATTTCCAAAGTTATGGAAATTCTCGTCAACAAACGGTTGATGAAATATCTTGACTGCAGAGGTATTTTGCATGATAGGCAATATGGCTTTAGAAGCCAAAGATCAACAGGTGGTCTTTTAACATACCTCAGCGAAAAGCTCAACACCAGTATTCACTGTTCCGGTGAATCTGAGGTTGTTGCTCTTGATATCTCAAAGGCCTTTGATCGAGTATGGCATTCTGCTCTTTTGAACAAATTCCGAGCTCTTGGTAACCCTTTCTGCAATTGGATTGAGAATTTTCTTTCGAATCGTCGTATTCGTGTCCTTGTCGACAGTTTTATGTCTGACACCTTTGAAATTACGGCGGCGTTCCACAAGGCTCCGCCTTATCACCAACTCTTTTTTTGATTTTTATCAACGACTTACTCTCCTCTACCCTCAATCCAATCCATAGCTTCGCCGACGACAGCACTCTAGTGGCGTCCTACGATTTCCTTAAAAAATCTAACGTCACACCTACCGCAATCAGCTCGAAAAGAAATATCATGGTTAGTTTACTTAACCATGACTTAGCTAAGATAGCTGATTGGGGTAAAAGTAATAGAGTTGAGTTTAATACCTCAAAAACTCAAAGCTGTCTGATTTCCTGCAAAAGAAATCAGTTCAACCCAATTCTGCGATTCCAAGGAGAAAATATTGAACGATCAGAAAATCCAAGCATTTTAGGGTTGCAGCTAAATCAAAAAATTCTGTGGAATGAGCATATTTTTGATATAGCTAAGAATGCTGCCAAGTGCTTGGGTTTTCTGTCTCATTGCAAAACATATTTCCCTCCTAAGGATCTGTCTAATATCTATAAAGCCTATATTCGACCTAAAATGGAGTATAACTCCCACATTTGGGCTGGCGCATCCCAAACTTCCTTGAGTTACCTCGACAAAATCCAAAATCGCGCCTTACGCCTTATAGGCGACCCTGTCGAGCAAGTAACACTTACTCCACTTAACTCTCGTCGAAATATTGGAGCGATTTCTCTGTTTTATAGATATCTTGTAGGTAATGACACTTGCTCTATTGAACTAAAATCAATTATGCCTCCTCTTAAACAATTCCAACGTAACACCAGAGGAGCAGTAAGTGCTCATTTCTACACTGTGGAAATCCCAAGATGGTTCAAAACTGGTTATGGAAACTCATTTGTTGTGAGGACTGCTAAGATGTGGAACATGCTTCCATCTAATGTGTTCCCCTCTGTTAATAACGTTCCATACTACAACTTGCAAAAATGCAAAACGAATCTTTTTAGATTCATTTCCAACCTACCACCTAATTCCCCTTTAATATCCTATTTTCCTCCCCTTTCCAACTAAACCTACATATATGTATACAGGAATCCGTTCCTAGTGTTTAGTTAGCGTGTAAAAAAAAAAAAAAAAAAAAATGTGCTAAACATAAACAATGAGAAGAAAGTAGAATTTATAGGAAATATCTAGGAAAAATTAAGCCAAGAAAGAAACCTCACTGAAGACAAGTGGCAAGATGTATTCAGAAAGACAAGTGAAGAAACCCTTGGTATGATAAACTACGAAAGAAAAACATGGATATCTGACAACACATGGAATATCACCCAGAAAAGAAGAGATATAAGAAATAAACTCCTGACCGATAACAGCTCCAGCTTAAAAGAAGAACATAAAAATATATGCAAAGAAGTCAAATTAGCAACAAGAAAAGATAAGAGAAAGTATTACAATAATATAGCCTGTGATGCCCAACAAGCAGCTGAGCAAAATAACAATAAGCTTCTATACATGAAGATTAAAACTCTTACAAATAAAGGTCCTAACAAAGAACACCCAATAAGAAATAACAATATTGAACAAATAATAACATCCTCACAGCAACAAATGGAAAGATGGAGAGAATACTTCCTAGAAATAAACAACAACTACAACACGGAATGGCAGGAGATATCTGGGAGAATACAAACAACAATGATCAAAGTAGAATTAACTCAAATCCGCCAACAACCAGGGAAATCTGTGATATAATAAATAAATTGAAAAATAACAAAGCGGAAGGTGCTGACGTAATAGCTGCCGAAATCCTGAAGATCGACTCTCTACAAAGTGCAAGATCATTACAACCAATTATATCTAGAATCTGGGTAAATGAAAATATAAGCAAGGAATGGAAGAAAGGAATTATAATAAAAATTCCTAAGAAGGGTGACTCTAGCTTATGTAGTAACTGGAGAGATATAACAATACTTAACTCCGTGAACAAACTCATAGCATTAATCATCTATGATAGAATCAAAGATCATATAGAAAAAACATTAGAAAAGAACAAGCAGGATTTAGAGAAAATAGAAGCTGCACAGAACATTCTAATACAATTAGGATTATAGTAGAACAGTCAAATTAATACAACTCACCATTATACCCGGCATTCATTGACTTCACAAGAGCTTTCGATACACTAAATGGAGTTGTAATTTAAAAAGCCCTGCAAATAAAAGGCATTCCGGAGAAAATAATCAACATTATTAGGGCCATGTATTCGAACGCGAAAACACAAGTTCTATATAAAGGAAATTTAAGCACACCCTTCAGTATCATTAATGGCGTCAGACAAGGATGTCCACTCTCACCTATCTTATTCAATATTGTAATTGACGAAGTTATTAGGAAAACAATTAATGGACATGGTATTAACTGGAATATCATAAATAAGTTAGAAGATCTACAATATGCTGACGATATATGCCTCATAACTCATAACTCATACCTATGACGATATGAAAGAAAAAATAAATAGATTAAACAGATATGCGAAAGAAGTAGGTCTGCAAATAAATATGACAAAGATAATGAGATGCAATACCAATAACCAGAGAGTCCTAGAAATAAATAACACACCAATTGATGATGTAGAAAGCTTCGAATATCTAGGCAGCATCATAAGCACAGATGGGGGAACAATAAAAGATATTGATAACAGACTAGGCAAAGCAAGAATGATATTTGGAAGATTGGGAAATATCTGGAAATCTTCTCAGATCTCAAGAAGTACAAAGCTGAGCATTTTCAACGCCTGTGTTAAATAAGTTCTGTTATATGGCAGTGAAACCTGGCTAACCACCAACAGACTTACGAATAAGCTACAGGTTTTCATTAATAAATGCCTCCGAATAATTTGTCGGATATTCTGGCCAAATAGAATATCCAACAGTCAACTCTGGAGTAGGAGTATGTGCCGGGAAGATCCAATCGAAATACAAATTAGAAGGAAAAAATATAGATGGATCGGGCCCATAATGAGATGACCAGAAAATATAATAGCCATACAAGCTCTAGATTGGCAACCACAAGGCAGAAGAAGCATAGGAAGACCCCGGAACAGCTGGAAAAGAACAATATTGAAAGAGATATGGAGAATTAACAAAACATGGCCGCAAGTAAAGGCTATTGCACAAAACAGAAATAGATGGAAAGACTTAATGGATGCCCTATGCTCCCTAGGGGAGTTGTAAGGACAAAATAAAAAAAAATTAAAAAGTTTTAGCAACGGGTAAGTATTGTAGAATAAGTTCGGTTAAGGATCTTTTTTTATCACGTCTTGAAGCTGTAAGGGGTCAAAATTGAAAATTTGCTGTTCTTGAACACCTCAATTCAAAATTTCAATTCAAAATTTATTTCATATTTTCTCATTTACATTTGCATTGTGAACTTAATATAATAGTAATAATATAATATACAGTAAAAATTTATAAGGAATTTGAGATTATAAAATTAAAAAAAATAAACATAAAGAAAGTAATTTACCTATATTATACAAACAATATTTACAAGACTAAATTAGAGAAAATAAAAGAACACTCTTTATTTATTAAACAAGTGATGAAAAAAAACCAACAGTTTTTAAAAAAGCACATTTTCAAAATTATATTGTATTACATACTGAGTTTAACTTTGGAAATATTTACTTGGAAATAGTTACTACTGACTTATAAAATTTACTGTTAACAGTAAATTTTTTATTTAAAAGTTGTTATAGTCCTTCAATGGGAAAGGTTGCCAAATTTCTCAAGAATCTAACTTCAACTTCCTCCCCTCCCCCTCATCCTCTAATTTTTTAAGTTCTAGGAATTAAATTGTGAATTACACAAAATATTCGAATTTTACTTAGAATTTTATTATCTAAGCAAAAATGGGTAAAACTGAGAGACACTTTCTTAAATTTAAGGAACCCCTTTTAAATTTAAGAAAAACTTTTAACATATGTTAAAACATAATGTTGGACCTTTAAATTTTGTATATTAATAAAAAAAAAATTGGACAGGTATTCAAGTTACAGGTGCTTAAAAATAGCATAATTTCAATTTTCGGGCCCTTATAGCTCCTAAACAGGGGGCTTCACAAAAAAATTTTGTTAACCGACTCCTACTATTTTTTTAGGATCTAACTTCTCCCAAAATTTCAAGATCCTAGCTTGAACCGTTTAGAAGATATGTGGGGCTAAAAATTTTGAAAAAATTGAGTTTTATATAATGGTGAATTTTAGTAACGTATGGCAACCCTATATATTTAAGCGATATATTTTTGTAAGGTCTATAAAAGCAGCCCTCTAATACCGTATTTCGATTGAAAATAAACCTAACAGAACCCTTGTTATATCAATTTAAATATAGGGCTTTTTTGGAATTTTCAGGGGCTGTAACTTCGTCACCCTTCAAAATTAAGAAAAACCTTTGACACATGTTGAAATATAATTATAGGGCTTTGAATTTTGTCTATCACTAAAAAAAAATTTGGACAGGTATTCAAGTTACAGGTGTTTAAAAATAGCAAAATTTCAATTTTCGAGCCCTTATAGCTCCTAAATAGGGGGCTTGACAAAAAAATTTTGCTAACCGACTCCTACTAGTTTCTAAGTATCTAACTTCTCCCAAAATTTCAAGACCCTAGCTTTAACCGTTCAGAAGATATGTGTGGCCAAAAATTTTGCGAAAATTGAGTTTTGCGTAATGTTAAATTTTATTACCGTATGGCAACCCTAAACATTTGCCTTCTAAAGATTTATAAAGTTTATGAAACCAGCTATCATTTGCCGTTTTCAGATTGAAAATATATGTAACAGAACTCTTGTTATAACAATTTAAATATAGGGCTTTTTCCAACTTTGGGGGGCTGGAGCCCCGTAACAGGGGGGGCTGGAGCCCCGTAACAGGTGGGGCTACAGAAAAAAATTCTTCTACGAAATTATTTTTTTTGCAAAAACTACCCATGGTTAAAATTTCTTTTCTCTATTTCAAACGGTGTAAAAGTTTTTGTAAACATACGGACGGACGGGCGGACGGACGGACGGACAGAGTGAAGCTATATAGGAAAATTTTTACAAAATTTTTTGAAAATGTGCTAAAAATAGTCTTAGTGTACTTGTTAACCAATAAAAATATTAAAATTTACTTATAAGCAAGAAAATGTTGTGGGGTAATTCATGTTGTAATTCTGTAATTCAGTTAACTTAAAATTAAAATTAAAATTAATATCTAATATTTTAAACCTAAAGGAAGCTTTAGCAAAAGCGAAAGAATTGAAAGGTACATGAAAATAAAAATAAAAAAAATAAAATACAAGACAAAGAAGGCAAAATTCTGTGTAAAAGGTATAATTAAGTTAAAATTAAACTATATTAATACATCAAAAAAAGCTTCAACCTGAGTATAATAATAATTAAGAAGCCATAGCTTAATTTGTTTACAGAAGAGAGTTGCTGATCTTAAAATTCTAATGTTAAGCGGCAGTTTATTAAACAAACGACATGAAAAGGTTGAATAGAAATTACGGAGTGAAGTAGTTCTATAAAGCGGGATGGATACGATTGAACTATGGTTTATGCGAAGATTGTATTGATCTATGTTAATGGAATTTAAATACCCTGATCTAATAAAAAATGTTTTCAAAACCTTAAAACAAAACACTTGTCTTAAAGGTAGGATATTCAGACTAATAAACAACGGTAAACTACTGCAAAATCTATTTTTTTTACATAAAATTCGTATAGCATGTTTTTGTATAATAATAATAATAGGTTGTATTTTGTTGTAGGTACAACCTCCCCAGCAGTTAGTACCGTATTGTATTTTGGATTGGAAGAGCCCGTAGTAGATAGATTTCTGGATTTTTAATGAACATAAGTTTTTCATCTGGTAAAAGATTCTCAAGACCGACCTGCAATAATTCTGTAGATCCATAGCGTGATTTGTCCAACTCATTTGGGCATCCAATGTTAATACTTCTTCGATAACAAAACAGTTAAAGCTACATTGAATTTCGTGACGATACAGTACATGTAAATCACTACAACTTATATTAAACATTCTTAACGCCTTACATTCTGGAGCATGATACATAATATTTACTTCTGTTAATTTTTGTTTTCTTAAATTAAAAAAGATTATTTTAGTTTTTTTACTAATTAAAAGTTTATGTTGTGCAAACCATTTTCTTAAAAAATCTAAATCGTAATTAATATCTGAAATTAAATCCAAGATGCTATTAGCACCATACGCACACCCAATGTCATCAGCAAATGCTGTAAGTTGGGCTTTAAAAGGAAGCTTAAACAGTGAATTTAGGTATATTAGAAAAATAATGGGTCCTAGCACTGAGCCCTGAGGAACACCTGTTTTAATAATATCCGGACTATTAAGTGTTGAACCTATTTTCACCTTTTGTTTTCTATTACATAGATATGATTTAAACCAATTTAATACAAACCCCCTTATACCTGCATTTTCTAATTTTTTTATTAAGATATTATGGTCGACCATGTCAAATGCTTTGGTGATATCAATAAAAAGGCCATCTGTATTTTTCTTTACATCTAAATTATTGTAGATTTTTGTGCAAAAATCAAGAAGTGCATCTTCAGTCGATTTATTTTTCATGAAATCAAATTGGCAAGTACTGAAGTAATTAGATTTATTTAAGAATTTTAATAACCTATTCTTTATTATTTTTTCAAAAACTTTGCCAATTGAAGAAAGAAGCGAAATGGGTCTATAGTTATTAATGTCTAAATGATAATTTTTTTTAAATAGAGGAAGAATACATGCATATTTAAGAACATCTGGAAATTCGCTGAAATAAATACTTTTATTGAATAGAAAGACTAAAATATCTACAATATTATACAAAATTGATTTCAAGGTAAAGTTTGAAATATTGTCCAAACCACTCGAATGAGAATTTTTTAGTGATTTTATGTTTTTTAAAACTTCAGTAGCACTGATAGTCTCAAAAAAGAAGCTATTATTCAGAAAAGAATATGCTCAAATAAAAGATTAGTACAGGACGAACAAGTACAAACATAGATTATTGAAAATGTTAGCAACTTCCAAAGCATTAGACACAATATTGTTATCTGATTTAATTTTAATTTCTTTTCTTGAAGTTGATTTTTTATTAGTTATACTATTTACAACTTTCCATTCTTTTCTGATATCACCTTTACTAAACTCATTTTGATAGAAATTATTTCTGCATTTGAAGATTTCTTTATTTAAATATTTATTTATGATTTTGTAACTATTTTTTAGGGCTATATTATTTGGAAACTTGTAGCATTTTTTCCTAATTTTATTTTTATTATTAATTCTTTTAACAAGATTATTGCTTACCCAGGGTTTTAACCTTACATTTTTTTTCTTTATATTTATTCTGTGTTTACTTATATTTAAATAGTTATTTAGAATTTCAATTAATTTTTCAAAAGCTTTTGGAATATTTGTTTCCAAATACACCGTTTCCCAAAATTCAAAACGTAAATATCTATTTAGTTTTTTGTAGTCAGTTTTTAATTTAAACGAATTATTATTAAGACCAGAATTTTTCGTTTTTGAATTATATTCTAATAAAATGCCACACATACAATGATCAGTGATTCCGAAATCCATTATTTCATAAAACACAGGAATAGAATTAAAAAGACGAATAAATACATGATCCAGACAACTACCTGAAGCAGGACGAGTAGGCTCGTTAATAACAGAAACTAACCCGTGAATTGCTAATTGCGTTAAGAAATCTGAAATTATGCTGCTATTGTCAAGTATATTAATATTAAAGTCACCTAAAATAATTAAATTTTTTGTTCCAATGCTATCAAGTAAAGCAAAAAATTCATCACAGAAAGACTTAATATAACTTTTGTTAAAACGATATACACATAGAAATACAAAAGGTTCATTATTTACATTAACATTAATTTTAAAAACATCAGCTGTTACCATATTAAACTGTTCAGACGTACAATCAAACTTCACATTCACAAAACAACCTACACCACCAGCCGCAAAACTTTCATTAGTCGTGTATAGAGATTATAGTCAGGCAAGAAATAGCTATTTACTTCATAGTTAAATATCCAGATTTCAGAAATGAAAATAAAATCTGGAAGCTTTTTTAAGATTTCTAAATGCGCAACAAATGTATTAAAATTTGCCCTTAAGCTTCTAATATTTTGGTGTATTATAAAAACACTATTATTCAAATGACTATTCACCTTGTACACAGAATCAAAACCTTCTTTAATTTTGTTATAAATATTGCAATCTAAATCAAAATCATTATTAAGATTCATTATAATAAAATTAATATAATAAAAATTTTTTGAAAGTTAATTTACAAAAAAAAATAGATAAAGAATATAAATATCTTAAATATTTTCCAAATCTTCAAATGATCTTATCGCGAAAATTGCACTATTTTCACTTTTTCTTAAAAAAACATTATAATTTTTATATCATAATTATTTGTATTCTTTCATTCCTTTTACTTTTTTTGCCTCCATGTATAGTGCTTGATTATAATTAGTTAGAGATTCATTTATAAATATTTTGTTTTTTTTGTTGTTTTTGTTTAAGACTCCCAAAATCTCCGTATTTAATTTATTATTGTGTCTCCGTTTTTCTCTCAAAATTTTTTGTTTTGTATCACTTTCTTTAAAGTAAATTCAGAGAATATGTTTGCTCTCGGGTTTGTTGCTAATTTTATTATTGTTATTGTTGTCACTCACAGCTTTTTGCTTTTTCTTTTTTATAAAACATTTCTCAATATCACTATCTCGTACTTCAATTGATAAACCTTCATTAAAAATTTTTTTTGCTGCAATAATATAGTTGTCTTTTTCCATCACTGGTAATCCAGACAATTCAATGCAGTTTCCTAACTTTTGTTGTTGTAAATAGTTTAGTCTATTCTCTAATTTGCTTATTTTTTTATGTAGGTGAGAGTTGCCTTGCTGTAATTCTTTGATAATACTCAAACATTCTTTATTTGTACTTTCTAAGCTGGTGATCTTCTTATATATCATATCTAATGTAATTGTATTTTCGGTTGCATTTGCCTGTGTAGGAATAATTGCATTATCATTTATTATTACTTGTTTTTGTTGATCAGTATTAATGTTAGTATTATTGCCTTGATTATCAACAACAAAATTGTCAAGTATAAAATTATTCAATGGTGATGGTGTTCCAGCAATAGATGTTTTAGTAAGTCGCATTGTGTTCATATTCGAGTCATGTAAAGATTTTCTTCTCTGAGAACTGCACTGCACACACCGAAATTTGGTACCGCTGCTTTTAAAGTATTCCAACTCTTCTGTTTTCAAGTTAACACATCTCCCATGAAATACCACCAAACAAACACCACAATAAATCTTATTTATATCTTGGCGCGTAATTTTCTGATTACAATTACCACAATTCATTTTAAATAATTTTAATTAGATAGGCTACCAAATCAACTTATGTATAGATAATTATAAGTATGAAAATACACGAATTTAAGTTTTGATTTTAACAATTTTTTATAAATTATTTCAGTTATTAGGATTTTAATAAAAAATAAAATAAACGCGGAACAAATTCACTTACGTGTAACTAAACCTGTTAAAAATCTGTTAAAATATTTTTTATATTTTATATTTTTTAATACAAAATTGAAAGCTTTAAGACGAAAGTTTCAAAGGGTTTTCTTAATTTTGACTTTATTCGTCTTTCTGTCTGTACTTAAGTTTACAAAAACTTTTACACCGTTTGAAATAGGGAAAAGAAGCTTTAACTACGTAGAAATTGCAAAAAAATAATTTCATGGAAGAAATTTTTCTGTTAGCCTATATTTAAGTTCTTATAACAAGAGATCTGTTAGGTATATTTTCAATATAAAAACGGTAAAAGAGAACTGTTTTTATAAGCTTTATAAATTTTTAAATTAATAGTGTTAAATGGATTTTAAACAATTATTTGAAATAAAAAACAAAATAGATATGGAAAAGTAAAAGAAAAACAAAAACTAGAATATATAATAAATGTAAGTTAAGGAAAAAAATATCTAACTATAAGAAATCTAACAGTGCAAAAAAATAAACAAAAAAAATAAGTAAATACGAGGAAGATTATAATTGCCCTTGTCAAGTTTCAGATACCCGTGCATACCCACTAACCGTTATTTATTTCCCTTATGCTATTATAAATATTACAAAAAAAATATAAAAAAGTAAAATAGTTGGAAAAAAATTTAACTTATTATCCCATAATTTTTGCTTAAAAAAAATAACAAAAAAAAAAACAATTGTCCAGCCTAAAAGTTGGTCCGAATGATGTCCAACTTTGCCAAGTAACTAACCCTATTACTTTATCTGCCTAGTTTTAATTTTAGCCTCGTAGCATCATTAGATTCACAGTTATCGAATTTACAACTTTATATGGTAGCTGCCCGAAAATAGTGCCGTAACATTTTGAAACTTCATATGAGTGCTCGATTCATTATATAACTAACCGACTGTAATTTTCATCCTCGTAGTATAATCAGTTTTCAAGAAATTCATATTGGTGCAAAGAAGTTGTATGGCAGCCCACCGAAAATAGTGCCGTAACATTTTGAAACTTCATATAAGTGCTCCATTCATTATATAACTAACCGTGTGTAATTTTCATCTTCGTAGTAGCTATAATTAGTTTTGAAGAAATTCATATTGGTGCAAACATGTTGTATGGCAGCCCCTTGAAAATGAAGACGTAATATTTTGAAACTTCATATAAGTGCTTAATTCATTATAAAACTAACCGTGTGTAATTTTCATCTTCCTGGTTTAATTACTTTTAAAGAAATTCATATTGGTTTAAATAAGTTGTGTGGCAGCTCTCCGAAGCTTTGGTCTGGTTTTAACCGAAAAGAATAAGGAACCTCAAAAATGTCCAAAAAATGTTTTGTGTGAATTTCAAAACTCTAGCTCTAATTTTTTAATTCTATCTCTTTTAATTAATTTTTAATTCACGAATATAGTATTAAACCTCAGCAAAATCAGCATCATATAATCATATTCATACAATGGTCATCATGATCGAAAATTATCATCATATTCATAATGATTATCATTCATAAATCTCAAAGTACAAAGTCCAAATCTATAATTTTTTTGTTAAATCTTACGCATTATTTAAATCATATGAAATTGTAGCCCGAAAGATTTGTTATCTACAAAAAAAAAACAAAAAAAAACTAAAAACAATATTTATACAAATTCATCTTGATATCATGTTGATACAAAATGTATAGCAAAATTTCAAATTTTTATATGAAAATATTGGAGGTAAAAAATTAGTTGTTCGAGAGCTACCCGAACTTTAGGTCCGATCTTAACCAAAAAAAATAGAACCTAGAAATTGTTTGAAAAATATTTTGTGTAAATTTCAAAACTGTAGCTCCTTTAGTTTTTGAGTTATCGTGCTGACACACGAACGGACGGACAGACACACATAGCTAGATCGACTTATTTTTCGATTCTGAGCCGATACGTACCCTTAACACTATATCTAGCTGGTCTAGATCGATGCCCGATGTCAAATATGTGTGCACGGGTATAAAAAAGTATTTAAAAAGGGAAAGAAATCAATAATATGAACAAATTGTAATACCTTAAAGAGAAAACCAACACTAAACAAATAAAGAAACAGTAAGTCGGTGCAACGACTTAGAAATATCCTATACCTAATGATTCAAATTTTGTGAGAAATCCATTAGTCTTTTTAAAACCATAAATGCTTTAAATAGTTTGATCGTAAAACATAGCTAACGAAATTAACTTTATAATACTAAAAACATATTCTAATTATATTACCTACTGTACGCGTAATCGCGTAAACAACTGTGTAATTATTGCGCAAACAGGAATTACTCTTTTCTTTTTGAATGGCCTATTATCAGAAAAAGTTACCTTTATTTGAGGAAGAAACTTTACCAATGGGATTCCTTGCGACAATTTATAATTTTATCGAATTTTCTAACATATCTCAAACAACTCTCATTTAAAGGGCTTATAATAACTTTTGAAACATTATTTTGAAAATCATAAATTTTTTACCCAAAACATGATTTATTACTGAACCAGTACAAATAAATTCATCAGGAATTTTAATAATCTATTCATTCAATTTAATGGGAACCTAATTTTTGCCTCATCATTATATCTTTTATAACGGCTGGGTGACACAGTGGTTAGAGTGCTAACTTTCATACGAGAGGCCCCGGATTCGAATCCCAATGAAAGTGAAAAAAACTTTTATCTGGTTTTCAACTCGACTCAGCTACCATTCGCCTTTGGGTGCAAATTAATGGCTTAATTAATAATTAATAATTATATATCTTTAATAATAAATAAATAAATATAACAATATAAACAAATACAAAATGAAAACAAATATTTCAATTAAATAATATAACTCACTGATATATAATACCATATAACTCAAGTACAAAATTATTACAATATAAACAAAAATAGAACTGTATTTATTGTAAATCTAAGACATTTATACATGTTATAAGGCGTAGTACTACCTCATGTTTAACATGTATGTGGAATTCATTTGATCAGTTCTAATATATGAATATATCTCCCCTGTTCCGACATGCACACATATAGTGAGGCTGTTTAGTCTTTCACAGTGAACAGTTAGCACGTAGAGGTGCCGGCAAAAAAAAAATCTTTGGAATTTGATCTCATATTCCTTTTCAAGTGAATTAAAGTTACTTTAGGCCAGATTAGACAATTTTGTATACATGATACAACAATTTTAACTCTGTCTCCATAAAACAGCTGTAAGGATTTGTCGAAAATCACCACCAACTACAATTACCTTTCCAGCCATTAATTCATTACATGGAGTTATTACCTTCAACAAACGATCGATGCAATTAATTGCTAAAGCAAAATCATTTAAGCTTCATCAATTAAAATAAGATTTGCTTGACGAAGTACATTAGCTTTTTGATAACTCACTTTTATAGAAGAAACTGAAGTATCTGTTTTTGGAACTGGTAAACCAAACGTTTACGTACCGTCTTTCTCTCATAAATGTAAACAATATTTTGAAACTTGTGATTAAAAAAAAATTTCTGGCTAATATGTATATTAAATATTTTTTTAAATTTTATTATACATATATGAATATTTTGCACGAAATTGATTTGAATTTGGTTTTATTTTATTCGAAAATAAATTTTTCATATGTCTTGTCACTTAATTGGTGTTGACCATTTTTTTGTTATTTTAAACATTATCTCATTTATTTCTTTATTACACCCGTGCATACATATATGACATCGGGTATATTAAAATTGCTCCTCCGTTTGTAACGAATCGATCTAGACGAGTTAGATATATTTAACTTGGTCCAGAATCTGAACCCATAGGCTGATTTTTTCCATATGTATGGATTTCGTACTTGCAGTATTATGAACCTGCACTTAAAATTTCATCAAGATTGCTCCATTAGTTTCTGAGTTATCCTGCCTACCGTATTGTACGGTACTAAATATATTGTTTTACATGTAAAAAAAATTGCAACGCTGACGGTAATAGTAATTGCTGCGATTGCAATAACAATTTACATGCTCTCTATGCTAACCTTCGTGCAGAGAATTTATCTTATTTTAAGAAAAGTGGAAAAAATTTCGATGTGTTAAATGTGACAAACTGAAACAATCTATTATTCACGATCCACATAATTTTGTGGTAGTAGCAGTTATGGTACTCAGATTAGTCCGTCTACTTCTTCAGTTATAAATGCTAATACACTTTTAGTACTATCTTCAGAGAATTATATAGCAGTACACAAACTGAAGAAAGACAGAATTTCTACTCCGCCTATTTCATCACTACATTCATTAACTGCTGAGAATAACAACAAAATAGTCAATATGGAGTTACTGTATCAAGAATTGGTAAATATAAAAGCTATTAATGCTTGATTTTTAAATGAGTTACCATTGGTAAGATAGGAGAATATTATACTTAAAAATGATTTTTAAAATATTGAAGCAAAGTATTAATGTTATAAAAATAAAAGAAAATAATAATGCAATTGAAATTGTTAGTATTCGCAATTTCAATAATAATAATAATGCATTACTTACGGCAAAGGCAGTTTTTTATGATTGTTTGCAATTAAGCGTTGATGTGAATGAAATCAAAAATTATAATTATAGTTATGTTAAAACATTAAAAAATATTAAAATGAAAAATGAAGCAGTTTTATGCGCGCATTTTAATTTTTATGATACAAAGAAAAAAATTATTCAGGCAATATCTTCGAATGTAGAAATAGTCAACACATCTACTTTTCGTACAAAAACAAATAAAGAAACAGTCAGTCGACTTGAAATACCCTACACCTAATTGGTTCAAATTTAATTGAAGCCCTTAAGTCATTTTAAAACCATAAAAGTTTTTATTAGTTTTCCCGTAAGACATAATAAATTAAATTAATTTTATAATACTAAAAACAAAATCCTTTATTAAAAAAGAAAAGAACATGAAATAAATTTATTTATAAAATAACATTATGAAATTACAGACTTAAAACTTTTTATAAAATTCAATTAAATTTTACATACATGCAGCAATTACTTTTATTCAGTGTGAAATATTGATATATTAAAGATAAAAATTTTAACTTCAACAGATATAACAAAAAAAATCTAACATATAAAGAAGAAAATTTGTTTGTTTGTTTGTTTATTTGTTTGTCCAGGATTCACGTGAAAACCACTGGTCCGATTGTCACAAAATTTTAAAGGAATAATTCTGGGAGCCCGGGGGGTGACATAGGCTATGTCACATTATTATAAGTCAACAGGTTGCGGCTCCAGAGCTGTTTTAAGATTTTTCGTTTTTTGGATGTCAACGGATTGACCGATTGACTTGAAATTTTGCACAAATGTTCGTCTTAGCAACCGAAATTAGTTGTATAAATATGGTTGGAATAATTTAATCCATTTCGGCGTGGCGGGCTTCCAAAAAATTTTGTCCAGATTTGTGTCCAATTTTACAGGTTGATTTTGTAGTCTAAAAGACGAGGCTGCAAAAAGTTTTAGTTAAGTTCGATTAACCCGTTTTCCACGACGACGCCATGATTTTTCTATAAATTTTATTTTCTTATACGATTAAAAGTATTTTATTTAAAATTTTGTACCAGCATTTTAATTAAAACCCACAGGGTTAATTTGGTTTTGACCTATTTGTGCGTTTTGAACAAAGATTTAATGAAATTTTTAGTTTTTTTCAAATGAAATTTAAAAATCAAAAAATTCAATTTCTTATATATAATGCTTAAATACGTAGTATTTTAAAACAGTTTTTCCAAAAAATAAGCCTACATTTCTCTCATAAAATCATAAAAGAACGAGGAAGAGCGTATTACGACTTTCATTAGAGTACTAAACAAAATATAAGTTGAAAAGCAAATTTTTAAACCTTTTCTAAACGATCGACTATATTTTATTCAAACGTTGGCAATTCAAAAAAGGGGTTAACAACTTCCAAGTCTGTTAGTAAATTGAACTTCATTTTCAAAGAAGAACACCTATACGAAATTTGAAGTTAATCGGTTAAATCATTTCTAATATATAACAAAGCAACGAAAAAACCTATAAAAAGCTGTTGGGCCACGATGGATTAACGGAACTCCACAAATATTTTTTTGTGGCTTCATTTATAAGCAAAGTAGTATTTCAAAAAATTGGCTGAAACTTGCTTTTTTACAATTTGCAAGCTTCTGGGCAACGTCGGGTAAATCTGCTAGTTATAAATAAAATTAATTTCGTTAAATATTGAAACTTTAAAACCTAAATTACTTCACTTTGATAAAAAAAAAACATTTTATATAGACGATCGATCAGCTTCATATTAATATTTTAAGTTTTGTTTTGGAGCCAGTCCATACATTTGTGAAGCCAGACTAAATATTTTAGAATAGTTTAGAATATTTAAAGTAAAAATATATTAATTCTAGTTTTATAATACGTTCTTACTCATTTTTGTCAACATATATAATGGTTTAGTCTATGGTTTAACACTAGCAAAGTTAATTATTTTAGATTTTAAGTTACAAAATTTTAAACAAACTATCCAAATTAATAAAGTTTATTTGAAATTTTTTTTCTGTTTGTGTTAATACGAAAATTAAATAAAAACGAGCTAAATCGATTTACTTTTCGATTCTGATCCAATCCATACTTTTAAGTTTATATCTACCCCCCTCATTCTCTTCGTCAAAAACGTAATGGGAAATTTAGTATACCATTTTGACCTATAGTCATACGGGTATAAACAGTGTTACAAACTGAAAAATAAATATAGTAATAGGTGAAAAATAGATCATTATTAAAACAAAATTAACCTATAAAAAATTTTAATTCTTTTAATTCAACAAATATTTTATTGATTATTATACCCTACACCTATAGAATAGGAAAAGGGGTATATTAACTTTGGTATGGTGTTTGTAACCACCTAAAGGAAGCGAGCTAGATATGGAAAAGTATATATATTTGTGATCAGCGTCACCGCCTGAGTCGATATAGCCATGTCCGTCCGTCCGTCCGTAGGCACGATAACTCAAAAAATAATGGAGCTGATTGATGAAATTTTAACTGTAGGTTACTAGGACTGAAAGTACGGCGGGGATTGCATATAAGTGAAATCGGCCCATGGGTTCGCATTCTGGACCTTTTAATCGATCGAAGGGCTAACGAACATATATAAAAAATCACGATAACTCAACAACTAATGACGGTTTCTTCATCAAATTTGTGCTGTAGGTTACTAGTAATGAAACTACTTCGGGGATTCCGTAAGGTCGGGATTGGACCATGCGTTCGGAACCTATAACTTTTTGATCGAATTTAGGCCAAACGAGCATAATTCCGAAACCAATGAAGATAGAACCTCCAAGTTTGGTATCAGGGTGTCCCCTCCTATCTCCTAAGTGACTTGGGAATTTGGGTTCCATTGGAGTACTGGACCAGCCACACATTTCCGAAGACCTTAAAGCATATCTTTAAAATTAATAAAGATAACAACTTGAAAAAATGTAGAAGCTTCCAATTTGCCACAAAGGTGTTCTTTACTATCTCTTGCATGTTCCCTTAATTTGGGATCAATTGGAGTGGTGGTTCAGTACCCCTCTTAGACCTCCCAAGGTTTAAAAGCTTATAAATGAAATTACTAAAAATAGTAACTTAAAATTAAGATAGACCGTTTAAGTTGTGTACAAGGGTTAACTAGTACTATAAGTAAAGCGCGGGCTGTATAAGGGCGAAATCAGCCCATGGGTTCGGATTCTGGACCTGTCAGTCGGACCTTTTAGTCGGATAACGAACATATATTAAAAATCACGATAACTCAACAACTAATGAGGCTATCTTCATGAAATTTGTGCTGTAGGTTATTGGTAATGAAACTACGGCGGTGATTACGTACGGTGAAGATTGGACAATGGGTTCAGAACTGAGAACTTTTTGATCGAATTTAGGCCAAAATAGCGTAATTCCGAAACCAATGAAGATATAACCTCCAAATTTGGTATCAGGGTGTCCCTTCCTATTGCGTAAGTGTCTTTGAAATTTGGGTCCCATTGGACTAGTGGGTCGGGGACCAGGCACTCAGTTCCGAGGACCTTAGCGCATATTTTCGAAATTAATAAAAATAGTAACTTGAAACAAATGTAGAAGCTTCAAATTTGGCCCAGGGTGTTCTTTACTATTTCTTCCGTGCCCCCCTAATTTGGGATCATTTGGAGTGGTGGTTCAGGACCTCTCTTAGACCCCCAAAAGTGTAAAAGCTTATCATCGAAATTAATAAAAGTAGTAACTTAAAATTAAGGTAGAACGTTCCAATTGTATACAAGGGTTAACTAGTATTGAAAGTATGACGGGACTGCATATGGGCGAAATCATACCATGGTTTGGGGTTCTGGAACCCTTGACAAGTTCAAGGACTAACAAACATATATCTTAAAAAAACCACAACTCAAAAAATAATGCCGGTATTTTGATGAAATTTAAACTCTAGGTTACTAGTAATGAAAGAACCATGGGAATTGGTTCTGGTTGAGTTTAATTTCAAAGCCAAAGAATATATTTCCTATGTCCTATGTGTCTCCGAAATCTAGACTTAATTGTAGTGGTTCAGCTATATTCAAAGGTACTTGCTGCATTTATGTAAAATTTATTTTTATATTTAAATGAATTATATGAAAAGGTGTAAATTTGTAATTGTATTTTAGAAATACATTTATTGCTATTTTGCGTTTGTATGCTTTTCTATTAGGTATATAAACTAACCATTTAAAATAATTGCAATTTTTAAAAATTTGGATTATTAAATATATTATGCTTTGATTATCTTTTTATCACAAAATTTAATAATTAGAATTTTTTCATTTTGTAATTGAATTGGAATAAATATATTTTCATTTATTTCAAGTTTGTTTGTTTTTTAATATTTTTAAATAGATAAATTAGTAAGAATTTGTAATATTTTTTAATAGATAGTGTAATTAGAAAATGTTTTTAGTATTATAAAGTTAATTTAGTTAGCTATGTCTTACGATCAAATTAATAACAGCTTTTATGGTGTTAAAATGACTTATGGATATGTCCTTTAATTTGAACAAAATAGGTGTAAGGTATTTCTAAGTCGGTTGCACCGACTGACTGTTTCTTAACTTGTTTATTAATTTAAAATTTAAACAATAAACGGTACTTAAATAAAAAAAAGTTTTTAATTGAAATTAAAAAGAAATTTTGGCAAAACTTCCGGAAAGGGGTTGTGAGCTATCAAGATGAGGTCATCACATAACGGTACTAAATATCTCAAAGTTTCCGAATATATATACCATTAGTGGCGATGGCGCCATCTAGTGGTCGAAAAATGCATTACAAAAGGTTCCTAAGATTTTGTAGCATTTTTATTAAAATGTTATATTTTTCCTGTAAGACAATAAACTGGAACCAACATCTTACAGTATTGTAGGGCATGATATTTTCTTTCATAAACATTTTTTTTCATCTTGATCGGTGCTACCATTTTTGAGATATAGTATTTTAAAGTGAAAATTAAAAAAAAAAAAAAAAATCAAACTTTCAAAAAAACTACTATAACTGTGAAATTTTCAAAAACGCCTTGTATTATTATTATACCATTAGAAAGGTCTCTTAAAACTCTTTCCAACGATTAATAATAAGTATGGCATATGTTGGTAAATAGCCCCACCAGAGAACATAAATGCAAAAATGACACAACAATTTTATTAAAAAATACATTTTCATACTTTATTTGTCACAAATTTATTTTGCCTTTTTGTTTTCAATTTGAAATATTTATTTTAAAATGTAAGAACGTACTTTATAGGTTGGTACAACATTGAGTTAGGTTTTAGAAATTTATTTGGAGGGATTTTGGAGGTGAAAACCTCATAGTTTTAAAATTTTTTTTATTTAAATATGTATGTAACAAGTAAAGAAACAGTCAGTCGGTGCAACCGACTTAGAAATACCCTACACCTATTTGGTTCAAATTTAAGGACATATCCATAAGTCATTTAAACACCATAAAAGCTGTTATTAATTTGATCGTAAGACATAGCTAGCCAAATTAACTTTATAATACTAAAAACATTTTCTAATTATATTATCTATTAAAAAATATTACAAATTCTTACTAATTTGTCTATTTAAAAATATTCAAAAACAAGCAAACTTGAAATAAATGAAAATATATTTATTCCAACTCAATTACAAAATGAAAAAATTCTAATTATTAAATTTTGTGATAAAAAGATAATCAAAGCATAATATATTTAATAATCCAAATTTTTAAAAATTGCAATTATTTTAAGTGGTTAGTTTATATACCTAATAGAAAAGCTTACAAACGCAAAATATGCAATATATGTATTTCTAAAATACAATTACAAATTTAGACCTTTTCATATAATTCATTTAAATATTCAAATAAATTTTACATAAATGCAGCAAGTACCTTTGAATATAGCTGAACCACTACAATTAAGTCTAGATTTCGGAGACACATAGGACATAGGAAATATATTCTTTGGCTTTGAAATTAAACTCAACCAGAACCAATTCCCATGGTACTTTCATTACTAGTAACCTAGAGTTTAAATTTCATCAAAATACCGGCATTATTTTTTGAGTTATGGTGTTTTAAGATATATGTTTGTTAGTCCTTGAACTTGTCAAGGGTTCCAGAACCCCAAACCATGGTACGATTTCGCCCATATGCAGTCCCGTCATACTTTTTTTTATTTATTTATTTATTTGAAACCAAAACAAGGTTTTTACAAAAAAATTCTTAAAACTAAAACTTATAATTAACATGAAATTTGATTACATTGCCAAAAAAATTTTAAAAACATTAAGAACCAAAAGTATAATTATTTGTTTATTTGTAGAAAATGCATACAAAGCAAAAACACAGTTGAAATTAAATTTATGAATACTAACTGTATTAACTAACTGTATAAAATAACTAAATTAAAAAAAAAAAAAAAAATAATATGAACTTGAAGTGTAATATGATTTAATGAAGGTTAAAATTATTGTCTTAGGTCATGAATGAATTTAAGTTTAATTTATGTTTAAAAGTGTATCGAGAAATTTGTGTAGAATAAAGATGACTGTGTTTACTTGAATGTAATGCAACATCTATTTATTGGTTCATTTTTTCCATATTCAGTTCTATGAGTATTTTCAACTAAGTATTTAGTGCTTCTCGTATTTCTCGCACCATTGTTTATTTTAAAGCTATCCAATAAATACCGAACGTCAATGTTTTTTCTTAAGACGTCAAAAGTAAAGCAGGAAGAAAGAATTTGCCTGCGTGAGGATAACGTTAACATATTCAATGAATTAAGTCTTTCGAGATAGCAAGGCAGAATTGAATAATCTCTAGGATTATATTGATTTCTTAAAGCGAAAAGAAGAAATTGCTTTTGTACGGATTCTATTCTATCAGAATGTATTTGAAATGCAGGATCCCACACAATATTACCATATTCAAGAATAGAACGTACTAAAGAACAAAAAGAGCTTTAGTTACAGCAATGCTGCTAAATTCTTTAGCTCTTCTTTTTATAAAGCCGAGCATTTTGTTTGCCTTGGAAATCATATACTCATAATGGAGATGGAAGTTCAGTTTATCATCCAACAGAATCCCTAAATCGGTAATGCTTCTAACCCTTTCAAGGGTTACATTATTTATATTATAACCGAATGAAATGGTAGATCTCTTACGTGTAAAACTTATAACCTTGCATTTTTCAATGTTTAGTTCTAGTTTATTAGAGAAGCACCATTCTTGTAGAGAATTAAGATTTGTCTGAAGTAATGCAACATCAGAGCTATTTTTAATTACATGATAAATCTTGAGATCGTCAGCAATGCAACATGTGACACACCGAAAAGTTTACTAGAAAGATCGGAAATGAATATATTAAACAAGAGTGGTCCTAAGTGGCTACCTTGTGGTACTCCTGATGTAACATTAATTGGGTCCGACAAAAAACCTTGAAATTTGATATTTTGCGATCTATTTGAAATATAGGAGAATATCCAGTAAAGAAAAGAGCCAGAAATACCTAAAGTTGCAAGTTTGTTTAGTAGAATTTTGTGATCAACACGATCGAATGCTTTGCTAAAGTCCGTGTAAATAGCATCAACTTGGTGCCCATTTTCCATTTCATTAAGGATTTCAGAAGTATAAACCAAAAGGTTTGTTGTTGTGGAACGACCTTTTCTGAATCCATTAGTAAACAATACCCAGGTATAAAAAATTATTACCTAAGTTAACTTTAATAAATTGGTGATCAAAAGAGTGGTAAGTCCTAGTGATTAATGCCACACTAGATAAGGTATTGTTTACTGCAAGTAGTACACCTCCACCACGAGAACAATTTGTAGCAAGATAATCCCGATCTTTTCTATAAATCGACCAAGTACTGTCCAAAATTTCTTCATTAACAAAGGAATCGTTTAACCATGTTTCAGTGATAGCAATAATATTAAATTCACATGACTTAGCATCAATATATAATTTCTTAAGCTTTCCCCTCATACCACTGCAATTGTGGTAGAATAATTTCAGTTTATTAGAGGAACTAACGCTATTTTTGATACTATGGTTAGACAGTGTGACTAAATTGGAATTAGTGTAAGAATCGATATTAGGATTTTGTTCGAGACTTGCATAATTATTTCGTGTTTGGACGAAAAAACTTGTTATAGTTCTCGCGAGATTGGTACAAATGATTATAGTAGTTACTGTCACAATGACTACGAAAAGCCTTAAGGTCCGCTTCGACATCTTTAGCAGTGAAGCCTATATTTTCATGAAATCTGAGATAGAGGCTATACAAATCTTTATAATTAGATGGCAGTCCTTCATTGTGAATAAGTACTGATAAGTGAGTCCTCGTTTTGCCTTCTAAGACGCGATTATTGGAATCATTATGTAGATAAGCAAGAAAGAGTCTCACATTATAAAGAATTCTCTCATCTCTGAATCTAGAGAGTGCATATCTACAATTTTCAGTTAATGATTGCTTTGTCATTCTAATGATTGGAGATATGAGCGGATCTTGTGAAAGCAAGAGCTTATTATTGTTATTGTTATTAATAATATGTTGATTGCTGTTATTATTATTAATACTAGTATTATTATTATTACTAGTTTTATTATTGTTGTTGTTGTTTTTGTTGTTGATGTTGTTGTTGTTGTTGTTGTTGTTGTTGTTATTATTATTATTATTATTATTATCATTATTATTATTATTATTATTATTATTATTATTATTATTATTATTATTATTATTATTATTATTATTATTATTATTATTATTATTATTATTATTATTATTATTATTATTATTATTATTATTATTATTATTATTATTATTATTATTATTATTATTATTATTATTATTATTATTATTATTATTATTATTATTATTATTATTATTATTATTATTATTATTATTATTATTATTATTATGATTATTATTATTATTATTATTATTATTATTATTATTATTATTATTATTATTATTATTATTATTATTATTATTATTATTATTATTATTATTATTATTATTATTATTATTATTATTATTATTATTATTATTATTATTATTATTATTATTATTATTATTATTATTATTATTATTATTATTATTATTATTATTATTATTATTATTATTATTATTATTATTATTATTATTATTATTATTATTATTATTATTATTATTATTATTATTATTATTATTATTATTATTATTATTATTATTATTGTTATTATTATTATTATTATTATTATTATTATTATTATTATTATTATTATTATTATTATTATTATTATTATTATTATTATTATTATTATTATTATTATTATTATTATTATTATTATTATTATTATTATTATTATTATTATTATTATTATTATTATTATTATTATTATTATTATTATTATTATTATTATTATTATTATTATTATTATTATTATTATTATTATTATTATTATTATTATTATTATTATTATTATTATTATTATTATTATTATTATTATTATTATTATTATTATTATTATTATTATTATTATTATTATTATTATTATTATTATTATTATTATTATTATTATTATTATTATTATTATTATTATTATTATTATTATTATTATTATTATTATTATTATTATTATTATTATTATTATTATTATTATTATTATTATTATTATTATTATTATTATTATTATTATTATTATTATTATTATTAGTATTATTATTATTATTATTATTATTGTTATTATTATTATTATTATTAATGTTATTACTATTAATTTTATCAATTGGATTACTACATGACGGTACCAACGTGTCTCCCTGAACAAAATTTGGATAATTATTGCTTTTATTTAATTCAGCTTCATTGTTATTATTTAAACCCAGTTTCAACGTTACACCTTGAACAAAATTTCCATCTTTTTTTCTTACCGAGGATTGTTTATCAGTGTTAATTGTTTGAGTGCTGAAATGAACTTTTTTTGGTTTAACAGTGTTAAAAGGGATAGCAAAAGGATTGAGAATAGTTTTATTTGAGCTTGTGTTTGATTTGTTTAGTGTAGAATCTTTAAAGTGTTGAACTATGGTACCTTTTTCCCATTGTTTATAAGCTATTATATCATTAACATTGGAAATAGGTACCATAACCTTGAACGATTTGTATTTTGGTTTATATTTTAAATTTTTTGGTGTAATGTTAACTATACTAATATTATTACATTTAAACTTATTTTTTAAAAAACTATTTAAACTTCTTACGGTTGTAAATGCTGGACATTTTGAAAAGTAAAGGGCGATGTTACCAGATGTGCCGTTGAATGTAGGTTGATTTGAAAAGTTGGTGGAACCATTGGTTGGTAAGGTAGCAATATTTGCTGTGTTAGAAGAAGATTCCGCTTTTGCTAGTTCACTATGTAATGAGATGTCATTCCCGGCATTAGCGGATAAACTCGACATTGATTTGACAGCTGATACAGTAGTTGACGGTTTGAAGTACTCAGGCCCCAAAGTAGTAGTAGCAGTATCGATAGAAGAAATAAAACTGACAAACTGATCCGTTTGCGACCAAACTTCTTTAACGGTCTTTTTTTCATTTATTTGAAAGCATTTGTTCACATGACAGCCGGCTTCGACTTTTTCAGAAAGCTTCCTTATATCTGTTTTTAGTGAACAGATCTCGTCTTTCAGTTTGTCTACATTATTTATAGACGTATTGGAGGCTTTCGACCCAATGACACAAAGCTTCCTAATATCCGCTTTAAGAGAGGATATTTCATCCTCTAGTCTGTCCGTTTTATTTGTTTTTTCCAATTTATCGAAGATCATTGATTTTATTTCTGCCAGGTTGTGGGCAACTTCGTTCTTTATATCTGCAATCGTCACCGTCTCGTTAGTTGACATAGATAAAACTAATGGATTTGTGTCGTCGAAGCGTTGACACAAATCCAATAAGACATTGTTTGTGTTGTCTATAACTTTAATCGCTTTATTTAACACTTGCATTTGATCATCTTTGATATCAAGCAAGCTTGTTAAGTTTTTGTTGTTCATATTTGCCAAGAGATCATGAATGTTAAGGCATTCATCACACACAAAATTGTTACAAAGTCTAGAAGAATGCCAATTTCTTTCTAGACCTACACAAGTTCCATGTAGTTTTTTACCGCAGAAGCCTTTACATTTCAGCAAATCCAATTTTGCGTCATGATTACCGCACGTGACATGAGCACATTTAATTGCGGAAATATTGTTGTTAAGAATTTTGTTTGACATTGTGAATAGTTAATGAAAATACAGGTCAACAAACAAAACAATTATTAATTAGCACAAAATTCAAAAGTTTGCGAAATTATTATACACTTTACAGAAATTTTATCGTTAATGTTTGTATTTAAATTATTTTTTTTTTTTTTTTTTTTTTTTTTTTTTTTTTTTTTTAATTTAAAAATTTAACGCAAGTGTCAGCAAAATTGTATTATTATTATTGTTCTTTTTAAAGGTTAAATATTTTTAAATTTAAATAATGTATGATGATTCACTAAATATTTTCATTAAAATTAAAAAAAAAAAAAAAGCGAAAGAGTATGTCTTAACTGAACTAACGATAGATTAAGAATGAAAAAACTTTCAATACTAGTTAACCCTTGTATACAATTGGAACGTTCTATCTTAATTTTAAGTTACTAGTTTTATTAATTTCGATGATAAGCTTTTACACATTTGGGGGTCTAAGAGAGGTCCTAAACCACCACTCCAAATGATTCCAAATTAGGGGGGCATGGAAGAAATAGTAAAGAACACCCTGGGCCAAATTTGAAGCTTCTACACCTGTTTCAAGTTACTATTTTTATTAATTTCGAAAATATGCTTTAAGGTCCTCGGAACTGAGTGCCTGGTCCCCGACCCACTAGTCCAATGGGGTCCAAATTTCAAAGACACTTATGCAATAGGAAGGGACACCCTGATACCAAATTTGGAGGTTATATCTTCATTGGTTTCGGAATTACGCTAGTTTGGCCTAAATTCGATCAAAAAGTTCTCAGTTCCGAACCCATTGTCCAATCCTCACCGTACGTAATCACCGCCGTAGTTTCATTACCAATAACCTACAGCACAAATTTCATGAAGATAGCCTCATTAGTTGTTGAGTTATCGTGATTTTTAATATATGTTCGTTATCCCTGACACCGACTAAAAGGTCCAGAATCCGAACCCATGGGCTGATTTCGCCCTTATACAGCCCGCGCCTTACTTATAGTACTAGTTAATCCTTGTACACAATTTAAACGATCTATCTTAATTTTAAGTAACTATTTTTAGTAATTTCGATTATAAGCTTTTAAAATTTGGGAGGTCTGAGAGGGGTACTGAACCACCACTCCAATTGATCCCAAATTAAGGGAACACGCAAGAGATAGTAAAGAACACCCTTGTGGCAAATTGGAAGCTTCTACATTTTTTCAAGTTGTTATCTTTATTAATTTTAAAGATATGTTTTAAGGTCTTCGGAAATGTGTGGCTGGTCCCCGACCCAGTAGTCCAATGGGACCCAAATTCTCAAGACACTTAGGAGATAGGAGGGGACACCCTGATACCAAATTTGGAGGTTCTATCTTCATTGGTTTCGGAATTATGCTCGTTTGGCCTAAATTCGATCAAAAAGTTCTAGGTTCCGAACGCATGGTCCAATCCCGACCTTACGGAATCCTCGAAGTAGTTTCATTACTAGTTACCTACAGCACAAATTTGATGAAGAAAGCGCCATTAGTTGTTGAGTTATCGTGATTTCTTATATATGTTCGTTAGCCCTTCGATCGATAAAAAGGTCCAGAATCCGAACCCATGGGCCGATTTCGCCCATATGCAATCCCCGCCGTACTTTCAGTCCTAGTAACCTACAGTTAAAATTTCATCAAGATAGCTCCATTATTTTTTGAGTTATCGTGCCTACGGACGGACGGACGGACGGACATGGCTATATCGACTAAGGCGGTCACGCTGATCACAAATATATATACTTTTCCATATCTAGCTCGCTTCCTTTAGGTGGTTACAAACACCATACCAAAGTTAATATACCCCTTTACCTATTCTATAGGTGTAGGGTATAAAAAAAAAATAATACAAACAAAACATATTATGTTAATTTTTTTACTTAAAATGGTTTAATAGGAAGTACATTAGTGAGAAAGAAAAGCTGCTGATCTAATAATTATTTTATATTTATATAGGGTGCATAATGCATATCAAGATTTACCTATTATTATTTTTCATAGAATTACGAGTAGGTATCTCAGGATAGGAAATCCTTTTAGAAATGGTTTTTCAGAAGTTTTATTTAAAATCGTCTACAGACACAATCGGCGTTTTTATGTTTTGTAATTTGAGCAGAGCATGACATGTCAATTTGTATGGCAATTGTCACCCGAAAAAGCGTATCATTTATCCAGCAAATTGAATTCGGTCAATGATTTAAAAAGATAATCGGAAATAGTTTCAGCCGTCTCATTTGGCAAAGATTGTAATTCTAAAAATTTTGTTTCAGTACCATTATTTGCAGAAAAAAACTGAATTAAAATTGGAAATAATTTTTGTGACCCGTGGTTGCTTGCATCAGTAGAAATTGATACAAATGGTATTCCTTGCAATTCCTTCAAATTTTATCCTTACAATATGACGCAGTAATTGCTTTAGGTTTTGTTTGAGAAGATGATATATTTTTAGCAAGTTCCGAATCTTCAAAAATCGAGGTTAATAAATTTGTGGTGCAATCAGTGGATTGATAGCTAAAGTGATGCTTTAAAGTGTGGAATGCAAGGATACCTTCTATTGCAGCAACTTTTTGCTTAATTACAGAATTCACTGGTCTTACCAAAAAATTTGTCAAAGGATTGCATGACTGACCTGCTCGAACACATAATTTATGTTTTTCGCTTGTAAATGTTGTTCCAGATCATTTTTTCCTTTATTGGCTACAGATATTTTTACATTACAAATAGTGCAAAATGCATCATGATGAAAATTTTCTACTGATTCGAAACAATTAAATTTGGCTTTTAGTTCTGCACTGAATGTACAACTCTTTTACTAATTTTTTTTGTCTAGGGGTGCGAATATTCAAAAAAGTATAAAATAATAAAATAAACTATAGAATAAAATAAACCAACTACCAAACTAAAATTAAAATGAAAAATCCAATTCAATATTCAAATGAATAATGAACAAGTAAAGAAACAGTCAGTCGGTGCAACCGACTTAGAAATACCCTACACCTATTTGGTTCAAATTTAAGGACATATCCATAAGTCATTTTAACACCATAGAAGCTGTTATTAATTTGATCGTAAGACATAGCTAACCAAATTAACGGTATAATACTAAAAACATTTTCTAATTACCCTATCTATTAAAAAATACTACAAATTCTTACTAATTTATCTATTTAAAAATATTAAAAAACAAACAAACTTGAAATAAATGAAAATATATTTATTCCAATTCAATTACAAAATGAAAAAATTCTAATTATTAAATTTTGTGATAAAAAGATAATCAAAGCATAATATATTTAATAATCCAAATTTTTAAAAATTGCAATTATTTTAAATGGTTAGTTTATATACCTAATAGAAAAAGCTTATAAACGCAAAATATGCAATAAATGTATTTCTAAAATACAATTAAAAATTTACACCTTTTCATATAATTCATTTAAATATAAAAATAAATTTTACATAAATGCAGCAAGTACCTTTGAACATAGCTGAACCACTACAATTAAGTCTAGATTTCGGAGACACATAGGACATAGGAAATATATTCTTTGGCTTCGAAATTAAACTCGACCACAACCAATTCCCATGGTACTTTCATTACTAGTAACCTACTGTTAAATTTCATCAAAATACCGGCATTATTTTTTGAGTTATGGTGTTTGTAAGATATATGTTTGTTAGTCCTTGAACTTATCAAGGGTTCCAGGACCCGAAATTATGGCACGATTTCGCCCATATGCAGTCCCGTCATATTTTGAATACTAGTTAACCCTTGTACACAATTGGAACGCTCTATCTTAATTTTAAGTTACTAGTTTTATTAATTTCGATGATAAGCTTTTACACATTGGGGGGTCTAAGAGAGGTTCTGAACCACCACTCCAATTGATCCCAAATTAGGGGGGCACGCAAGAAATAGTAAAGAACACCCTGGGCCAAATTTGAAGCTTCTACATTGGTTTCAAGTTACTATCTTTATTAATTTCGAAAATATGCTTTAAGGGCCTAAGTGGCTAACTGAGTGGCTGGTCCCCGATCCACTACTCCAATGGGGCCCAAATTTCAAAGACACTTACGAAACAGGAAGGGACACCCTGATACTAAATTTGGAGGTTCTATCTTCATTGGTTTCGGAAATATGCTCGTTTGGCCTAAATTCGATCAAAAAGTTCTAAGTTCCGAACCCATTGTCCAATCCTCACCGTACGTAATCACCGCCGTAGTTTCGCTGCCAATAACCTACAGCACAAATTTCATGAAGATAGCCTCATTAGTTGTTGAGTTATCGTGATTTTTTATATATGTTCCTTAGCCCTGACATCGATTAAAAGGTCCGGAATCCGAACCGCTGGGCTGATTTCGCCCTTATAGAGTCCGTGCTGTACTTATAGTACTAGTTAACCCTTGTACACAATTTGAACGGTCTATCCTAATTTTAAGTAACTATTTTTAGTAATTTCGATTATAAGCCTTTAAAACTTGGGAGGTCTGAGAGGGGTACAGAACCACCACTCCAATTGATCCCAAATTAGGGGAACACGCAAGAGATAGTAAAGAACACCCTTGTGGCAAATTGGAAGCTTCTACATTTTTTCAAGTTGTTATCTTTATTAATTTTAAAGATATGCTTTAAGGTCTTCGGAAATGTGTGGCTGGTCCCCGACCCACTACTCCAATGGGACCCAAATTCACAAGACACTTAGGAAATAGGAAGGGACACCTTGATACTAAATTTGGAGGTTCTATCTTCATTGGTTTCGGAATTATGCTCGTTTGGCCTAAATTCGATCAAAAAGTTCTAGGTTCCGAACCCATGGTCCAATCCCGACCTTACGCAATTCCCGAAGTAGTTTCATTACTAGTAACCTACAGCACAAATTTGATGAAGATAGCGTCATTAGTTGTTGAGTTATCGTGATTTTTTATATTTGTTCGTTAGCCCTGAAACCGATTAAAAGGTCCAGAATCCGAACCCATGGGCCGATTTCGCCCATATGCAATCCCCGCCGTACTTTCAGTCCTATTAACCTACAGTTAAAATTTCATCAAGATAGCTCCATTATTTTTTGAGTTATCGTGCCTACGGACGGACGGACGGACGGACGGACATGGCTATATCGACTAAGGCGGTCACGCTGATCACAAATATATATACTTTTCCATATCTAGCTCGCTTCCTTTAGGTGGTTACAAACACCATACCAAAGTTAATATACCCCTTTACCTATTCTATAGGTGTAGGGTATAAAAATAAAAGCAGCAGCAACAAAAAACAGCACTGACAAAATTATCCATGTTTTTGAATACGTCAAGTAAAACGTCAAACGTTACTTGTCAAACATAACGAGCAGCACTGTCTGTTTTATTGTATACATAGAATAGAATGATAAGCGTTCAGTGGGTTTTCCTATAAAAATAAAAAAAGAGAACAAAAAGAGACCAAAACGGAAAAAAAAAGAAAAAGAAAGATCGGAACAAAAACAGAGATCAAGTTATCTTTTTTAGAGACCATATGGGATCCCTAATTCTTTAAAACAATTGAACATATCACTTTTTTGTTGGAGAAAATTAACTCTTGTGTAACGGCAGTGTTTATTTTGCTCCACCCCACCCGATGAGGATGTAAGTATGGGATCAAAAACATTTGTATGTATAGTGTTCCTCAAATCTGTTATTTTAGGATCTTGTATTAATTTAATTTTTCATTTTTATGGAAATCTAAACCTTTTATGATGTTTGTGTTTAATGCCAATTTAAGGTTTTTTTTGTTAATATGGCCTAATTTGCTATGCCAAATATCTACCGATGTTAAAAAACTTTTGTTTTTTTTGTCAATTTTGTTTTATTGTCAATTTTGATAAAATTTAAAAATTAGCTTTTTCATTGTTGTAACCTTTTCGTGGATTGTTAAATTTACGTTTCTTTTTTCGAAATTCTTCTTTTTGTTGTGATTATATGTATAAAACGCATCTTCTAAATGGTTCTAGCTTCAGATTCCTCTAAAATTTTTATTTTCAAATCATTTGGCTTTGGTAATTTATCCCAGCTTTCGATTGAAGTTCTGAATGTATTAAAAGTTGGTAAAAAACTGTAAATTATCACAATACTTTACAAATTTCAATTTTCAGCATTAATTTAAATTTTCATATCTTCAAATTTTCCGACGGTATCCATAAATTCATTTAAATGTTCTCAAGTATCATCAGCATCCTTCATTTTAGAAATCTAAATTCTCAAAGAAGTTAAGCCGTTTTGGCTGGACCTTCATTTTGATTTATACTTTTCAATGTATCCCAAACTTCTTTTGATGTTTTAAATATTCTAACTTGCTTCAATTCTGATGGTAATATTACTAATATACTAATCAAAATTTAAATTTTCTTGAATCCATTTATCGATTCCTGTTTTAGTTGTTGTTGATTTAGTCGTTTTTCCATTTACATAAATTCATAAATTTGCTCTTATAAGAAGTGCTTGAGCTTGAATTGCCCATATTTTATAATTGTATCATAAATTTGGCAGTCATTTTCTTTCAGGAAGACAATTTTCAAAAATTGATTTTTTTTTTGAATTTATGCAATAATGATCAAATAAAACAATAGTCACCGACAAGCAATCACAAAACAAAATTTTATTTTTTAACGCAGTTATTTGCTAGGCTCGCAACCTTTTAAATTTTCGGAAGCGTTTTTATTTGATCTTCATAAAACACATTATTTTCTAAAATGACCATGAATTTTAAATGTCATACATAAGTTTATTTTAAATCGGTCACAGACACAATATGTTGAAGTGAACTACAGACACTGATTTTACAAAATGTTGAAGTGTTACAATAAGAAAAGTCATCGACTTTCTGACAAATCCTCAGTCAAAATACCTCAGGCGTCAGGATAATAAATTTATTTAGAAGAAAATAGGCAGGAATTATAAAACTAGTATATCTTCTTGTTCAATGCAATGAATTTTATAACCCATATTGGGATGGCGATCAATCTAAAAAAATTTAGAAAATCCACAAAAATCGTAAAAATACTTTTGTCGATTTCGCTTTCTTTATAACGCCACAATTTACAAAGTGTAACTTTTGCTTTAACCTCGAATTCAATTAAAAAGACTTTGAGAGGCGTAGAAAACGCTTAACCTGGCATTATCAAATTTACATATAAGTATTATTATACCTGTATGACTATAGGTCAAAATGGTATACTAAATTTTTCACTAAGTTTGTGATGCAGAGCATTAGTGGAGGTAGGTATAGACTTTAAGATATGGATCGGATTAGAATCGAAAAGTAAATCGATCTAGCTATGTATATCCGTCCGTCCGGCCGCTCGTCCATACGATAATAAAATAAAGAGCTAGCATTCTGAAATTCTCACAAATACAAATTTTGATGACTTATTTTGTATATGAGCATTACTCTAAACATAAGGAAATTGGGTGTCTGAAATTTTTCCAAAAATAGTTAAGTTTGTGGAACATTTGGTTGGTCTAATGCATTAGAAAAGTGGCCATACAACTTCTTTTTTATACAAGCATTACTCTATACCTAATGAAACAGGCTGTCTGCAAAATTTAGTAAGGGTATTGCAAGAGGAGGAGTGCAAGACGTTCGGGTAGCAGCAATACAACTTCTTTTTTTATATGAGCATTACTTTATGTCAATAGAAATTAACTTGAATGGCCAACGTCAAATATATTGTCGATGCACTGGAAGAGGTTTAAAGAGCTGCTTTTCAACTTATACTTTCTTTTGTACATAACGGAAAATCTAATTAGTTCTGTATTTAAAATTTTGTCAAAAGGAATTAATCTCGTAATTAAATTTATGTCTATATTACGGTCATACGGGTAAGCCCAGAATTGAGATAGTCTATTCTACTACACTCTTCCTCGTTTTTTTTTATGATTTTATGACAGAAATGTATGTTCTTTTTTAAAAAGAAGGTTTTGAAATACAATCTATTTAAGCATAATATATACGAAATCGAACTTTTTGATTTTTAGATTTTATTAGAAAAAAAATAAAACTGCAATTTGACACTGAAATCTGTTTTTAAAGAACCAAAAATGTAAAGTAGATAAAACTCAAAGAGTTACGAAAAAATGTAGAGATGGAAAATGTTATGTTATTTAACTTTAAGCATATTATTAGTAGGATTCTTTTATTAGCTTTATTTTTATTGCTATTAATATTAGAAATTAGCATTAAAAAAAAAAACTATACGTAGTTAAAAGTTATTAGTAGTTATTAGTCAAAGTATCTCATTTAACTTTTGCACTATTTGAGGAGAGCAATCATTAATTAATCAAACTTTCGGAATAAAGGTTATTTTTCGATAACACCAAAACTTCAAAAATTTCTTCGAGTCTTTATGACGAAATGTTTAAACAGGTCAAAAATAAATTAACCCGGTGAGCTTATGTAATTAGATCAATGCTTGTGAAAAACTTTCAATAAAATTGATTTAATCGTTTAAGCAAAAAAAAAAATTACCTTGTATTTTGCAAAATAAACCTTGCAAAATTGAACACAAATTTGATATAAAAATTTTATTAGACCAGCTGGGCTGAAATGGAAAAAAAATTAATATTTTTCAACAACCTTTATACAACTTATTCCGGTAGCTAAGAGGAACATTCGTGCAAAATTTGAAGTCAATCAGTTAAACTGTTCTGGCTCTACACAACAAAAGATTGTAAAAATTTCATAGAACTTCAAACGGGTTAAATGAACTCAACAAAAATTTGATTCAGCTTCTCTTTTGAACTGCAAATACAGCCTGTAAAATTGGACACCAATTTTAAGCAAAAAAATTTTTCGAAGCTCGCCGTGCCGAGGAACATGTTTGCGAAATTCCAAGTTAATCAGTCAAACCGTTTCGGCTCGACATCAAAAAAACTAAAAAGCTTAAACCGGCTCTGGAGCCGTAACCTCTTTATATATTAAAACTTCACATAACCTATGTCAACCCCGGGCTCTCAGAACTTATCCTGTAAAATTTGGTGGCAATCGGACCAGTGGTTTTCACGTGAATTCTGGACAAGTTAACAAACAAATTTTCTTCTTTATGTATTAGAGTAGAAATGTTTGTATGAATTTGTCCCTTTTTCTATTATCTTTACTCTATAGTTTTACATTAATTAAAATAACATTCATTAATACTAGTGTTATTAAAATTAATATTTAAAATACGAGAACATAATACATTATTGAATTTTTATTGGTTTTAAGCTTTATTTTATTTATTTCCTTTAATATTTTCAAATTGCTTAATATGAATATTTTCAATATGTGTTTTTATAGTAATATTTTTTTCAATTTTGGGCAATAGTTGGGCAAAATTATTATAATTTTTTATAGATTTTTCTAAATTAAACAAGTAAAGAAACAGTCAGTCGGTGCAACCGACTTAGAAATACCCTACACCTATTTGGTTCAAATTTAAGGACATATCCATAAGTCATTTTAACACCATAGAAGCTGTTATTAATTTGATCGTAAGACATAGCTAACCAAATTAACGGTATAATACTAAAAACATTTTCTAATTACCCTATCTATTAAAAAATACTACAAATTCTTACTAATTTATCTATTTAAAAATATTAAAAAACAAACAAACTTGAAATAAATGAAAATATATTTATTCCAATTCAATTACAAAATGAAAAAATTCTAATTATTAAATTTTGTGATAAAAAGATAATCAAAGCATAATATATTTAATAATCCAAATTTTTAAAAATTGCAATTATTTTAAATGGTTAGTTTATATACCTAATAGAAAAAGCTTATAAACGCAAAATATGCAATAAATGTATTTCTAAAATACAATTAAAAATTTACACCTTTTCATATAATTCATTTAAATATAAAAATAAATTTTACATAAATGCAGCAAGTACCTTTGAACATAGCTGAACCACTACAATTAAGTCTAGATTTCGGAGACACATAGGACATAGGAAATATATTCTTTAGCTTTGAAATTAAACTCGACCACAACCAATTCCCATGGTACTTTCATTATTAGTAACCTAGAGTTTAAATTTCATCAAAATACCGGCATTATTTTTTGAGTTATGGTGTTTTTAAGATATATGTTTGTTAGTCCTTGAACTTGTCAAGGGTTCCAGAACCCGAAACAATGGTACGATTTCACCCATATGCAGTCCCGTCATACTTTCAATACTAGTTAACCCTTGTATACAATTGGAACGTTCTATCTTAATTTTAAGTTACTAGTTTTATTAATTTCGATGATAAGCTTTTACACATTGGGGGGTCTAAGAGAGGTCCTGAACCACCACTCAAATTGATCCCAAATTAGGGGGACACGGAAGAAATAGTAAAGAACACCCTGGGCCAAATTTGATGCTTCTACATTTGTTTCAAGTTACTAGTTATATTAATTTCGAAAATATGCTTTAAGGACCTCGGAACTGAGTGGCTGGACCCCGACCCACTACTCCAATGGGGCCCAAATTTCAAAGACACTTACGCAATTTGAAGAGACACCCTGATACCAAATTTGGAGTTTATATCTTCATTGGTTTCGGAATTACGCTAGTTTGGCCTAAATTCGATCAAAAAGTTCTCAGTTCCGAACCCATTGTTCAATCCTCACCGTACGTAATCACCGCCGTTGTTTCATTACCAATAACCTACAGCACAAATTTCATGAAGATAGGGTCATTAGTTGTTGAGTTATCGTGATTTTTAATATATGTTCGTTATCCCTGACACCGACTAAAAGGTCCAGAATCCGAACCCATGGGCTGATTTCGCCCTTATACAGCCCGCGCTGTACTTATAGTACTAGTTAACCCTTGTACACAATTTGAACGGTCTATCTTAATTTTAAGTAACTATTTTTAGTAATTTCGATTATAAGTTTTTAAAACTTGGGAGGTCTTAGAGGAGTACTGCACCACCTCTCCAATTGATCCCAAATTAGGGGACCACGCAAGAGATAGTAAAGAACACCCTTGTGGCAAATTGGAAGCTTCTACATTTTTTCAAGTTGTTATCCTTATTAATTTTAAAGATATGCTTTAAGGTCTTCGAAAATGTGTGGCTGGTCCCCGACCCAGTACTCCAATGGGACCCAAATTCCCAAGACACTTAGGAAATAGGAAGGGACACCGGGAAGGGAAATTCGATCAAAAGCTTCTAGGTTCCGAACCAATGGTCCAATCCCGACCTTACGCAATCCCCGTAGTAGTTTTATTATTAGTAACCTACAGCACAAATTTGATGAAGATAGCGTCATTAGTTGTTGAGTTATCGTGATTTTTTATATATGTTCGTAAGCCCTTCGATCGATTTAAAGGTCCAGAATCTGAACCCTTGGGCCGATTTCGCCCATATGCAATCCCCGCCGTACTTTCAGTCCTAGTAACCTACAGTTAAAATTTCATCAAGATAGCTGCATTATTTTTTGAGTTATCATGCCTACGGACGGACGGACGGACGGACATGGCTATATCGACTAAGGCGGTCACGCTGAACACAAATATATATACTTTTCCATATCTAGCTCGCTTCGTTTAGGTGGTTACAAACACCATACCAAAGTTAATATACCCCTTTACCTATTCTATAGGTGTAGGGTATAAAAATATGACATCATTCATTTTTATGGTACAATTATTGAATATTACAATAATATTTTTTTGTAACTTATAATCAACGTTATTACAATTATTTGATTTTATGTTTGATTTATAGCATTTTTGACCAAAATCATACTTGGTAACATTTCTACTAATTCATAGTTTTTATTTATTATTTTTTTATATTTATTATAATTTTCATTTAGTAAATTATTGGTAGGTGCAATCTTCTAATTTTTTTAATAGTCTAATATTAATTTCTTCATTATCAATAAATAGTTTAGTTTTGCATTTTAAAATGTAAGTATTTTCTATATGAATTTCTTCAAAATGGTAATTTGGAACTGGAATTACTTTGTAAGATCTTGTGTAAAATTTGGAATTAACATCACAAAAATTAGTTTATTATTAAATTGTAGAATAGAGCATTTTAAATTCTTGTGTTTTAAAATATCTATGACATATTCGTCAATTTCTTCATTTGTTAGAATAGAATTACTCATGATATTATATTCTGCAAATGCGATGTTTTGTTGAATTTTGACAATTTTTGAATTTAGAAGATTAATGTCAGATAGAACCGAAAGGGGAGTATATTTCTATTTCTAATATAGAAAATCTATTTTTTAAAAAATGAATGATGGTGACAGCGTTTCTGTCATACAGTCTTTGAACCATTTCATGTTTTGTAAACTTATCGATAAGAGAGTGATAAACCTTTTTATAACAAAAGAACAAATCTTCGTGTAGGGTTTCGTTTGGTTCAGAGGGTGTTTCTGTAATTTGAAATTTATATTTAATTGGTTGCCTATCATATTTAAGTCACAAGGGTCACACTTTTTAATGTATTTGTGAATTGCTTAAATTTTGGAAACAAATAAATGGTTTTTAATTCATTACAATTTTCTAGATAACCCTATGATTGGTTCATTTTTGAGTGTTTTCAATAATTTTTATTGATTCCTTTAGTACTTAAGTCTAATAGAATATTTGGATAAACTTCCGGAAAAGGGTTGTGCGCTATCAAGATGACGTCATCACATAACGGCTATTTGTCAACATATACCATACGTCAAAAGACCTTTCTAACAGTATAATAAAAAATACAGGGTGTTTTTGAAAATTTCATACTTATAGTGGTTTTTTTTTAAAGTTAAAAATTTTTTTTTTTTTTGTTTTAAATTTCCACTTGAAATTGCAATATCTCAGAAACGGTAGCAGCGATTCAGATCAAACTAGATGTTTATGAAAGACAATATCATGCCTTACAATATTGTAAGATATTGGTTTCAGTTTATTGTTTTACAGGAAAAATATAACATTTTAATTAAAATGCTACAAAATCTTAGGAAATTTTTGTAATGCATTTTTCGACCACTAGATGGCACTATCGCCACTAATAGCATATATATTCGGAAACTTTGAGATATTTAGTACCGTTATGTGATGACGTCATCTTGATAGCTCACAACCCCTCTCCGGAAGTATAACCGAATATTTTATAAATATAATTTTTCTATCATTCGAAAATAGTTGCATAAGTTTTTGTTGTAGTATGTTATAATATCGAGAATCGTTTAGTTCTGAAAATATTCCCGTTGTCTCCTTTTCTATTTATCTTCGTTAAAAATTGTTTAAGTATTCTTCGTTATTTAGCTCATTGTCTGTTATATAAATTTGTCTAAAAGAATTATACTTTCTTATTATTCCTTTTTATTTCTCTTTTATTAAATGGATTTGACAGAAATATTTATTAACTATGTTTTCTGAAATGCGAAAATGGTCGTCCAAAGTTTCGACACCACTATGAAATATAGCCATTTCAGAAATATTTTTTTCTACGATATTTATTTCATGTTTCCGAGGTTTTATACGGGCGTACTTTTTCATTCGTTCTATAGTTTCAGGTCTTATCATTCCAAACAGACTTAATAGTACGTATTCGTCGTTTTTTAGATCGTTTTATTGTTTGTCAGTTTGTGTTGTATTCGAGAGTGTTAATTTTAAATTTTGTTGCTTTGATGCGACTTATCGAAATTCTCCACTGTTGTAATTTTTCGTTAGGTTCATTTGCGTGCATGGACTTTTCTAACAAGCTGAATTTTATGTAAGAAAACTGTTTTTGATAAAGTAAACAATTTCTTGTTTGCGGTTTCATGAACGTTTCTAACGAACTAATAACCTTTTCGTAATGTTGATAAGAGATTATAAAATTTAAAAGATTTTAATTCAAAGAAATCCGAATTTTTTTGTTTTGATTTTTATTTATAATTAACAAATAATAAGATTGATAATAGAGTATTAAAAATAAAGAAAATTAAATTTGACAATTATTAAGATTTTAAACTTAAACGTGCAATTAGCAAAAAAAATTGAAAATGGATGATAAAGGAATAAAGTGCGAATTTAATTGCAGTGTTAGCAAGAAAAAATTCTCTAATAAGTTTAATTTGCAACGCCATATGAAAGTGCATAAATATTGCTCGAAATGTGATATCTAAACATCAAATTGGAGTCATGATTATTCATTTGAGAATAAATATGCATAAAACCAATGCAGCTGAAAAATTGCAGCTACACTGAAAATGATGAATCAATCTATTTAAAATAGGATTCAAACATTTTTAATTGATAATGTTAATGAGAACTGATTAATCCAAGAGAACTTTTAACGAATATCAAGGATGATTTTGTAGCCGTTCTTCAGAATCAAAGCTTTAAAATGAATGCTGAATTATATATTAAAATGTTGCCATATTAAAATTTCTGCTAATGATGAAGACGGTTTACAATTAAGCATGAAATCTTTTCAAACAAAAATGAGGATAATTATAAACGATGAAGATATAAATTCTGCCTATGATGTTGCAGTTGAAATTATAACTAAGAAAAGTGAGGAGTTTCAAGAGAAAAATAGCGAAGGGGATAGACATTAATGCGAATTGTTGGAGTGAAAATAAATATCAATAAGTGTCAACCCTTAAGACGATCTACATATGTTCAACTTCCTAGTTCTGTGGAAAAAAAGAAAGCTTGTATTAACGTACACAACGAAGATGAATTCTGCTTCTATGGAAATTGATATCTGCTTTGAAGCCGGTTGCTTGTATGTCGCGGAATCCATTATCTTACAATATAAATGATATATCAGCATCCAATATAAATTTAAATAATGGGAAAATTTTGAATAATAATATCAGAGTTTGAGATAATCAATATTGATATAAGTGTGAACATTTTTGGGCTCGACTTAAATAAAGATAATATTACTGGAACTCTATAAAACTGCGTACAAAATCATTAATAATCAATTAAAACATAACTTCATTCTAAATAGGAATTTTGACATACACAACCATAATACTAGGAACAAATCGAACTTCTACCTTTCCCTTTTTAGAACATCACATCAAAAGAATAACTGCTTATATAATTGCCTTAAGGTTTACAATGAACTTCCAGAACAAATAAATTAATTAATAACCTTAATCTATTTACAAAAGATTAAATCCACCATATTTAGTACATAATATTTTAATAAAATTAGAAATAAATACTAACAAACTAATAATTAAATCCTACATTAACTAACTAACATTCATAAATAAATCAAATAAGTTAAAATTTTTTTAATTGTTTTTGTTGTGTTGTTTTAAAAATATAACAAAAATTAATAAAGTAAAATATGAAGAATTAATGATGAAATCCTATGAAAAATTTGTAAATGAATATCATTAAATTATTTTTTTTTGCTTTGTTTTACTTTTTCTTATTCTATTGTTAAATAATTCTTACAAAAAATTATATGACCGCACTGCCTTAGGCATAGGTCTCAATCTATTTACTATGTACTGAAAAAACTAAATTATGTATGTATATTTAATTTTATATTATAAATAACAAAAAAAAAAAAAAAAAGATTATAAATATGAAATAATTGCCCCATATTATTTAACGTAAAAAGAAGAGCAATGTCACATTAATTTGCTATTAATTGAAAAGGCTAATGTTTCCAATTTTGTTTATCAAACATTTTTAACCTCGCATTAAAGCAGGATTTTTATTTGCAATAGTTGTTTGCAGCATTTCACCAATACTTTAAACTTGGAAATCCACAAAGATGAATGTGAAAATAGCGCCATTTGTGATATATGCAGATAGTGGGAGTATTTTAAACAAGAGAGTACGCCATGTTCAGATGCTGATTATAATCATGCTCTTTTACTATGGCTAATATTTAAATTTAAAAAATATGCTAGATTATTTAAAAATATAATTAAAACCTTATGTGTTAATATTGACCGACGTTTTTGAAAGTATTCGTGATATGTGTAAAACTGTCTACGATTTAGATCCAGCTAGTGTTTATACAGCACCGGGTCTTTCTTGGCAAGCAATGCCCAAATATACCACTATAGAATTGGATCTTATGAAAGACAATATCATGCCTTACAATATTGTAAGATATTGGTTTCAGTTTATTGTTTTACAGGAAAAATATAACATTTTAATTAAAATGCTACAAAATCTTAGGAAATTTTTGTAATGCATTTTTCGACCACTAGATGGCACTATCGCCACTAATAGCATATATATTCGGAAACTTTGAGATATTTAGTACCGTTATGTGATGACGTCATCTTGATAGCTCACAACCCCTCTCCGGAAGTATAACCGAATATTTTATAAATATAATTTTTCTATCATTCGAAAATAGTTGCATAAGTTTTTGTTGTAGTATGTTATAATATCGAGAATCGTTTAGTTCTGAAAATATTCCCGTTGTCTCCTTTTCTATTTATCTTCGTTAAAAATTGTTTAAGTATTCTTCGTTATTTAGCTCATTGTCTGTTATATAAATTTGTCTAAAAGAATTATACTTTCTTATTATTCCTTTTTATTTCTCTTTTATTAAATGGATTTGACAGAAATATTTATTAACTATGTTTTCTGAAATGCGAAAATGGTCGTCCAAAGTTTCGACACCACTATGAAATATAGCCATTTCAGAAATATTTTTTTCTACGATATTTATTTCATGTTTCCGAGGTTTTATAAGGGCGTACTTTTTCATTCGTTCTATAGTTTCAGGTCTTATCATTCCAAACAGACTTAATAGTACGTATTCGTCGTTTTTTAGATCGTTTTATTGTTTGTCAGTTTGTGTTGTATTCGAGAGTGTTAATTTTAAATTTTGTTGCTTTGATGCGACTTATCGAAATTCTCCACTGTTGTAATTTTTCGTTAGGTTCATTTGCGTGCATGGACTTTTCTAACAAGCTGAATTTTATGTAAGAAAACTGTTTTTGATAAAGTAAACAATTTCTTGTTTGCGGTTTCATGAACGTTTCTAACGAACTAATAACCTTTTCGTAATGTTGATAAGAGATTATAAAATTTAAAAGATTTTAATTCAAAGAAATCCGAATTTTTTTGTTTTGATTTTTATTTATAATTAACAAATAATAAGATTGATAATAGAGTATTAAAAATAAAGAAAATTAAATTTGACAATTATTAAGATTTTAAACTTAAACGTGCAATTAGCAAAAAAAATTGAAAATGGATGATAAAGGAATAAAGTGCGAATTTAATTGCAGTGTTAGCAAGAAAAAATTCTCTAATAAGTTTAATTTGCAACGCCATATGAAAGTGCATAAATATTGCTCGAAATGTGATATCTAAACATCAAATTGGAGTCATGATTATTCATTTGAGAATAAATATGCATAAAACCAATGCAGCTGAAAAATTGCAGCTACACTGAAAATGATGAATCAATCTATTTAAAATAGGATTCAAACATTTTTAATTGATAATGTTAATGAGAACTGATTAATCCAAGAGAACTTTTAACGAATATCAAGGATGATTTTGTAGCCGTTCTTCAGAATCAAAGCTTTAAAATGAATGCTGAATTATATATTAAAATGTTGCCATATTAAAATTTCTGCTAATGATGAAGACGGTTTACAATTAAGCATGAAATCTTTTCAAACAAAAATGAGGATAATTATAAACGATGAAGATATAAATCCTGCCTATGATGTTGCAGTTGAAATTATAACTAAGAAAAGTGAGGAGTTTCAAGAGAAAAATAGCGAAGGGGATAGACATTAATGCGAATTGTTGGAGTGAAAATAAATATCAATAAGTGTCAACCCTTAAGACGATCTACATATGTTCAACTTCCTAGTTCTGTGGAAAAAAAGAAAGCTTGTATTAACGTACACAACGAAGATGAATTCTGCTTCCATGGAAATTGATATCTGCTTTGAAGCCGGTTGCTTGTATGTCGCGGAATCCATTATCTTACAATATAAATGATATATCAGCATCCAATATAAATTTAAATAATGGGAAAATTTTGAATAATAATATCAGAGTTTGAGATAATCAATATTGATATAAGTGTGAACATTTTTGGGCTCGACTTAAATAAAGATAATATTACTGGAACTCTATAAAACTGCGTACAAAATCATTAATAATCAATTAAAACATAACTTCATTCTAAATAGGAATTTTGACATACACAACCATAATACTAGGAACAAATCGAACTTCTACCTTTCCCTTTTTAGAACATCACATCAAAAGAATAACTGCTTATATAATTGCCTTAAGGTTTACAATGAACTTCCAGAACAAATAAATTAATTAATAACCTTAATCTATTTACAAAAGATTAAATCCACCATATTTAGTACATAATATTTTAATAAAATTAGAAATAAATACTAACAAACTAATAATTAAATCCTACATTAACTAACTAACATTCATAAATAAATCAAATAAGTTAAAATTTTTTTAATTGTTTTTGTTGTGTTGTTTTAAAAATATAACAAAAATTAATAAAGTAAAATATGAAGAATTAATGATGAAATCCTATGAAAAATTTGTAAATGAATATCATTAAATTATTTTTTTTTGCTTTGTTTTACTTTTTCTTATTCTATTGTTAAATAATTCTTACAAAAAATTATATGACCGCACTGCCTTAGGCATAGGTCTCAATCTATTTACTATGTACTGAAAAAACTAAATTATGTATGTATATTTAATTTTATATTATAAATAAAAAAAAAAAAAAAAAAAAGATTATAAATATGAAATAATTGCCCCATATTATTTAACGTAAAAAGAAGAGCAATGTCACATTAATTTGCTATTAATTGAAAAGGCTAATGTTTCCAATTTTGTTTATCAAACATTTTTAACCTCGCATTAAAGCAGGATTTTTATTTGCAATAGTTGTTTGCAGCATTTCACCAATACTTTAAACTTGGAAATCCACAAAGATGAATGTGAAAATAGCGCCATTTGTGATATATGCAGATAGTGGGAGTATTTTAAACAAGGGAGTACGCCATGTTCAGATGCTGATTATAATCATGCTCTTTTACTATGGCTAATATTTAAATTTAAAAAATATGCTAGATTATTTAAAAATATAATTAAAACCTTATGTGTTAATATTGACCGACGTTTTTGAAAGTATTCGTGATATGTGTAAAACTGTCTACGATTTAGATCCAGCTAGTGTTTATACAGCACCGGGTCTTTCTTGGCAAGCAATGCCCAAATATACCACTATAGAATTGGATCTATTTACTGATATTAATATGTATAATTTTATAAAAAGGGAATGCGCGGAGGAATTAGTCAATGTTCTTTACGTCATTCTCTTGTAAACAATAAATAAATAAAAGAAAAATTTGATCTCCGAACAGCCAGCTCAACTTATTATATATTTAGACGTTGTAAACTTGTACGGTTATGCTATGTCACAATATCTACCATATAATAATTTTAAATAGATTGAAAATTCATTGATAACCAATTACGATGTTGACAATTCAACACTTGGGTGTATTTTAGAAGTTGATTTAGATTATCCCGATTATTTGAAAGTTGATGAATAAAAGAAACCCCTCCCAATAAAAAAACTTTGGAAATTAATAACAGCATTAGAAAATAAATCAAAATATGTTATACATTATAAAAATCTTAAGCAATGTCTGAAAAATGGGTTAATACTACGCAAAATTCATAGGATTTTAGAATCTGAAAAAAATATATCGATCTAAATACTTTACATAGAAAAAATGCGGAAAATTATTTTGATAAAAAATTTTTTAAAAAACATAATAATTCAGTTTATGGGAAGACGATGGAAAATGTAGAAAAATATAGTGAAATTAAAATAGTAGATAGTTTGGAAAATAAATATAGACATTTAGGAGCGAGAGCTTATATAGATAAATCTAATTTTCATATAGTTAAACTTTCATATAGTATTTACATATAATTTGATAGCAATAGAATTAGAAAAACCTGAAAAATTTTTTAATAAATCAATTTATGCAGGTATTTGCATAAAAAATTTATAAAAAAAACAAATTTATTGATATTGAATTTATTAAAAAAATATAAATTTATTTAAAAATTTTTATTTTTTAGATATTTTTAGTTTATTTATTTTTTCAAATTTTTTTAGATTGTTTATTTTTTTCATATTCTTTTTTTTTTTTAGGTTTATTATTTTCGCTTATTTTCAGTTTAATAATATTTTAAAGATTGATTTGTATACTGATTTTTATTTTATCCATTTCAATTGGAATTGTAAAATGGATGTTTTTCTGATCATTTTTTTTCTTGTTAAGTCCCTTTGCAATAAGCTAGATCAGCAATTTTAATATGTAAACATTTTCCAAAGCATACAATAAATTTGTGGATTCTTTTGATTCTTCAATATTTTTAAACATGTAGGTTCATGATTATTCAAATCGAAAACATTGTTATTTTTCAATATGTTAATAATCCAAGATTGTTTTTCTTCTCCTTTAATATAAATTTTTGTTTTATTGGATATAAAATTTTTTTAAAAAATGATGATTCACAAATATGGGCTTTACCATCAAACCACTGCAAATGAGCCATTGATGATTTTTAGTGAGCCATTTATTGGTGGTTTTTGTTTTTGTATCTAAATAATGGTAACTATAAGGTGATTTTATTAAATGAATTAAATTACTGTTTTGATCAAGGAGTTTTACAGTAATGTAACTTATCTGATTAATAGTTACCGGTAAATAAATTACATTTTTAGGAACTTTAATTATTTTATATCCAGGACTGACGATATAGAAAATACATGTAGAGTGTGCAGCTCTTTTTCATTAATATAACCTCCGGAAATAATATTACATTCAACTCTTATTATATTTCTTTTATTAATATCAACAAAAAGATCTGAAGTATGCCATTTATTGGCTAATTATTTCTTCTTACTGAAACCTAATAATCCTCTAATTTTATATCCTATATCAACATCCTTATCAACAAAAATTTCACACTTTAATGTATTATTATTTGCTTTTACAAATAATTTCTCCTTATCTGCTTTAGTTATATTCAACGGTTTTTTAAGAAATAGTTCAATATCTCCAATTTCATATGAATCTGTTGGAATTGTAATAATCATATTACCGATAATAAACTGATTATTTTCCACATTTCTTTAGGAATTGAATTGTATGTTTGGAAGTCTACTAAACCGCAAGTATAGTCTTTTTCCCTTAAATCTATAGGAGGAAAATAATTACTCGTTAATACCAAAGAATTTCCATTTAATATAAGTGTTATTGACATCTCCTTAATTTAAGTAATAAGATCATTTTATATTGATCATTGCTTTTATAGATTTTCAAGGTTAGTACCCCGGAAAACAATAATAACCAGAAAATTAATTAGGGTTAGAAGTCTGACAAATGTCGGTTGGAAAAAAAGAAAAATGAAATAAAAAAAAGATCTAAATGCATCGAAGTTAAAACCGAAACGATAAATTAAGAAAAAAAGCAAAACCAAATTGTCGAAGTTACAACGAAAAAAATCGATCCTCTAAATTATAATGAAAATGAAAATATTTGCATAAATAATAGTCTAAATATAGTACATGAAGTCGGCCAAATAACCATACATGCATAAGCATGTAATTTCATGTCGTTATTTTACAAAACCTGTGTATTGTAATAAGTTATCTAATTGAACTTATTATTAGCATATAATAAAAAAAAAAACTGAGATCGGTTCAGTTAGTAAAAGTTCTTTATAGAGTGAAGTACTTATATTTAGTATATTTTGAGTGAATATTTTAAGAGAAGAAAATTTAATTGGTAAGTTGTTTTTTATAATTACAAACATATACATAATTTAATATTACCTATAAAATATATTTTGTGTTGTTTTGTATTTTGTTGTTTTCTGTTTCTTGGAGCGTCTTGGATTTACAGTTATTTGCAAAAACTATTTACTATACTTTGTGTTTAGAAAATAACTCTGTGTAGGTATATATGTATAGACCTATCTTTATTTGCTTGTGCATCCAATTTATGTATGTGTATGTGACTTTAGTATTTCTTTTTGTGTATTTTTGTATTTATAATATTTCTACCAAAAGAAGTATACATACTTACATCTATTAGTCTATAGTATATACATATATGATTTATCTTCGTATGTAAAACAAAAGTAATAAACAAAAAAAATATTTTAAATGTAAATCAATTCATCTTTTTTATTTTTTTCTGCTTTTTGTTAATTAACTTGTGGCGGTACTATGCATTTTGTTATTTTATGTAAAAATATTATTATATAAAGTGTTAATTAAATAAGTTATCAAACTTATTATAGTTTTAAATGCCGAAATATAAAAATTTGCGAGATTTGTCAAAGCAATCCATACGACGACGCCTATTTCAGTGTTATAACAAGGAAAGCATTCTGAAAAGACCTAAAATTTGTACATTAAATACAAAATACAAGACAGAATCTAATCAAACTAAAAATGATGTGACATATAATGATAATACAGAGCCAAATATTAGTAATCAGTTCGATGATGTAAAATGCATTAATGATTTATTAGATTTTGATGAAAATCCTAAAGAAATAAATTCCAGAAATAATGAAATGATAGAATTTTTGCAAAATTGGGCTCTTAAGTTCAACATAAAAGCCAATGCACTTAATGTACTTTTATGTTACCTAAAAAATTCAATGAGTATTGATCTTCCATTAGACAGCAGAACCCTCTTAAATACTCCAAAATCCAGAATGGTAATAGATATTCCTCCAGGGAAGTATGTTCATATTGGTTTAAGCAACGGAATTCAAAATATTTTGCGAAATATTGATAATCTGCCAGATAAAATACTTCTGGATATTAATATAGATGGCGTTCCTTTATCAAAAAGTAATCAAAGTTGTTTTTGGCCAATTTTAGGTCGAGCTTTCAATTTAAAAAAATGCGATATATTTGTAATTGGCGTATATCATGGATACAATAAACCAAAAGATTTAACCAATATTTGAGACCTTTCATTAATGAATTAAACATTTTGTTAGCAGAAGGCTATTTATTTAATAATAAAACAATATTAGTTTCTGTCAGAGCTTTCATTTGCGACGCTCCTGCAAAATCAGGTATACTTGGAACGAAATCTCACACTGGTTACTTTGGCTGCCTTAAATGCACCGTTGAAGGCGAATATGTTAAAAATCGGATGATTTTTCCTATTGAGAATACAACAAAATTGCGAACAAATTATTCTTTTAGAAACAGAACTCAAAACGAACATCATAAGTCGTCTTCAATTCTAGAAGAACTTCCCATTGATATGATAAACAATTTTCCATTGGATTATTTACATTTAGTATGTATAGGAAATGTCAAAAAAATGTTGCAATTGTGGCTGGCAGGAGATACCAAATCTCTTTTACCCAGCAAAGAGATAGAAAAAATTTCAGGAAAGTTAAAATTGATTTCTTTAAGTCAACCTGCAGATTTTCAGAGAAAAATTAGACCATTAACAGAATTTTCATATTTCAAAGGATCTGAATTCAGAGTTTTTTTATTATATTCATCCCCCTTTGTTTTAAAAGATGTGTTAAGTGAAGAAAAATATAATCACTTTTTATTACTTCATGTAGGAATATTGCTTTTATGCCACAAAGAATTTGCGATCACAAAAATTGATCTTGCCGATAAACTTTTAAAACAATTTATTCGAGGCACTGGACTTCTTTATGGAAGACACCATCTGACATATAATATGCATTGCTTATCACACCTGGCTGAAGATGCAAGACAATTCGGAAGTTTGGATACTTTTTCATCTTTTCCTTTCGAAAGTTTTATGCAAGTGATAAAATCTCTTTTGAAAAAGCCACATCAACCCCTTGAGCAGATATCTAATAGAATATATGAGTTATATAATATCAAAAAAGTTAACAATTACTGCACCCATGATAAGTCTTATCCGATATTAAAAGGAAAATTCAATAACAAAGGAAGGGCACTATACAGTAGAGTTATATGTCCAAATTTTCAAATAAAGAATGATAAAAAAAATTGCTGGATTTTACTTAAAAATAAGGATATTATTAAATTCGCATTTTTGGAAATTATTCAGGAGGAAATCTTTATTTGGGGTTATAAAGCTTTACGGCCTAAAGACTTTTATGTTATACCAATTTCTTCCAGTAAATTTGATATATATGAAGCTCATTTCAGCAGCAACAGCAAATCACTAGAAAAATATTATTACACAGATGTCGAAAGAAAATTATTTGCAATGAAGAAGGAAGGATTAGATGAATACGTTTTTTTTCCCCTTTTACATTCTGATACATTAGTGTAATTTTTTTTATTATATTTGTTTTTAAATTTCATATAATGTGTGTGTTTTTCAGCATTCTAATTTCTTTAATTTTTTAGGAAATGTATTCAATAATAGAAACATTGGGAAAAAATGAAATGAAGGAAGTTTCTGTTGTTTTATCAAAATGGATCTACGAAAATTTTGTGTTTTGGCCTCCAAATTATGCAAAATCTTTAAAAAAAAATATAAATCCTGAGCCGGCAAAATGGAAAAAATATGAGTGTAAAATTTTAAAGGAAGGAATTTCTACTTTAGATGAAGCTAAGAAAAAAGAGAAACTTCTTGAAAATTTTACTAGTTCTGAGTCTGAAACATTTTTAAAAAAAAACAAATCACAAAAATTTTTAATCACGGATTTTAACGAAGATTTTGATGGACATTTGGCTACAAAAGTAATGAAAGTCAGTAGTGCTGCAACCTTATCTAATCCGGATATAAATATTGAAAGCCATATGATAGAAAATGATAAAAACTATATCAATTTAGAAAATTGTACTTCGATTTTTTCAACTGTAGAACAAAACAAAGCAAAAGTAGATTTCGAATTAGAAAACAAAATACGTGTTATTGAAAACATACAACTTTTACCACCACTTCAACCACTCAATGTTATTACAAGTAATAAAAACCAAACACCGCCTAATTTATCTTATTTTGATACAGATATACATGAAATAATTACAAATGTAGCTACAGAAAATGTTAAAAATTATAAGGATGATAAAAATGATAATTATTTAAATAAAAACGTTAATACTAGCAGGTCTAGTAGTTCTAGCAGTTCTTCAAGTTGCAAAAGTTTAAATAAATCTACTCCAATCTATAGGAGCAAAGCATTTGTAAAAGAATATCCGGCCAATCAAATAAATGATAAATTAAACACTATTATTAGCTACTTACCAAAAATTGTTAAAGTTGCTGAAAAAATGAAAACGCAAAATAAAGCGATAGAGGAATTAAAAGCGCAACAAAATACTATTTTAAAAAATCAAAGCGACATCAAAGAATGTCTTGAATTATTGGTAAATGCTTTACCAAAAAAAAATGAAATTGCAATAATGCAAGACAAAAGCTTCAAGCCTCCTAAAGTTCCGATGACCCAAGTAGAGGAACTTTTAACTTTTAACATCCAATTAAGGAACACAAGCTATATGGAGCAAATGGTAATATTTTTTATTATTAATCTTTATTTATTGAATTTTTAACTACAAAGAGATATAATTTGCTTAGACTTTATATTTATTCAACTGGAGGTCATCACGTATAAATAAAACCGTAAAAAACATAATGGAGCATTTGTTCACATATGAATTAATTTGCAAGTTTTCTTGGTCAGGACAATCGTCTTTATCAAAAGGTAAAATTAAATAATTTTTACTATATATTCATGTTATAAATTGATATTTTATTGTTTTAGATATCAACAAACTAATTTTTTCCCAACAAACTTTTATCATAGAACTTATTAAAGAAGTACAGAATTACCTGAATTCAAACAATGTAATTCCTCATGAACAAATTAAGATGGCAATTATTGAATTTTTCAAAAGAGCCAACTTTCGAAACAAATCTATTACAAAATAATAATAAGTATTTTATTAACTCCATATAATATGTACTCCAGTCTACAGGAGTAAGGGATTGGTCAAAGAATTTCCGTCAAATCAAATAAATATAAAATTAAACATAGTTAATAAATTATTAATTTTAAAATTACATTTTTTTACAGTTGCTTTATCTAAATCCTTGTTGCATTTTAAGATTTATTTAAGAAAATGTAAAGGTTATTTTATATATTAATTTTCTTTAGTAATGTTTAACATAAGTCCTTTTCGTTAATATTAAAAATTTGATTATTAAATACTAATTGTCAATTAACTTAAATGTACTCCAGTCTACAGGAGTAAGGGATTGGTCAAAGAATTTCCGTCAAATCAAATAAATATAAAATTAAACATAGTTAATAAATTATTAATTTTAAAATTACATTTTTTTACAGTTGCTTAATATCTTAAAATGCAACAAAGATTTAGATATTAAGCAACTGTAAAAAAATGTAATTTTAAAATTAATAATTTATTAACTATGTTTAATTTTATATTTATTTGATTTGACGGAAATTCTTTGACCAATCCCTTACTCCTGTAGACTGGAGTACATTTAAGTTAATTGACAATTAGTATTTAATAATCAAATTTTTAATATTAACGAAAAGGACTTATGTTAAACATTACTAAAGAAAATTAATATATAAAATAACCTTTACATTTTCTTAAATAAATCTTAAAATGCAACAAGGATTTAGATAAAGCAACTGTAAAAAAATGTAATTTTAAAATTAATAATTTATTAACTATGTTTAATTTTATATTTATTTGATTTGACGGAAATTCTTTGACCAATCCCTTACTCCTGTAGACTCGAGTACATTTAAGTTAATTGACAATTAGTATTTAATAATCAAATTTTTAATATTAACGAAAAGGACTTATGTTAAAAATTACTAAAGAAAATTAATATATAAAATAACCTTTACATTTTATTTAACGCATTTAAAGTTTTAACGCAGATTTGAAAATTGAAATTATCCTTGTTTAGCCTAAAAAAAATATTTTAAGTTTAGTATTTAATAAAAATTTTAATATTAAGAAAAAGGAGTTATGTAAAATCTTACTACAAAGAAATGAATTAAACAAAAATTTATTGAATTTATTAAATATTTTGTTTGTTATTCCTCTTTTACAGTGCTTTGTAGTGATTTGCAGTGGGTTGACTTTGACAGTGGTTCGCAATGGATTCAAAAAACACAACACTTACTTTTGATTAACCACAATCATATTGTTACTAGGTCATACAGTGTGTGAATGTTGTAACTAATTTGGATTACCAAATGTAAAAATATTACTTTTAACTGACCATAAGATCAATAATGTAATGTAAATAGACGGTTACAAGTCCATAAATAGACTGACTTTTGTAAGTGACATATACAGTCTTCGTAAGTACTTTTAAGTTCAAAAGTATTACTTTTAACTGACCATAAGATCAATAATGTAATGTAAATAGACGGTTACAAGTCCATAAATAGACTGACTTTTGTAAGTAACATATACAGTCTTCGTAAGCACTTTTAAGTTCAAAAGTATTACTTTAAACTGACCATAAGGCTAATAATGTAGTGTGAATAGGCGGTCGCAGATCCATAAATAGTCTGTCTTTTGTAAGTTATATGTACAGTCCTTTGTAATTACTTAAAAATAATATTGGACCCCCTAAAATAAGTAATGCAGACAGTTTTCTGTAATGTCTTGCTAACTGAATAAAACCGTTTCCTCGGTAACTTTCGTCATAAGTTTTCCAGCAGACTGTAGGTGGCCCTGAGGTGTTCCAAATTTCAGCCTTTTTAAACACTTTTTTTTCCGAATAACTGACATATAACCACACAGTCCTTCAGACTATCATCGGTTACTTTTCATTCCCAAACTTTAAAATTGTTTTCCGGGTACATCATCATTATTATCAGTACATATACCTATATATATATAATTTTTCTTTTATTTCTATTATTAGAAATTTTATATTTCTTTTGTTATAACTAAACTCTAATTTTAATAAAATCAGTTAACTTTTTTATTTCAATAATGTTCAAATATATTACCTTAAACTTGCGCAAAATTATTAATGTAGGTTTAAATAAAGCTAGTTTAAATAAAGTGCAGTTTAAATAAAGCTAGACTAAGAATAAAACAAAAAAAAATTTTTATTTTTTATTATGTTTTATTTACTGATAATATTTTTTCTTAACAATACGAAATAAAAATTCTAATCATAAATGCCCACAATTGTATAGGAATTAAAGTTTTGGTCTTTATTATAATTATACACAAGCTTATCACCGAAATATTTAATTACTTCTAATGGTTGCTGCAAATTCCCAAAACTATCAAAATATTATACAATTTTAGGATTTTTGTATTAAGCTACCCAATGCATTCCATCTACAATAGAATTATCTACATTTATTATACTATATTCATATTTCCAAGCTCTACGTATTGGTAAATGATCTCTCATAAAAACTCCAGAAAATCTTTTAAGTATTTTTTATTAAAGTTTTCTAAATTAATATTTGTAAGAGCTCAAGAACTGGGTTGTTAGTTAATGGTTTTTTGGATTCCAATAAAGGCCTAACCCTTTTTGATAGGGCTTTAAATGCAATCCATTGCTTGCTTTTAATTCAATCGCTTCCATAATTTTATTATAACGTTGACTTTCGTTTAACTCTTTGTGAGCATTTGTAGCATCTTTAACAGCTTTAGTTATTCCTGCAGCACCGACTGAAAGTGCTCCAATAGCTGGTAGGCCTGCAAATATAGGGATTAAAGGTAAAACTCCTCCAATTTTTGGTACGGGTACAATGCAAGGAATAAATAATTTATTAGTGAGAATAAAATATATATTAATCGCGGTGTTTGTTCTCGGAATATTATGAAATAATGAATTGACCAGAATCAAACTACAATATTGTTATATATGAAAATACCCACTCAATAATTTGAAAAGCTCCTAATTAATTATTAAAAATTGAGAATTAAATAGATCAGTCTTATTGTAACTTTTTGGTGATTAAACTTATTTGTATTAATATTTTAATTAAGAACTATTCTTAATGTAACTTTTAATATAATAAATTCTATACATTAATATAATTAAAGTTATGTTTATTAATTTATTACCTTGACATTAAAAATAATAAATTGGCGACGAGGATAAAAATCTAAATTAATAAAAAAATAAAAATTTAAGGTTGCAAAAAAAAAAAAAAAAATAAAAAAAAAAAGATCAAAAGTTAAACATGTATAGTTTTCATTAATATTGAAGGTCATTTAATATCATTTGGAAGTCATTAGTAATTTAATTATTATAACAAAACGGAATTTTTTTTTTGTTAAAATTTTTTAAAATGTCTAATTTGATTGGTAATATTGAACCAATGGTCAATGGCGGTAATTTTGCGGCATATGAAGATAGAGTTCGACAATAAAATGATACCATGAAAGACCATAACAATTGTGGGAGCTGAGGTACAAGAATTATTAATGTCATTAACAGTTCCTGATTTGCCTAGCAGGAAGAAATTTGAAGATTTTATAAAGGTGTTACGTAATCATTTTGCACCGAAAGTCAGTAAAAGAGCTGAAAGATATAAACTTTATAAAGCCAAGCAAGAAGAAGGTAAGCCAATTAAAGAGTACATTATTCGTATTTAGTACAATCTTGTGATTTTGGAGACTTTATACAATTAATCGAACCAGCAACAGTTCAAAAGTACAGAAAAAATTTTAGACGAAGCATTATGTGATAAATATTTTTTTTCACGCTAGTCAAACTCTAGGAACGAATTACTTTATACATAGCTAAAAAATAGATATGTAGGCTTGGCTATCACGCTAAGGAGTTAGAAGGAAAATGGGATAGAAGAGGAGAGTTGGATGGTAGGTTAGAAACGAACTTATTTAAGTTCTTTTTAAAACGCTGCAAATTATATAATAGATTATTTCTATCGGAGAAGATCACATTAAATGGGAGCATGTTCCATATTCTAGCAGTTTTCACAATAAATGAGTTTTCATAACCAGTTTTGAGCCACCTAGGAATTTCCTCTGTGAAGCACTTGAGGCCTCCCTGGTGTTGTGTTGGAATTGTTTAAAGGAAGGCATTATTGATTTTAATTCATTCATTGATAGAAATTAAAACAAGAGTGGGAGATAAGGCGGAGCCTTATGGAACACCAGCATTTATTTCTTGAGTGTCGGACATATCTGTCGACAAGAATACAAATACGACAATTCGAATAGAAATCCTCAATTCATGAATGCTTGCCAGATCTATTTATTTTATGTACCCTACACCTATAGAATAGGTAAAGGAGTATATTAACTTTGGTATGGTGTTTGGAAAAGTATATATATTTGTGATCAGCGTGGCCTCCTGAGTCGATATAGCCATATCCGTCCGCCCGTAGGCACGAAAACTCAAAAAATAATGGAGCTATCTTGATGAAATTTTAACTGTAGGTTACTAGAAGTGAAAGTACGGCGGGGATCGCAAATGGGCGAAATAGGCCCATGGGTTCGGATTCTCCTTTTAATCGGTCCAAGGGCTAATGAACATATATAAAAAATCACAATAACTCAACAACTAAAGACGCTATATTCATCACATTTGTGCTGCAGGTTACTAGTAATTAAACTACGGCGGGAATTGCATACGGTCGAGATTGGACCATGGGTTCGGAATTTAGAACTTTTTGATCGAATGTATCGTCATTCATAAAAATAATAACTTAAAATTAAGATAGAACGCTCCAATTGTGTACAAGGTTTAACTAGTATTAAAAATATGACGGCGATTGCATATGGGCAAAATAGTACCATGATTTCGGGTTCTGGAATCTTTGAAAAGTTCAAGGACTAACAAACATATATCTTAAAAACAGCATAACTCAAAAAATAATGCCGCTATATTGATGAAATTTAAACTCTAGGTTACTAGTAATGAAAGCACCATGGGAATTGGTTCTGGTCGAGTTGGGACAATGAGTAAGGATTCTAGAAGCTTTTGATCGGTTTGAGGCCAAACGAGTATAATTTCGAAGCCAAAGAATATATTTCCTATTTCATATGTGTCCCCGAAATTTAAACTTAATTGTAGACGTGGTTCAGGTGCCTCCTAAAAAATCTTAAAACTAAAAAGCTTATCTTCGAAATTCATGAAGATAGAAACTTTAAATTTGATACACGAGGGTTCTTTCCTATTTCCGTTTTTATTTAACACATTTATATTTTTAATACAAACATTGACAGTTGTTAATGGTTCAGCTGCTTCCTCTTTATGTTGCCAGCTAACTTCGATGTTATATTTATTAATTGGGAAAATATGATTGACTTCAATAGCTGGATCTGTCAACATATCATATAATTCAAAGCTTTTATTTATAATTTTAGTTTTTTGTTGATTTTCTTTTTGTCCAAATTTACCCCACAATGAATTTAAAATGAATTTAGCTAAAGATCTCTTTTTGTTTATTTTAGTTGATTCCAGTTTGACATCCTTCTTATTTAAAAAATCTTCAATATATTTTATTTTTTTTTCATTGGTTACACATTTGCTTGGCCAACCTGAAGCTTCTTGTTTAACTGTTATAAATTTATTCATCATATCGGTGAATAATCCGCTCGTATTTTTATTTTTATTATACATTACGGTTTCAAATTCCTTAAATGTCATAAATTTCTAACAGTTTATACTCCTTTTCAACAGCTTTTGAAACCTCATCAATTATCCAAGTTCCTACAAAGGCCATTTCTTCGTCTGAATGTATACAAAATTCCCCCAAATATTTTTTTTCACTGCAAGGGCGACATAAAGAAAACATAAGTTTGTCATTTTGTTTTAGTGGAAGAACAGGATGTAGTAAGTGTGCGGAGGGTAAATTTTGCATTTAATTATTCCATCTATGTTATTATTTTTAATTTAGAACAATCCACTTCTCCAACATAAATTTTAGGGTGACCAATAGGAAATTTTCCCCATGAAAATATATATATTTAATTTTTTCCTCAGGTTTACATTTATAGTGTGAATATATATTTCCTGTTCTACCTCCATAAAATGCATCTCTCGGATTCAAAGGTACTTTATTGATTGATGAATGATTTCGCAAATAGTCCATGTTTTTATTACTTTTCATTTGTTCTTGAAATTCACATTCCCACATTTCAATTAAATTGTAACCGAGTAATTTTAAATGTTGAGATTTTTCTAATGTTCTCTCATACCTTTGGTTTAATGTATCATCATTGCTGTTGAATAAAATTTTATCTAAGTTTGTAGTTAAATATTTTGGAAGTCCGTGGTAACCATGAAATTCAAACATTTCGTTGGTTTGCTCACAAAATCCATTTACCTTTACACCTCCAATAATTTTTTCTTTACCATTAAGTGCACAATGAATATCAATGTGTCGCAAGTTTTTTTCCCAAATCAACCACTGGAGAGATATTTTTGAATGGTTATCTACTAATCTATATCCATTTTTTGGAATAAGGAAATAAAAGGTTACATGCTGAAGCCATTGTAGTGCCAAAAAGGGGTCTACATTGCATTCCTCTAAAAACATTTTTCTGAATTTAAGACATGCTTCGGTTAATATTTCGACATCACTTAAGCAGTAACTCACAAAATTTTTGTGAAAGTTTAATTCACTATTTTTATTTTCTTCATACCATTTTAAAAACTCATCATATTCATCTTTTTCCATATTATCAGGACTATAATTTTCCATTGGTGGTAAGAGTCCAATATAATTTTCATTTTCTTTCTTGTCTTGTCTTGTTGAAAAGATGAGGAAAATAACCTTTTTTGAATTCTTTTGAAAGGTCAAAAGCCTTTGGTAACTTTGCCATTGGGAAGTAATTCAAAGAATCTATAAATTTTATATTATCTATTAGCATTAGTATAATTTTAGTCTCTCGCATAATTAGTTTTGGATGAAGATCAGTTTTAGTTAATACATAGTTTAAAACAAACTGATGATCAAATGCTTGACCATTGTGTGCAATGATAACAATATGTTTAAATGTTTTTCTCAATATTAAAATATGTTCCATAATTTATCTATTATCATTTCTTGTTCGAAAATTGTTGTTCTAAATTTACATTTTTGCCAAAAGAATAAAGATTCAATATTGATACAGATATCACATCAATCTTTGTTGAATGATACACAAATTAGGTTCATGCTGTTTCAAATCCTTAGATACAACTTTTTCTTGTTTTATCTCTAAATCATAAAAAATATATAGAAAGTTTTGAATTTTCTCCTCATTTTTGTTTTGTTGAATGTAGCACAGGCAATTATTTAGTACAAAATTTTAACAATTTTTGCAAAAAATCTCTCCACATGTATGGTTTGTATTTGTTTCAAAAACTTTAAAGCAATTTTTACATTTTTTAAGTTCTTCACACTTGCTTATTTTGGTTGAAGTAGAAGCTTTATGATTCTCCAAACATGTAAGACCTCGAAAAGATCGATTACAGTCTTCGCACAATTTATTTTTTATATTACCAGAACAGGCGGACTCTTTTTGACAGCAAGGACAGCTTTTTGATCATTTATGTGCATTTTTCATAGTATGGAACGTGACAGTAGTATTTTGCAACAAAAGCAGCGGTGAGAGAGCCGATTACATTGTAATGTCGTTTGTAGTGTAACAAATTTAATCTTTTACCATAATTCGTTCCTTTGAATATTAATTCCCTTCCTCTTGTTCCATATTTATAGACTACTATTTTGTATTTTGTTAAATACTCCTGATATTTTTTCAATTCAGGAATACCACAACCATCTGGTGGTATAATTATCCCTCCCTTTTTTATTAATTCTGTAGCTAGTGTAGTTTGAAGTTTTACTGTATTCTTTAAGACACTCCGATAATAAAAAAATTTTTCAACTTTGGCTATTAAAACAGTAATTGCGCTAGATCGGCATAGATTATCCATGTTATTAATGTGGGAATTGTCACCAGAAGTAGCAAGATGTATAGGTAAACTGTTCCCATCTGTCCCACCACTAGCATATCTACTACTAACAGATCTACTACATTTAATAAGCTTTTCTCTTTTTAAACTAAACTTTAAAAATACGGTCGTTTCTGGTCTTTGAAAAAAAAGACTTCCTTCTTCTTATTTCAACAGCCATCAAGCTTAGTCAATTAAATTATATTTAAATCTCCGGATTATTATTTAATCATTAAATTAAATATTAAATCAAAAACAGGATAATTATTAAATTAAATACGAAAATAAAACCTATGTAAAATAGATTGAATATAATATAATAAGAACATAATAAGAAGCAATAAATAATTATAAACTATAATATCACCGTGGTTATTTTTTAAAATTACTACATTTGGGGGCTCAACCGGGATCCACAAATCCCGCCATTGTGAAAGGTACTCATCAAAGTACATGGGGAATTATTCATCAATTACCAGAAGTTGCGTAATGTGAAAGATACTCATCAAAGATAGGAGATTATTCATCAATTACCAGAAGTTCATCATCATTCAAGATCAATTACATATTACCAGATCAATCACATATTACCAGAAGTTCACCTGCACATGGTGTTTCACCTTCACCCGACATTCGCATTGAGTTTAGAGCTAAGTTAAAATCAAAATTGTCTAAAGAAAATTTTTTTTTAAATTAAAATATAAAAGATTTTTGTAACATATTTAGAAGAAAAAATTTATTCTGATTATTTTTCTTTTTAAAATTTGCAAAAGTAAAATTGGATAATAAGTAATAAATAATTTAAAGTTTAAATGGTGAATAAAGTTTGAATAATAAGTAAGATCTAAAAATCTTTAAAAGTTTAACCACAAATAAATAATATACAGATGTCTCAATTCGTAAAAAAAATGACCCCAAGTAATTTTAGCACATAGATGTCGCTACTATGACCGTTTGGAACTAAAAATTAGATCTATGGTGAAATAAGAAATTGATTAAAAAAATCCAAAATATACCATGCACAAAAAAAAATCTTCTGTGGTAAAAAATTTTACTCACCACTCACTCCATTAGAAATTAAGCGTTGTTATTGTTTTCGAGTCGATCACATTTTTATCTATGTGGTAGTTCTACTGAACTTATATAATGTATACATAAATAAATAGAATATCGCTGTGTACTTAGATTAGATTATAATAATTTATATATGGATATGTGGTATAATATTATTATATGAATTATAATATACATACATACAAATATATTAATTGTGTATTCATTTATTATAATATAAGAATAAAATAATAGAAGTTGAAAATTCAAATACAAAAGTTGAAGGAAATTTTTTTTAAAGGTAAGTAATTTTTTAAGTATATTTTTTTACTACATTATATTATAAGAAGTATATAATTTTAATAATTTTTTATTTTTTATCAGCAATAATTTAAAATGGCTTCGCAAAAACGAATTTGCCATATTTTGAGTTGCAAAGCGGACTCAAACACATTTCCTGACCGGCAATTTTTTAAGTTCCCTAAAGAAAATTCAAGGATGTATAGGGAATGGAAGGCTGCAGTAGGAGAATTTAACATGAGAAGAGTTAAAAAATCTCTTATATGCAGCAAACATTTTCAAAGTAGTGATATAGGTACGCTATTATTTTTAAATTTTTTAAATTAATTATTAAAGTAGGTAGCATCTGTAGTATTTACGAATGTAGTATTTCGTTTTTCTTACCTAAATATGTACACAAATTATCATAAAAGTAACTATATTCATGGAATATTGATGTATAATTATATATTTAGCCAGTTTTTTTAATTTAGTAAAAATTAGTTTTTCACGGTTATCATATTTTGGCGAACATTATATAATTAATATATATAATTTGGCGAAAATTATATAAATATATTAGTCAACTATGATTCTAACTTCTTTTTGTTTTGGTTTTTGTTCATATTATATTAGTCGCTGTATGTAAAAATATTCTCGATTGCATTGTATTGTAATAGGAAAAGATTTATGGAAGAGTTTATTTTTTTCTTTCCTGGTATTTTACTTGCATATTCTTCTTATCTCTGAATATTTTTTCAAATTATGTAAAAAAATTTTATATAATTAATCCTGTTAAGTTTCCTTTTTAATTGAATTGTTTTTTCTACATGAATAGGTACTCTATGTATATAATTACTGTATGATACGAAATTTAATTCTTTTAAATTAATATTAAATTTATTAAAATGCAGGTATACGACGTTTAAAAAAAACTGCTGTGCCAAAATTTGCGCTAGAGAAATATGAAAATTCATATTTCGAAAATGATGATGCTCTTAATGTTAATCATTTTGATCGAACTTATGCACGAGTTAACTATTTAAAGCCGACACTTCTGAATGATTTGGACGAAAGTGTTGATATTGAAGAATTAAATAGAGCTGCAAGAGTTATAGATTCAAATAAATTCCAAAATGAATTTTTAAAGTGTGAAAATTGCTGCAAACAACAGCACTTTTACATTAATTCATTAAGAAAATTGAAAAAAGAAAAGAAAGTTTTGACAACAAAGTTGAATAACTTTAAAAAAACGAAAAAGGTGCTTTTAAGAAAAATTAGTAGATTGAAGCAGATCAATCAAAATTTAGAAAAAGAAAACCGTTTTCCGTTAGAAAATTTAATTGACCGATTACCCGTAAGTAAAAATTCTAAAATATTTTCTAAATTAATTCTTTCTGACAAAAATAAAAATTTCATGGAGGACGAAAAATGGATTTCTCAAGTTATCTTTTTTCGTTCTTCAGCAGGTTACAACTTTTTAAGGGATCAGCTTGGTTTTCATTTACCACATCCCTCCTCTTTGCACAGATGGATAAAAATCAAAAGTTTGTTACCTGGAATGGACATTAATGTCTATCAGGAATTAAAGAATTACGTTAATTCAAATTTAAATGAAATTGAAAAGGAAGTAGTTCTTATTTTCGACGAAATGAGTATACAAATGAATTTATCATATAATAAACATAAGGATATAATAGATGGTTTTGTAGACTACGGGAAAAATACAAGATTAAATGAATGTGCAAAGTCGGTTTGTGTATTCATGGTTAGGAGTATTTGTGGGAAATTTAAGCAACCATTATACTATGTTGCTTGTCCAGGTAGTATACCAAAATGTCAACTCGAGTTAGAGTTATATAAATGTCTGGAGATTTGCAAAAATCTTCAATTAAATTTCAGAGCTATTTGTTGCGACCAAGGTCCAACTAACCGTAGTCTTTTTGCTAGTTTGAATATTTCACAAAATAATTCCAGTTTCTTATATAAAAACCAAATAATTTATTTTATGTACGACATTCCTCATCTTTTTAAGAGTGTTAGAACCAATTTAAATAAACATAATTTATTTACTAGTGATGGGGAAATAAGCTGGAAAGTTGTTGAGTATCTATACAACTTAGAAAAAACAAATACTACCAAAATGTGCCCTAAATTAACTAATGCACATATTAATCCTACAAATTTTCAAAAAATGAGTGTCAAACTAGCTACACAAGTTTTAAGCAGAAGTGTTGCTTGTGGAATCGAAGCTCTTATAGCATTAAATAAATTTCCACTTAATATCAAAAAGTTTGCAAAACCAACAGCGGAATTCATTAAAAAGATGAATAAACTTTTTGATGTGTTGAATGGGAACCCACCACTTCAGCGAAATGAATATAATTTTAGTTTTCTTAGAGAAATGAGAGAATATATTTTAAATATTAAACCAATGGGTCCTGCAAGAGAACCTTTTTGTTTTAAAGGTCTGGTAATCACAATTGACAGCGTTCTCAAACTAACTTCAACATTATTTTCGTCTAATGACAATATTTTTTATATTTATGCCAATAAGTTGAACCAAGATCCACTCGAAAATTTATTTGGTAAGTTGAGGGCTAGAAATGTTAATAAAAACAATCCGAGTGTTGCCGAGTTTAGCTCCTTATTTGCCAAAATAATTTCTTTAAACATTCTGTTTAAATCAAAATTTTCAAATTGTGAGGAAGACGATTGTGATTTCCTTCGCCTAGATTGGGATATAGTTTTGCAAAATACTGAAGAAACTTCTTTCAATTTATCCAATGGGAATGAACTATCTGAACAAAGCGATGATATTCAAATTGACGACATTGAAAATAATATGAACGTAGGTAATAACACAATAGCAGTAGAGGTACCTAATATAACCGATGTTGCAACAAGGTACTTTGCGGGGTACTGCATTTTCAAAATGTTCAAAAAAATAGGTAAAAATTGTGAAAATTGTTCTAACGAAATGTTAAAAAACAAAAATAATTATAATTTAACAGAAATTCTTATAAAATTAAAAGAATATGAAACTTCAACCAATTATCCAATTTTATCATGGCCTTCAGAAAAGTTCTTTCAAATATGCCGCTTGCACGTAAGTGTCTTTTCTCAATATTTTCAAAAAACACCGTTCGTACGAAACTTAAAACAAAATATCGTCAAACAATGCGAACAAAAAATAAATTTTCATTTTCCCGATTGGTTTCAGAAAGATAATAGTTGCTATGAACATAGAGTCTTATGTACTGATTTCTTAATTCTAGTTTTACTTTGGAAAAATAGCAAGTGGGTTTTGGACAAGAAACAAAATCAAGTTCAAAATAAAAAATTAAGAAATACAATGCATATTTAATTGTCTGTCCGTATTTTTAGCAATCTGTATTCGTCAGTTTGTCTGTCTGTTTAAAAAAAAATAAAGAATATCAATTAATTTTTGTCTGTCTGTCTTTCCGTCAATCTTCATTCCCATGTGTTTTTTGGTCTGCCTAAGAAAACTAAAAGGAATTTTTAAACTATAATAAAAAAATAAATTCATTTTTAATTGTCTGTCCGTCTGTTTATCTATCTGTACATCAGTCTGTTTGTGTGTCTGTCTAACAAATAATAAAAAACAACTGCTCTTCTGTTTTTCAGTTTAAAAGTACATACATACACATATATATATATATATATATATATATATATATATATATAATGTATTATTATATGATTTTTTCATTTGAATTCATTTGTTTTTTATCTGTCTATCTGTCTCTTGTCATTTATCCATCAGTGTGTTTGTCTGTCTGATATTTACGAATGATTAACAGCTAAGAGCTATTTTTTTTTGTTTCCCTTATATTAAGTACATAGCTAAATTTCTTTAATAAATAATTTCCATAAAACATTAAGGCACAGCAATTTTTTTTAAGGTCGTAACTCGTAAGTATTTTTATCTATTGGTTTGAAATTAATTATGTTTTAAATTTTGTTTTATTTTTTATTATTTATTTTGTATATATAATTGTGAAATAATTATTTTTAAATTTATTTTTACATTTTTTTTTTTACTTTTTTATTTGTGAATAATTATGATGGCTGTTTTTATTTTTATTTTGAATTGTTTTTTAAATTTTTTTGTTTGCATATTTTATTTAATTTATAATAATAATAAGGGTTTTTTATGCCAAATGGAATTTTATTACATACATTATGTATTTTGAATTATTAATCATTAATCAATAATTTCCACTTGGCTTTTTCCCTTTATAAATAAAATTTAAATTAAAAGGAATAACAATGTAGTTTTTTTATCAAATTTTATAGGTACTTTATTAGGTGCTGAGTGCTGACTACATTTAGAATTTACGCATAATAATTTTACTTAATCGTAGATTATGTATCATTATTTATAGGTGAAGTTTACACTGAATTAAATTCTGAACTTTATTATAATTTTGACTTTTAAAAGAAAAAAATATACCTACACAGTTGTTTCGGCTTTTTTCGTTTTATTAAAAAAAATAAAATAGAAATTGAATTTTTGAGTTGATTGGGTTTTTTTTATTTAGAGAAAAGTAAATTAATTTATGGAAAAATTGAAAAAAATTTTTTTCAGATAGGTATCAATTTACTTTTCTCTTAAGTATGTACGCACTCACATATTTATTTTTATTTCTCAACAAAAATCTATTCAGTTTACCTATTAACAATTAACAAACATCTATACCCGGTGTACGGGATTTGAATTTTTCACACTAAATAATCTATTTTTCTCTTATAAAAACTTATAAATTTAGACTATTCTTCAGTTACATTTGCTAGACAAAATTAAAATTTCGTTGTTTGTCCTTCGCTATAACTCTATATATATTACGGCAAAGAGATATGCACATACATATATAATCAATAAATAATAATATATCAAAAATTTTAAAACTCTTATTTTTTTTAAAACAAAGCAAAAAATTTTTATATATTTCATAGTAAAAAAAATAACACAAAAAAAACAAAAACAAAAGCAATAAAAACTATACACATCCATATAAAAATGGCTTATTAAAAAAAACATATTCATTCAAAAGTAATATTTTTATCTATTTGTGTTTTTTAATTTATAAACACATGCAAATACTTATACCACCTTATACGATGAGTGGTGAAAGTAAAAGGTATTTTTGCCTATGGTGTAATTTAAATAAATTATTTCAATTTTATTTTATTCTAAAACCAATTTTGTCAAATGGTTTCGATCTTAACTAATTTTAATAAAATGTCTTAGATCAATGTCTATTAAAAATTAATGGACCTTAAGAAATGGAACACTTTTTTTTGTATGGAATGAGACATCTGTATGTTATTTATTTGTGGTTTAACTTTTACTATTAATATTCATTAAAATTCAAATTCAAAAAATTCATTAAAATTTTTGCATTTTGCACTAAAAGTTAAAGTTAAAATTAAAAGTACAGAGAACAGAATTCAAACATAAAAAAAAAAAATCTACTCTACATTTTTATGAACTAGGAAGTTTTAAAAGTGAAGAATAAAAAACAAGAGAAAAAAAAAAACAAGTGAACTATTATATTCTTTTTGTTATTTCAATGCATATGAAACATTCATATCTCATTAAATCGTATTGAATTTATTGTTTTTTTATAATTATTAGTACTTTAATTACATATATCTCAATATTGATTTTTTTTTATTTTGTTATTATTTGGCTTTATTTACTATTTAAAGAAAAGATAAATGATATAAAATTCAAGAAATATAATCTAATAATAAATTAAAACAATTTTATTTTTATGTGTTAAATAATTTAACTAAGAAAATTTAATTATTTTAAAAAAAAAAAAAAAAAAATATAAGGAATTATTTGATCATAAAATTTAAAAATGGAATTTTAAAAATTTTAAAATAAATAGAGTTATATCATAATTTTTTGAGGTTATTTTGTGTTGTCAAAAGCTTTAATAGACAACCGTCTAAATTAAATAAATGATTATATAAGTGTACTACCGGTAAAATAATATTGTGTTATCTAATATATAAAAGCGAAAGTTTGTTTATTTGTTTGTTTGTTTGTTTGTTTGTATGTTTGTTTGTTTGTAGCGAATAGACTCCTAAACTGCCCAGCCGATTTTCATGAAAATTTGTATATAGGGGTTTTTGGGTACGGAAAGAAATCGTGGCCCAAAAATTTTGCTCTAACGGACCGCCAAGTTGGGGCTGTGGTGCAAGTATTTAAACTTCTTTGTTCTAAAATGAAAACGGTTTGACCGATTGACTTCAAATTTTGTATACGTGTTGCTCTTTGAGAATTGAGTAGACACTATTAACAGTTTTGGAATTTGTTAACCCATGTCGGGCCGACAGGTGGTCAAAAAAAAATTTTGGTCCAAATTTTGTCCGATTTTACGAAATTATGCTTTGGCTTAAAAGAAAGTCCCAAAAAAATTTTTGTTGAGTTCCATTAACCCATTGCGGCCCAACAGCTTTTTATAGGTTTTTTCAATACCTTACTTTAAATTCGAAACGGTTTGACCGATTGACTTCAAATTTTGTATACGTGATGCTCTTTGAGAATTGAGTAGACACTGTTAACAGATTTGGAATTTGTTAACCCATGTCGGGCCGGCGGGTGGTCAAAAAAAATTTTGGGTCCAAATTTTGTCCGATTTTACGAAATTCTGCTTCGGCTTTAAAGAAAGCCCCAAAAAAAATTTTGTTGAGTTCCATTAACCCATTGCGGCCCAACAGCTTTTTATAAGTTTTTTCAATACTTAACTCTAAATTCGAAACGGTTTGACCAATTGATTTCAAATTTTGTATACGTGCTCCCCTATGAGAATTGAGTTGACACTATTAACAGATTTGGAATTTGTTAACCCATGTCGGCCCGACGGTTGGTCAAAATAATTTTGGAAGATAATATTGTCAAAATTTGCGAAGTACTACTTTGGCTAAAAAGAAAGCCTCAAAAAATTTTGTTGAGTGATTTGGAAGGAAATTACGTCCAATTTTGCGCAATACTGCTTTGCCCAAAGAGAAAGTGTAGTTCCGTTAACCCAGTGGGGCACAGTGGCTTTTAATAGATTTTTGCGTTACTTAACTCTAAATTAGAAACGATTTGACCGGTTTACCTCAAATTTTATATGTGTAAAGCAACTTGAAAATAGAGTTGAGTCTGTTAACAGTCGGTCCTACGATTTTTCAAAAAAAAATTTTTGGAAGTAAATTACGTCAAAATTTGGAAAGTAGTTTGTATTGCTTTGAATTACAGAAAGTTTCAAAAATTACTAGAACAATCCTAAAAAAATGGTTTTAAAAAGATTGCTTTCATACATTTCAAAATTTACATGTGTAAACCGAGTGTAATTTTTGTGTTAACTTTTTGCAGTACCATCAACTTCAATTAAACCTCCGCGCAGCAACGCGCACCGGGTATTAGCTAGTATAATAATATAGAAATATTGGATCCTCCTAAAAGTATGCAATATTTTATTTAAAAATCAATATTTCATAACTAATTAATTTTTATTGAATTTTTTTTATTTATTAACCAGTCAAATATATTTAAAAAAAAAAAAATAGAAATATAGATATATTTCTAAAATATATTTTATGATCGAATAATTTTTTTTTTGAAGAAATTAATTAAGCTTTAGTAAAAAAAAAAAAAAAAAAAAAAAAAAATATTTTATACTTTAATCTAGTACTTACTTGAATTTTGATTAAATAATATATTTTTCGTTCGCTAGTTAAAATTATAAATTTAAGCCACAAAATTAATAATACATGAATAAAAGAAAGCATTATTGTTTAAAATAAAAAAAAAAAAAAGAAAAAACTAATTCATAAAATATTAATCCTAATTTTACATTAAAAATTATAATAAGGTTTGATTTTAAAAATTTTTTATTATTTTTTAGGAGATTAAAATAAATAGTTTTAAGTATATTTGAATTAAAATATTTTAGTTGAAAATTTTTTTTTTTGAATAAATATAAATAATTTTTAGGCAACTAGCTGCGCTTGGTGAGTCTAAACGGGTCGATTTTTTATCTTACTATTGAAATTATTGTAAGAAAAGCTTTTTAAATCCCAGGTCTGTTAGTAGTTCTACGAAATTAAATAAAATAAATTTGCTCCGTGAAGAGAATCCCAGTATATGTAAATCGTAGGAAGTATGGATGCGCGAACCATTTATGCGTTGAACGTGGAAGGTTTGAAGGAAAAATTAAGAGAGCTCAGGTTGAGTATCACGGGCAACAAACCCGAGTTGCGGGCGAGATTGCTCGAACACTACGAATTAGAAGTTGGAGACGTCCCGGAATCGGATGATTCCGATAGCGATACCACCGTTAGGAGCAATCAAAGTCACCTAATAAACAGGACTAGTTTTACTCTACGGGACGTGGAGGAAAGCTTATCATCCTTTTGCGGTAGCGGTCCATCCGATGGCAGACAATGGATAGCAGAGTTCGAGGAAAACGCTGAAACCCTGGAATGGAACGAAACCCAGAGGTTTATTTATGCGAAACAATTGTTAAAAGGTGCAGCCAAGCTATTTTTAAGGAGTCAACCGCAGTTGATGGGTTGGCAGGGTTTGAAAAGGGATCTGATAGACGAATTTGGGACGAAACTTTCATCGGCGGAGGTTCATCGCCTACTGCAACAAAGACGGAAGAGACCACATGAGAGTTTTCGAGAATACCTCTATAGCCTAATGGAGTTGAGTAATCCGGTAAAATTAGAAGAAGAGAGCATCATCGAATATTTTATAAATGGCATTCCTGATTCCCGATCTAACAAATCAATTTTATTCCAATCAAAGACAATCAGAGAACTTAAGGAAAATATTAAAGTTTACGAGAAAATCCGAGGCGACCAACTATCGTTAAATAGGAGGAACGTTTGGAATTCAACTCCACCTGCAGGTCCAGTAAGACCTACACATTCAGCGGGAGCACCTTACTCCAACCTAATTCCCAGTACGTCGAGGCCTCAAAGTTCGTCAGGACCTCCAAGAATTAAAACATGTTATAGGTGCGGAGTCGAGGGTCATATTGCAAGAGATTGTTCGAGTAGGGAATTAAGGTGCTTCCGTTGCGATCAGCGGGGTCATCGCTCTTTCGAGTGTACTCAGCTCAACCGAAACCCAGTTAAAAATATTAAGAGGGAGGCCAACAATATTAACATGATGACTGAGCCCAGTAGTAATTCGTATTCAATCAAAAGGCGAAGCAACTTAATCTTTAAGGAAGTGGAGTGTAACGGTTCAAGTTTCTCAGCCTTGGTAGATACGGGCTCAGAGTTATGTTTGATGCGGGAAGACATATTCGAAAGCCTCGGACGATTCAAGTTGGACTCAGATAGGAGAACCCTAGTAGGCCTAAAGGAAACAGAGTTAGTAACGTTGGGCAGCTCGACCCTTGACGTCAACATCGATAAAATTGATTTAGAAGTTAGGCTCCATGTTGTGAACGAAGGCGACATGACCTACCCTGCTATATTAGGAAGTAGCATTCTGAGAGATGTGGAAATTATCATGTGTGGAAATGGGGCCAAGTTTCGGGAGATATCGACAGAAAAGAGCCTGAAAGGAAAGTTAGGCAGGTCATCCAACGGAAATGAAAACCTGGTAAAGGTAGAATATATTGTAGCTGAAGAAGAAGCTTGTGATACAACAATCGACGACAATGAAGAAATGGAAAATTTAGCATCAAAAGGAGAAGAGCAAGACGCAACGCTTCATAATACTGGAAGGATAAAACCCAATAAGGTACCACGTCCAGGAAATGATGAATGTCAACGAACATTTAGGGAAATGTGTCTAGTTGCCGAAAGTCTAACCCAACCAGATATAGCCAAATTGGACTTGGGGTACTTGAATTCTGAACATTCCAAAGCGATCATGCAAGTTGTCAACGATTGCTACCCGAAAAGAGGATTAAAATGCCCAGTAGAGATGAAGATTGTCGTGGCCGATGATGTACAGGTATACCAAAGACCGAGACGGGTATCGTATGCAGATCAGCGTTTCATAAACGAACAAATCAGTGAATGGCTAGAGGAAGGCATAGTAAGGCCGAGTTCATCAGAATATGCTTCGCCAGTGGTGTTAGTATCTAAGAAAGACGGCACAAAACGACTTTGCTGCGATTATCGCAAGCTGAATGAAAAAATTTACCGTGATAACTTTCCGATGGTACTTATCGATGATGTCCTGGAGAGATTACAAGGGTCATATGTCTTCACGACCCTCGATCTAAAGAACGGATTCTTCCACGTTCCAATGGCTGCTGATTCAATAAAATATACTTCGTTCGTTGTTCCAAATGGTCAGTATGAATTTTTATATGTGCCATTTGGAATTTGCAACTCTCCAGCCGTTTTTTGTCGATACATATCCGTAGTGCTTAGAGAATTAATACAAAATGGAACTGTAGTTGTATATATGGATGATATCATCATACCATCCGTAGATGAAGAGGAGGGACTGGAGAAACTTAAACTAATCTCAAAAGTGATATCGATGAATGGGCTACGGATAAAATGGGAAAAATGTCAATTTTTACGAAGAAAGGTGAATTTCCTCGGATATGTGGTGGAAAACGGTTCGATAAAGCCATCCACTGAAAAAACTCAAGCAGTCGAGAATTTTAAAATACCGAAGGACCGTAAAGGTGTAGAAAGATTTTTGGGTTTGACATCCTACTTTAGAAGGTTTATCAAAGACTACGCCATAATAGCTAGACCATTGTCAAACCTGCTCAGAAAAGATTGCAGATTCAAATTTGGGGAAGAAGAATGTTTGGCCTTCCAACAGCTCAAAATGGCCCTTGTAAAGGCACCAGTGCTCAAAATTTTTAACCCTCAAGCTGTCACCGAAATTCATACCGACGCCTCAATGTATGGCTACGGCGCGGTGTTAATGCAAAAGGATTCAGAGGATCAACAACTCCACCCCATACAATACATGAGCAGGAAAACGAGTCCAGTCGAGGAGAAATATCACTCCTATGAACTGGAGGTACTGGCAATTGTACAAGCATTGAAAAAGTGGAGGATCTATGCCATGGGAAAGAAAATCAAGCTTATTACTGATTGCAATGCGTTCGCATTAACAATGAAAAAGAAGGATGTACCTCTTAGGGTGTCAAGATGGGCAATGTTCCTACAAGATTTCGACCTAGACATAGAACATCGGTCAGGGGCACAGATGAAGCATGTGGACGCACTTAGCCGCGCATATTGCTTACTAATCGAAGATTCGTTAAGTCACAAGCTGAGAGAGGCCCAACAGAAGGACGACTGGGTGAAAGCAATAAGAACAGTCCTAGAAAACAGAAGGTACGAAGACTTTTTCTTAAACCACGGCATTTTGTACAAGGACCCGACAAAAGACCTCATAGTAGTGCCGTCACAAATGGAATCATAAATCATAAAATTGTCACACAACCAGGGACATTTTTCAATTAAGAAGACACAGGACATAATAGAAAAACAGTTTTTCATTCCGCATTTGGTTCCGAAGGTAGAAAAGGTTGTCAGAAGCTGCATTCAGTGCATTATCGCTGAGTCGAAAGCCGGGAAGAAAGAAGGGTTCCTATCACCAATAGACAAGGAAGAAAAACCATTGACAACGTATCATGTAGATCACGTAGGGCCCATGGATCCAACCAACAAATCCTATAACTACATATTTGTAGTTGTCGATGCCTTTTCGAAGTTCGTGTGGCTCTATCCCACGAAAAACACAGGGTCAGAAGCTGTAATAGATAGACTTGGAAAACAAGCTATGATCTTCGGAAACCCTAAACGAATAATCTCAGATCGAGGATCTGCATTTACAGCAAACGCCTTTAAAGAGTACTGTGGAAAAGAAAATATACAACATTTACTCATCGCCACAGGTGTCCCACGTGGTAATGGGCAAGTTGAACGCATTCACAAGAAACATCCAAAGTGTTGGTATAAATACGTGGACAAAGTCCAACAAACAATAAATAATACTGCTCCGAGAAGCACAAAAATTCCGCCGTTCGAAATCTTAACAGGGTTAAAAATGCGTACTACCGACAACGTAGATATACGAAACCTTTTAGAGGATGCTGCATTAGATGAACTACAAAAAGAAAGAGATTCTATAAGGGAGCAAGCCTTAGAAAACATAGCACAGATCCAGCAAGAAAATCGTAAATCATATAATTCACGTCGTAAACCAGAAACTATTTATAGCATAAATGAGCTAGTAGCTATCAAACGAACACAATACGGCACCGGTCTAAAATTAAAGGCGAAGTACTTAGGTCCTTATAAAATTGTAGCTACAGCCAAGCACGGCAGATACGAAGTTGAAAAAGTCGGGGATCATGAAGGCCCAAACAAAACTACTACAGTAGCAGAATACATCAAACCATGGGACCCATCATTCGGGTCGAATGATGATGCAGGATGGCCGAATGTGGGAATTGTCACCAGAAGTAGCAAGACGTATAGGTAAACTGTTCCCATCTGTCCCACCACTAGCAGATCTACTACTAACAGATCTACTACATTTAATAAGCTTTTCTCTTTTTAAACTAAACTTTAAAAATACGGTTGTTTCTGGTCTTTGAAAAAAAAGACTTCCTTCTTCTTATTTCAACAGCCATCAAGCTTAGTCAATTAAATTATATTTAAATCTCCGAATTATTATTTAATCATTAAATTAAATATTAAATCAAAAACAGGATAATTATTAAATTAAATACGAAAATAAAACCTATGTAAAATAGATTGAATATAATATAATAAGAACATAATAAGAAGCAATAAATAATTATAAACTATAATATCACCGTGGTTATTTTTTAAAATTACTACATTAATAGCAATAATTCCTTTTCTTTCCTTGCATTGCTAATTGTAGCTTGAAAATTTATTTGTTCTTCCTCTTCCAGTTGGTGGTTTAATATATGTGATGCCTAAACAAAATTTATCTGTAGTTAATCCTGTAAATAAAAGAAATAATAAATAAATAATGTTCTTTAAAAACAATCGTAAGTTGTATATACCTTCTGAATTACTCTGAACTTTCAATATTATATCCCAAATATCGTTAAACTTCAAGTCGCTTGCAGTTTTAAAGTTGAGAAATGCTGGACGATCTTGAAAACTTTCACCACAAAACGATATCTCAATAATATTCGTGGGACTTACTTCTCTTATTTGTTCGATGGTGTCTTTAATCCAATCTATTGGATTTCTATTACCCGGTATTGTCCTAAATAAAAACTATGTTTTCCGACCATATATGTTGAAATATTTAATGTACGTTAGATTTTCACTTTCGATTAAAAATCGTTGCAGATTTTCAGAGACTGGATTAATAAATTTGTTTAAAATTATTTTTTAGCCATGTTTCTTCTTCATAACTTGGTGTGTACTATTTTAAAATGTTTTATTTTAAAACATTGTATTGAATTTAAAGGTTTTTTTAAAAAACACATAATATAGAATAGAAAATTTTAACAACATTGTAACCAAATTGATTTATATCTATAAATTTTTTAATTCTAACTTTAAGTTACATGTTCTTTAAGTCTTACATAGAAAAAGTAAAAGAATACTAGTAAAAATTTGATCTTAAGTTATCTCAAATAGAAAAGAACTAAAATCAGAATTTGCAACATTGTAGTCAAGACATTTTGAGAATTTGATAAATCAAAGCAAAGTTAGTAAATCATAAAGTGTTTTTCTTTAATTAAAACAAATGTATTTTTTAAAATTGTAGTTAATTCCAGATTCTTTTCACTTAAATTATGTGTATTACTTAAATTTATTTTCAAAATCTTGTTTTGTAATAGATTTGATATTATTCGTAAGAATTTGAAGGTATATTTAGTATAAATACAGTGAAATTTTCTGCAATAGTTATAGTTTAATTCAATAATTAACCAAAAAATGGCACAACAATTCGATGCATCTCCCTTCTCTCCGCAAAAAGAGGAAGACAAAAAACGAAAGCGAGGAACGACAGCTCCTTGAAGAAACAACAGAAAAGCAACATCCACAACAACAACGCCAACAGCAACGACTCCATCAAAAAACACAACAACAACAACTACTACTACTCCTACTGCAACAACAACTTACAGGCTAACAGGCTCTATATTTTGAAAAATTTAAAGAATAATAACACCCGTTTTGGAGAAAAATGGTTTTTCGAAACAAATTAATTTATTGTTTTTATCTCTCTAAAATTTTTTTTTGTTTTTTGTTTGGAAGAACGTTAAAAAATATGAATGAAAAGAAGAATTATAAGAAAGCAAAAATATGGAAGAGTGCTTAAAGATTTATAATTTTTTACGATGCGTTTTGGTATAACCAATCTTTTGGAACAAAAAAAAAGTGGAACTTCTTTAAAAATAAACTAGTTTTTGTGTTTAAGAAAAATGTGGTTTTGAATATGCGAATTTATAGATAACGAGAAAAAAGTAATTCTTGGTAAAGAAGATGTGTAGTGTACCTTTACATAAAGAAAGAAAGAAACGTTCAATTATCATGATGTAATATGTAGTAACATTACCTGTTTATATTATTTAAGAATGCTAAATAATAAAATAGAATGATTCTGAACTTATATACTTACTGCTATGTCTAATCTACATATATAACCTTGATGTAAAGAATGAAAAATAAAAACAGATTAATTGCTTTTGGTACTTATAGTAAACATAAAGATTATTCTTTATTTCCTGGGATTCTGAAATTAAAAAAAAATTTTTGTATTTTGTTTTATTGTATTTTTATTTTTAATTTTTTATTTACATTTTTTTCTCTGAATATTTAAAACCTGAAAGAAAATAGGAGCTATAACACTCTTGCTTAAAAAAAAAAAAATAAACAAAAAAACTGAAATAAAAACCTAAAAACATTAATATAAAAGAAAAAATTAATTTTTTTATTTTTTTATTTTTTTATTTTTATATTTTTTTTGTTTTTTTGATTTTTCCACTTACTGATTTTTAGCAAGCGGGAACAGTTTTGTATCAATAAGGAGTAAATTTTCCTCATTGTCTTTATAAGTATATATTTCATGGGCTTTAATGCCCATTTCTAATTTCTTATTACATATTTCCTCATATTTTAGAGGGATAAAAATAATAAATTAATTTGTTTCGAAAAACCATTTTTCATATCTTTTAATTTTAGAAAATTTTTTTTATTTGATTTTTTTGGCATTTCATTAAAGACGTCGATGAAACTGCGTTCCCTTGCCTGCTGTTGTTGTTGTTGTTGCAGTAGTAGTAGTAGTAGTAGTTGTTGTTGCAGTAGTAGTAGTTGTGGTTGTTGTTGATGGAGTCGTTGCTGTTGGTGTTGTTGTTGTGGATGTTGCTTTTCTGTTGTTTCTTTAAGGAGCTGTCGTTCCTCGCTTTAGTTTTTTGTCTTCCTTCTTTTTGCGGAGAGACGGGAGATGCATCGACGTCATCGTTTTTGGCAATATATAAATCTAAAAATTGTTGTGCCATTTTTTGGTTAATTATTGAATTAAACTATAACTATTGCAGAAAATTTCACTGTATTTATACTAAATATACCTTCAAATTCTTACGAGTAACATCAAATCTATTACAAAACAAGATTTTGAAAATAATGTAAGTAATATATATAATTTAAGTGAAAAGAATCTGGAATTAACAACAATTTTACAAAATACATTTGTTTTAATTAAAGAAAGACACTTATGATTTATTAACTTTGCTTTGATTTATCAAATTTTCGAAATGCCTTGACTACAATGTTGCAAATTCTTTTTGGAAGGCACTACAATAGCTTCAGCATGAAACATTTTATTTCGTAGAAATGTTTTGAAACCTAGCACCATAGGTCTTATTCCAAAAAATGGATATAGATTAGTAGATAACCATTCAAAAATATCTCTCCAGTGGTTGATTTGGGAAAAAAACTTGCGACACATTGATATTCATTGTGCACTTAGTGGTAAAGAAAAAATTATTGGAGGTGTAAAGGTAAATGGATTTTGTGAGCAAATAAAAGAAATATTTGAATTTCATGGTTGCTATTACTACGGACTTCCAAAATATTTAACTACAAACTGAGATAAAACTTTATTCAACAGTAATGATGATACATTAAACCAAAGGTATGAGAGAACATTAGAAAAATCTCAACATTTAAAATTACTCGGTTACAATTTAATTGAAATGTGGGAATGTGACTTTCAAGAACAAATGAAAATTAATAAAAACATGGAGTATTTGCGAAATCATTCATCAACCAATAAAGTACTTTTGAATGCGAGAGATGCATTTTATGGAGGTAGAACAGGAAATATATATTCACACTATAAATGTAAACCTGGGGAAAAAATTAAATATATAGATTTTCATGGGGAAAATTTCCTATTCTTATTTAGGTCACCCTAAAATTTATTCTAAATTAAAAATAATAATATAGATGGAATAATTAAATGCAAAATTTTACCCCCCGTACACTTACTACATCTTGTTCTTCCACTAAAACAAAATGACAAACTTATGTTTTCTTTATGTCGCCCTTGCAGTGAAAAAAAATATTTGGGGGCATTTTGTATACATTCAGACGAAGAAATGGCCTTTGTAGGAACTTGGATAATTGATGAGGTTTCAAAAGCTGTTGAAAAGGAGTATAAACTGTTAGAAATTTATGAAATTTGAGAATATGAAACCGTAATGTATAATAAAAATAAAAATACGAGCGGATTATTCACCGATATGATGAATAAATTTATAACAGTTAAACAAGAAGCTTCAGGTTGGCCAAGCAAATGTGTAACCAATGAAAAAATAAAATATATTGAAGATTTTTTAAATAAGGAGGATGTCAAACTGGAATCAACTAAAATAAACAAAAAGAGATCTTTAGCTAAATTCATTTTAAATTCATTGTGGGGTAAATTTGGACAAAAATAAAATCAACAAAAAACTAAAATTATAAATAAAAGCTTTGAATTATATGATATGTTGACAGATCCAGCTATTGAAGTCAATCATATTTTCCCAATTAATAAATATAACTTCGAAGTTAGCTGGCAACATAAAGAGGAAGCAGCTGAACCATTAACAACTGTCAATGTTTGTATAGCAGCTTATACAACAGCGAAAGCACGCCTTAAACTTTACGGTTATGTGGAAAAACTTGGTAAAAGAGTTCTTTATTATGACACCGACGGTAGTATGTATATGCCGTTTCAGCGTCAGCAAAAGCTCTTGGAGCTTTTTTAATGCCGTTTCAGCGTCAGTAGGAGCTTTTTTCAGCAGTTCTCCTAAAGTTATGCAATAAAATTGTGATAAGTAAAAAGTTTTGTGCTTTTTGGTATTTTAAATTAAGTTTAGCGGTTAGAATATCAGTTATATTAAAAATTCAAATTAAAACAGTAATAAGCTTAAGATGTTGTGCTTATTGTTCTTAATTAAATATGAAAAGTTTTTAAAGTTTGGTTTAAGTACAAAGTTAATATTATCAAAGTTTAAGCTTGATTTATAATATTTCCGCGAAAATTAAAAAAAGTTTTAAAAATTAAAAAAAAAAAAAAGCTGAAGCTATTAAGCTAAATATTTTTAATTAGATATGAAAAGTTTTTTAAATATCAGTTATGTTTAAATTACAAATTAAAACAGTAACAAGCTTAAGATATTGTGCTTACTGTTCTTAATTAAATATGAAAAGTTTTAAAAGTTTGGTTTAAATACAAAATTAATATTATCAAAGTATAAACTTGATTTAATATTTCCGAGAAAATTGAAAAAAGTTTTATAAATTAAAAAAAAATAAGCTTAAGCTAAAGTTTTTTAAATTTGGTTTATACTTAATATTATCAAAGTTTAAGCTTGATTTAATGTTTACGTGAAAAATTTAAAAAATTCAAAGCTGATAAAGCTCGTCCGTTATGTTTGAAAATGAAGCTTCCAACTGCCATTTTAAAGTTGAAAAGCTTAAAAATCGATGGAAATTTTTTGTTTGATTATTAACTTAACTGCAAAAGTTTTGAAAAAAATGAAACAAATAAACGTTTGAAATTATATTGTAAATTTTTTTTTAACTTGAACTTGATCATATTTTCAAGAAGTTTAAGCTTGATTTAATATTTCTGTGAAAATAGAAAAAAAGTTTTAAGGGTTTTGAGTTGAATATTCTTGATTAGATATGAAAAGTTTTTATAGTTTTGGTTTAAATTCAAAGTTAATATACAAAACTAATATCAATGTTAAAATTAAAATTGAAAGATCTTTAAATTATTATTTTCTATTAAGCTAACAAAAATTTGTTTTTTTTTTTATTTTGTTTTTTTTTTACAACTATTGCTCAATTGCATAATGCCCCCAAGCATATGTTTTTATATTATCTTCAGTTACATATCTTTTATTATCTAATGAATTTAAAGCTACTTTATTTAAATTTTGTGTATAAATTGTATGTAAATATGATCTAAATATTTTCATTTCTTTAAAACAAGTTTAATTTTTTAACAAACAATTTTTATAATTATCTATTGTTAAAGAATTGACAACATATTTCTTCATTCCTTTAGCTTTTTTAATAGTTTTATTTTCATATGTTTGAAGGAAATACATTTCATGGATAATCTGATGTATCAAAACTTTTTGGTATCAGTTCGAATTGATCTCTTGAGAGGAGTAGACGTGAGCTATTGACGAAAAACTGTATCGGTAATAAAAAAAAAAAATAAAAAAAATTTAAAAAAATTTATTTGGAAAACGCGCGTAAAAGTGCAAAAAACAATAACATTTAACAAAAAATTTAAAATTATTTATATAAAATAGTGAAAAAAAGAAATAGTTAAAAATAAGTGCATAATTAATTTTCTTTTTTATATTCATGCGGTATAATATACTGCATGTTTAATGACAGCGAATGCACGTATATAAAAAAAGATACAATACATAAAATGGTATCTAAAAATATAAAAAAAGTACCAAGCAAAAAAACATTAAAATTATAAATAACGAAAGTATTAAAAATGAATTATTATCTATGAAATCTAAAGTTAATCAACTAATAAATGACAATTCAACTGAAACCAATAGATTTCAATTATTAGGAGATGATGACGATCTTGATATAACAGATGATGTCAATGACGTCATCATCAATGTCGAAAAAAATAAACCATGTGAAAAAGAAATTCTAAGTAACCTTAATTACTTGGAAATTTTAAAAACAAAAAACACTGATAAAATGAATAATAATACAAATAATAGCACTAATATTAATAATGAAAATATAAAAAACTTACCCGGTCCATCTAATACAAAACCACCAAAAAATAATAAAAATATAAATAATCCAAAAAATTCTAACATTAATGTTGAAATTAATTCAAAATCACAAAATAGCAATATTAATAATAACCCAACTAATAATATTAAAAACAAAAAAGTGCCACCAATATTTATTACGTCTAATGACTTAGAACTAATAAAAAAATTAATTAAATTTCAATTAAAAATTACAAATTATTTTATAAAGTCAATTAAAAACACACGCCATATTCTTTATTTGCAAACCGAAAATGAATATAAAAAAACTTTTGAATCTTTAAAAGAAGCTAAGGTAGAATGCTTCTCATATACTATGAAGAGCCAAAGACCGATTAGCCTGGTGTTAAAAGGCCTTCATAACGATTACGCACCAGAATTAGTACTGAACTTATTAAATTCAAATAATGTAGAACAATGTAAATTCTCTAAAGTACTGAGAATGACCACAAAAAAATCAGTAAAAGAAAATATAAAGTTACCAATTTACATTGTTCAAGCGGAACCACAAAGTTCAATAAACAATATTGTTAATATTAAATATCTTGACCATCAAATTATAAAATGGGAGAAATTAAAAAAACCAACTATAACACAATGCAAAAGATGTCAGCGATTTAACCACTCGGCTTATAATTGCAACATGGAATTAAGGTGCGTAAAATGTGGCGGTAACCACTTACCAGCAAACTGCACTATTAAAAAAGAAAGCCCAGCTGAAAAATTATTTTGTACTTTGTGCAAGTCATATGGTCACCCTGCATCTTACACAAAATGCCCAGTCTTCACAAAAAAAAATAAATGGTATTGAGATAAGTAAACAAAATAAAATAAAAAAAACAATAAATAAAACAACAAAAATTGATAGTTTTGTAAAAAGCACCTGCTCCTATGCAAATGCTGTTTGCAATAACAATTCTAATAACAATACTAATAACAACAACAATAATAATAATAATATTAATAACAACAATAACAATATTAATAACAACAATAACAATGCCAACAATAAAAATAATATTTCATCTGAAAAAAATACAAATAACAATAACAACACAAATTTAGATAAAATACTTTTAGCTATAAGTGATTTAACAAAAAATGTAAACAAATTAAATGAAGATTTTAAAAATGCACAAAATGAAATGCAAAAAGAAATGCAAAGTTTATCTGCAAGGGTAGATTTCTTATTTGAAACTGTCCATGATGATGAATAAAACTTTGCTACAATTAAAATTAAAAATGTTTTCTATAAACGTAAATTCTTGTAGATCTTATCTTAAACAACTTTCATTAATAAATTTTTTAAATGTTCACAACCCGGATGTGGTTACCTTATGTGAAACGAAATTAGATAAAACTAGTCGTATAAAAATAAAGGATTATAAATTAATTTGACATGATAGATCTGAAGCTACTTTAGGTGGAGGTACGGCCATTCTAATTAAAAATAATTTAAAATTTGATATAATTAAAAAATATACTCTAAATAGGTTTAAATGTTTAGAAGTATGTATTATAAAAATAAGACTTTTAAATAGAAATAAAAATCTTTTTATAATATCTGCTTATGCATCACAAAATCATAATGCTAATTTTAATAAAGAATTACTGGAATTATTTCAAACTCTTCAATTAGATAATATTAATAACTATTTTATTTTGGCAGGAGACTTAAACGCTAAACACATAAAATGGGGAAATCAATCAAATAATGCTCGAGGATCTATTCTCGAAAAATTTATTGAAAGATTTAATTGTATGTATAGGATTAAATTATATTCTTCCGATATACCGTCATTTCCGAGAGGAGAATCGTATATCGACATATTCATAGAACGATTCGTATGACCCGATTCAATGAAAAGAATCATTTTGCCCATCGCTAATGTATAACTATGTGCATTATTCAAACAGATCTCAGCATGCGAATTTTCAAACTTTCATCATTCAAAGTTTTATTTTATATATTTAGTAACGATTTGCTTTTGTTTGTCAACTGTGGTTTTTTTTAGGTTACTATTAATAACAAGAAATATTTAGTTTTTATTAATTTTCTGCTTTCATATGTATTTATTGTGATTTAATTGTATTAAATAATAGTGATACAAAAATGTCCGATGGATATAAGAGACGACACGAATCTGGGACTATAAAACGAAAACGCAAAGAAGAAAAAGAAAAGGCGCTAAGTGAAATAAGAAGTTCTCTACTTAAATTCGTTACTATTTCAGATCGACAGCCTAGCACTCAAACAGCAAGTGAAAATAAAAATAAAGAAATTGATTTTAATCAGATTAATATTATAAATGCGGAATCCGAATCATTGGCATTAGAGACAGTTGCAGATACCAGTCAGAATCAGAATAAATCTATTTCAGCTCCTAGTTCAGCTAAATATGTAGAAACTTTTGGATCGGATTCAGGTTACAACAAGGATCCCGATAAATGGAAAATAAATGCAGATCTTATGCTTTACTTTGCTGAACGTATTCCATCTAACAATTTAGAACATAGCCTTAAAGCATCAAGCAAAAGATTTGGTGAGAAAAATAGGTATGTACGAAAAGAATATTTTTATAGAACATTAGCTAACGGAGAAATAGTTAAAAGAGACTGGTTAATATTTTCTGAATCTACTGGAAAACTTTATTGTTATGTGTGCATGCTATTCAAAAAAGTACCTAATGAACTATATAATCAATTTCAATCTGGCTTCGATGATTGGAAAAATGCAAATATAAGAATTCGTTCACATGAAAAATCAAAAGATCATTTCGCTGCTCTATCTGAAATGCTCCTATGTCAAAAATCTACCAGAATTGATAAACAGCTGGAAAATGAAAAGGAACATATCACTAAATACTGGATTAATGTGTTGAAAAGAGTAGTTGCTGTAGTAAAGTTCCTTGCAGAAAGGGGATTGGCTTTTCGTGGTAATAATCAACTGCATAATAATCCTCAAAATGGAAACTTTCTTGGATGCATCGACCTTTTGTCTCAGTTCGATCCATTTCTTAGAGAACATATTCGAAAATACGGAAATACAGGTAGAGGAAATGTTTCTTACCTTTCTGCCAACATCTATGAAAATTTTATCAAATTATTAGGATCAAAAGTTTTAAAACAAATTGCTTCTGAAATTAAAGAAGCTAAATATTATGGTATTAGCATTGATTCTACTCCAGAAGTGAGTCACACAGATCAGCTTACTGTAATTATTCGCTATGTTTTAAAAGATGGGCAAGTGGTCGAGCGATTCTTAATGTTCATTCCTATCGAACAGCATGATGGAAAATATCTTTTTGATGTTATAAAACTTGTGCTGGCTGATCATGACATAGATATTTTCAACTATAGATCACAATCATACGATAATGCAAGTAATATGAGTGGAACATATTCAGGAGTGCAGGCGAGATTTAAGGAAATAAACCCTTTGGCAATATGGATTCCATGTGCAGCACATAGTCTCAATTTGGTAGGAGTAAAGTCAGCAGAAAGTTGTTTTACTGCAGTAAACTTTTTTGATGTTTTACAATCTCTATTTGTATTTTTCTCAGCATCAGCGCAAAGATGGGCAAAATTAAAATTGAATATGACTGGAAATATTCATTCTGTTAAAAACTTATCACAAACAAGATGGTCTTCGCGTAACGAAGCTACTTAGGCGTTAAGTAAAAATTACAATCAAATACTAGGAGCACTAAGTAATATTTCAGAATGTGATCGACAACCACCAGCAGTAGTGCACGAAGCGAAATGTTTGTTAAAAAAACTCAACCATTTAGAAACGGCATTAATGACGGTTATTTGGGCAAATCTCTTAAATAATATTGATAAAGTAAATAAAGCAGTACAAGAGCCAGGAATTGAATTCTGTAGAATTGTAAATTTATATGGTCTTCTAACATTTTTGTCAGATATTCGAAACAAATTTGATGATTTTGAGAATATGGCTAAAGAAATGACAAATTCTGATTACAAGGATTGTGTACATAGAAGGCGGAAAAGAAAACAATTTTTCGACGAAGTAACAGAAGAAGATTCAGAATTGTCTGCTAGAGATACGTTTCGAATACATTCGTTTTACCCTATTATTGATAGACTATTCACCGAAATGAAAAAACGACGAGGAGCATACAATACATTATACAATACTTTCAGTTTTATTGGAGATAAATCTTTATCCAACGATGAAGTTAGGTGTAAAGCTAAAGATTTAGTTAAAACATATTCATCAGATTTAGAAGAAGAATTTGTTGATGAGTTTATAATGTTTTCTTCTATGTATAAAGATAAGAAATCTGTAGTAGATTTAATTAAATCACAAATTCAAGACAAACTATTGACAAGTTTTCCAAATGTCAATATTGCATTTCGAATTTATCTATCTATTATTGGAGCAAATGCAGAAGGAGAACGATCATTTTCCAAATTGAAACAAATTAAAAATTATATCCGTTCAACAATGAATCAAGATCGCTTATCATCGTTGTCTGTTCTTTGCATTGAGAGTGATCTTACTCGGGATATGAATTTTGACGATATTATTCAAGATTTTGCCAAAGAAAAATGCCGAAAAAAGATTATTATTTAAAGTTTTCAGTTCCTTTTTTTATATTTCAATTTATTTAATTTGTTATTGAAATAAAATTATTTTATTTTTCTTTATATATATAAATGTATTTTATTTTATTAATTTTTCTTCGTAGGCCACCTAAAATTTCGTAGGCCATAGGCACAGTGCCTATGGTGCCTATTGGATAAGACGGCTCTGCTTAAATCCAACTATTACTAGACTTAAAAAATATAAAAGTGAATTACTTACAGCTAAATTTAAATTAATTAAAATAAAAATAGACAAAAACGCACCATAATTTCTACGAATTAATTCATTACTGAAAAACATAAATTCATTAATAAAACAAAATATTAAACTCTCAATAAATAATTATTGGACTAACAGAATCAAAAACATAAAATTATCAAACAATAAAAACTTGTTCTCTGAAATCAAAAAAATTTATAAAAAACAAACCTCAAACAAAATTGACTACTTAAAAATTCCAATTAACAATACGCAAATTTTAAACGACGCCCAATTAAATTTAAATAAACTTAAAATAGAAAAGAATAATTATATTATCAAAGAAAACGAACACATAAATGAAGTAATGGCAACACATTTATACCAAGTTCAAAAGCAAGTTACAAACAGATTTTCCCCGATAAGTAACAATGTAGAGCAAAGTATTAACAATTTAAACCAAATAATTCAAAATAACAAAACAAATAAAATATCCCTTATTAAATTTAACAATCATTTACATTCAAATAATTTACTTGAAAATGAAACTTTAAATAATTATTTTATAGCTCAAAATGAACTCAAAGATATTTTATCAAAACTTAAAGGTAAAACATCGGCAGGTATAGATAAAATTCCAAATATAGTGTTAAAACATCTTCCTATTTCAGTAATTAACTTATACACAATAATTTTTAACAATTGCCTTAATATAAGCTACTTCCCAAATAAGTGGAAAAAAGCAGTTGTTATTACATTAAAAAAACCAGGAAAAAGTGCTTCAGATCCTAGCAGTTATAGACCAATAAGTTTATTACCAAATATAGGAAAAATCCTAGAAATAATAATAAATAAATTTATAGTCAAAATAACTGAGATTAAAAATATTATACCATCAAATCAGTTTGGTTTTCGTCATAAACACAGCACAATACATGCTATGACGAAGCTTTCATCGGATATATGCAGAAATATAAACGAAGATAAGGTTGTAGCAGCATGTTTTGTGGACTTTGAAAAAGCTTTTGACACCGTCTGGATTGATGGTATAATATACAAACTCTTAAAATATCAATATCCCTTACATTTAGTTATTCTGATTAACAACATGATTAGAGGTAAAACTTTTAGCACATGGGGGTCGGATAATCATTTATCCAAAGAATTCAAATTATCCGATGGGTTACAACAGGGCACCGTAAATTCCCCAATTTTGTTCAATATATACATAAGCGAATTACTGAATTCTCTAAATAAAAATTTAGAGCCCAATTACAGTATAGCATTTGCGGACGATCTGACAATTTACGCAACGAGTAATAATCTAAGAGATGCACAATACATTTTACAAAAAATGTTTTATAAAGTGATATCTTATAGTAATCTTTGGAAGCTAAAAGTAAATTATCAAAAATGTGAAACTATGTTATTCAGGAATACTATTAACAAGGTAAAATATAATGTTAAATCATGCTGGAGAGATTTTTATATATTAACTCCAGACAAAACAAAAATTAAAAACTCTGTGAACTTCAAGTATTTAGGAGTTCACTATAGTTATTTGTTAAACTTTAACTATCATGTTAAAAATCAAATAAGAAAAGCAAATAACGCCTTTATTAATTTAGGAAAATTGTTCTTTTTCAGAACACTTTGCAACAATGTTAAATTGCTCTACTACAAAACCTTAATCCGTCCAGTACTAACATATGCCTGTCCAATATGGTATAATGTTAATGCTTCTGTGATGGAAAAATTAAGAATATTCGAACGCAAGTGTTTAAGAGTTTGTACAAATTACAATAGAAAACCTAACACTAATATGCACTATTATTCAAATAAATTTATATATGATAAGGCGAACATAATTAGAATCGACAATTTTATCATTCGTCTCATACGTAACCATATACAAAGGAGTAGTGAATCATGCGAGAACTCATTAATCTGCCATCCGTGGTACGAACATTTTGAGTACATTAAAAACTGCCTAGTTACAGGTTTTTTGCCTCCAGAAGCATTCGTGTTTTTGGACAAACATAATTATATCGAAAATAATCAAAACATTCCGATTTTATACCACTATTAAAGAAACGCGATAATAAAACAAATACCTTCAAATTTAAATATAATAAATATTAATGACAATGAGTTGTTTAAATATGATAAGTATATTCCTGCAAAAATTAAATTGGAAATTAACAAGTAAAGAAACAGTCAGTCGGTGCAACCGACTTAGAAATACCCTACACCTATTTGGTTCAAATTTAAGGACATATCCATAAGTCATTTTAACACCATAGAAGCTGTTATTAATTTGATCGTAAGACATAGCTAACTAAATTAACTGTATAATACTAAAAACATTTTCTAATTACCCTATCTATTAAAAAATACTACAAATTCTTACTAATTTATCTATTTAAAAATATTAAAAAACAAACAAACTTGAAATAAATGAAAATATATTTATTCCAATTCAATTACAAAATGAAAAAATTGTAATTATTAAATTTTGTGATAAAAAGATAATCAAAGCATAATATATTTAATAATCCAAATTTTTAAAAATTGCAATTATTTTATAATGGTTAGTTTATATACCTAATAGAAAAGCTTATAAACGCAAAATATGCAATAAATGTATTTCTAAAATACAATTAAAAATTTACACCTTTTCATATAATTCATTTAAATATAAAAATAAATTTTACATAAATGCAGCAAGTACCTTTGAACATAGCCGAACCACTACAATTAAGTCTAGATTTCGGAGACACATAGGACATAGGAAATATATTCTTTGGCTTCGAAATTAAACTCGACCACAACCAATTCCCATGGTACTTTCATTACTAGTAACCTACTGTTAAATTTCATCAAAATACCTGCATTATTTTTTGAGTTATGGTGTTTGTAAGATATATGTTTGTTAGTCCTTGAACTTTTCAAGGGTTCCAGGACCCGAATTTATGGTACGATTTCGCCCATATGCAATCCCGTCATACTTTCAATACTAGTTAACCCTTGTACACAATTGGAACGCTCTATCTTAATTTTAAGTTACTAGTTTTATTAATTTCGATGATAAGCTTTTACACATTGGGGGGTCTAAGAGAGGTTCTGAACCACCACTCCAATTGATCCCAAATTAGGGGGGCACGGAAGAAACAGTAAAGAACACCCTTGTGGCAAATTGGAAGCTTCTACATTTGTTTCAAGTTACTATCTTTATTAATTTCGAAAATATGCTTTAAGGGCCTAAGAACTGAGTGGCTGGTCCCCGATCCACTACTCCAATGGGGCCCAAATTTCAAAGACACTTACGAAATAGGAAGGGACACCCTGATACCAAACTTGGAGGTTCTATCTTCATTGGTTTCGGAATTATGCTCGTTTGGCCTAAATTCGATCAAAAAGTTCTAAGTTCCGAACCCATTGTCCAATCCTCACCGTACGTAATCACCGCCGTAGTTTCGCTGCCAATAACCTACAGCACAAATTTCATGAAGATAGCCTCATTAGTTGTTGAGTTATCGTGATTTTTTATATATGTTCCTTAGCCCTGACATCGATTAAAAGGTCCGGAATCCGAACCGTTGGGCTGATTTCGCCCTTATATAGTCCGCGCTGTACTTATAGTACTAGTTAACCCTTGTACACAATTTGAACGGTCTATCCTAATTTTAAGTAACTATTTTTAGTAATTTCGATTATAAGCCTTTAAAACTTGGGAGGTCTGAGAGGGGTACAGAACCACCACTCCAATTGATCCCAAATTAGGGGAACACGCAAGAGATAGTAAAGAACACCCTTGTGGCAAATTGGAAGCTTCTACATTTTTTCAAGTTGTTATCTTTATTAATTTTAAAGATATGCTTTAAGGTCTTCGGAAATGTGTGGCTGGTTCCCGACCCACTACTCCAATGGGACCCAAATTCACAAGACACTTAGGAAATAGGAAGGGACACCCTGATACTAAATTTGGAGGTTCTATCTTCATTGGTTTCGGAATTATGCTCGTTTGGCCTAAATTCGATCAAAAAGTTCTAGGTTCCGAACCCATGGTCCAATCCCGACCTTACGCAATTCCCGAAGTAGTTTCATTACTAGTAACCTACAGCACAAATTTGATGAAGATAGCGTCATTAGTTGTTGAGTTATCGTGATTTTTTATATTTGTTCGTTAGCCCTGAAACCGATTAAAAGGTCCAGAATCCGAACCCATGGGCCGATTTCGCCCATATGCAATCCCCGCCGTACTTTCAGTCCTAGTAACCTACAGTTAAAATTTCATCAAGATAGCTCCATTATTTTTTGAGTTATCGTGCCTACGGACGGACGGACGGACGGACATGGCTATATCGACTAAGGCGGTCACGCTGATCACAAATATATATACTTTTCCATATCTAGCTCGCTTCCTTTAGGTGGTTACAAACACCATACCAAAGTTAATATACCCCTTTACCTATTCTATAGGTGTAGGGTATAAAAAACAATACTTTTGGAAAAATTTAGATGTAACGTAGTTTATTGTAGGTTTAGGTATAGGTATAAGTATTAGGGTAGTTTAGTTTTAAGATTTTATATAAACATATAAATAAAAAAAATTGGTTTTTAAAAAAAAATTTTTTTCCAATAAATTCAATTATATTAATATTAAATTAAAACTAAAATTAAATTATGTATGTTGAAATCAAAATATCAATATTAAAACATCAAAAGAGATATTTATTAATATAGTTCTAAATAAATTGTGAGAGCTGACATATTGGTCAGCCATGTACAAATTACATTTTAGCATATAAGAATTCTTTTTAAGTTTTTGTTTTTGAATAGTAAAAAATAACATAATGAATAGAAAAACAAGTTAAGGAACAGTCAGTCGGTGCAACCGACTTAGAAATACCCTACACCTATTTGGTTCAAATTTAAGGACATATCCATAAGTCATTTTAACACCATAAAAACTGTTATTAATTTGATCGTAAGACATAGCTAACCAAATTAACTTTATAATACTAAAAACATTTTCTAATTACACTATCTATTAAAAAATATTAAAAATTCTTACTAATTTATCTATTTAAAAATATTAAAAAACAAACAAACTTGAAATAAATAAAAATATATTTATTCCAATTCAATTACAAAATGAAAAAATTCTAATTATTAAATTTTGTGATAAAAAATTTGTTTAAAGTTACTATTTTTATTACTTTCGAAAATATGCTTTAAGGTCCTCGAAACTGAGTGCCTGGTCCCCGACCCACTAGTCCAATGGGGCCCAAATTTCAAAGACACTTACGCAATAGGAAGGGACACCCTGATACCAAATTTGGAGGTTATATCTTCATTGGTTTCGGAATTACGCTAGTTTGGCCTAAATTCGATCAAAAAGTTCTCAGTTCCGAACCCATTGTCCAATCCTCACCGTACGTAGTCACCGCCGTAGTTTCATTACCAATAACCTACAGCACAAATTTCATGAAGATAGCCTCATTAGTTGTTGAGTTATCGTGATTTTTAATATATGTCGTTATCCCTGACACCGACTAAAAAGTCCAGAATCCGAACCCATGGGCTGATTTCGCCCTTATACAGCCCGCGCTTTACTTATAGTACTAGTTAACCTTTGTACACAATTTGAACGGTCTATCTTAATTTTAAGTAACTATTTTTAGTAATTTCGATTATAAGCTTTTAAAACTTGTGAGGTCTGAGAGGGGTACTGAACCACCACTCCAATTGATCCCAAATTAAGGGACCACGCAAGAGATAGTAAAGAACACCCATGTGGCAAATTGGAAGCTTCTACATTTTTTCAAGTTGTTATCTTTATTAATTTTAAAGATATGCTTTAAGGCCTTCGGAAATGTGTGGCTGGTCCCCGACCCAGTACTCCAATGGGACCCAAATTCACAAGACACTTAGGAGATAGGAGGGGACACCCTGATACCAAATTTGGAGGTTCTATCTTCATTGGTTTCGGAATTATGCTCGTTTGGCCTAAATTCGATCAAAAAGTTCTAGGTTCCGAACGCATGGTCCAATCCCGACCTTACGGAATCCCCGAAGTAGTTTCATTACTAGCAACCTAGAGCACAAATTTGATGAAGAAAGCGTCATTAGTTGTTGAGTAATCGTGATTTTTTATATATGTTCGTTAGCCCTTCGATCGATTAAAAGGTCCAGAATCCGAACCCATGGGCCGATTTCACCCATATGCAATCCCCGCCGTACTTTCAGTCCTAGTAACCTACAGTTAAAATTTCATCAAGATAGCTCCATTATTTTTTGAGTTATCGTGCCTACGGACGGACGGAAGGACGGACGGACGGACGGACGGACGGACGGACATGGCTATATCGACTCAGGCGGTCACGCTGATCACAAATATATATACTTTTCCATATCTAGCTCGCTTCCTTTAGGTGGTTACAAACACCATGCCAAAGTTAATATACCCCTTTACCTATTCTATAGGTGTAGGGTATAATAAAACACTAAAAAAAAAAAAAAAAAACTTTTTGGTATTTCATTAAATATGTCAGCGTAAAAATCATCTGTCTGTATAGTATAAATGAAACTGTCAGTGTCTGTATGATTTAAAAAAACCTTACTACCATATTTAGGTTTAATATAATCATATTGGAAATTATATATAAGAATTTTAGATTGTTTGAGTACCGTAAATCCCAAATATATAGGTTTGTCGTAATATATATTTGTATGATTAAGCTGAATGGCTATCAAGTTTTCAGTAAATCTAGAGTGACTATGATAATTTGGTTTTGCTATTAACGCTCGAGCACCTAAATGTGCTAAAATAGCTAAGATGTAGCTATTTTGACATTTTTTCTTTTATCTACATTTTCCATTTTTTCTTTTATCTACATTTTCCATTGTTTTACCAAAAACAGCATTATTCATTAATTTAAAATAATGTTTTTCAAAAGCATTTTTAGCCATTGACCTGTGTGCGTTATTTAAATCAATATATTTTTTTAACCAATTGCTTTGTGTGATTTTTAGTACTCTATAAATTTTTTTGAGAATCAAGTCGTTTCGAAGACACTGTTTTAAGTTTCGATAATGGATGATATATTTGCGTTTGTTTGTTAAGTCAACTAACAGTTTAGGAATTTTACCTTTCGGTGGAACTTTGTTTTCAGCACAAAAAGGAAAGTCATTGTGCAAATCATGTAAATGTTGAGGGTATCTAAATCCACTTCTAAAACGTAACCAGTTTGCGAATCATCGGCAACTGAAAGCACATCAATATTTTCAGGAGTATTAACCCACTGAAAATCTTTATGAGGTAAATATTTGATCATTGCCCATCCATATAAATTGTTGGCATCTTCATATACTATATATTTGGAAGGTTCGTTTTTTTATAAGATTCCCCCATAAATTTATTATTTGCCACTGAATGTCTAAGTGAGCAATGACTAATTCCACCACGTATCGCTTTTTAAAAAAAATTATACATATCAACATCAGTTAACAACTCTAATTTCATATCAGTGTATTTTAACATGGCCGCCCATGACAAACCTGGTGTAGTGTAAAAATTTGCAGGATCTAAAGAATAGATTTTGGAGCATATTTTTCGAAAGTTTTCAAAAACATCAGTCAAAATAAGTACATCTGTTTTAAGGTAAAGTTTAAGATAGACCCATAAATTTTGACATTTAAACGTATACCATACATTAACTGCATGAATGTAGTCTTCATAGGAACATGGTGTGTTTTTCATTTGATTGGTAAAATTGTCTAGTGACGGTAAACATGTTTCGTCAAGTCGTTCAATGGAATTTAAATACTCATAGGGAAAAACTCCCTTTCGAGTCATAAGTTTAAATTTTTCATTATTATTGAATTCTTTTTTTATATGAATCAAATCGTTTTAAATTTTTACACAATGAATCAAGGCTAGAAGCCATAAATCTGAAGATTTCGAGAAAACGTAAATAAAATGAATGATTATTATCTATTGTAATTTTTTAGATAATGAAATATAACGTTCTTTATTCAAAGGAATGACACTAATGTGTCCATTCACTTCGTTTAGTTCTTTAAATAAAAGATGACAATCATAGCCGGAAAAATTGTGAAAAAATATTGGAAAAAAATTTGATCGTCTATACAATAAGTTGCAATAAGAATGAGCAGGACCTCTATAATTGCCGGTAAATTGGCAATGGTCTCTAATTCTATTATTAAAATCTAAATGCTTACCACATATGTGACACGTTTCTTGAACCAATTGTTGTAGCTGCTCATCCAGTGTTAGCGGATTCATCGGTTTTGAACTCATAAAGAAGGTTGAATATAATTCACTGCATGTTTCTGCCAATGATTGGATAAATTCCTTAGCACAGTTAGCTCCAACAAATTCTTTGAAACAGTTTAGACCATCATCAAAAGAACATTTAATGTAGTAAGAGAAAGCTACTGGAACATGGTGATGAATGTTTGTTGTTGAAGACATCGTGGAATCAGAAGTGCATGTTGCAATAGGTTGGAAAATACTCTCATCATCGGCATAAATAACAAAAGATGTTTTCATTTGTTGTTGATAATTCTTAAACTCCAGTGCATTTTTTTCAACAGACGGAAGCTTTGTAACTACTTTATTGCATTCGGGTTTGTGTAAGTCACGTTGTTGTAATGTATGAAAATGTTGCAAGCTCATATTACAAATATAAATATGATGAGTATTCCTTGTTACAGACCGACATATCAATCTTGATAAATGTTTTATGTAAACAAAATGAAATTTTTCATCCCTTTCCAAAAGCAATAGATTGACATGAAACTTTTTTTCACATTTTGCCAAATAAAATGGCCCTACAACCTCATATTTCTTATTAATGACTTCCAATCCAAACAAATTTATGCTTATTTCATTATTAAGTTCTTCGAATAAATTTAGTTCAGACAATTTAGTTGGAAATTGCATATTGCCAAAATTAAGTTGTAAAACATCGCCAAACTCAAGCTTGACTATGGGTTGAGAAATGTCACTAATTTTGTATGAAGATGTTCGTTTTGCATTTTCAGCGCAAGTTTGTAAGGCTGATACTAAACTCCACTTAAAACAGAAGTTATCATTATTGTGGATATTAATGCAGGCTTTTTTATCTTCTATGTTTTTTGGTAACTTAATATAACTAGAAACTTGGATTGGTTCATATTTATTGATATTTATTTTCACGTGTAAAATTTAACGCCCAGCCACTATCTTTTTCTTGGAAGTCTTCTGCTTGTTGTTGAATAATGTCTTTAGCATTTTCAAAAATATCATTAAGATCGTCTGCCTGTTTAATGCTTAACATTCGAGTTTGAAAAGATTTGATTGATATATTTATCTCTTCTTCTGTTGGTTTTATATATTCACCGAAAAGTTCAAGATTCGCCTTAATGACATGTTTTTTTAGTGATTGTCTCAACAATTCAATGATATCGGTTTGAGCCTTTTCTAAAAAGTGTGATGGGTTTAATATGCCTTCATCATCATTATCTCTAATAAATGTTTCTAGTCTATTTTGAAAACATTCATTAATACACCTAACATTAGTTTTAATGACTTCTACTGCATTTTTCTTATGTTCATTTGTCCGAACGTCCCAACGTGGTAATTCCACCGCACAGCTGCAGCAGCCTTCACAACTTCTTAATTTATATAATATTTTTCAAAATACTGCAACAATGTTGTATGGTATTAGAATTTTAACTTTAAAAAACAAAAGATAAAAAAAATAGCATAAATCCAACTTTTTACCCTTGACAACTTTTTAATTTATATTATATTTTTCAAATACTGCAACAATGTTGCATCTTATTAGCATATTAACTTTTTTAGAAAAGCGCGCCGCCCGCATTACTATTCTAATCATAAAATCAAATAAATCTATTAAAATATTTTTTTGGCACCGCGCAGCTGCAGCAGCCTTTACAACTTTTTAATTTATATGATATTTTTCAAATACTGCAACAATGTTGTATCGTATTAGAATTTTAACTTTAAAAAACAAGAGAAAAAAAACAAAAAATTGCATAATTGCATAATGAGTTAGTTAGTTGGTTTTTATTTTATTTTTTATATGAGTAGGGAAGTCATATATAAAGTTTTTCATATATAAGAACAACAATTTTCCTTTACTATTATTAAAAATTATTTACTTTATTAAGAGTACACAATATTACAAAATAAAACAAACAATATGGTAAGATATTTGTTTTTTTTTGTTTTTTTTTTTTTATATTTTTAATTTTCTATTTTCTATAATTAGGCTGGTTTTTTAAAAAGTTTAATGGAATTGGGAGTGGGTTTAATCATAATATTGATATTTTACACCAAAATAAAATTAACGAGGTGCTTTCCTGGCCCTTTCTAGAGACGAAAAGAGGTCAAACGGTGGTGCTTTGTGAGGTAGAAGGTATGATAACCAATGAAAAAATTATATTTTTCATGCCGGACAGGTTTTCAAAAAAAGTAACTAACGAACCGGAATTAGAGGAATTGAATAGAGCGCAGTTTTATTTTAAATTTTTGGGATAGAATTAAAACAAAAGAAATATGGCGTTATTTCAATTAATTCGAATAATAATTATTTAATTAAATCGAATCGCAGGAAAAATTTTTGAAATAAATAAAGTTTAATATTAAAAAATTTAATTTGTTTTTTTTTTTTATTTATTTTGAAAGAAAAGGAAAATTTTTTTTTTTTTCAGATACTTATGACGGTGCTAAGGGGGCCCCTGGCGCGAGGGGCCTGTATTCAATACTAGTTTCGGTCTGTGAAGGTCCGCAAACAGTCTGTGAAAGTCCGAAAAGGTCTGTGAAGGTCCGAAAACGGTCTGTGAAGGTCCGAAAATGGTCTGTGAAGGTCCGAAAACGGTCTGTGAAGGTTTGAAAACGGTCTGTAATGGTCCGAAACGGACTGTGAAGGTCCGTTAATAGTTTTAAAAATTTACTGCACAATAGCATATCTAGGTATCCCCACTTTTTTTTATGAAATCAGAGTTATAAATAAAAGGCTAGGTTATTAGTTTTTTTATTATAATAAAAAACAAAATGAGTAGCAACAACAACAACAACAGTGGTAGCAGAAAAGCTATAGTTGATTTACAATTTGTTATTGGAAATAACAAACAATATTTTTTGAAAGAATTTTCTTTGATAGCTGATGGTTCTCTAATACCAGTGTTTTTTATATTTAAAGCACCGTACTCATTTGAAGAGGTAAATATTGATTTTAAACGACAAAATGAGTACAACAAAAAGAACATTAATAACATGGATTGGAATGATGGCTTTATAGAGTATTTAAAAGTTAAAAATGTCTTTGAGGAACATTTAACAACTATATTTGATGTTGTTTATGTAAAAGGTCTTAAAAAAAAGCAATTTTTAGACACTTTTATTTCAAATTCAGTAAAAGTTATCAATTTAGATAACAAAATTCTATCTCTACAGAAACTAAGAAATTACACCACCATTTGCCCTCACCATCATAATTCAGAAAATTTGTTGCAAAGATGTGCTGTAAAAAATTGTATAAACTTGTACATGTATTTCATAAAAGATAATAATAATAATTGGCTTTAAAAAATATTTGTTTTATTTATTGTTGCACAATATATTTTTTCAGACATAAACAATGGTATTTCATAAAATAGTCTAGAATAATTACACTGAGCTATATTTAAATTCATAGGAATATAAAAATCTTCTTGTTCCAATTTCAGTTTATTCCTTTCAATATATCTGTCGAAATACTTGAATTCATATTCCTGCACATTTATTTTAGTTCCAACGTTAGTTTTTTAGTTTGTTCTGTATGAATGAATTTGAGTGGAAATTTATTTAAATTTAATTTAGGTTGAATGTTGTAAAATCTACATAAAAAGCATGCCACTGCAAATAATTCATCTCGCTAATGACTTTGCGATGACGTTGAAAAATTATTGTTGCAGCTAAATTTTCAACATTAAATCCAACTTGTATTTTTATTGTTTGTTTTTTATCCAAATAGTAAATATAGCTTAATAAAAGGATTTTTTGTTGTGCTTCGTCGTTATCGTTGTTTATTTGTTTTTCGATTTCAGCATTTGATGTTGGCTCCATGTTTTTTTAAACTGTTAAAGTTTTATAACTCGAAAGTTTTGTATTTATAGTTTTTATCGTATACATTTTGTGAAAATTTTCCGAAACATTATTTGTATTCTTTTAATTGTTTTTAGGTGGGGATGACATTGTGTTGAATAAATTAATAAAATTTTTCATGCTCTTGCGCTTACATCGCATCCATAAATATACACAACAATATTGTCCACAGACTGATGTAAGGTGACTTTGTAAACGCTTATTGTTGAAAACAAAACATTTTGATTGATTTTGTAGAAATTTCACAATCTCATTGTGGAATGGTGGATTTCCAAATGAATCAAAATATTCTATACAGCCTTGAACTGGTTTAAGGCCAGTATGAAAAATACCAGGTTTTGAAATATTTTTCGGTATTTGATCAAGAGCAAAAACACCTTTAAATAATTTACTTGTGACACTATTACATTTCAGCGCTTTCGTTATCTGAAGTGTATTCATTTTTTTGTAAACGAGAAATATCAATTAGCTGAGTATTTCCACTTATGTATGCCGTTAAAAATTCAACTTTAAGTTTACCATTTGTGAACACTATATCAAATTTTTCAAGCAAATTTATTAAATTATTAGTTGTTTTTTCATTGTCCATATGTCCAAAAGAGTAATTCTTGATGTCCGTTCTTTTTAAATCTTTGGTTGGGAATTTATACTTTAATTCCTTTACAATAGTTTTACATTTTTCTTTTATTCCAGCCACAGCAAGGTTTTTAGCAAATATTGTATTGTTATCATCCGTACAGAATGATAAATCTACTAGAGCGTATGCCATTTTCAAATGAATAGAGATGCTCCACTATGCTTCCTTTTATATGTTTACGTAGACGTTGCGATTTTTATCAATTTCGATACTGGCATCGAATTCTGCAAACACAATACATGTTAATGTTTAAGTTAATGAAGAACTGAGGCTTGCTTCAATCTTTACTACTCCCGGTTTAATAAACTTTGACATGTATCAGTTCCAGAACCATCTGGTGATAAATCAAGAGCTAGTATTGTATAACCTTTTGAAAATAGTTCTTTTGAAATATGATGGTCTTTATCAGAATGATGTATACCTGTTCCGCTAAATAATGTTAAATATGCACGAGAATTGCAATTGTTATTCGATGTAAAACTGGTTTCAATTGCAGAGTTTAGTGTAGGCACTCCATTCATGTATAATTGAAATTGTGTGAGATTTTGATGATCGAAATGGTATGGATTTTTTGATCTTTTACCATTAAAATTTTCATTATTAACCATACAAAATAAAAGAGCTTTTGGTATTTGTTTCATGTATAATGTAGCTTCAAGAATTTTTAAATAGCTTTCGTCTGAATCATTGAAAAATAGAAAAAAATCTTGTTTTTCTAATGTCAAAGCAATTCGAATGTCAACGTTATTTAAAAGTAATTTGGAAGTGTTGAAAAAATCTACATGTAATTTTCCCATTAATTCTACTATTGTAGAATTATTGTATAATTTTTGCCTTGATTTAGAACCAGAATTGTTAAAATCATTTACATTTGGTTTATCCAATTCCCAACCAGATGCTTCCAGATGTGTTTGACTGGAATCTGTACCATAATTTAGTAAAGTAGTTAAGTATGCTTTATAATGGTATAATGAGTCTGACGGAGTGATGTTTTTTCCATTTAGAGTTACATTACATTGTTTAATTAAAGAGTGCAATAAATTATTTACAACACTGGGCTGCGAGGCTGCTTTCGCATCAGCTCCGGTTCCTACTTTATCATTTGCACTCCAAACAGATCCATCTTTTTTTAATATTTGAATTTTAAAATTTGATGTAGGTTGACGATAAATCTCGATATGTATCTCCATTTCCAAGCGAAACAAATTCAATAGTTGATGGTGACGCCTCTAAAGAAGCTAAAGGATTGTATGCTACCTCTTCTGAACGCAATATACTTGTTTGTACTAGTAATGATGCAAAAAGATCAAGTTCAGATTTCATAATTGAATTGAATTGATTTAATTGAATATATCAGAGGTTTTAATTTGCTTTTTTCGTCGCTTCGACTTTAAATGTGTCTTTTTAGAAACTGCGCGTCGTTTTATACTGCTTCGTCTTTTTATGGCATTTCGCCTTCCACCATACATCGAATGCAGTTGATTAACTACTGATTTTCTTAGATTTTTCATGCCACCTTTAATTTGATCAATTACAGTTTCTTTTATGTTTACACCAGATGCTATATCATTCAAAATATTTTTACTTGTGTTCATAGCCTCTGTTTTAATTAAGTTCCAACCTGATGTAAAAACTGGCTTTAAGTAACGAATTAAACTTCCGAATATATTTCCAAAACCACGACCTCTTTGAATAGTTGGATAAAATTGTAATAGAGGTCCAATATCGTTGATTCCTCCACCTACTTGAGAGGAATAATATCTCACGTAAGCTCTTTCCATGTTTGATATGATATCATATTTGAGTAGTAGTATTTATATTGTTTTTAAGCAATCATTGCTTTTTAAAGTGCAGTACAATTTTTGTTGGATAGTAACTGGAAACAAAATTTATTCCATCCATCCCCATCACAAAATTTATTCCATTCCATCGCCATCATTCCATTTATTCCATTCCATCTGAACTTGATCATCGCCGTATTGGTTGCAAATTTTAATCGCTATCGTTTCAAAACTATTTTTTTCTATTGGTATGTATTGGACATTTTCAAATTCAATATTTGTAGGTATTCTGCAATTTTCTACGTTGATAGCTCTTAATGCACGTACTTTGCTACTTCCAAAAACAGATGATTGAACTATATCTGAATATATCATCACCATTCCATTCATTCCGTCTTTATTATTAGCAATAGCTAATTTAAATAGTTCAGGTAATTTTGTTTTGAAATTTTTTATATTTTGTTTCTGTCGAAATAATTCATTTAGCAATGTTTTTATATTATAACTGTGATTAATTTTTATAAAGAAGCTGTCTTCATCAAAAGTCTGTGATATTCGAATTAAACCTTTTTTGTTTTGATCTGCTACTTTTTGAAAAGTTACATTATCATAATTTTTAGTATTAGAAATATATGTCAAAACTTCATTAAAAAATTCTTTGAAAACTTGGTTTCGAGTAAATCCCGGATTAGGAGTTATATTTTTAATAAGTGTTGGCAAAAAATTAAATTTCCAATCATCCAATTGTAATTCCGAATCGTCATATGAATAATATGTGTAACCTATAGATTTGGTTACTTTAATTTTTTCAAGAGGTTTTTCAATGTTTCTTACATAAACATTATACTCTCCAATATTAATAAGAGCACAATTCTCCTCGTTTCTTCTTGTAGGAAATCGTTTAGATAAACTTCTGAAAGACCTTCTTTCCAGTTTCCGTTTCTGAAATCAAAGTGAATAGGCAATTTATTTTCGAATGAAGCTAAAGTGTTGTCTGGAAAAAGTTTTAAATTATTGTTACTAAACAATGTTATATAGAAGTCATCTTGACTATCCATCTTTGTTAACTTCTTTTAAGACATAAAATGTTGCACTATTTATATGTTGTCCATTCCGGTGTTGATGAAGTTCTTAGTTTTGGACTTCTTAGTAAAGGTTTTAATTTTGGTTTTTTTGTTTCAGGAAACTGTGAAAGTATAGTATCAAATGTAGGATTATTAGCCTTATCTGGTAATTTTTTTGCGTGTCTTTTGTTAATTCCATATTTGAGGAGATTTTGACGATATAAGACCATTTTTGCAATGGTTTTAAGTTTTTATCATATAAAACTTTTTTCATTTTTTGATCTAATAAATCCCAGTTTTTATCATCTTGAAATAATTTACTAAATTTTGAAAATATTTCTGGTGACATAACAATAATTCGCTGCATTATGTCTTACTGAGTAATTTCCCTATTACACCAGATAATATTGTTCCGAATAAAGTTGGTAAAACCCACCATGTTGAACTAATATTTTTCTTTTGGCTTTTATACTTTTCTTAGCACAGACTGGAAATCTTAATTGGTTTTTATGTTTTTTTAATTTTGCTTTTTGTGCCGATGATATTTTATTATTACCATTTAATATATTAGTTGCAATTTCAGCAATAGTTTTTATAATATCGTCATCACAATATTTAAGAATATTTTTACGAAATTTCTTGTTGTTGCACTTTCCTAGTACATGTAATATATGTTGGTTTTTCTTCAATCGTTTCATACTTTTGACAGTTGTTATTCAAATCATCCGTATCACAGAAACATACAATATTCTTTGGAAAAAATATTAGTTCTAATACGAAATAAATCGTTAATGTCTTGTGTTAAATCCAACACAATATAACCATGAGGTTTTAATGTTTTGTAGAAATTCACAATCTCATTGTGGAATGGTGGATTTCCAAATGAATCAAAATATTCTATACAGCCTTGAACTGGTTTAAGGCCAGTATGAAAAATACCAGGTTTTGAAATATTTTTCGGTATTTGATCAAGAGCAAAAACACCTTTAAATAATTTACTTGTGACACTATTACATTTCAGCGCTTTCGTTATCTGAAGTGTATTCATTTTTTTGTAAACGAGAAATATCAATTAGCTGAGTATTTCCACTTATGTATGCCGTTAAAAATTCAACTTTAAGTTTACCATTTGTGAACACTATATCAAATTTTTCAAGCAAATTTATTAAATTATTAGTTGTTTTTTCATTGTCCATATGTCCAAAAGAGTAATTCTTGATGTCCGTTCTTTTTAAATCTTTGGTTGGGAATTTATACTTTAATTCCTTTACAATAGTTTTACATTTTTCTTTTATTCCAGCCACAGCAAGGTTTTTAGCAAATATTGTATTGTTATCATCCGTACAGAATGATAAATCTACTAGAGCGTATGCCATTTTCAAATGAATAGAGATGCTCCACTATGCTTCCTTTTATATGTTTACGTAGACGTTGCGATTTTTATCAATTTCGATACTGGCATCGAATTCTGCAAACACAATACATGTTAATGTTTAAGTTAATGAAGAACTGAGGCTTGCTTCAATCTTTACTACTCCCGGTTTAATAAACTTTGACATGTATCAGTTCCAGAACCATCTGGTGATAAATCAAGAGCTAGTATTGTATAACCTTTTGAAAATAGTTCTTTTGAAATATGATGGTCTTTATCAGAATGATGTATACCTGTTCCGCTAAATAATGTTAAATATGCACGAGAATTGCAATTGTTATTCGATGTAAAACTGGTTTCAATTGCAGAGTTTAGTGTAGGCACTCCATTCATGTATAATTGAAATTGTGTGAGATTTTGATGATCGAAATGGTATGGATTTTTTGATCTTTTACCATTAAAATTTTCATTATTAACCATACAAAATAAAAGAGCTTTTGGTATTTGTTTCATGTATAATGTAGCTTCAAGAATTTTTAAATAGCTTTCGTCTGAATCATTGAAAAATAGAAAAAAATCTTGTTTTTCTAATGTCAAAGCAATTCGAATGTCAACGTTATTTAAAAGTAATTTGGAAGTGTTGAAAAAATCTACATGTAATTTTCCCATTAATTCTACTATTGTAGAATTATTGTATAATTTTTGCCTTGATTTAGAACCAGAATTGTTAAAATCATTTACATTTGGTTTATCCAATTCCCAACCAGATGCTTCCAGATGTGTTTGACTGGAATCTGTACCATAATTTAGTAAAGTAGTTAAGTATGCTTTATAATGGTATAATGAGTCTGACGGAGTGATGTTTTTTCCATTTAGAGTTACATTACATTGTTTAATTAAAGAGTGCAATAAATTATTTACAACACTGGGCTGCGAGGCTGCTTTCGCATCAGCTCCGGTTCCTACTTTATCATTTGCACTCCAAACAGATCCATCTTTTTTTAATATTTGAATTTTAAAATTTGATGTAGGTTGACGATAAATCTCGATATGTATCTCCATTTCCAAGCGAAACAAATTCAATAGTTGATGGTGACGCCTCTAAAGAAGCTAAAGGATTGTATGCTACCTCTTCTGAACGCAATATACTTGTTTGTACTAGTAATGATGCAAAAAGATCAAGTTCAGATTTCATAATTGAATTGAATTGATTTAATTGAATATATCAGAGGTTTTAATTTGCTTTTTTCGTCGCTTCGACTTTAAATGTGTCTTTTTAGAAACTGCGCGTCGTTTTATACTGCTTCGTCTTTTTATGGCATTTCGCCTTCCACCATACATCGAATGCAGTTGATTAACTACTGATTTTCTTAGATTTTTCATGCCACCTTTAATTTGATCAATTACAGTTTCTTTTATGTTTACACCAGATGCTATATCATTCAAAATATTTTTACTTGTGTTCATAGCCTCTGTTTTAATTAAGTTCCAACCTGATGTAAAAACTGGCTTTAAGTAACGAATTAAACTTCCGAATATATTTCCAAAACCACGACCTCTTTGAATAGTTGGATAAAATTGTAATAGAGGTCCAATATCGTTGATTCCTCCACCTACTTGAGAGGAATAATATCTCACGTAAGCTCTTTCCATGTTTGATATGATATCATATTTGAGTAGTAGTATTTATATTGTTTTTAAGCAATCATTGCTTTTTAAAGTGCAGTACAATTTTTGTTGGATAGTAACTGGAAACAAAATTTATTCCATCCATCCCCATCACAAAATTTATTCCATTCCATCGCCATCATTCCATTTATTCCATTCCATCTGAACTTGATCATCGCCGTATTGGTTGCAAATTTTAATTGCTATCGTTTCAAAACTATTTTTTTCTATTGGTATGTATTGGACATTTTCAAATTCAATATTTGTAGGTATTCTGCAATTTTCTACGTTGATAGCTCTTAATGCACGTACTTTGCTACTTCCAAAAACAGATGATTGAACTATATCTGAATATATCATCACCATTCCATTCATTCCGTCTTTATTATTAGCAATAGCTAATTTAAATAGTTCAGGTAATTTTGTTTTGAAATTTTTTATATTTTGTTTCTGTCGAAATAATTCATTTAGCAATGTTTTTATATTATAACTGTGATTAATTTTTATAAAGAAGCTGTCTTCATCAAAAGTCTGTGATATTCGAATTAAACCTTTTTTGTTTTGATCTGCTACTTTTTGAAAAGTTACATTATCATAATTTTTAGTATTAGAAATATATGTCAAAACTTCATTAAAAAATTCTTTGAAAACTTGGTTTCGAGTAAATCCCGGATTAGGAGTTATATTTTTAATAAGTGTTGGCAAAAAATTAAATTTCCAATCATCCAATTGTAATTCCGAATCGTCATATGAATAATATGTGTAACCTATAGATTTGGTTACTTTAATTTTTTCAAGAGGTTTTTCAATGTTTCTTACATAAACATTATACTCTCCAATATTAATAAGAGCACAATTCTCCTCGTTTCTTCTTGTAGGAAATCGTTTAGATAAACTTCTGAAAGACCTTCTTTCCAGTTTCCGTTTCTGAAATCAAAGTGAATAGGCAATTTATTTTCGAATGAAGCTAAAGTGTTGTCTGGAAAAAGTTTTAAATTATTGTTACTAAACAATGTTATATAGAAGTCATCTTGACTATCCATCTTTGTTAACTTCTTTTAAGACATAAAATGTTGCACTATTTATATGTTGTCCATTCCGGTGTTGATGAAGTTCTTAGTTTTGGACTTCTTAGTAAAGGTTTTAATTTTGGTTTTTTTGTTTCAGGAAACTGTGAAAGTATAGTATCAAATGTAGGATTATTAGCCTTATCTGGTAATTTTTTTGCGTGTCTTTTGTTAATTCCATATTTGAGGAGATTTTGACGATATAAGACCATTTTTGCAATGGTTTTAAGTTTTTATCATATAAAACTTTTTTCATTTTTTGATCTAATAAATCCCAGTTTTTATCATCTTGAAATAATTTACTAAATTTTGAAAATATTTCTGGTGACATAACAATAATTCGCTGCATTATGTCTTACTGAGTAATTTCCCTATTACACCAGATAATATTGTTCCGAATAAAGTTGGTAAAACCCACCATGTTGAACTAATATTTTTCTTTTGGCTTTTATACTTTTCTTAGCACAGACTGGAAATCTTAATTGGTTTTTATGTTTTTTTAATTTTGCTTTTTGTGCCGATGATATTTTATTATTACCATTTAATATATTAGTTGCAATTTCAGCAATAGTTTTTATAATATCGTCATCACAATATTTAAGAATATTTTTACGAAATTTCTTGTTGTTGCACTTTCCTAGTACATGTAATATATGTTGGTTTTTCTTCAATCGTTTCATACTTTTGACAGTTGTTATTCAAATCATCCGTATCACAGAAACATACAATATTCTTTGAAAAAAATATTAGTTCTAATACGAAATAAATCGTTAATGTCTTGTGTTAAATCCAACACAATATAACCATGAGGTTTTAATGTTTTGTAGAAATTCACAATCTCATTGTGGAATGGTGGATTTCCAAATGAATCAAAATATTCTATACAGCCTTGAACTGGTTTAAGGCCAGTATGAAAAATACCAGGTTTTGAAATATTTTTCGGTATTTGATCAAGAGCAAAAACACCTTTAAATAATTTACTTGTGACACTATTACATTTCAGCGCTTTCGTTATCTGAAGTGTATTCATTTTTTTGTAAACGAGAAATATCAATTAGCTGAGTATTTCCACTTATGTATGCCGTTAAAAATTCAACTTTAAGTTTACCATTTGTGAACACTATATCAAATTTTTCAAGCAAATTTATTAAATTATTAGTTGTTTTTTCATTGTCCATATGTCCAAAAGAGTAATTCTTGATGTCCGTTCTTTTTAAATCTTTGGTTGGGAATTTATACTTTAATTCCTTTACAATAGTTTTACATTTTTCTTTTATTCCAGCCACAGCAAGGTTTTTAGCAAATATTGTATTGTTATCATCCGTACAGAATGATAAATCTACTAGAGCGTATGCCATTTTCAAATGAATAGAGATGCTCCACTATGCTTCCTTTTATATGTTTACGTAGACGTTGCGATTTTTATCAATTTCGATACTGGCATCGAATTCTGCAAACACAATACATGTTAATGTTTAAGTTAATGAAGAACTGAGTCTTGCTTCAATCTTTACTACTCCCGGTTTAATAAACTTTGACATGTATCAGTTCCAGAATCATCTGGTGATAAATCAAGAGCTAGTATTGTATAACCTTTTGAAAATAGTTCTTTTGAAATATGATGGTCTTTATCAGAATGATGTATACCTGTTCCGCTAAATAATGTTAAATATGCACGAGAATTGCAATTGTTATTCGATGTAAAACTGGTTTCAATTGCAGAGTTTAGTGTAGGCACTCCATTCACGTATAATTGAAATTGTGTGAGATTTTGATGATCGAAATGGTATGGATTTTTTGATCTTTTACCATTAAAATTTTCATTATTAACCATACAAAATAAAAGAGCTTTTGGTATTTGTTTCATGTATAATGTAGCTTCAAGAATTTTTAAATAGCTTTCGTCTGAATCATTGAAAAATAGAAAAAAATCTTGTTTTTCTAATGTCAAAGCAATTCGAATGTCAACGTTATTTAAAAGTAATTTGGAAGTGTTGAAAAAATCTACATGTAATTTTCCCATTAATTCTACTATTGTAGAATTATTGTATAATTTTTGCCTTGATTTAGAACCAGAATTGTTAAAATCATTTACATTTGGTTTATCCAATTCCCAACCAGATGCTTCCAGATGTGTTTGACTGGAATCTGTACCATAATTTAGTAAAGTAGTTAAGTATGCTTTATAATGGTATAATGAGTCTGACGGAGTGATGTTTTTTCCATTTAGAGTTACATTACATTGTTTAATTAAAGAGTGCAATAAATTATTTACAACACTGGGCTGCGAGGCTGCTTTCGCATCAGCTCCGGTTCCTACTTTATCATTTGCACTCCAAACAGATCCATCTTTTTTTAATATTTGAATTTTAAAATTTGATGTAGGTTGACGATAAATCTCGATATGTATCTCCATTTCCAAGCGAAACAAATTCAATAGTTGATGGTGACGCCTCTAAAGAAGCTAAAGGATTGTATGCTACCTCTTCTGAACGCAATATACTTGTTTGTACTAGTAATGATGCAAAAAGATCAAGTTCAGATTTCATAATTGAATTGAATTGATTTAATTGAATATATCAGAGGTTTTAATTTGCTTTTTTCGTCGCTTCGACTTTAAATGTGTCTTTTTAGAAACTGCGCGTCGTTTTATACTGCTTCGTCTTTTTATGGCATTTCGCCTTCCACCATACATCGAATGCAGTTGATTAACTACTGATTTTCTTAGATTTTTCATGCCACCTTTAATTTGATCAATTACAGTTTCTTTTATGTTTACACCAGATGCTATATCATTCAAAATATTTTTACTTGTGTTCATAGCCTCTGTTTTAATTAAGTTCCAACCTGATGTAAAAACTGGCTTTAAGTAACGAATTAAACTTCCGAATATATTTCCAAAACCACGACCTCTTTGAATAGTTGGATAAAATTGTAATAGAGGTCCAATATCGTTGATTCCTCCACCTACTTGAGAGGAATAATATCTCACGTAAGCTCTTTCCATGTTTGATATGATATCATATTTGAGTAGTAGTATTTATATTGTTTTTAAGCAATCATTGCTTTTTAAAGTGCAGTACAATTTTTGTTGGATAGTAACTGGAAACAAAATTTATTCCATCCATCCCCATCACAAAATTTATTCCATTCCATCGCCATCATTCCATTTATTCCATTCCATCTGAACTTGATCATCGCCGTATTGGTTGCAAATTTTAATCGCTATCGTTTCAAAACTATTTTTTTCTATTGGTATGTATTGGACATTTTCAAATTCAATATTTGTAGGTATTCTGCAATTTTCTACGTTGATAGCTCGGCTGTCCCAAGCAAAAACACAGTAATTGATTCAATTATACTTTCGAGAAATTAAGCAAAACACTAAATTTTGAAGCCTCACAACATCTCTTAAAAATTTGTGGTCTATGTAATTTTTTCTTATAAATTGAATGAGTATGCTTCTTTTTAATACCATTTCGATTCGATTACTCTTAATTTTGGGTAATTCCGAAAAGCTTTTTTGTTTTAAATGGGTATTATTGAAAATTTAAGCGAAGAAAACCAAGTAAAAACACAGTATTTGAATTTACTGTGTTTTTAAAGTAAAGCAAGTATTAATTTAATAATTAAATCTCAAAACAAAAACACAGTAGGTATTGCCTGTTACATTATCATAAAAGAAAAATTATTAAAATTTTTAAATCACTATAACAATAAAACACTTTATTAAAATATAAAAAATTCATTAAAATAAAAATTAAAACTTGACAAAAATAATTCATCTGAAAATAAAAACTTAACAAAAATAATTCAGTCTTATCTACTAAGAAATTATAAAAAATAATTAATTATAAAAAATGTAATTTAGATTAATTAGTACAAAATATTATGTAATTTGTTATTCTTCTACGTTATTGGTGTCAGAAGTCACTAAGTCTTTTGATGTTTCAGACTCATTTAGATTATTCCAAATTAAACAAGCTTTTTGATTATTGTTTCCTTTTTTTTTCTGCACACCACGGTGTTCGATTAATCATGGAACGTTGTTTATATTTTCGTTTTTCTTTAGAAAGTCCAGTAACTTGAAATTTTCATCGAAATCGTTTTTATATTCAATTGTTCGGCATCCTTTTGTAAATTTTACTTCCACCAAATTGCACAATTTAAATTTTGTCAAGGAATCTTCAATATTTTTCTTTTTCATTAAAAACCATTTACCTGACTTGATGAAAATGTTCCAATTTTAAAATTCGTAAATTTTTACGTGAACTTTCTATTGCCTCCCATAGCTCTTGGAAATCATAAATATTTCGCTTCCTGCCTCTTTTTTTTCAATGTTCCCATGTACTCCATCAGCACTCATATGGGTATGACCTTTAGTAAGGAATTTAAAGCGAACTTCATCTGGACCGTTTGGTTGGTTTAAAATATTAACCAGCGCAGAGAAAATCATCCAGTTTTTGTTTTGCGCTGTACAATTTATTACATTAAAAATAGAGTACAAAAAGCAAGTAAAAATTGAAAAAAGAAAATTAAAAAAAAAACAGTTTAATTTTGTTAGTCACTGTGTTTTTGCTTGGGACAGCCGTTTTGTGATTACACAAAACCGAACTATTTTTCACTTTTAAAACACAGTAAGTACAAACACCAAATTAGAACACAGTAACTCATTGCAATTACTGTGTTTTAATTTGGGATTTGTTTGTTACTGTGTTTTGAACTAGGAATCGTGATGTAAACAATGTACTTACTGTGTTTTGGAAGCATCATTTTTACTCACTGAGGGTTCAGATCGTAAAAGTGACAATGTACAATGTTAGGAAACAACATAGTAAGTCCATTTTTGCTCTTAACTCGAATTTGATCATATAGTTAGTTACTGTGTTTTTGCTTGGTACAGCCGAGCTCTTAATGCACGTACTTTGCTACTTCCAAAAACAGATGATTGAACTATATCTGAATATATCATCACCATTCCATTCATTCCGTCTTTATTATTAGCAATAGCTAATTTAAATAGTTCAGGTAATTTTGTTTTGAAATTTTTTATATTTTGTTTCTGTCGAAATAATTCATTTAGCAATGTTTTTATACCCTACACCTATAGAATAGGTAAAGGGGTATATTAACTTTGGTATGGTGTTTGTAACCACCTAAAGGAAGCGAGCTAGATATGGAAAAGTATATATATTTGTGATCAGCGTGACCGCCTTAGTCGATATAGCCATGTCCGTCCGTCCGTCCGTCCGTCCGACCGTCCGTCCGTCCGTAGGCACGATAACTCAAAAAATAATGGGGCTATCTTGATGAAATTTTAACTGTAGGTTACTAGGACTGAAAGTACGGCGGGGATTGCATATGGGCGAAATCGGCCCATGGGTTCGGATTCTGGACCTTTTTATCAATCGAAGGGCTAACGAACATATATAAGAAATCACGATAACTCAACAACTAATGGCGCTTTCTTCATCAAATTAGTGCTGTAAGTAACTAGTAATGAAACTACTTCGAGGATTCCGTAAGGTCGGGATTGGACCATGCGTTCGGAACCTAGAACTTTTTGATCGAATTTAGGCCAAACGAGCATAATTCCGAAACCAATGAAGATAGAACCTCCAAATTTGGTATCAGGGTGTCCCCTCCTATCTCCTAAGTGTCTTGAGAATTTGGGTCCCATTGGACTACTGGGTCGGGGACCAGCCACACATTTCCGAAGACCTTAAAACATATCTTTAAAATTAATAAAGATAACAACTTGAAAAAATGTAGAAGCTTCCAATTTGCCACAAGGGTGTTCTTTACAATCTCTTGCGTGTTCCCTTAATTTGGGATCAATTGGAGTGGTGGTTCAGTACCCCTCTCAGACCTCCCAAATTTTAAAAGCTTATAATCGAAATTACTAAAAATAGTTACTTAAAATTAAGATAGATCGTTTAAATTGTGTACAAGGATTAACTAGTACTATAAGTAAGGCGCGGGCTGTATAAGGGCGAAATCAGCCCATGGGTTCGGATTCTGGACCTTTTAGTCGGTGTCAGGGATAACGAACATATATTAAAAATCACGATAACTCAACAACTAATGAGGCTATCTTCATGAAATTTGTGCTGTAGGTTATTGGTAATGAAACTACGGCGGTGATTACGTACGGTGAGGATTGGACAATGGGTTCGGAACTGAGAACTTTTTTATCGAATTTAGGCCAAACTAGCGTAATTCCGAAACCAATGAAGATATAACCTCCAAATTTGGTATCAGGGTGTCCCTTCCTATTGCATAAGTGTCTTTGAAATTTGGACCCCATTGGACTAGTGGGTCGGGGACCAGGCACTCAGTTCCGAGGACCTTAAAGCATATTTTCGAAATTAATAAAAATAGTAACTTGAAACAAATGTAGAAGCTTCAAATTTGGCCCAGGGTGTTCTTTACTATTTCTTCCATGCCCCCCTAATTTGGGATCATTTGGAGTGGTGGTTTAGGACCTCTCTTAGACCCCCAAATGTGTAAAAGCTTATCATCGAAATTAATAAAACTAGTAACTTAAAATTAAGATAGAACGTTCCAATTGTATACAAGGGTTAACTAGTATTGAAAGTATGACGGGACTGCATATGGGCGAAATCGTACCATGGTTTGGGGTTCTGGAACCCTTGACAAGTTCAAGGACTAACAAACATATATCTTAAAACACCATAACTCAAAAAATAATGCCGGTATTTTGATGAAATTTAAACTCTAGGTTACTAGTAATGAAAGTACCATGGGAATTGGTTCTGGTTGAGTTTAATTTCAAAGCCAAAGAATATATTTCCTATGTCCTATGTGTCTCCGAAATCTAGACTTAATTGTAGTGGTTCAGCTATATTCAAAGGTACTTGCTGCATTTATGTAAAATTTATTTGAATATTTAAATGAATTATATGAAAAGGTTTAAATTTGTAATTGTATTTTAGAAATACATATATTGCATATTTTGCGTTTGTAAGCTTTTCTATTAGGTATATAAACTAACCACTTAAAATAATTGCAATTTTTAAAAATTTGGATTATTAAATATATTATGCTTTGATTATCTTTTTATCACAAAATTTAATAATTAGAATTTTTTCATTTTGTAATTGAGTTGGAATAAATATATTTTCATTTATTTCAAGTTTGCTTGTTTTTGAATATTTTTAAATAGACAAATTAGTAAGAATTTGTAATATTTTTTAATAGATAATATAATTAGAAAATGTTTTTAGTATTATAAAGTTAATTTGGCTAGCTATGTCTTACGATCAAATTAATAACAGCTTTTATGGTGTTTAAATGACTTATGGATATGTCCTTAAATTTGAACCAAATAGGTGTAGGGTATTTCTAAGTCGGTTGCACCGACTGACTGTTTCTTTACTTGTTATATTATAACTGTGATTAATTTTTATAAAGAAGCTGTCTTCATCAAAAGTCTGTGATATTCGAATTAAACCTTTTTTGTTTTGATCTGCTACTTTTTGAAAAGTTACATTATCATAATTTTTAGTATTAGAAATATATGTCAAAACTTCATTAAAAAATTCTTTGAAAACTTGGTTTCGAGTAAATCCCGGATTAGGAGTTATATTTTTAATAAGTGTTGGCAAAAAATTAAATTTCCAATCATCCAAATGTAATTCCGAATCGTCATATGAATAATATGTGTAACCTATAGATTTGGTTACTTTAATTTTTTCAAGAGGTTTTTCAATGTTTCTTACATAAACATTATACTCTCCAATATTAATAAGAGCACAATTGTCCTCGTTTCTTCTTGTAGGAAATCGTTTAGATAAACTTCTGAAAGACCTACTTTCCAGTTTCCGTTTCTGAAATCAAAGTGAATAGGCAATTTATTTTCGAATGAAGCTAAAGTGTTGTCTGGAAAAAGTTTTAAATTATTGTTACTAAACAATGCTATATAGAAGTCATCTTGACTATCCATCTTTGTTAACTTCTTTTAAGACATAAAATGTTGCACTATTTATATGTTGTCCATTCCGGTGTTGATGAAGTTCTTAGTTTTGGACTTCTTAGTAAAGGTTTTAATTTTGGTTTTTTTGTTTCAGGAAACTGTGAAAGTATAGTATCAAATGTAGGATTATTAGCCTTATCTGGTAATTTTTTTGCGTGTCTTTTGTTAATTCCATATTTGAGGAGATTTTGACGATATAAGACCATTTTTGCAATGGTTTTAAGTTTTTATCATATAAAACTTTTTTCATTTTTTGATCTAATAAATCCCAGTTTTTATCATCTTGAAATAATTTACTAAATTTTGAAAATATTTCTGGTGACATAACAATAATTCGCTGCATTATGTCTTACTGAGTAATTTCCCTATTACACCAGATAATATTGTTCCGAATAAAGTTGGTAAAACCCACCATGTTGAACTAATATTTTTCTTTTGGCTTTTATACTTTTCTTAGCACAGACTGGAAATCTTAATTGTTTTTTATGTTTTTTTAATTTTGCTTTTTGTGCCAATGATATTTTATTATTACCATTTAATATATTAGTTGCAATTTCAGCAATAGTTTTTATAATATCGTCATCACAATATTTAAGAATATTTTTACGAAATTTCTTGTTGTTGCACTTTCCTAGTACATGTAATATATGTTGGTTTTTCTTCAATCGTTTCATACTTTTGACAGTTGTTATTCAAATCATCCGTATCACAGAAACATACAATATTCTTTGGAAAAAATATTAGTTCTAATACGAAATAAATCGTTAATGTCTTGTGTTAAATCCAACACAATATAACCATGAGGTTTTAATGTTGACTCATTATATACTCTCAAGAAACCCTTTATATTTTCTGGATATAGTTGCCTAGCAAGAGGAAAAATCTGCGATTTGTTTCGAGGATTTTTGAAAAGCACTAAATATTTACAATTTAATGAAATATCTCTTGAAAATTTTCCCTGATGAAAAACGTTTTGTGTTAACAATATAATAGATAAATTACGATGGTTTGAACCTTTAGTAAATAGCTCTCATACCTCTTTATTTGCAGAATCTAACATTAAGTCATCTAGAACAATTAACGTAGGTTTATTTTCATTACCACTAAACTCTTTTGGGATACTGGTATAAAAGTCTATATAAGGAAAAGTTAGATTTTTGGAATAGCAGAAATTTCTGGGTTAACCATTTTATTATTTCAATTTTCGGAGAAATCAATCTATCAATATTTTCAATTAAATTACACACAATTGTTGTTTTCCCACATCCAGATGGTCCCGCTATCATCATTGTAAATGGATGAATAAAATTAATCATTTTTGGTCTGTGTGTGATAAGAAACTGAATTTAAAATACAATTTAGAGTTCATATAAAAGCAGCGAACATATTCTTAGTACTGTCATTTTGAATTATGGAAGTGGAGGAGTTCTTAAATATTTATTCCTCCGTCTTATTAGATGATCATAAGAAACTAATATTACATCTATATAAACACATTAAAAACTTTTCTGAAGTAAAAAAATTCAGTTCAATTTATGGTACTCATTTTACCCTTTGTCCGTGGGCATATGATAATTCTACTTCTGGACCGGACACATGTAAATGTCGCACAATAGAAAATTATAGAATCACTTAAGAAAATTTAATTAAATGGTACGAGAATAATGTCGAGACAACAAGTTTTGTCAGAAATTCATAGAGGCGCTAGAAGAAACTTTACACGAAGAAAATTTATTCAAAAGGGTTAAATTGGCAACTTGATTTGGTTGAAATGATTCCATATGCAAAATTTAATAAGGCATATAAATATTTATTAACCGTTATTGATACATTTTCAAAATTTGCGTATGCTGAACCGATTAAAAACAAAAGCGCTGATAATGTTTTAATCGCAATGAAAAATATTTTTAAGCGTGCTGGTAAAAAACCAAAAATTTTATAATCTGATCAAGATACGGAATTTTTCAACAAAAAATTTCAAAATCTAATGAGGAAATATAAAATTAACCATTATCATACATATTCAGAACTAAAAGCATCAATTGTAGAACGTTTCAACCGCACCTTAAAAAACATGATGTGGAAACAATTCAGTTTACAAGGCACATATAAATGGTTACCTATTCTGCCATCGCTAATAGAAAAATATAACTCAACATATCATCATACAATTAAACTTCCACCTAAAAATGTTACAAAGAAAAATGAGAAATTTTTATTAAAAACTGTCTACAATAAATTAAAAGTATTCCGAAAAGCAAAATACAATGTTGGAGATATTGTTCGTATAAGTAAATTTAAAGGTATATTTGCAAAAGGTTATCAACCTAATTGGTCAACAGAAATTTATACAATAGCGAAAATAAAAAGAACTGATCCAATAACATACAATTTACTTGATTACACACAAAAACAAATAAAAGGCAGTTTTTATGAACATGAACTTACATCTGTTAAATTTCCTAATGTTTACCTTGTAGAAAAAATAATAAGAAAAAAAGGAAATCAAGTTTTGGTTAGGTGGCTTGGCTTTGATAAAAACCATGATTCATGGATAAATAAAAAAGATATTATTTAATGAATAATAATTTAATAACTTTTAGTTAAAACACGCTACGATGTTATTTAATATTGAAAACAACTTTTTAAAACCAAGTTTTATATTTTTTTTTTTTTTTTTTAACTTGATCACATTTTCAATTTGTATTCATGATCACGCCTTTATATTATTAACAATATAATTTCAAAAGTTTATTTGTTTCATTTTTTTCAAAACTTTTGCAGTTAAGTTAATAATCAAACAAAAAATTTCCATCGATTTTTTAAGCTTTTCAACTTTAAAATGGCAGTTGGAAGCTTAATTTTCAAACATAACGACGAGCTTCATCAGCTTTGAATTTTTTAAATTTTTCACGTAAATATTAAATCAAGCTTAAACTTTGATAATATTAAGTATAAACCAAATTAAAAAAACTTTTCATATCTATTTAAGAATATTCAGTTCAATAGCTTAAGCTTATTTTTGTTAATTTATAAAACTTTTTTTTAATTTTCACGGAAATATTAAATCAATCTTAAACTTTGATAATATTAACTTTGTATTTAAACCAAACTTTAAAAACTTTTCATATTTAATTAAGAGCAGTAAGCACAATATCTTAATTTGAAATTTAAACATAACTGATATCCTAACAACCAAGCTTAATTTAAAATACTTAAAGACTCAAACTAGTTTAAGCTTATTATTGTTTTAATTTTAAATTTAAACATAACTGATATTCTAACCGCTAAGCTTAATTTAAAATACTCAAAAGCACAAAACTTTTTACTTATCACAATTTTATTGCATAACTTTAGGAGAACTGCTGAAAAAAGCTCCTACTGACGCTGAAACGGCATTAACAAAGCTCCAAGAGCTTTTGCTGACGCTGAAACGGCATATACATACTACTACCGACTCTTTTTAGTATGTAAGCCGAGAAAGATAATATGATCCTCCAACATGAGAATTTATTGGAGACATGACAGATGAATTAGAATGCTATGGTTTGTGGGAGTTATATAACTGAATTTGTGAGTGGGGGCCCTAAGAACTATGCTTACAAAATATATAACACGAAATATAATACTGCAAAAAATGTATGTAAGGTTAAAGGAATTTGTTATTGTAAAAGGAATTTGTTATGTAAGGTTAAAGGAATTTTCAACCTTATAAAAAACTAATTTTGTTACTATCAAAGAAGCAGTATTCAATTCAAATAATTGTGATGAAATTCATGTCATTTCCCAAAAAATTTGAAGGAACTAAGAACATGAAGTGTTAGCTGTTCAAGAAACAAAAAAATATCAACCAAATCAGAAAAAAGGAAATTCAATGAAGATGGCAGTTCAGTTCCATATGGGTATATGAGACAAAAAATACAATAAAATATGTGTTTGTATTTGTTTGTACATATATATTTATTTAAAACAATAAAGATTATAATATTCAATAGTTAAACAATACTCTTTTTTTTAAACATGTATTATGATTGTTATCATATCCAAGCCATTTTAAGTATACTTTATTTCCTTGTTTTTTAATAATTTTCTCAACAAGGTAGGTATCTGGGTATTTTACAGGTGTAAGCTCAGCTTGATAAAAGCCTCCAGAAATTATATGTAACAGGATAAGTATTTTTGATCTTTTCAATTTTCAATATTTCAGATGACCAATTCGGCTGATAACCTTTTTCGAAATGACTTTTATATTTACTTATTATTCTTACAAAATTTCCAACCCTATACTTATTTTTTTAAATAATTTTAGGTTCAGTATACACATTCCTAGCATATTTTTAGCTTCATAAAAAAATTTCATTTTCAAAAAATTTTGTAAAATTGTGCCTATATAGCTTCACTCTGCCCCCCCGTTTCGGAGCTACAGCCCCACAAAGTCGGGAAAAGACCTATATTTAAACAGTTATAATTAGAGTTCTATATGGTATATTTCCAAACTGAAAACGGTAACAGACAGCTGTTCTTATAAGCTTTACAAATTTTTAAAAGCCAATTGTATAGGGTTACCATACGGTACTAAAATTTACCGTTATCCAAAATTAAGTTTTGCAAAATTTTTGGTCCCTCATAACTTCTGAATGGATAAATCTAGAAACTTGAAATTTTGGGAGAAGTTAGATCCTTAGAAATAAGTAAGAGCCAGCTAACAAAATTTTTCTGTCACGCCCCCTCTTTAGGAGCTGTAAGGGGTCGAAAATTGAAATTTTGCTATAAATTTTGATTTTAAACACCTATAACTTGAATACCTGTCAAAATTTTTTTTTATTTGTATACAAAATTGAAAGCTCCAAAACGAAAGTTTCAAAAAGTGTCAAAGGCTTTTCTTAATTTGGACTTTGTCCGTCCGTCCGTCCGTATGTTTACAAAAACTTTTACACCGTTTGAAATAGAGTAAAGAAATTTTACGCCCCCTGTTTAGGAGCTATAAGGGCTCCAAAATTGAAATTTTGCTATTTTCAACCACCTGTAACTTTAACACCTGTTCAAATTTTTTTTTACAAATATACAAAATTTACAGCTGCAGCATTATATTTCAACATATGGTAAAGGTTTTCTTAAATTTGAAAGGATCTCTTTAAATTGAAGAAATTTTTTCTTAGTCTTAACCATTTTTGGTTAGATAATAATATTCTAGGTAAAATTCCAAATTTTGTTAGAGTTCAAAATTGATTTCCTAGAACCGAAAAAAATGGAAGGGTGAGGACAGGAGGGGGTGGGCAGATCCATCATAAGTTTGCTAAGCAAAAATTTGGGAACGTTCCCCATTAAAGGGCTACTAGGTCTTCAAAATTAAAACTTTTATGTTCATATAAAACAGTAACTTATTCACCAGTGTAAGTTTTTCCAAAATTAAACGTTAACATTGAAGCTCCAACATTATATTTTGCACTTCTTAACAGGTTTTTTGAGTGAATTGGAGTTATATTCTAAGTATTTCACTATTATTCATATAATTAATAAATTAATGAAATACCTAACTAAATTATAATATTATCATAATATATATTTTTATAAAAATAAATGATGAAATATTCAGTAAGAAACCGTATATAATTTTGAAAATGTGCTTTTTAAAAACCCTTGGTTTTTTTCCCTGACTTGTTTTCTTTTGTATTTGTGATTTTTTCAGGAGAAAGTTTTGTTGTACTATGTTTTGTAGAATTATATTCTTTTAATAGTGGTTGCATAATAGGTAACCAATTATAATTCCCGTTTAAACTAAATTTTTTGCACATCAAATTTTTTAATGTGCGGTTGAATCGTTCAACAGTTGATGCTTTCAATTCACTAAATGTATGATAATGATTGATTTATTTTTTTTTCATATAATTTTGAAATTGTGAATTAAAAAATTCCTTACCATGATCAGTGTGAATGTTTTTTGGTATAACTTTAGCTCTACTTATAATCGATTTTAAGGCATTTAAAGAATTTTCGGCATTTTTTGTTTTTACAGGTTCAGCATAGGCATATTTGGAAAAAGTGTCAATGAACAAGTTCCATTTAATGAAATTTGGGGTATAAATAATCAGCAGAGAGATCCTGACTACTTTGAAGATATTTTTAGAAATAATTTTTAGAATTAGTTATATTATTCATTCTGATTTATTTTATTTTTTTATGAAGATTGTTACAAATTTTTTGTTTTAACATTACAGGGATTTCAAAAAATAGTCTTGAATAATTACATTGTACATTAAAACGCTGCATTACATTTTTTACATTTAACTCAGCAGATTTATAATGTGTCATCACTGCTTGAATGAAATCGGTTAAATTGTAAAACAGTTCTGCTTCTTCTCTGTTAATACTTATGCTTTGTTTATTCACAGATCTTAACCCATGATGTAACCTCTCTTTTATGTCTTTTATCATCTGCATATCGAATTTTGGGTTAAATTTATAATAAAATTTATTCCAGCCGTGATATTTTAAGACAATCTCCCTTTTACCATTCAAACATTTTACAGTCAAATCCAACAGAAATTTTTAATGTCTGACTTTTTTTGAGGAAATATGTATAGCTTAGCAATAAATTATAACTCCGACCTAATACCTCCATATCTATAATTTTACTAACATTTATTTATAGTGTTTTAATGCTTATACGTTTTAGGAACACAAGCTTTAAACGACTTGTATTTTCAAAGAAGCTTTTCAAAGGTATTTATAATTAATTTGTCGTCTTCTTCATGATTACCTATATTAAATTTTTTTAAAAAGGTGTTCATACTATAACTGCAACATCTATACCATGGATAAACACAACAATACTGTCCACAGACATCTGAATAGTTGCTTTGTAATTGTTTTTCATTAAAAACTAAACAATGATTTTTTAAGTAACCCAAAATTTCCAATTTATCAGGTTTTCTGCCAAAAGAATCAAAATATTCGATACAACCATGTTTAGGAATATAAATAACCAACCCATGTGTTCCTGGATCTTTTGCTTTATCTGTATTTACAATTAAAAAAATTTGTTTGTTAATATTGTTTTGGGAAGTTGAAAAATTTTTCTCGTTCGTTTATTACATATCCACACGTTATTTATCTCCTGGGTGTTAATTAATCAAATTGACTCAAGTCTTATACCTTGGTTGCTTCTTTTATGTAGTTCGATAAAAACTCTTTTTTAATTTTTTTGTTTGTAATAATAACATCAAATTTTTCTAGTATTTGACAGAGCTCTTTATTTATTTTATCGTTATACACAGTTCCAAAAGAATAATTTTCAAAATTATCATTTATAAATTATCTAGTTGGAAATTTATACTTGAGCTCTTTCACAAACTTTTTACAAGGTTCTTTGATATCAACTATCAAATATCTTTTACAAATAAGGTATTATTATCATCGCAACAAACCGTTACATCCGGTAATGCACAGGACAGCGACATTTTGTCAATTATTGAAATTCATTTTTATGTGTGGTATTATTTGATTTGTAAATATATTTCGGTTTTTATCAATTTGTAAGCTTGCATCAAATTCTCCATAAACAATAGCGGTTAGTGTAGAGGTTTTGATAACCTTCCCTCAATTCTAACTGTACCCTTATTTAATAAACCTTGACACACTTCATTTCCTGATGCATCTGGCTAACATGAAAAGTCCATTACTAAACATTGACTTTGTTATCGGATAACCTTTATCATTGTGGTAAATTCCAGTACCTGAAAATAGTGTACTGTGTGCTCTTGTGTAGCAACTATTTTCATCCGAAAAACTGGTTTCAATTGCTGAATTAGGTATTTGAGCTCCATTTACGTTTAAAACAAATTGTGAAATATCAAAATGTTTAAAATTGTATGGGTTTTTTGATCTTTTTTTCCAGAATAACCTATATTTTCTGTCATAGAAAATATTATTGAATTTTGAAACTGGCCAATGAAAACATTATCAAGTAAAACCGATGAACTATTCTGTGGAATGTTAAAATTTTTTAGCTCTACACGTTAGTAATTGTACTTCGCATTAGTTTTTTCTAATACCGCATTGTGTGCTAATAGTACACTCGGATAATTAGTTACATTACATGTCTCATAAATAAAGTAGCTTCTAAAATTTTCAGTTGAGATTCGTCAGAATCATCTGCAAAAAATTAAAAGTCAAATTTTTCAAGTGTTAAAAGAATTCGAATATCAAAATGTTGATATGAGGAGTTTAGGTTGATTAAACATGTCTAAATGTAGTTTTCCAATAAGTCTATATTGCTATTTTGGTATAACTTTTGACGTTCTTTTGAACCATTATTATCATGTTTTCCTATATTTGGCTTATCGAGATCCCGTCCTGCACATTCCAAATTTGTAGTAGCGGCATTTGTACCATAATTTAATAATAATTTAATATAAGCTCTATAATGATAATTTGCATCAGATGGAGATATATTCTTTCCATTTAGCTGTACGTTACATTGTTTTATTAATGAATGTAAAAGATTATTGACTACACTTGGTTCTTGAATGAATTTTTCGTCAGTGTTTTTATCATTATATTATATTTACTTCGATCTTGTACAACTTCTTTTAAATTTGCATCTGTTGCAATAAATAATGTTTTTAAATTCCTTTTATTTAAACTTATTTGTAGGAATACTGCTGGCGCAAAAATTTATTTTATAACCAAATTTATCACATAATAATACCGAAATACTATCAAATGATTTTTCCACATTGCAATATTGAATATTGTTATATTCCTGCACTATGTCTGTAAAAGTATTCTCTATGTTGATTGTTCTTAAAAATCTTACATCTTTTCAACCTACATTCTGTGGTTTAATAATATCAGTATATATAAAAAACATTTCAGATTTCCTACAGGAAATAAACCTAAACTATTAATTAAAAGTTTGTTAGCTTCAAGTACTCGAGGTTTGTGTTGTTTAAGCATAGGTCAAATTTGCAGGAAAATCTTCGTTTGTATCTGATGCAGTGTAGTTTCTCATTTTATTTTAAAAAATAAAAAATTCCCCAAATCAACTGCCGTACATCTTCTTTCCTATAATAACCAGGAAATGGTCGTACATTTTGAATTAATGTTTGTATTAAAAATATTTTCCAGTCACATAACATATGTTTTGAATTGTATGGTATGTATGTAGTTCCTACACCAAGCATATTGTTTTTAATACCTGAAATATAAATTTGGGTACCTTTATCGCACTCTTCATCGAAAACATTTGGTATAAAATTATTAACATATATTTCGGAAATACCGACTTTCCAATTTGAATCAATCATGTATTTATCCATATTATTTGTAAAAGAGGACAATATATTTCGCTTAGCAAAGTAACGTAAAATTCATCATTTACTTGTATGTTGTCCATGAACTTGTTGATTTATTTTTTCGTATTGGAAAATTAAGTTCTGTTTGAGTATTATCTGTTGCTGACCGTATAACACGTTTTGCTGAACTTCTTAACTCTTTGCTATTTATAGTTTTTTCTTTCTTCGTTGGTGGGCTTGGGCTGTCTAAGGGAACTGATATTATGTCTCCTATTGTTTAAAAAATTTGTACATTTTTATGTACAATGAAGAACTTTATTTAAAGGAAGAACTCTATTTTTGTTTCTTACTTTAAATAGATTTTGACGATAAAAATATCATTTTTGTGTATCTGTCAGGTGTTTATTTAACAACATTTTTTTCATAGCTTTATCCAACTCATTTACTTCTACGTCTGCATTTTGTTTCATTTTCTGATAAACTTCTGATTTTAGTATAATTATTTTGTTAAATGTTATATTATTCATTTTATAAGATTTCCTATTATTTCTGAAAGTAGTGCACCAAGAAGTGTAGGTAAAAATCCACCTTGTTGAATAATGATTTTTCTTTTGCTATTTATAGATTTTTTACGGCAAATGAGTGATCTCAATTCCTTTTTATACTTTCGTAATTGAGTTGTTGCTTTTTTACTCAGATAACAATGACGTTTTAAAATATTTAAAGCAATTTAAAAAAAGGTTTTTATTACTTCGGCGTCACAATGCTTTATTATTAATTTTGAAATTTTGGTTTAGAACTTTTTAATAGATGCAATATGTGTCGACTGGTTTTCAAATTGTTCTTTTGTTTTTCAAACTGTTTTCCAAATTGTTCTAATTGATCTCTTGTACAAAAGCAGAAATTTTTTCCAAATATATCACTTCTTATTCGAAATATATCATTAATGTCTTGAGTGATCTATTAATAAATACCCGTTTGGGTCTGACGTCACTTCATTATATACTTTTTCAAATGCTTTGATTTGATTTGGATAAATCTGACGAGCTAAAGATAATATCTGTGATTGATCTCTTGGATTTTTAAATACAAAATATTTACAGTTAAATGAAAGATCTCTTGAAAATTTACCTTGATGAAATATATTTTGAGTTACAAATATTACAGACAAATTCCTATAATGTAAACCTCTAGTAAATAAATCACACACAGACTTATAAGAATTAACATCAGAATTAACATCATATCATCGATTACAATCAACAAACTTTCTTGATTATCATTAATATCTGGTATAGTTGTACTATATTCAACATTTTTCATATATTGTGGAACAGCATTTTTGTCTGGATTACACCAAACAATTCTAATAATTTCTGGTTGTATATTTTTTTTTTTAATTAAATTATGAATAAAATTAGTTTTACCACAACAGGATGGTCCTGCATATATTAATATTAAATATTTATATAATATTATATATTATATATATATACATAATGAATCTATATTAATATATATTAATTATATATTATAGAGAACTATTAATATATGCATTTATATAAATTAGAAAGAAATAAAATATATATGTATTATCTATATTAATATTAAATATTTATATAATAATATATTATCTATATATACATAATGAATCTATATTAATATATATTAATTATATATTATAGAGAACTATTAATATATGCATTTATATATATTAGAAAGAAATAAAATATATATGTATTATCTATATTAATATTAAATATATATATAATAATATATAAATATTTAATATTAAAAAAAAAAAAAAAATATAAGTAATTATAAATTATTTAAATTAATTAACTAATCAATTTATATTATAATTTATAAAAATATGATTAGTTTTTAAATAATTAATTAAATATTGATTTAAGGGGATCGATTAAACTGGGAGGATTTAATTATAATTAGTTAATTGTTGTGTAATCATTTAAAAAACTATGTTGATTAATTTTGTTTATTTACATGATTTATGTATATTAAATTTAACCTGAATTTAAAATTTTTCATAAAATATAAAAGTTTTATTTTGGCTTATTAATTTAGTATAAGTTTGTTTATATATGTAAATTTTTGTGAGAATTTATTTTATTGTAAAAGAATATTTTATTATTTTTATTCGCAGTATATGATATTAATTATTAGATAAATCTAGAATTGGTAATATTATTGAGTATTGGCTAAATTTGTGCCAGCCGCTGTGGTTATACAAAGAATACTAGTAAATTATATTGGATAAAAGGTAAATGATTATTAATTTAATAAATAGTAATTTTTTAGGTGAAATTTTAATTTACTTTAATTAATATTTTAAAAGTTATTGAAGCTTAAAAATTTTTGTTATAAACTAGGATTAGATACCCTATTATAAAAATTGTATCATAAATAATCCAGAGTAGTATTAGTTAAGGTCTTGAAACTCAAAAAATTTGGCGGTATTTTAGTTTATTTAGAGGAACCTGTAGTATAATCGATAATCCACGATGGACCTCACTTAATTTTGTTTTTCAGTTTATTTACCGCATTTGAAGATTTTATAAGAATATTAATTTTCATGATTTTTAATTAAAAAATATATCAGGTCAAGGTGCAGTTTATGATTAAGAATTTATGGGTTACAATAAAATTATTTATACGAATAAAAATATGAAATTATTTTTTGAAGGTGGATTTAATAGTAAATTTTTAAAGATAAAAGAATTGGTTTTAGCTCTAAAATATGCACACATCGCCCGTCGCTCTTGTTATTAATATAAGATAAGTCGTAACATAGTAGATGTACTGGAAAGTGTATATCTAGAATGACAATTTAAAGCTTTTTTAGCAAAGCATTTCATTTACACTGAAAAGATTATTGTGCAAATCAATATAAATTGATAATATATAATTACTAATATTTTTTTTTATATTATTGTTATTAAAAATAATTATTTTATTTTGTTTTAGCATTGTTTATAAAACTAATAATTTTAGTGATAGTTTATTATGTATTGTGAAAGAATTTTGAAATAATTGGAAAATATATAATTTAAAAGAAAAATTTATTTTTTGTACCTTGTGTATCAGCGTTTATTAAATAAAAATTTTTTATAAAAATTTTCTCGAAAGGAAATGATTTAATTAAATATAATAGTTAATGTGATAAATTTATTATAAATATTTAATTAGAAATGAAATGTTATTCGTATTTCCTGATATCTAGTTTTTTAAGAAATAAATTTAATTTAGGGGCTAATTATATAATAGTTTATTTAATAAATTTATTATTAATTAGTCCTAATATTTAATGGGATGAGCTGTTAAATAAATTATTAAAAATTTAATTAATACAGAGGTATTTGTATGCTTAGAATTAGCAATCATTAAAGATTTTGTTATAAATTATATATCTTAATATATTATTTATTTTATTTTAATTATTTTATTAAAATTTTAATTTAATTAATAATGATAAAATTAGTATAATTTTTTTGTAAATTTAAGTTAAATTGATAAGTTTTTATAAGGAATTCGGCAAAAATTTATGTTCGCCTGTTTAACAAAAACATGTCTTTTTGAGTTTAATTTAAAGTCTAATCTGCCCAATGATAAATATTTAAGGGCCGCAGTAATCTGACTGTGTAAAGGTAGCATAATCATTAGTCTTTTAATTGAGGGCTTGTATTGGATTGGACAAGATATAAGCTGTCTCATAAAAATTAAAGTAGAATTTTATTTTTTAGTCAAAAAGCTAAAATAAATTTAAAAGACGAGAAGACCTTATAGATCTATATAATTTACTTTTAAATTTTTTTAGGTTATTATACCCTACACCTATAGAAAAGGAAGCGAGCTAGATATGGAAAATTATATATATTTGTGATCAATGTGTAAAAGCTTATCATCGAAATTAATACAACTAGTAACTTAAAATTAAGATAGAGCGTTCCAATTGTGTACAAGGGTTAACTAGTATTGAAAGTATGACGGGACTGCATATGGGCGAAATCGTACCATAATTTCGGGTCCTGGAACCCTTGAAAAGTTCAAGGACTAACAAACATATATCTTAAAAACACCATAACTCAAAAAATAATGCCGGTAGATGAAATTTAACAGTAGGTTACTAGTAATGAAAGTACCATGGCAATTGGTTGTGGTCGAGTTTAATTTCGAAGCCAAAGAATATATTTCCTATGTCCTATGTGTCTCCGAAATCTAGACTTAATTGTAGTGGTTCAGCTATGTTCAAAGGTACTTGCTGCATTTATGTAAAATTTATTTTTATATTTAAATGAATTATATGAAAAGGTGTAAATTTTTAATTGTATTTTAGAAATACATTTATTGCATATTTTGCTTTTATTTGCGTTTTTCTATTAGGTATATAAAGTAACCATTTAAAATAATTGCAATTTTTAAAAATTTGGATTATTAAATATATTATGCTTTGATTATCTTTTTATCACAAAATTTAATAATTAGAATTTTTTCATTTTGTAATTGAATTGGAATAAATATATTTTCATTTATTTCAAGTTTGTTTGTTTTTTAATATTTTTAAATAGATAAATTAGTAAGAATTTGTAGTATTTTTTAATAGATAGGGTAATTAGAAAATGTTTTTAGTATTATAAAGTTAATTTGGTTAGCTATGTCTTACGATCAAATTAATAACAGCTTCTATGGTGTTAAAATGACTTATGGATATGTCCTTAAATTTGAACCAAATAGGTGTAGGGTATTTCTAAGTCGGTTGCACCGACTGACTGTTTCTTTACTTGTTTTATCTTTGTTAGTTTGAATATGTATACCTTTTTAGTAAAATTATATTCATTTAATTTAAGTTTATTATTTTTTTTATCTTGTACTAGTTTAGGAGTTTATACTGTTATGGTAGCGGGCTGATCTTCAAATTCTAATTATGCTTTATTAGGTGGATTATGTGCTGTGGCTTAAACTATTTCTTATGAAGTTAGTTTGGCTTTAATTATATTATCTTTTGTTCTTTTAATTGGGGGGTATAATTTGTTGGATTTTTATTATTACCAAAAAAATATTTGGTTTTTATTTTTCTTATTGCCTTTAGCTTTAGTATGATTTGCTTCTTGTTTTGCAGAAACTAATCGTACACCTTTTGATTTTGCGGAAGGGGAATCTGAATTAGTTTCTGGGTTTAATGTAGAATACAGAAGAGGAGGATTTGCATTAATTTTTTTAGCTGAATATGCTAGAATTTTATTTATAAGAATATTATTTTCAATAATTTTTTTAGGTGGAGATATTTTTAGTATTATATTTTATATTAAATTAGTATTTATTTCTTTTATATTTATTTGAGCTTGAGGGACTTTACCTCGGTTTCGTTATGATAAATTAATATATTTAGCTTGAAAGTGTTTTTTACCTTTTTCTTTAAATTTTTTAATTTTTTTTTTAGGTTTAAAAATATTATTATTTACTTAAATTTAGTTTATTACTATTAGTAATAAAGCTGATAGAAATTTAAATTTTTTATCTTATGTTTTCAAAACATATGCTTATATCAAGCTCATTAGCTAATTTAGTAATTTATCCCATCAAATAGTAACAATTGGGTTAATAATAAAGTATATAAAATATAATACAGTTAATAATTGTCCTACAAGTACATAGGGGTCTTCTACTGGGCGTGCTTCAATTCATGTTAGAAGAATTACAATTGTTACTATAAATCAGAATAGAATTTGGTTTACGGGGTAGAATTGGATTCCTCGGAACTTTCTTATATGTGTAAATGGAAGAATAAATGGAATTGATAAAACAAGTGCAATAACTCCTCCTAATTTATTAGGAATAGATCGTAAAATAGCATATGCAAATAAAAAATATCATTCAGGTTGAATATGAACTGGAGTTACAAGAGGATTGGCTCGGATAAAATTATCTGGGTCTCCTAGAAGGTAGGGATTAATTAGTGTTAATAAAGTTAATCCTATAATTATAATAATAAATCCTACAATATCCTTAAATGAAAAATAAGGATGAAATGGAATTTTATCTCTATTTGAATTAATTCCTAGGGGGTTATTAGATCCTGTTTGATGTAAAAATAATAAGTGAATTATTGTTATAGCTGCTACAATAAAGGGTAAAATAAAGTGGAATATAAAGAATCGTGTAAGAGTAGCATTATCTACTGCAAATTCTCCTCATACTCATTGTACTAATATAGTACCTAAATAGGGGATTGCTGATAATAAATTTGTAATTACCGTAGCTCCTTAGAATGATATTTGACCTCAGGGTAATACATATCCTATAAATGATGTTCCTATTACTAGAAATAATAAAATTACTCCGGCAAATCATGTAGGTACAAATATATATGATCCATAGTAAATTCCTCGCCCTACATGAAGATAAATACAAATAAAGAAGAATGATGCTCTATTTGCATGTAGTGTACGTAATAATCATCCATAATTTACATCTCGGCAAATATGGGCTACTCTATTAAAAGCTATGCTAATATCTGCTGTGTAGTGTATAGCTTAAAATAATCCTGTTAAAATTTGAATTACTAAACATAGTTCTAGTAATGAACCAAAATTTCATCATGCTGAAATATTGACAGGGGCAGGTAAATCAACAAATGCGTTGTTGGCAATTTTAAATAGTGGGTGCTCTAATCGTAAAGGTTTGTTCATTAGTTTATTTGTCGTAAAGGTCCATAAAATACATTTGTAATTTTTAAAATTGCAATTAATGAAATTAATAGATAGTTAATTAATACAAGAGTTATTAAATTAGTGGGGTAGTTGTAATTTTATTTAATATAATTGAATTTTCTTTAATTAATGTATTAGAATCTGATATATTTATTATTTCAATGTTTTCTGTAATAGGGGTTAAAAAATTCATATCTAAAATGATAGTTAATAAGGCTGTAATACTTATTATTATAGAGGCTCAAATTAGTGTTTTTACTGATAAAGAAAATATTTCATTTGATGCTAATGATGTTACAGAGATAAATAATACTAATATTCGCCCCAGAAAAATTAAAAATAAAATATATGAAAATCAGAAGGTTTTTGAGATAATACCACTTGCTAGACAAATATATAATATATATACAGGGTGTGCCCGACTCGATGGTCTTCCTTCAAATGGGTGATCGGGCATATCGAGCAGAACTAAAAATTGTATGGGAGGGGGGGGTCTATTTTCATTAGTTTAGAAGTTATGGGGCCTTAACTGTTTTTCGACCATAATTTAGTTTTATTTCGATAAAATTGGAACCAAAAAGATAAAAAAAATTTTTATTGAAAAAAATTCAAATTTAGTTAAATTTCAGGTATCACAAAAAAGTTTTTACTTTATAACTTTCAAAGTTTTTGAGCTATAAAAGTGCTAGTATACTCAAAATGCAGGGAAAGAGAAGGGTAATATTTTGAAGTAAAAACACTGTTATGTTAAAACCGTTATTTTCTTGATAAAAGGGATTTAATTGATATTTTGTTAAAAATATTGGACTTTAAGCCCTTATAACCTCAGACTGAGAAACTTTAGAGTAATTTTGATAGTACTTAAGAAATCTGCATTAATAAGCATTTAAATGCTATACTTATTTTTGTTTTATCTTATTTGGTTCCAATTTTATCGAAATAAAACTAAATTATGGTCGAAAAACAGTTAAGGCCCCATAACTTCTAAACTAATGAAAATAGACCCCCCCCTCCCATACAATTTTTTGTTCTGCTCGATATGCCCGATCACCCATTTGAAGGAAGACCATCGAGTCGGGAACACCCTGTATAAAATAAAAGTTTGGATTAATAATATTAATCCTATTGCTAGCGGGTGAATCATTTGTATAAAAATGAAGCTTGATGTAATAATTGATAAGCTCATAAATAATTGAAAAATTTCAAGAGGTCAATAATTCAAGGGGTAGTTTATTTAAAATATTAACTTTGGGAGTTAATGAAAAAGAATTTCTTTTCTCTTGAAGTTTTAAAAAATATAATTTTATTTTTGGTTTACAAGACCAATGTTCTTTTTAAAACTATTAAAACTTATGTTAACTATTTATTATTTAGTTTTTGTTTTTATATTTTTATCTGGGGCAGTTGTATTTGTTTTATGTCGTAAACATTTATTGTCTATACTTCTTAGATTAGAATATAATTATGTTAAGATTATTTGGGTTATTATGTATATATTTAATGATTTTGGGATACCAAAGATTTTTTACTATAATATTTTTGACTTTTAGAGTATGTGAGGGGGCATTAGGTCTTTAAATTTTAGTTTCATTAATTCGTACCCATGGAAATGATTATTTTCAATCTTTTAGTGTATTACAATGTTAAAATTTTTATTTTTTTTAGGAGGTTTAATTGTAATTAATTTTATAAATAATATATTTTGAATGGTTCAAAATATATTATTTATATTATTTTTATAGCACATTTTCAAAAGTTTTGTAAAAATGTGCCTATATAGCTTCACTCTGTCCGTCCGTCCGTCCCTTTTTACCTAAGGCTGACTAAAAAATATCAGAAATGGATAGGTATTGCAATAAAAATAATTTAATGTTAAAACTTTTTTTTGTAGCCGCCCCCGTTACGGAGCTACAGCCCCACAAAGTCGAAAAAAGCCCTATATTTAAACAGTTATAATTAGATAACGTATATTTCCAACCTGAAAACGGTAACAGACAGCTGTTCTTATAAGCTTTACAAATTTTTAAAAACCAATTATATAGGGTTACCATACGGTACTAAAACTTACCATTAAGCTAAACTCAATATTTGCAAAATTTTTGGCCCCATATATCTTCTAAACAGTTCAACCTAGGATCTAAGGAGAGAAGTTAGGTCTTCCGAAATTAGTGGGAGTCGGTTAACAAAATTTTTTTGTCACGCCCCCTGTTTAGGAGCTATAAGGGCTCGAAAATTGAAATTTTGCTATTTTCAACCACCTGTAACTTTAACACCTGTTCATATTTTTTTTTACAGATATGCAAAATTTACAGCTGCAGCATTATGTTTCAACATACGTTAAAGGTTTTTCTTAAATTTGAAAGGGTCTCTTTTAATTGAAGAAATTGTTTCTTAGTCTTAACCATTTTTGGTTAGATAATAATATTCTAGGTAAAATTCCAAATTTTGTTGGAGTTCAAAAATGATTTCCTAGAACCGGAAAAAAATGGAAGGGTGAAGACAGAAGGGCGGTGAGCAGATCCATCATAAGTTTGCTAAGCAAAAATTTAGGAACCTTCCTCATTGAAGGGCTACTAGGTCTTCAAAATTAAAACTTTTATGTTCTTATAAAACAGTAATTTATTCACCAGTGTAAGTTTTTCCAAAATTAAAGGTTAACATTGAAGCTCCAACATTATATTTTGCTTTTATTAAAAGGTTTTCTTGAGGGAATTGGGGTTATATTCTAAGTATTTCACTATTAGTCATTTAATTAATTATTAATAAAATAACAAAATTATAATATTATCATAATATATATTTTTATAAAAATAAATGATGAAATACTCAGTAAGAAACCGTATATAATTTTGAAAATGTGCTTTTTAAAAACTCTTGGTTTTTTTCCCTCACTTGTTTATTTATTGTTATAAATTATTTTGGTAATTATTTTATGGGAGTTAGATATTTTTTGGGTTGTGATATAATTTCTTATGGATTAGTTTTATCATTGATTAAGAATTATATATAGATAAACATTTTCATGTTAAAAATTTGTATGAAACTTTTTTCGCATATTTTTTAAAATTCTCTGAAAATCGTTGGCACGAAGATAAATGTATTGTAACTATTTCTATTTTATAGTATACCCTTTATTTTTATTCTCTACATACATGTAACATGATTCAAGAATATGAATACTATGACACTAAAGAAAAGAAAAAAATCGAATAAGAAAAAAAACGAGGAAGTGTGTAGTAGAGTAGATTGTGTCAACTCTGGGATACCCGTATGACCGTAGTATAAACATTATAATATCATCCGATTACGTCATCCGATATAAACATTATATAAATCGATTTTTTTTTCAATTCTGATCCGATCCATACACTTGAGTCTATATCTACCCCCCTACTTCTCTGCGTAATAAACGTAATGGCAAATTTAGTATACCCTTTTGACAAATAGTCATACTTCCATAAGCAATGATTTTTTCATTTATAAATTCATAGTTCATTTTTTCGAATTGATTTCGTTTTTTCTAAAAAATTATTTAATTTTGTATGTATTTGCGTACATATCTATATAGATATGTATGCATATAAAGGTTCTAAAATAATTATTTTAAAATCTAACTTTATAGATCTCAATAACAAATACCCTTTATGAATATTGAAGGTGACCAAACATTTTATTTTCTATTTCTTATGAGGTTTAAATTGTAACGGGAAACTTGTTGTTTTGATTTTTTCATTTTTGTTTAAATAAATAAATTTTTCTAAAACTCGCAAAGTGCATAGTTCTTAATCAATGGTTTTATTAAGTATTTGAATTAGTGCTTTAATATTATTGGCGAGTGAATCGGTAGAAAAATATAATAATTATAAAAATTTATTTTTATTTAATGTTTTAATATTGCTATTACTTTTCTACAATAAATTTATTTTTATTTTATTTATTTTTTCAAGGTAGACTAATTCCTACAATATTTTTAGTTCTTGGTTGGGGGTATCAACCTGAACGTTTATAGACTGGTGTTTATTTATTATTTCATACTTTATTAGCTTCTTTACCTATAATGGTATGAAATTTTTATATTTATAATGATCTTAATACAATAAATTTTTATATAATAATAAATAATTTATATAATTATGATTTACTAGCAGATTTACCCGGCGTTGCCCGGAAGCTTGGCAAATTGTACAAAAGCAAGTTTCAGCCAATTTTTTGAAATACTACTTTGCTTATAAATGAAGCCAAAAAAATATTTGTGGAGTTCCGTTAACCCATCGTGGCCCAATAGCTTTTTATAGGTTTTTCCGTTACTTTGTTATATATTAGAAATGATTTAACCGATTAACTTTAAATTTTGTATATGTGTTCTTCTTTGAAAATGAAGTTCAATTTACTAACAGACTTGGAAGTTGTTAATCCCTGCCGAACCGAGGATTGTTCAAAAAAAAATTTGTAAGTAAGTTACGTCAAATTTTTGAAAGTAGGTACAACTTCTTTGAATTAGGGGAATGCTTAAAAAAAAGGTTTGTCGAGTTCTTTTAATCGATTGCGAAACAAAAACTTTAAAAAATAGTTTGCAAAACAATTTGAACGATTATCTCTAATTTTTCTATACATGGTGCTTCTTGACAATTTGGTGCTCCTTGACGATATAGTTCAGGATGGCTATCAAAAAAGGGGATACTAAATTTGCCATTATGTCATTATACTATGTCAATAGTAGTTTTCTTGAATTGCCAACGTTTGAATAAAATATAGTCGATGGTTTAGAAAAGGTTTAAAAATTTGCTTTTCAACTTATATTTTGTTAAGTACTCACCTAAAAGTTGTAATACGCTCTTTCTCGTTTTTTTATGGTTTGATAAGAGAAAAGTAGGCTTATTTTTTGGAAAAACTGTATTAAAATACTATGTATTTAAGCATTTTATATAAGAAATTGAATTTTTTGATTTTTAGATTTCATTTGAAGAAAACTGAAAATTTCATTGAATCTTTGTTCAAAACGCACAAACAGGTCAAAACCAAATTAACCCTGTGGGTTTTAATTAAAATGCTGGTACAAAATTTTCAATAAAATACTCTTAATCGTATAAGAAAATAAAATTTATAGAAAACTTCATAGCGTCGTCGTGGAAAACGGGTTAATCAAACTTAACTAAAACTTTTTGCAGCCTCTCTTTAGAATACAAAATCAACCTGCAAAATTGGACACAAATCGAAAACACAAAATTTTATGAAAGTTCGCCAGGCCGAAATGGGTTAATTTATTCCAACCAAATTTATACGACTAATTCTGGTTGCTAAGAGGAACATTTGTGCAAAATTTCAAGTCAATTTGTCAAACGGTTTTGACTCAACATCAAAAACATTGAAAAACTTCTTTGCGCCCTTGTGCCCAAACGGGTTAACCGAACTCAACAAAAATTTGTGCCAGACTCTATTTTCGACTGCGAAACCACCTTGTAAAATTGGACACAAATCGGAAACACAAAATTTTTTGGAAGCCCGCCAGGCCGAAATGGGTTAATTTATTCCAACCAAATTTATATAACTAATTGCGGTTGCTAAGAGGAACATTTGTGCAAAATTTCAAGTCAATCGGTCAAGCCGTTTTGACTCGACATCCAAAAAACGAAAAAGCTTAAAACAGCTCTGGAGCCGCAACCTGTTGATTTATAAAAATGTGACATAGCCTATGTCACCCCCCGGGCTCCCAGAATTATTCCTTTAAAATTTTGTGACAATCGGACCAGTGGTTTTCACGTGAATCCTGGACAAACAAATAAACAAACAAACAAATTTTCTTCTTTATATATTAGAAGAAGATTATATCTAGTTATAATTTTAGCTTTTTTAGTAAAAATACCCATATTTTTAGTTCATTTATGGTTACCTTTTTTTTTTTTTTTTTTTTTTAGTGTTTTATTTTTCTATCCATTATGTTATTTTTTACAATTCAAAAACAAAAACTTAAAAAGAATTCTTATATGCTAAAATGTAATTTGTACATGGTTGACCAATATGTCAGCTCTCACAATTTATTTAGGACTATATTAATACATATATCTCTTTTAATGTTTTAATATTGATATTTTGATTTCAACATAATATAATTTTAGTTTTAATTTAATCTTAATGTAATTGAATTTATTGGAAAAATTTTTTAAATAAAAACCAATTTTTTTTATTTTTATGTTTTATAAAATCTTAAAACTAAACTAACCTAATACTTATACCTATACCTAAACCTAAACCTACAATAACCTACGTTACATCTAAATTTTTCCAAAAGTATGGTTTTTTAATTTCTAATTTATTTTTTGCAGGAATATACTTATCATATTTAAACAACTCATTGTCATTAATATTTAATATATTTAAATTTAAAGGTATTTGTTTTATTTTTGCGTTTCTTTTATAGTGGTGTAAAATCGGAATATTTTGATTATTTCCGATGTAATTATGTTTGTCCAAAAACACGAATCCTTCTGGAGGCAAAAAACCTGTAGCTAGGCAGTTTTTAATGTACTCAAAATTTTCGTACCATGGATGGCAGATTAATGAGTTCTCGCATGATTCACTACTCCTTTGAATATGGTTACGTATGAGACGAATGATAAAATTGTCGATTCTAACTATGTTCGCCTTATCATATATAAATTTATTTGAATAATAGTGCATATTAGTGTTAGGTTTTCTATTGTAATTTGTACAAGCTCTTAAACACTTGCGTTCGAATATTCTTAATTTTTCCATCACAGAAGCATTAACATTATACCATATTGGACAGGCATATGTTAGTACTGGGCGGATTAAGGTTTTGTAGCAGAGCAATTTAACATTGTTGCAAAGTGTTCTGGAAAAGAACAGTTTTCCTAAATTAATAAAGGCGTTATTTGCTTTTCTTATTTGGTTTTTAACATGATAGTTAAAGTTTAACAAATAATTATAGTGAACTCCTAAATACTTGAAGTTCACAGAGTTTTTAATTTTTGTTTTGTCTGGAGTTAATATATAAAAATCTCTCCAGCATGATTTAACATTATATTTTACCTTGTTAATAGTATTCCTGAATAACATAGTTTCACATTTTTGATAATTTACTTTTAGCTTCCAAAGATTACTATAAGATATCACTTTATAAAACATTTTTTGTAAAATGTATTGTGCATCTCTTAGATTATAACTCGTGGTGTAAATTGTCAGATCGTCCGCAAATGCTATACTGTAATTGTGCTCTAAATTTTTATTTAGAGAATTCAGTAATTCGCTTATGTATATATTGAACAAAATTGGGGAATTTACGGTGCCCTGTTGTAACCCATCGGATAATTTGAATTCTTTGGATAAATGATTATCCGACCCCCATGTGCTAAAAGTTTTACCTCTAATCATGTTGTTAATCAGAATAACTAAATGTAAGGGATATTGATATTTTAAGAGTTTGTATATTATACCATCAATCCAGACGGTGTCAAAAGCTTTTTCAAAGTCCACAAAACATGCTGCTAGAACCTTATCACCGTTTATATTTCTACATATATCGGATGAAAGCTTCGTCATAGCATGTATTGTGCTGTGTTTATGACGAAAACCAAACTGATTTGATGGTATAATATTTTTAATCTCAGTTATTTTGACTATAAATTTATTTATTATTATTTCTAGGATTTTTCCTATATTTGGCAATAAACTTATTGGTCTATAACTGCTAGGATCTGAAGCACTTTTTCCTGGTTTTTTTAATGTAATAACAACTGCTTTTTTCCACTTATTTGGGAAGTAGCTTATATTAAGGCAATTGTTAAAAATTATTGTGTATAAGTTAATTACTGAAATAGGAAGATGTTTTAACACTATATTTGGAATTTTATCTATACCTGCCGATGTTTTACCTTTAAGTTTTGATAAAATATCTTTGAGTTCATTTTGAGCTATAAAATAATTATTTAGAGTTTCATTTTCCAGTAAATTATTTGAATGTAAATGATTGTTAAATTTAACAAGGGATATTTTATTTGTTTTGTTATTTTGAATTATTTGGTTTAAATTGTTAATACTTTGCTCTACATTGTTACTTATCGGGGAAAATCTGTTTGTAACTTGCTTTTGAACTTGGTATAAATGTGTTGCCATTACTTCATTTATGTGTTCGTTTTCTTTGATAATATAATTATTCTTTTCTATTTTAAGTTTATTTAAATTTAATTGGGCGTCGTTTAGAATTTGCGTATTGTTAATTGGAATTTTTAAGTAGTCAATTTTGTTTGAAGTTTGTTTTTTATAAATTTTTTTAATTTCAGAGAACAAGTTTTTATTGTTTGATAGTTTTATGTTTTTGATTCTGTTAGTCCAATAATTATTTATTGAGAGTTTAATATTTTGTTTTATTAACGAATTTATGTTTTTCAGTAATGAATTAATTCTTAGAAATGATGGTGCGTTTTTATCTATTTTTATTTTAATTAATTTAAATTTAGCTGTAAGTAATTCACTTTTATATTTTTTAAGTCTAGTAATAGTTGGATTTAAGTAAGTATCTAGGCTATTAAAATTATTGTTTTTGGATGGGATTGTTAACGACATTGCTTTTCGTATTGAATTTTCAATGTTTTCGATATAAAAGTCAATGTCCCTATCTGTTAGGTTTTTATTGTTAGGAATATTTTTAAGAACATCATCATTTCTTACCAAATTATTTAACACTTTTTTAAATTTGTTCCATTTAGCTTTCCTAAATAAATAAATGTTTTCAGGTGATGGAGCCAGTAAATATTCTTCCCTATTATTATAACTAATTTCAGTCCCTAAAGCTAAATGGTCACTATCATAAGAATATGTTTTTATTTTGTTCTGATTATTAGTTTTTAAATTAATTCTTATGTCAGTTAGGAATATGTCGATATACGATTCTCCTCTCGGAAATGACGGTATATCGGAAGAATATAATTTAATCCTATACATACAATTAAATCTTTCGATAAATTTTTCTAGAATAGATCCTCGAGCATTATTTGATTGATTTCCCCATTTTATGTGTTTAGCGTTTAAGTCTCCCGCCAAAATAAAATAATTATTAATGTTATCTAATTGAAGAGTTTGAAATAATTCCAGTAATTCTTTATTAAAATTAGCATTATGATTTTGTGATGCATAAGCAGATATTATAAAAAGATTTTTATTTCTATTTAAAAGTCTTATTTTTATAATACATACTTCTAAACATTTAAACCTATTTAGAGTATAATCTTTAATTATATCAAATTTTAAATTATTTTTAATTAGAATGGCCGTACCTCCACCTAAAGTAGCTTCAGATCTATCATGTCGAATTAATTTATAATCCTTTATTTTTATACGACTAGTTTTATCTAATTTCGTTTCACATAAGGGAACCACATCCGGGTTGTGAACATTTAAGTTTGCTGGTAAATGGTTACCGCCACATTTTACACATCTTAATTCCATATTGCAATTATAAGCCGAGTGGTTAAACCGTTGACATCTTTTGCATTGTGTAATAGTTGGTTTTTTTAATTTCTCCCATTTTATTATCTGATGATCCATGTATTTTATGTTAAGAATATTGTTAATTGAACTTTGTGGTTCCGCTTGAACAATATAAATTGGTAACTTTATATTTTCTTTTATTGACTTTTTTGTGGTCATTCTCAGTACTTTAGAGAATTTACATTGTTCTACATTATTTGAATTAAGTAAGTTCAGTACTACTTCTGGTTCGTAGTCGTTATGAAGGCCTTTTAACACAAGGCTAATCGGTCTTTGGCTCTTCATAGTATATGAGAAGCATTCCACTTTAGCTTCTTTTAACGATTCAAAAGTTTTTTTATATTCATTTTCGGTTTGCAAATAAAGAATATGGCGTGTGTTTTTTATTGATTTTATAAAATAGTTTGTAATTTTTAATTGAAATTCAATTAATTTTTTTATTAATTCTACGTCATTAGACGTAATAAATATTGGTGGCACTTTTTTGTTTTTAATGTTATCAGTTGAATTATTATTAGTATTGTTATTTTGTGAATTTAAGTTAGTTTCAACATTTAGGTTAGGATTTTTTGGATTTTTTTTATTTTGATTATTGTTTAAAGGTTTTATATTAGATGGACCGGGTAAGTTTTTTATATTTTCATTATTGGTATTGGTGCTATTATTTGTTTTATTATTCATTTTATCAGTGTTTTTTGTTTTTAAAATTTCCAAGTAATTGAGGTTACTTGTAATTTCTTTTCCGCATGTTTTATTTTTTTCGATATTGACAATGACGTCATTGACATCATCTGTTATATCAAGATCGTAATCGTCTCTTAATAATTGGAATCTATTTGTTTCAGTTGAATTGTCATTTATTAATTGATTAACTTTAGATTTCATAGATAATAATTCATTTTTAATACTATCATTATTTATAATTTTAATATTTTTTTTGCTTGGCACTTTTTTTATATTCTTAGATACCATTTTATGTATTGTATCTTTTTTTTTATTTGTGCATTCGCTGTCGTTAAACATGCGGTATATTATACCGCATGAATATAAAAAAAAAAATTAATTATATGCACTTTATTAACTATGATTTCTTTTTTCACTATTTTATATAAATAATTTTAAGTTTTTTGTTAAATGTTATTGTTTTTTGCACTTTTACGCGCGTTTTTCAAATAAATTTTTAAAAATTTTTTTTTTTTTTTTTTAATACCGATACAGTTTTTTCGTCAATCCACGTCTACTCTTCTCAAGAGATCAATTCCCTTTATGATTACCTAAGGCACATGTATAAGCTCCTGTTTCTGGGTCTATGATTTTGGCTGGGCTTATGCTTAAGTTAGAAGGATATGGCTTATTACGGGTATTTTCTTTTTTACAAGTTAGTGGGTTAAAGTTTAATTATATTTGGATTAGAATTAGCTTAGTTGGGGGAGTTTTAGTTAGTTTAGTATGTTTACGACAAACTGATCTTAAGATTTTAATTGCTTATTCTTCTGTAGCTCATTTGGGAATTGTTTTGAGTGGTCTTATAACTATAACTTATTGAGGGTTTTGTGGATCCTATACTTTTATAATTGCTCATGGACTTTGTTCATCAGGTTTATTTTGTTTAGCTAATATTTCTTATGAACGGCTAGGAAGTCGAAGTTTATTAATTAATAAGGGTCTTTTAAATTTTATACCTAGAAAAGCTTTTTGATGATTTTTATTAAGAGCAGAAAATATGGCTGCTGCTCCTACTTTAAATTTATTAGGGGAAATTAGTCTTTTAAACAGAATTGTTAGATGATCTTGATTAACAATAATTATATTAAGTTTATTATCATTTTTTAGAGCTGCCTATACACTATATTTATATGCTTATAGTCAGCATGGTAAAATTTATTCAGGTATTTATTCTATTTCTGGGGGTTAACTCGAGAGTATTTATTATTATTTTTGCATTGGTTTCCTTTAAAAAGTGATTAAATTTTAACAAGAGATTCATGTATACTTTGATTATATCTAAATAGTTTAATAAAAATATTGATTTGTGGTGTCAGTGATATGAGCTTTCATTTTAGATCGTGCATTTTTTTATCTATTTGTTTAATTAGATTTGTTTTTTTATTTTCTATTAGAATTTCTTTATTTATTACTGGAATTAATTTTTTAATAAATGACTATAGTTTATTTATTGAATGAGAAGTTGTTTCTTTAAATTCTAGAAGAATTGTAATAACCTTCCTTTTTGACTGAATAAGATTAATATTTATGAGTTTTGTTCTTTTAATTTCTTCTTTAGTAATCTATTATAGAAAGGAATACATGTCAGGCGATCATAATATTAATCGGTTTATTATATTAGTATTATTATTTGTGTTATCAATAATATTACTAATTATTAGACTTAATTTAATTAGAATTTTATTAGGATGGGATGGGTTAGGTCTTGTTTCTTATTGTTTGGTGATTTATTTCCAAAATGAAAAGTCTTATAATGCGGGCATATTAACTGCTTTATCAAATCGAATTGGGGATGTGGCTTTATTATTATCTATTGCTTGAATATTAAATTACGGTAGATGAAATTATATTTTTTACTTGGATTTAATAAAAAATGATCTATCAATAATGATTTTTGGGGGTCTAGTAATATTAGCCGCTATAACTAAAAGAGCTCAAATTCCTTTTTCTTCTTGATTACCTGCGGCTATAGCTGCTCCTTCTCCTGTATCTGTTCTTGTTCATTCTTCTACTTTAGTTACGACCGGGGTTTATTTATTAATTCGGCTTAATGTTTTATTAATTTAATGCTGGGGTTTTGTTGAAAATGTGATGTTTTGTTGAATTTTGACTATTTCTGAATTTAGAAGATTAATTTAAGATTTAATATGTTTCGATATTGCGATAAGTTGATGATTGTTTAAGTCTAAGCTTTTTAAATGTTATTCAATTTTAACATCGTTATCTAGAAGTCTGAAAAGCCAGTTTTAACTTTTCCGCCTATATTGAAAAGTCCCCGTTTATAACGGTGAGAAGTTATAGTTTTAATTTTATGTCTTGCTTGAGTCACTTGAGTTACAAGGTGATTTTTTAATAGTTTATCTTCGTCTGATGAGAATACCATGATTATTGTTTCGTTAATTTTATCTAGTGCTGTCTCTAGTAGCATCTAGAATTCGTAAATGTTCGTTCAGAGCTCCCTGAACTCTTTTAATGGAATTAACCGTGTGAGAACGAGGCGAAGTGAAGTGTACTTCAATACTTCATGTCTCAAACAATCTTATGTTAATGCTATTGAATTCGCTATAAAACACGAATTCTTTAGGTTTCCGAAATATAGAAAATCTATTTTTTAAAGAATGAATGATAGTGACAGCGTTTCTGTTATTCAGTCTTCGAACCATTATATGATTTGTAAACTTATCCATAGAAGTGAGATAAACCTTTTTATAACAGAAGAAAAAAACTCCGTGTAGGATTTCGTTTGGTTGTTAGGCCTATCATATCTCGCTAAGTTAAATAAGTCTCAATTGCTAATGTATTTGTGAATTCCTTAAATTTTGGAAAGAAATAAATGGTTTTTAATTCCTTATAATTTTCAAAGATACCCTTATGATTGGTTCAGTTCATGAATGTTTTCAATAATTTTTTTTAATTTATATGTATTATATATACACACAGCTATTATAATATTTTCAAATTGCAATTAATAAAGTAAGAATCAATAACCAAAAAAGAATTTAAGAGAATCATGAATAAGAAAAAAAAGATAAAGAATAAAAATTAATTGCTCTTATTTTAATAATTTATATTGAAAGGGTAGTAGGTTATTTACTTATTTTATTTTCTCATTTCTGGTTTTGTAATAAAATATGTAAGCCTTATTTATGAGCACCAAAAAATCACTGTTCCTTAAATTAGAAAATATAGTACAAAAATAAAAATGTTATTATTGGTCTTATAAGATTTTGTGGTTGTATAAGGTGCACTTTTTTTAAATTGATATTTTTGTTCAATAGCTTGGTTTTATATGCATGTTAGGAGGAATGTTATTACTTATTAGAATTTAGAAAAGGAAAAAATAAAAATAAATTACCCTTACAGTATTTTTATGATAACTCCTGCTGAAAGAGAACTTGTATTATTTTCTTATTCTATGGAAAGAATTTGGTAACCACAATAAGCCATATAAATACCAAAAAATTCTCAAAATTTAGATAAGTAAGGTAATTAAAATTATATATTTTGTTTTATACGATTTTGTTGAATGTATAAGGTGTAGTTTTTTTAAATTGATAATTTTGTTGAAAAAAATTGATAACCACAATAAACACAAATGAACACCAAAAAATCGCTGTCCCTTAAATTATAAAATGTAGATAGGTAAAAAAAAACAAATGCTGGATTTTATATGATATTGAAAAAAATTTGAATACATTTTTCAATACTTATTATTATATAATTTTTTGTTGATAAAATTTTTTTTTTTTTAATTTCAATCGAAAATTTGCCGCCCTTAAGTTCTGGCGCCCTGTTTTACTGTTCATAATGTGCATTTGAAAGCGCCAGCCCTTAGAATACATAAGATTAAACTTATTTAAAATTATATTTAATTAATTATAAATTTGACTTACGTTTTTGTTGTTAGTTACTTGACCTGCTTGCTCCTTCAGCTTTATGAACAAGCAGATTTATTTTACAAAAAGCTATATGATTCTGTTACTACAAAACTTTTTATTAATTCGGCTTTAACTTAGTTCCATGATGTGCTACAATTTCCTCATGGCAACGCCAGCTTCGTTGTATTTTTGCAAATACTATTCTGCTTATTAATGATATTAATGCCTTTCCTGCCTGATAAATGAGGATAGAGAGTATGAATCGTTCCCCATAAATGGAGGAAGAGAGCGAGCTTCTTTAAAGTTTAAACTTTTATAATTTTTAATTTATTATTTTTTTTTACTTTTATACCGATAATAACTTTAATAAAAGTTGACTGTAACTTTAGGATCTTTTAATTGTTTATTTTTATTTTAAAAAATTACACTGTTTTTTTATTTATATTACAGTGTCGGTATACAACAAACCGCGCCAGAAAATTGTTTTTGGTAAATAAAAAAAATAATTATTTATATTTATTTTTCTATTTACTCTTTTAATTAATTACAGTTTATATTTTTTGGATTTTCCAAATCTCAATTTAGAAAATATCCTTAACAATTTATTATTTATTTATTTTTACTTTTATTTGTTACAACTTATAAACGTCGGTTTATAAGTTTAATTTTAGTTAGTTCCGTTATTAGGAAAAGACAAGTCTGTACTTTTACTGCCAATATTTGATCATATATTATTATTTTATTTGGTCAGCACAAGCTATACTGTAAGAAACTTCTAATTAAGGAATTAATCATACTTATTAATTCACAAAATAATTTATCAAAAAACTCTAATGAGAAAATTTATTGAACGTGATTTAATTAATCGCCAAAAACCTATGATGTGAAATTTAAATTGTAATTGTAACCATCTTATAGACCGTGTTGTTAGAGAGAGAAAGATTATAATAATTTTGTTACAAATGGCCAATTCGTGAAATTAATAATTTATTTGTGAGAATAAAATTATTAATCGAGGTTTTCTTTATCGGAAAAATTAAAAGAATGAGAAATTATTAAATAAAGAATTGCCCAGAATCAAATTACAATATGAGAAAATTTAGTCGTAAAATTGGTTACCGAATTTTCTCATTAATGAAAAATATTTTAATATTGGTGAAATTTTGCACCTTGATATGTGGGAACATATTGCGCCCAACGTTACGCTAAACAAAATCCTCAATGTTCTGAAGTTTAATTTTATCTTTTTGTGTTTTGGTTTTACAATACAATATTTGCTTTTGTAGTAATAGTTTTTTCAATTTCCAAATACCTAGGCAAAATTATATGATTTTTTATAGATTTTTCTAAATTTGAAAATATGACATCATTAATTTTTATTGTACAATTATTAAATATCACAATAATATTTTTTGTAACTTATAATATAATTAACGTTATTCCAATTAATAAAGTTATATTTTTAGCATTTTTGATCAAAATTATACTTGGTAAAATTTCTACTAATTCATAGTTTTTGTTTATCATTTTTTTGCGTTTATTATAATTTGCATTTATTGGTACAATCTACTTATTTGTTTAATAGTCTAATATTAATTTCTTCAATACCTGTTAATAGCTTTTTTTATATTTTAAAATATTAGTATTTTTTATGTGAACTTCTTCAAAATTGTTATTTGGAACTGGAATTGCTTTGTACTTTAACGACAAGATCTTTTGTAAAATTTGGGTTTAATGATACAAAAAATTGTTTATTATTAAATTAGAAGAGAGCATTTTAAATTCTTGTGTTTTAAAATATCTATGTCATATTCGTCAATTTCTTCGTTTGTTAGTATAGAGTGATATTATCATGATATTATATTCTGTAAATGCTATGTTTTGTTGACTTTAGTAGTAGAGAAATGGGGGTTCTGGCGCTGTCAGATGACGTAGTAAAATATTTGACAGTTGTGAATAATGAAATAATGAGACGTATTCTTCTTCTTTCTTAGCATTACAGCCCTCTGTGAGCCAAAACTTCCTCGCCTACTCTCCTCCATTCTTCTCGATCACTTGCTAGGGTGTTGTAATTTCTAACATTCATGGTATTTAAGTCTGCTTCAACCATTTCCAACCACCTGCTTTTTGGTCTTCCTCTCGCTCGGGTTCCTTGTTCACGATGCATGAAAATTCTTTTTAGGACTGTTTCATTCGGCATGCGGATAATGTGGCCTAGCCATTTTATTCTCTGCGATTTTATGAATCGAATAACGGTTTTGTGTTGTATCAGTGCTTCGAGTTCATGATTAAATCTTGCCCTGTAAATGTTGTCATCAATTCTGACTGGCCCGTATATTCTCTTAATATTTTTCTTTCAAAAATTGAGAGCATTTTACAGTCTGCTACTTTTAAATTCCATACTTCACATCCGTAAGTAAGGATTGGTCTTATTAGTGTTTTATATATTTTGAGCTTTGTAGATCTTGTTAGAAGCTTGGATTTTAGAAGTTTTGAGTGCGCGAAGTAGCTTTTATTTGCAGCACTGATTCGTTCTTTAATTGCTATTGAGGAGTCGTTTGTATTTGAAAAAAGAACACCTAAATATTTGAATTGTGTCACGTTTTCAAAAGTGTAGTGCTGTAAATGAAGATTTTCTGCATTCCTAGGCGTTCTGGTTTTGATGAAGTATTTCGTTTTATCTTCGTTTATTTCTAAACCAATGTTTGGCGTGGTTTCAACGAGCTTAGTACATACTTCTTTCAAAACATTTCTATTACGTGCGAGTATTGCTATGTCATCCGCATATGCGCATATCTGGAATGACTTAATAAAAATAGTAGTCCCTGGATCAATTTCTTTTATTGCATAGTGTAGCATAATATTGAAGATTAACGTGGACAGTGCATCTCCTTGTTTTACTCCAGAATCTATATTAAACAAGTTAGTAAGTTTACCTTGTACTAGTACCTTCGCTTTGGTGTTTTTCAGTGTGATGCAGGTGAGTCTTATTAGTTTTTCCGGTATACCCAGTCTCTGCATTACTCCGAATATTTTTTCCCTGTTGATCCTGTCGAAAGCCTGCTTAAAATTTATGAATAAGCAATGAATATCTCTACAGTATTCTTGTGATTTTTCAAAGATTTGACTTAATGCGAAGCATTGGTCTACTGAAGATTTGTTTTTTCTAAACCCACATTGATATTCACCTATAATTTTGTCTGCTATTCCATACATCCTATCATACAGTACATTTGTGAATATTTTGTACGCTACATTGAGTAGGGTGATGCCTCTATAATTATTACAAATTTTCTTATCTCCTTTCTTATGCACCGGGAAAATTATACTACCTAGCCAAGCTTCGGGAATGCTCTCAGTGTTCCATATGGAAATGATGAGCTCATGAATTTTGTAATGTAAGTCATTACCTCCATATTTTATTAGTTCAGCTACAATGGAGTCTTCTCCGCTAGCTTTCCCACTTTTTAACTTTCCAATCGCCACTTGGGTTTCTTCTATTGTGGGTTGGCTTATTGTGTTTTCTACTGTTTGTAGTGGTAGCATGTTGTTAATTTCAGTGACCGGCTTGTTTAAAGTTTCCTAAAAATACTCGCACCATCTTTCTAGGATTTTATCTTCTTCCATTAACAATTCCATTCCATTTCCCCTTCTTTACTTTTGCAGACATTTAGTCTTGGTTGGAATGTCGTGGTTTTATATTTTATTCCTTGATAAAATCTTTTAGCTTGGTTCTTGGAACTCTCTTCTAACGCTAGGATTTTATTCCTGAGATCTTCTTTTTTTTTTCTTTTCATTATCTTTTTCGCTTCTCTTCCTTTGTTTTCATAGTCTAATCGATTATTTCTTGTGTTGCATGCTAGTTGTTTCTTCCATGCTTCGTTTTTTACCTCATTGATTCTTTTACATTCTGAATCATACCAATTATTATTGTTTCTTGGTTGCTTTCCAATGATTTCTACAGCTGTGTCTTTAATCACCTCATGTATATGTTTCCAGTTTTCTGAGGGATTGCCGTTCATAGAAATGTTCCCGAATTTGTGTGATAGAGTTTGCTGGTATACAAGTTTTGTATTTTCATTTGTATTAATCTTGTCCGTGTCCCATTTTATTCTTCTAAAAGCATTTCTATTAGAGTTAATTGTGGATAGACGTTGCCGAATTTTAACTTTAATCATATAGTGATCCGAATCACAGTTGGCTCCTCTACATGATTTGACATCTAATATTGAGGTCGCGTGTCTTTTATCTACCAGTATGTGATCTATTTGATTCGCTCTTTGTTGGCCTGGTATCTTCCATGTTTGTTTATGGATTCTCTTATGTTGAAATGAAACGCTGCTTATCCACAAATTATTTTCTGAGGTGAAGTTTGCTAGACGTATACCGTTTTCGCTCGTTTGTGAGTGGAGTGATTGCATTCCTGCTACATTTTTTATAAAATTTTCCTTGCCAATTTTGGCATTAAAATCCCCCATCATTATTATCATATCATGTCTAGATATTTTACTATACGCCCTAGATATATCATCATAAAAAGCTTCTTTTACTTCTTCTTCATTAGTTTCTGTTGGGGCATACACTGATAGTAGTGTAATGTTTTGAAACTTCCCTTTTAACTTCATTATGCAAATTCTATCATTTACAGGTTCGAAGAATAGCACACTATTACGTATTTTCTTGTCTACGTGAAAACCTGTGCCGTTTGAGCCTGGTTTGGTGTTACCACTAAAAAATATTGAATAATTTTTTTTTTTTTTTTTTTTTATGGGGGGTGAAATGGGGTAGTATGCGATGATAGTTGATGGGTACCAGTTACATTAACCTAGCCTCTACTACTCAACGCCAAAACTCACCTTCACGTGGTATCCCCTCGGCTGTCCCAAGCAAAAACACAGTAATTGATTCAAGTATACTTTCGAGAAATTAAGCAAAACACTAAATTTTGAAGCCTCACAACATCTTTTAAAAATTTGTGGTCTATGTAATTTTTTCTTATAAATTGAATGAGTATGCTTCTTTTTAATACCATTTCGATTCGATTACTCTTAATTTTGGGTAATTCCGAAAAGCTTTTTTGTTTTAAATGCGTATTATTGAAAATTTAAGCGAAGAAAACCAGGTAAAAACACAGTATTTGAATTTACTGTGTTTTTAAAGTAAAGCAAGTATTAATTTAATAATTAAATCTCAAAACAAAAACACAGTAGGTATTGCCTTTTACACTAAACAAAAAAATTTCATTTGAAAATACAAATTAAAACTAGACAAAAATAATTCATCTGAAAATAAAAACAAAAATAATTCAGTCTTATCTACTAAGAAATTATAAAAAATAATTAATTATAAAAAATGTAATTTAGATTAATTTGTACAAAATATTATGTAATTTGTTATTCTTCCACGTTATTGGTGTCAAAAGTAACTAAGTCTTTTGATGTTTCAGACTCATTTAGATTATTCCAAAATGAGCGCCTATTAACTGGCATTAATTGAACAAGCTCTTTGATTATTGTTTCCTTTTTTTTTTCTGCACACCGCGGTGTTCGATTAAGCATGGAACGTTGTTTATATTTTCTTTTTTCTTTAGAAAGTCCAGTAACTTGAAATTTTCATCGAAATCGTTTTTATATTCAATTGTTCGGCATCCTTTTGTAAATTTTACTTCCACCAAATTGCACAATTTAAAATTTGTCATGGAATCTTCAATATTTTTCTTTTTCATTAAAGACCGTTTACCTGACTTCCATTGATGAAACTGTTCCAATTTTAAAATTCGTAAATTTTTACGTGAACTTTCTATTACCTCGCATAGCTCTTGGAAATCATAAATATTTCGCTTCCTGCCTATTTTTTTTTCAATGTTCCCATGTACTCCATCAGCACTCATATGGGTTTGACCTTTAGTAAGGAACTTAAAGCGAACTTCATCTGGACCGTTTGGTTGGTTTACAATATTAACCAGCGCAGAGAAAATCACCCAGATTTTGTTTTGCGCTGTACAATTTATTACATTAAAAATAGAGTACAAAAAATAGAGTACAAAAAACAAGTAAACATTGAAAAAAGAGAATTAAAAAAAAACAATTTAATTTTGTTAGTTACTGCGTTTTTGCTTGGGACAGTCGCTTTGTGATTACACAAAACCGAACTATTTTTCACTTTTAAAACACAGTAAGTACAAACACCAAATTAGAACACAGTAACTCATTGCAATTACTGTGTTTTAATTTGGGATTTGTTTGTTACTGTGTTTTGAACTAGGAATCGTGATGTAAACAATGCACTTACTGTGTTTTGGAAGCATCATTTTTACTCACTGAGGGTTCAGATCGTAAAAGTGACAATGTACAATGTTAGGAAACAACATAGTAAGTCCATTTTTGCTCTTAACTCGAATTTGATCATATTGTTAGTTACTGTGTTTTTGCTTGGTACAGCCGCCCTGCTAGGCTGAGCAACTCGTATGAAAGAACTGGTAACCAACCCAGTTGGTGTAGTATGGGTCAGCTAACAAACGAGTACGGCGGACTAAATCCAGAAGCGTCTGATCCACAATGGGCGGCTACCTGGTCTGCGTCTGATCCCTAAGGGGCGGCAGTTAAATCACCTGGCAGTAGGTGTAAAATGCTGTAGGTATAACTGCGGCGGTTGGTTTGACAAACTCCTAATCTCTATATTATAGAATTCTAGATAGGGGTTTGGTAGGATAAGGAGAGGTGCAACAGGGCAATAATTGCGGCGGTTAATAAAATCGGCGGTTGGTATGAGAAACTCCTAATCTTTATATTATTTAATATAGAACTTGCCAATTCTAAATTCGTAGTTCTAGAATTCTAGATTCGAAGATAGCTGTTGCTGTTGAGATTTCGAATTTTTTTATAGTTTTGAGAATATCCTATAGTTGTATGAATAAAGTTCAGTTTAGAGATAAGAAAAATTTAAGAATTATTTATTTTTTTTTGCGGTTTTGTTGAATGAATGTTTTATATAAAAGATAAGAAATTTTATTAAAAATTTTATGTTGTTTTGTAGTGGAATGAAAGAATTGAAAGTTGAATTTTTTTTTTTTTGATAATAAAGTTTTTAAGTATAAAGAGGAAAAAAATTTCTTACTTTATGTATCACTTAATAATTAAAATTATTTTAAATTGTAAAATAAAAATCTGAAATGACGTCAGGGGATTCCTATTATTAATTTAAAAAGAAAAAAACAAAATATAGTAGTATTACAAAGTTTTTTTATTTCTTTTTAATGTTTTTCGAAGAATTTTCTGTTTTGAAAACCGCTCTATATAAAACAATAAATTTTCAATATCTATTTTAGTTTACGTTAAAACTTAAAACATTAAACATTAAAATAGTAATAAAAAAATGAAACGTTCAGTTAAAACTAATGATACTTCTAAAACTTGCTTAGATTGCAATATAAAAGTATTATGTAAAGATTGGCTGCATCATACTAGAACCTTTTTACATAAGAAAAATATAAAAGAATTAGTAGAAGGTGATTTGAAACGTGTGAAGAGCAACTTCAGCGAACGGGTAGAAACTTTCATGTTGGAAAATAATAATGAAAGTAATATACTACCTGAATCGTTTTTGCAAAATTCCAAAGATAGAATCATCAAACTATTAAGTGCGATGTTGACAAAACATCAAGCGTACAAATTCAATTTAGAGCTATTTGCTGAATATATGAAAATTCAGAAAAAAGAAAATTTTGAAGATGAGTTTGATGATGGTGGTGATAATGATGATTTTATAACATCAGTAAAGTCATTTAACAGCAAAATGGTGCGTATATTACACCATTCAGAAATATCTGAAAACTATAATCAGTTGATGCAGAATATTATAAAAAAAACGGATGAATTTCAAGAACGAGATAGTGGATGGGCGTTAATTAGAATTATTCATTTAGAAATTAACATCAACCAATATAAACCTTTGAGAGGCTCTCAATATCTACCGTTACCATCGTTTATAAAAAACAAAAAAGCTTGTATTATCGTTATGAATTCTGATCAATATTGCTTCAAATGAAGTATAGCAGCAGCATTTCACTCTGGAAAAGATCTTGAACGGATATGAACATATAAAATATCTGATATACAAGCAGAAAGAATTACTCTACAAAATAAGATAGTTTTGAAATTTTATGGACTAACATTTCCCCTTAAAGTTGCTGATATCGCAATATTTGAAGAAATGAATCCATCAATCAGCATAAATGTTTTTGGATATGAAAAAGTTGAAGTAAATAGCAAGACTTTCTTTCAAATTAATGGACCATATTATTGCACAAAAGAAAAGAAAATGCATCATATCAATCTGTTGCTGATAGAAAACGAAGAGAAAACCCATTATGTGTTTATTAAAAATATATCCAGATTAATTCGTTCGCAAATTAGCAAACATAAAGGAAGGATTTTTTTATGCAATAACTGCTTGATCCATTTCTATAGTGAAGCTGATTTAAAACGACATGACTCTGAGTGCAACAGAATTGTTACAACAATGCCGGAAGATAAAAATAAAATTTTAAAATTCAAAAACTTTATGAAAAAATTGGTTGTTCCTTTTGCGGTTTATGCAGATTTTGAATGTATTCTTCAAAATGTTGATACGTGTTCACCCAATCCAAACGTTTCTTCAACAACAGATATTCAAGAACATATCCCTTGTTCTTTCGCTTATTACATCAAATATTCATATGGTGATGAGTTAGATATATTCCGAATGCAAACTAATCCTGGATGTGAAGAAGATTTTGTGAAGAATTTGATTACAGAAGTAAAAAATATAGCTTGTAAGTATTTAAAAAAAATAGTTTCAATGAAAAAATTAACAGAATTAGAACTAAAAATGCAATTAGAAAGTAAATTTTGTCATATTTGTGAAAAAGATTTAACAGAAGAAAGAGTAATGGATCATTGCCATTTTACTGGTAATTATAGAGGTCCAGCTCATTATATTTGTAATTTGCAATTTAAAAAACCAAATTTTATTCCGATGTTTTTCCATAACTTTAGCAAACTTTCCTGGGAAAATTAATGTGCTACCAATTAATAAAGAAAACTATATTTCTCTTTCTAAGTGGGTTGAGTATGAAGAAAACAAATTTGTAGAAATTCGATTTTTAGATTCGTTTAGAATCTAGTTTAGAATTATTAGCTTCTTATTTATCTAATGATGATTTATTTACTGTGAGGAAAATGTTTGCAGAAGTTGAAAGTTTTTCTTTAATCAGACGTAAAGGTATATTTCCTTATGAATACCTGAATTCTAGGGAGAAATTGAACGAAACTACATTACCGTCAAAAGAACATTTAAATAATAAAGGTTATATTTTGGAGGTGGATTTAGAATATCCATCCTATTTACATGATGCGCACAATGATGCGCACAAAAAAAATTAATAGCTGATTTGGAAAATAAAAACAATTTCGTTATCCACTATGGAAACTTGAAACATTGCTTAAGGCATGGTTTAATTTTGAAAAAAATCCATTGAAGCTTAAAATTCAATCAATCTCCCTGGCTAAAATGTTTTATAGATTTGAATAATTTTCATAGAACTCAGGCAACAAATGATTTTGAGAAAAACTTCTTTAAAAAGCAAAATAATGCGAATTATGGAAAAACTATGGAGAATGTAGATAAAAGAAAGGATGTGAAAATTGTAACTGATTGGGAGAGTAGTGGACGTCATCGTCAAGGAGCTCGCGCTTTAATTTCAAGACCAAATTTTCATAGCATGACGCATTTTACCAATAAAATGGTTGCTATTCAGATGAATAGAATGCGTGTATATTATAATAAGCCCATTTATTTAGGATTTAAAATTCTAGAATTATCGAAAGATGTAATGTATAGGTTTCATTATGACTTTATTAAATTAAAGTACGGAGAAGATATTAGATTAAATTATATGGATACAGATTCATTCATTTATACTGTAAAAACAGATAACTTTTATAAAGATATGTTGCCTGATATCGATGCTAGATATGATACTTCCGCCTATAATTCTAAAAACCCATATAATATTTCCAGGAAAAATAAAAAAGTATTAGGTATGATGAAAGACGAATGCAATGGTAGCATCATAAAAGAATTCATAGGTTTAAGAGCAAAAATGTATTCAATTGATATTGAAAATAAAAAAAATATATGTAAAGCGAAAGGTGTTAAAAAAGATGTTGTTAAAAATTTTACAATAAATAATTATAGAGATTGTTTATATAAAAAAAAAATATTAGTTAGACAAATCTTAAATTTTAGAAGTAAGTCTCATACATTGTATACACAAAGTTTAAGTAAAGTTTCTTTAAGTTATTTAGATGATAAGAGATTTATAAAAAGTGATAATACCCATACTCTAGCTTGGGGACACTTTTCTATCGATAAATAATTTATAATTATTAAATATATATGTATATATTGAAATTCTATTAAATAAATTAAAAAAATTAAATAAAAAAATGTTTTACTTAAATTTTTTATTTAAATTTTTATTACATCTATAGGTTTATACAACTAATAGGTTTAATTCTGGGATACATCCATGTGGGAGGGTTTTTTGGTTTTGATAACCATGGTCCAGTGCGTGTGTTAAGAATGATGTTTTTAATATTTAGACCTCCGGTACGGTTAACATCATCCCATCCCATGCAGTTAAATTTTATGTTGTCCCAATCTGTGACTTCAGAAAGCTCAATGTATTCTCCAAATATAAAATTTTTGTTGTTGAACCAAGCAGCCAGTGCTTGAGATTTCAGCGAAATCACTTGATTTTGTTTATTTTCTTTTTTCGCGCATTCCATTTTTAAAAAAATTATTTAGAACGATAATAATTAATTAAATTAGAATTTAATTAAACAACCAGTGCTTATATATTAAAAATTTGAACACACTAAAGCACATATTATTATATCCTATAACTTTTATGGACTATAAAACCACAATAATTTTTTATCTTAGTATAATAGAAGTACAGTTAATAAAAAAATTCTATGATGTTATTGTGTAGAATTTTTTAGAAGAATTCAAAAATACTTATTAGAAATTGGTAAATTATAGACATTTTTTAGGTACCATAAAACCGCATACATCCTTCTATTTTGAAATATTCACAATTTTCGAATTTTGAATATTATATTATAATTGTTATCTTATAAAGCATATAAAACCACAAAATAATGCTATAAAAATTAGACTTTTGGCAATTTTAATTAGAAAGAACTTCCTTCAAAATTCATATAAATAAGATGAACATGTTTATATTTTAAATCATTTCAATTTGAACAATTGTGCTGTAAGTATATAAAAACGAAATGGATTTTTTAACAAATATCAACAAACGGTTCAATTTTGACAACTGTAAAACCATCAAAATATCTGAAATGATAATAAATAAGGTTTATCATATAATTGCGATGGAGAAATTAAACACAAAGTTTGGAGAAAGGATAATTCTCCAAACAACAAATTTCAAGGTATTTTTACCAATCAGGTTCTCGAAATTTACAGAGAAGGAGCTGAAGAAACTCTCATCTGGTGAATATGGAGTTAAAAATGAAGGAGAGATGGGAAGATCCGCCAAAGTTACATTTGCAAAATACGACAACAACAATGATGATGGTGATAATGATGGTGATGATGATGTTGACGATGAAATAGAAGATGATGTCTTCAATAATGATGAAGTAGTTGACATTACAAATAATTAAAAATAAAAAAAAATTATTAAAAGAAATTAAAACACTTTTTTTATTTTTCAAATTATTATTTATTTTTTTCAGATTTTTATTCTAGGTTTTTTTTTAGTTTGATATTCATTTAAGATTGATTTGTATTCAAGTTTTTGATTTTATCCATATCAATTAAAATTAACAAATCGGAAATAGGATAATGTTTCTGACCATTTCTTTTCTTCTTAAGTACCTTCGAATTAGCTAAATCAGCAATTTTAATATGTAAACATTTTCCAAAGCACACATACCAATATGGTTAAAAGAACATCTTTTAGAATAATGAATTTGTTGATTCTGCAAAATTTTTAAACTTGTAGAATCATGGTCATCCATATTAGTTATATTGCAAATTTTAAAGTTTTTTTCCAACAATTTTTTTTTTTCACTACCTTTTACATAAATTCTGTTATAATTATTTACAAATATTTTTAAAAAATTGATGACATCAGAAAAATTTGCTTTATTGTAGAACTATTGAAACCCATGATGATTTTTTGTTAACCAATTATTTATTTGCCTTGTTTTTGCATTTAGATAATGATAACTGAATGGTGGCTTAATGATAAAATGTTGAATCTCATTTTCTGATGAAAGAACTCCTATTTCCTTTAAGATGAATTTATTGTCATTATCTCGAAATCCTTGAACATCAATGATTATATGTTATTCATTTTTATATATTTGAAGAATTGTCAGAAGATTCTGATAAAAATCTTTTAAGTTTAAGGTTTCATAAATTTTGTAAAATAAATATGATATACAATGTAGAACTATGATGAAACACCAATAAATGGGGGAATTTCAAAGACACAGTTAGATTCTAAGTTTCTTGAAGCGTCATTTTTGTTATTTAGAAATTTAGATTATTTTGTTAACTTCTCCTGTTAATGGCTTAAATTCTACTAAGCGGTCATGCAAAATAAGACAGTAAGCTGTAGTATTGTCTGGAATTTTTTTTAAAGTCTTAAATTCAATTTTGACATCAACTGGACCCATTTTAAGATTATCATTTTGATAACGAGTATCAATTATGAAGATTGGAGAATCAGTTTTAAAGTGGTCGCATGAAACTAAAGGCTCTGATATTGAGTTATTATAATAAAAGCTTCTAAAATTCGAATATGCTTCATATGCTAAAGCATAACGATTTTTTGCAAAATCTAAATTCATATCTTCATATGGATATGATTCTGAATTTAAATATACTTTTATATTTTCAATATCACAATAATCAAAAGTTGAAGGATCTTCATCCAGTTTATTTTGTTTACCAGTTTGTAAAGCAAAAATAATAAATCGAGGCTTTTCAAGTTGCGCAGCTGTTTTAACATTCCAAATATGATGTATAGTTCCAGCTGGTAATGTGGGATATTCATGTAATTCCCAATTTCTAAAAGGAATTTTCATAACTGACCCATTTTCAATACTTTTGTATAAATTTAATTTAAGATTATCAGCTAAGTTAATATGTTGAACCTTCCAAAAATATGATCATTAAAGAGTTCCATTTTAGTTTACTTTTAGCAGATATCCAAGAGATTTTAAATATTCTTTATTTTCAAATGAAAATCGTTTTTTGTATTTTAAATGCTGAGTTACACCTCCTCCTTCGACTGCCTTTAAAGAATTAAGGTGATGTTTATCATTCTGTGAATTTATATTGGATTGATAATTTTGATTAAATACGATCATTCTGAAGCTTTAAGTGTAATCTTATTGTTATTGTTTTTCCACGAAAATTTATTATATTACCGTTCTGATCAAGGAGTTTTACAGTAATAGAACTTATCTGATTAATAGTTACCGGTAAATAAATTACATTCTTAGGAACTTCAATTATTTTATAGCCAGGACTGACGTTAATAGAGAATTCATGTAAAGTGTGAGCCTCTTTTTCATTAATATAAGCTCCAGAAACAATATTGCATTCTACTCTTATTATATTTATTTTATTAATATCAACAAAAAGATCTGAAGTATTCCATTTATTGGCTAATAATTTCTTCTTACTGAAACCTAATAATTCGCCAATTGTATCTTCTCTTTCAAAATCAATATCCTTATCAACAAAAATTTCACACTTTAATGTATTATTATTTGCTCTTATAATTAATTTTTCCTTATCTGCTTTAGTTACATTCAGCGTTTTCCTAAGAAATAGTTCAATATCATCAATTTCATATGAACCTGTTGGAATTGTAATAGGTTTATCATCAATAATAAATATATTATTCTCCTCATCTATATTAGGTATTGAGTTATACGTTTGGAAATCAACTAAACCGCAGGTATATTCTCTTTCCCTTAGATCTATAGGGGGGAAATAATTAGTTGTCAATATGGAAGAATTTCCGTTTAAAGTTAATGTTATTGACATGTCTTTAATTTATACAATGAGATATTTTAGTAGTGTATTCTGTTTTTATATAGATTTTTAAGGTTAATCCCAAAATATACTATACAATACATACATACGAAAATTTTTCATTTGATATAACTAAATTCTAATTATTCTTTATCAGTTAGTTTTTTTTATTTATGTTCAAATATAGAGAAATAATCTTGAACTTGAACAAAATTATTATTTATTTATTTATTTGAACCAAAACAAGGTTTTTACAAAAAAATTCTTAAAACTAAAACTTATAATTAACATGAAATTTGATTACATAGCCAAAAAAATTTTAAATACATTAAGAATCAAAAGTATAATTATTTGTTTATTTGTAGAAAATGCATACAAAGCAAAAACACAGTTGAAATTAAATTTATGAATACTAACTGTATTAACTAACTGTATAAAATAACTAAATTAAAAAAATAATATGAACTTGAAGTGTAATATGATATAATGAAGGTTAAAATTATTGTCTTAGGTCATGAATGAATTTTAAGTTTAATTTATGTTTAAAAGTGTATCGAGAAATTTGTGTAGAATAAAGATGACTGTGTTTATTGAATGTAATGCAACATCTATTTATTGGTTCATTTTTTCCATATTCAGTTCTATGAGTATTTTCAACTAAGTATTTAGTGCTTCTCGTATTTCTCGCACCATTGTTTATTTTAAAGTTATCCAATAAATACCGAACGTCAATGTTTTTCCTTAAGACGTCAAAAGTAAAGCAGGAAGAAAGAATTTGCCTGCGTGAGGATAACGTTAACATATTCAATGAATTAAGTCTTACGAGATAGCTAGGCAGAATTGAATAATCTCTAGGATTATATTGATTTCTTAAAGCGAAAAGAAGAAATTGCTTTTGTACGGATTCTATTCTATCAGAATGTATTTGAAATGCAGGATCCCACACAATATTACCATATTCAAGAATAGAACGTACTAAAGAGTACGTAGGTCAGTTTAAATTAATTTTTTTTTTTTTATTTATTGTTTAAATTTACTTAGTGATATACATATTTTTTTTACATTTTTTTTTTTTTTTTTCCTTAAAAGTAGAGCATTTATTTTTGTAATTTTATTTTTTGTTTTATTTTGTAACTTTGATATAAACAAAACTTATAGTTTTGGTATAAAACATCGCAGTTACTTCCTAATATTATTAACAAAGTAAATTTAAAATTTTAATATATTTACATATATACATATATAATTACATAAATACAATATCGTAGCTCATAACATTATATGCTATAAGCATTGTTTCACTCCTGCGTTAAGCCATTTACAAATGTAGCATTATTCTTTAGTAATTGTTTCAGTTTTTTGACAAAAATATTCAAGTTTGAGCTTCTTTTTAAATCCATTGGCAATTTATTATAAATTCTTATTGATGACGAGAGACAGCTATTGCGTGATAACTCTATTCTTGATTTGGCATGATTTAAATTGTTCAACCTTCTTGTATTGTAATTATGAATATTATTTCTTTTGGTAATTATGACGTTTTTTTTATAAACCCCTTTTTCTATTTTGAAAATTAGTTTAGATTTTTCCAAAATGATGAGTTCGTGTAACTTCAGATATCCGGTGCGCTTAAAAATTTCGTTTGTTGGGGTAAGCCAATCGTACATATGTAAGCATTTTATGGCTTTGTTTATTAAAACACAAATTTTATCTTTCAACCGTAATGAACAGCTGGCCCAATTACATAAATTGTATCTGATGTGCGAGATAATATGAGAATAATAAAGCTTATCTGCAGTTTGTTTATTCAACATAATTCCACTTCTTTTGAAGGCACCAAGCAGAGGCACAATTTCTTTTACTAATCTATTAATATGATCTTCCCACTTTAGTTTTTCATCTATTACAACCCCAAGGTATTTATAAGTAGTAACTCTTTCAATTTTAGTCTTATTTACCAATAGATTCGGATTTATATCAATTTTATTTTTTATTTTATATACTATATATTTTGTTTTTTCCGCATTAATAGTTAATTTATTACCTTTAAGCCAACTTTCATATATCCCCAAATCAGTATTTACAAGACTTTCAAGTTCTTCACAGGTTCTAGCATTATAAATAAGTAGAGTATCATCAGCAAAGATCTTATAGTCAGCCCTCAAATTCGTATACTGGATATTATGAATATAAAGTAAGTACAGTGTGGGACCAAGTACTGATCCTTGAGGAACACCAATATTTATAATATTTTCATTACTGAAAACCCCATTAATTTTTGTCATAGTTTTTCTATTATTAAGATATGAGTAAAGTAAATTATTAGCAGTACCCCTTATTCCGATTTCGTGCAATCTGTCAAGTAAAATATTATGGTCCACTGTATCAAAGGCTTTCTTTAGATCAACGAATACCGAACATACATAATTTCCCTGATCCAGTTTATTTATAATTGAGTTGGTGGATTCAAGGACTGCAGAGTCAGTTCCAATTTTCTTTTGAAAACCAAATTGATTTGTATCAAATCCTACAACTTTTTGCACGAACTCCTGTATTCTAGAGTTAATTACCTTTTCAAATACTTTTCCAATACAGCTTGAGAGAGTAATCGGTCTATAATTTGATACATCTGAGGTTGATCCCGATTTAAATATAGGTACAACAATACTTGATTTTAAACACTCGGGATATATACTAGTATTTAGACACCTATTTATCAAGCATACAATTGTAGGTGTTATTAAAGTTGCAACATGTTTTAAATCTGAAGCTGAAATATTATCACCTCCTGGAGAACTATTTTTTAACTGCATGATAATGTTATGTATTTCCGTTTCATCTGTTGGTTTAAGAAAAATAGACTGTTCAACAAATCTATTTTTTATTATGTATTTTTCAGCATCAACAATTTTATCAGCTAGTTTGTTTCCGATAGAACTGAAGTAAGAATTGCATGAATTTGCAATTTCAAAACTATCGCATGTTCTGATTCCATTACTGTTTATTTCTTTGATAACCTTACTTAACTCAGTTGATTTTTTCAAGATGAGATTATTTAGTACTTTCCAAATTTTCCTTTGATCACCACCAGCTAATTGTAGTTTATCATTAAAATAATTTTGTTTGGCTTTAGTTATTTCATAATTAACCTTGTTCTTTGCATTTTTAAAACTTGCTTGAATATCTATATTGTTAGGCTGCTTTTTCAACTTTTTGAACAGGTTATTCCTCTTTTTGATCATATTCAATAATTCCTTTGTCATCCAATGACTGTTGTTCCTCACTCTTCTGTGCGTTTTAATTGTAGAATTAACCTTCGCTTTTTGCAATATTTTAATAAGGTCATCCACATTTTGACATTTATTTATTTCAAGTAGTTTTCTTACATTTTCTTTATATTTCTTAAAATTTGTGGTGTAGAATTCCCTTTTACAAATAGGCTCAACTTTTTTTAAAACTTTATTTAATTTGACACTAATAGCTTTATGATCTAGATTTACTATATCGTGAAGCTTAATATCAAAGTCAAACTTATCTATATTTGTCAGAATATGATCAATGATCGTAGATGTATTTTCAGTCACTCTAGTAGCAGATTCATAACTTAGTACGTTCCTTATAGTTACTCCGTTAGATTCTAACATCAATTTATATGATCTGGAGAGCTCTGTGTCTGTTAATAAATCAATATTTATATCACCCATCAGAACTATATTCTTATATTTATCAAAAATTAAATCTAGATGTGCTAATAAATCGCTGTTGTTATCACTTGGTTTTTTGTAACAAACTGCAATTTTTAAAGATGGAGAAGTATTATTTAATGAAACAATTATAGTATTAAATTGATTAAATACTTCTAAAACCGTATACTGAATATTCTGCTTAATAAAAATAGCGGTTCCACCTCCTCTCGATTCATTATTAGAATTAAAAAATGCTGAGAAACCAGGTATATTAAAAAATCTTTCTTCATCTGTATATAACCAAGTTTCACCAATCATAATAATATCAATATCTATCTTGTCTTTAACAAAAAGTTCGATTTCAGTCATATTTTTCCTTAAACTTCTAGCATTAAAATGCACCATATTTATATTATTGTATTTGTTACGTATCATGGTTTACTAATCATGTAATTTTGCCAAGATTCTCTAATTTTTTGTAGGTGTTCTCTGTATTTATTATCAATATGTCTTCTATAATAAGTTAAATCTTTAAGTACTTCCTTTTTGGGTATTCCTGTGTTATCATGATAAGTAAAATATAGCTGACTAAGTTCTTCATAGTTATTTGGCAACCCTTCTTGATGAATAAGTACTTTCAAACTAGTTTGAGTAATACCATCATAACAAATGTCATCTTTATCATGGAAATAAGATAAGAATAACCTTACATTGTTATAAATCCTGTGCTCTCTTAATCTAGATAAGGCATACGTATTTTCACCAGACTCAATCGCTTTTTTTGTTAATCTAACAATTGGTGGAACCATGGGGTTAACAAAACTTTTCCTGCTGTCTTCTGTACTTAAACGTTTAGCTTCATCATTAGTTTTACCCAGTTTAGAATTGCTTTGAATGTTAATGGTTTCTCCTTTGACCCAATTTGAGTAGTCATTACTTAGAAGCTCTTTTGATCTAATGTTTTTATTGACGGACACGATTTCTCGATCCTTCAAACTATGTGAGATTTTATTATCGTTTTTAGAATCTTTATCTATTAAATTATTAGATAGGGTATTTGGGTTAATTTTATCATTTTTAATTTTACTTTTTACATTATCATTGTTTTGATGAATTCTATCGTTTTTAATCTTACTTGTACTATCATTTTCTACTTTTTCTGTATTATTAATATTATAATTATCGTTTTTTTGGTTAATTTTATCATTTTTAATGCTACTTTTTGAATTGTTATTAATAGTTTTATTTATTTTTATATTACTTTTAAGGATAGTGTTCTTATTTGACCATAATTTTGGAAAATATGAAAGAATATAGTTACGCTTCTTTTTATCTTTATTATAATCAATTTTGTTAGTCTTTTCACTATTTTGGTTAATATTATTATTATTACTATTATTATTATTATTATTTTCATTGTTATTATTTTCATTTTTTATAAGAGTTATATCACTGTTAGTGTCTCTAATATTATTTATACTTGGTTTAACATTGGTATTATTCTTATTAATATTATCATTAACATTATCAGTTCTGCATGCAGAATCACTTTTTTTATTTTCATTTACATTTATATTTAATTTGTTATCCTCCTCTTCTATTTTCCTTAATTGCTAGTATCCGATTTTTTGTTTTCTTATACTTAATTTATTTTTATACACTGGACATGATCTACTAAAAGTTTTATGATTAACATCCAACCCCAAACTGAATTTTTCGTTCGATTTTAAGCAATTAATGCATTTATTAATTTCCTCTTTTTGGCATTCACTTGTCTTGTGTTGTTGGTGGCATTTCAAGCATGTTTCTTTATTCGTGCATTCCGCAGCCCTATGGTTAAATCCTTTACATTTATAACATCTAGAGACTTTTATGGCATCAAAGACCTTGCACCTTTCCCAACCAATACATAATTTTTCGTTAGCTATTATTTTTGGGAATGATTCCTTATCCACTTCTATAATTGCATTAAACATTTCTTTCTTGTATTTTTTCACTGGATATATCTTTAATACTTTAAGTTCACTCATTTGTAGAAAAGAATTTTGTTTTTTAAGTTTTTCCACAATATCATTTTCACTAAATTTATTATTCATGTGCACAATTTCTATGTTAGGTTTAATGACCACAGGTATTTTGATATCATAATTATCTTTCATTTTTTCTTCTAATTCCTTTTTGATATTTTCACGATCTTCGATGGTTTCCGTTTCTATTAAAATCATCCCATTACTTTTGTTTTCAATATTCTTTATTTTCAAATTTTTTGGGTCCACCTTTGTATTTAAATCACTTTTTGTTTTTTCAGTTTTCTGCTTATTCTTCGGTTTTATTATTAACGGTAACTCTTTCTTCATTTTTAAATTTACACTTGCTTTAGTATTTTTAATTACATCAGCAAATGACACTGTTTGACCCATATTCGAATTAATATTATTTGTAACATTAATTTTTTTGCAGACCTCATCATTTTTTTTAATTGCACTAACAAATGATTCATTCACTTTTTCTGTTTCAATTTTGAAGACTTCAGTAAATTTTTGCATTTTCTCTATTTCTTTTTGTTGACTGGCTTTAATTTCTTCCAATCTCTTCATGTAATTAGTTTCAATAGCCTTAAGTAATTCAACGACTTCATTTTCATTTTTTTTTATTGCACGTTCAAATTCCTCTTTATATTCCTTAAGGTACTTATTATTTTTTGAAACTGCACTGTCCATGTTTTGTAAGACCAAATCAACATTTTGTATATATTGAATACAGTCGTCACAAATAAACTTAATATTCCTATTGGTGTATAGTAAGTTCACGGGTAGACTGATCCATTCCCGAACATTTTAACGCCTCATGATAAAATTTTTTGCACACACCTGCACATTCTACACCCGTTTCTCCTTTAATTTTTAGTTTGCACTTTTGGCACGAAGCCATTTCGCGTAATTAATATATATAATAATTTTTTTTTTTTTTACGTAATTGCTGATTATGCTTTTTTCTGTTTATCTTTTATTAATTAAAATAATTATAATCGATAAAGAAAAAGTAAACACATCCGCACCGTACTGTAGTAAATTAATTACCCTTAAATTAATTATATATTAATGTAGGTCAGTTTAAATAAAGGTAGACTAAGAATAAAACAAAATTTTTTTTTATTATGTTTTATCTACTGATAATTTTTTTTCTTAACAATATGAAATAAAAATTCTAAACATAAATGCTCACAATTGTAAGAATTAAAATTTTGATATTTATTATAATTATATGTAAGTTTATCTCCTAAATATTTTATTACTTCTAATGGGAGTCTTAAATTTCCAAAACCATCAAAATAATGAGTTATTTCAATATTTTTAAAATAAGCTACCCAATGCGTTCCATCTCCAATAGAATTATCTAAATTTATTATACCGCATTCATATTTCCAAGGTCTACCTATTGGTAAATTATCTCTCATAAAAACTCCTCGAAAATATTTTAAGTATTTTTTAGCAAAGTTTTCTAAATCAATATTTGTAAGAGCTCTATTGGGTAGCTTAGTTAATGGTTTTTTGGATTCAAATAAAGTCCTAAACCATTCTTATATGGTTTTAAGTGCAATCCATTTCCTCCTTTTAATGCTATTGCTTCCATCATTTTATTATGACGTTGACTTTCTTTTAACTCTTTGTGGGTTTTTCGAAATTTTCTTTTTTCTTAAAATTTTCTTTTTTTTCTTTTTTAAACCCATACCAAGCCTAACTTTAGCTTTCATTGAGTTTGTAACTAGGTATGAATTTAACCGTTCACCAAAACTTGAGTCTTTAGCTTTTATCCTTTGCCAAGCTTTCTCTGAATATTTTATCAGCTATATGTCGTTGATTTTGATCAGTATTTTGAGAATATGCTATATCATGCTCTCGACAAGCCTCATATAAACCATTAATTCCTTTATCACCTCGTGCTAATCGTTTTGCTAGTTTTGTCCCAGGACCACAATAATTATAACCAGGTAAATGTGCTTCAAATGGTAGTTTATTAATTAGAGAATTAACTACACCTTTTCCATTAACAGATTTTTGGTTACTGATTGAATATTTATTATGAAGTGACATATTATTAAGTTGTTTAGTTTAGAAAGTCACTCAAATACTAATCATCTTTTATATAATGAAATTTATAAAACTAGATAATGCAGTTAAAATTAAAAATTTCGATCAAAATTCAAAAAAGAAAATTAAAAGACATGGTGAATGTTTTCCAGATAGTGTAAGAGGATTAATAGTCGGACCTTCAAATTGTGGCAAAACTAATGCTATGATAAGTATGCTTTTAGATCCTAAAGGACTTAAATTTGAAAACATATATATCTACTCGAAATCATTACATCAACCTAAATATGAATATTTAAAAAAATTAATAAAACCAATCAAAGGAATGGGATATAACGAATTTTCAAATAATGCTGATGTAGTTGAACCATCAGCCTCACAGCTAAACTCAATATTTATTTTTGATGATGTAGCTTGTGATAAGCAAGATAATATAAGAGCCTATTTTTGTATGGGACGTCATCAAGAAGTAGATAGCTTTTATTTATGTCAGTCATATACATTCCAAAGCACTTAATTAGTGATAATACTAACTTTTTAATTATATTTAAGCAAGATGATTTAAATTTAAAACATATATATGACGATTATGTAAATTCTGATATGACTTATAATGAATTTAAAAAATTGAGTTCATGCTGCTGGAATGATAATTATGGGTTTCTAACAATTGACAAAGATAGCGGTTTAAATAATGGACGTTAAAGAAAAAATTTTGATGCATTTGTTAAATTTTAGTTAACTCAAAATTTATTAGCAGTTCGCAGTTACTAACTGAACAGGTCATTTAATAGATATTGGGTAGTAGTTAGCAGATAACAGGTAGCAGTTACCAGTCAGCAGTTAGCAATTATCAGTTAACAGTTAGCAAGAGAACAGTTCAGTTGATAATTCACAGTTAATAATTGAACTAATCCATAAAAAAAAAAATGGATGAACAACTTATGGAAGATTTAATTAAAACTCGTAAAAATTTAAAAAGGAAATTTCAATCTTTAAAAGTTCAGAAGTTATTGGAAGACCATAATCGGGAAGAAGTTTTCACTCCAATTATAAAACCATTGAAAGAATTAACAAATGTTGTTAAACAACAACAGCAACAACAATTTTCAAATAATGTTATCAAACCGGAAATTAAATTGTCTGCTGGTGATGATAACACCTTAAAATTAATGAGATCATTTAAGCCGGAAGTTAAAACCCCTAGCAACAAAAGTAATACTTACAGTAAATTTATAACTTCAACACCAAATACTATAAAATTTGAAACACCATCTATAACTGATAATATTATTGATGAATCATCAATTTCACAATTTCCTGTTCTAAACGAGTCACAACTTGATAAGTCATATGGACCCTATTTTGATGAGTCATTAAATGTTCGAAAACTTGGGAATGCTAATTTTGAAATAAATGAAACTACTAAAGATATTTTGATTGATAATGAAGTTTTTAAAGGAACTAATGGTCTATATGAATTGATATTTAAAAAAAAACCAATAAACTATACTGAAAGTGATTTAAAAACATATCATCAGATACTTAACAAAACGAATGCACATAGAAGAAATTATGATCATTTAGAGCAAATAAAAGGAAATAAAGGATTTAAATACAAAAATATATTAAGAAAATTATATATACATGATTATAACACTAGACACAAAAAAACTGGTTCAGGTTGTTCGAAAAAAATTTTTACTAATTATATTAATAAATCTTCTTCACCAGAAACCCATTTAAAATATATAAATCAATCATCTCAGTATGTTTATTGGGATGATCCTAATGAATTAGTTGACAGATTAAGACTTTTAATTGCATCAGAAACAGCAACAGGTAACAACAACCATCATAATGAAATTGTTTCTATAATTGAAGAGTTGAGAGAAGCAAATATAATACAATAACTATTTACATTAACAATCAGTTAAAACAATAATGTCACTTGATAAATTTGGACGTAGTATAGCTTCTTCTAGAAAACTACATACTCAAGGTCCTCCAGGTATTGCTTTCAAATTGACTTCTGAAGGACATTATGATTTAGATAACAAAATTTTATCAAATGTCCAAGAACCTATTGATGGCAGTGATGCAGCAACACAAAATTCTGTAAAAATAAACATATTTTCTTTCAGAAAGAACAATTGCAAAACAAAATGAGACAGCAGTATCTAGAGAACTTAAATTAGCAGAAGAAAAATTAAAAATATTAGAAGAAAAAATGCAAGTTAGTTTAAAGGAAATCCATATCAAATTCTCGGGATTGTTAAATGAAAAATTTTCAAATATGAGTGATGTCATTGAATTTCAAATTAAAAAACCAATTAAATTTATTCATGAGAGATTGCAAAAAGCTGAAGCCCAAGCCCGGTCAGCATTGGATTTACTTAGTAGTTTAGAACTTATAAAAACATAATTGGGGATCAGTTTTCATTTACTTTTCGAAATGGATGTACATCAAATCGGATATTCTTTAAATAATTTTTTAGCTAAATATGATGATATTTTGTTGGAGGAACATTATGAACAATTAAAAATTCACTTCCATTTTTTAAAATTATTTAAAAATTCTATTCTAATTGAAACGAAAGAGAATGGATATCATTGGGATGGTTCAGTGATTAATGCGCACACGAAAATTGCGCACACGAAAACTGCGCACAGAAAATTGCGCACAGACATAAATGCACACACGAAAATTGCGCACATGGAAAAATGCGCACACGGAAAAATGCGCACATGGAAAAATGCGCACTGGTATAAATGCGCACAAGAAAAATGCGCACTAGGAGAGATTTATTGGAATTATAGGTGAATAAAAATATTTAATTTTGAAAATATTTTTCTTTTCTAAATAAAATATATTATTGAAGAATTTAAAAAATAATCTATATAAACAAATGGAAATTTTAGCTTTACTCATAGCACAACATAACGATATATGTATATAAAAGTATATTCTTATATTTATATATTCAAGTATTTTTTACAGAGATGACAAAAATAAAATTTTTCAATATTTTTTGAAATGTATAATTTTAGGATTTACATTTAAGATATCAGTTTTTCTGATTGAAATTCATAAATTTTAAATATAAATTACAATGAAATTATAGGTAGATGAAGATGTATAGGAATTATCAATATAACTTTGGAAATTTTTCATCAACTTCATTTACCTATTAAATATTTATTATAAATTACACAAATATCATTTTTTGGGAAATTCAATCATAAGAGGTATACTTATTCATTAAAATAACTACGTAATTTATTTTATTATACATAATTACTTTGTTTATGAAATATTGTGATTTCTTAATGGAAGAAATATTATTAGTGGATAAATATTTGTAAATAGAAAAATATTAGATTTGGGTTTTATTAAATTTTTTATATATAATCAATTGATCAGAAATATAACCAGCATTTATCTCAAGGTAAGAAAGTTTAAATTTAATTTTTTTAGTAAAGTTTATAACATGAGTGATAATATTAATAAATATGAAAAAGTGTTTAAAATAAGAGAACGAATTGGTGAGAAAATTAGGTTTTGTAATATATGTGTTTTGTAGATAGTTGAAATAGAAATTGTGTTGATTAAAAATTATGAAAAGGATTAAATCCGGCTTAGTAGTGGGGTTATGTTTTTTATTTAGTAGTTTGTTAGTTTTTAGAAAATTTAATAAAATTAGTATGAAGTGAACAATTAAGATTATTAAAATTAATTTTAATATAAAAATATGTTTATAATATATGAACTTGTTGTTGTTTGTTTTTATAATATGTGAGTTTGTGAAATAGCTAATTGTGAACTTAGATTGATTAACAATAATAGTAAATAATAATTTATATAAAATTAAATCTGGGTTAGTAGGGTTACATTTTTTGTTTAGTAGTTTGTTAGTATTTAGAAGAATTAATAAAATTAGTATGAAGTGATCAATTAAGGTTAATAAAATTAATTGTAATATAAAAAGATGTTTGTGGTATAAGTATTTGTTGTTGTTAGTTTTTATAATATGTGAGTTTGTCAGTTTGCTAAATGTGTACTTAAATTTATTAACAATAATAAAAAATAATAATAATTTATAAAAAGTAAAATCTGGATTAGTAGGGTTATTTTTTTTATTTGTGAAATTGTTCGTGTTTAAAAAATTCAATAAAATTAATATATTTAATATGTTTAGTATGATAAATATGAAGAATATAATAAAAATGATAAATATGATAAATATGAATTGTTCAAATAAAGTTAATGAATTTTCAATTAATATTATTATTGTTTTTAATGTATGATGTATCATTAGTATTTCTAATTTTAAATACCTTTGAAGATTCAGTTTTTCTAATAAAAATGATGTTGTTTTTAATCCATAGGAATTTCCAATTGTTGTTCTTTTTAATTTGCCTGGCTTCATAGTAGAGGTTTGATTGCCGCTGTGTAAGATGGTCTCGAAAAAATATGTTGCGTGTGCCTTCCTCTGTTAAATTAATATCCAAAGTGTATACATTTCCGGCGATTTTTTTGCGGCTCATTAGTTCAGCCTTAACAATACTGGATTTGCATTCCAAAAGGTATAGATTTGTGTTAATTAAATTGTTATTGTTGTTTATTTTAGAGTAGATATAGTCTCAAAGATATGGATCGGAAGGATATTGCGCCCAATTTTGCGAAATATTGCTTGGTCAAAGTCTCAAAAAAGGTTTATTGAGTTCCGCTAACACATTACGGCACAGCAGATTTTTAGAGATTTTTTCGTTACTTTACTGTTAAGCAGAAACGGTTTGACCAATTGACTTTAAATTTTGAATGCGTGCATGTATATACTTGTCAGTCCTACGATTGGGTAAATTACGTAAAATTTTTAAAAGTAGGTAGAACTTCTTTGAATTAGGGGAATATTTAAAAAAATGTTTTGTCAAGTTCTTTTAACCGATTGCGAAAAAAAATCTTTAAAAAACAGTTTGCAAAACAGTTTGAACGATTATCTCTAATTTTTGTATACGCAGTGTTTCTTGACAATTTGCTGCTCCTTGACGATAGAGTTGAGGATGGTATAGGTTTACGGCGAATAATGTGAACTGAATTAAAATTTTTATTATTATTATTTAATAATTATGAAAAGCTTCAAGTGAAATATGATAAATTTTTTGAAAAATTGCTAGAATAGTCCTTAAAAAAATCATTTTAAAAAAAATTGCTTTATTACATTTTAAAATTATGTACACCATGTTCAATTTTTGTGTTAATTTTTTTCAACAATATCAACTTAAATTAAAACTCCATTGAGAGGCGGAACAACGTGCACCAGCTAATAGCAAGTTTACATATAAATATTATAATACGTGTTTGATTATAGGTCTGATTAAAGGGCATACTAAATTTGCCACTATGTCATTACAGTATGTCAATAGTAGTTTACATAAAATATAGCTGATGGTTTAGAAAAGGTTTAAAAATCTGCTTTTCAACTTATATTTTGTTTTGTACTTTCCTGAAAGTGCTACTACGCTCTTCCTCGTTTTCTAAGATGCTATGAGAGAAATATAGGCTTCTTTTTAGGAAAAATGTTTTAAAATACTATGTATTTAATCATAATATATACAAAATTGAAATTTTTGATTTTTAAATTTTATTAGAAAAAAAAACTGCAATTTTACAATGAAATCCATTTTTAAAGAACAAAAACTGCAAAGTAGATAAAAAACAAACACTTACGAAAAAATGAGAGCAAAAAAATTAGTCTTAATAATTTAGCGAGCTTTTGGAATAAAGGTTAACTTGCGTTAATATCAAAAATTTGAAAATTTCATTCAATCTTTGTGAAAGACGCGTAAACATGTCAAAACGTAATTAACCCGGTGGGCTTTTATAATTAAAATGCTGGTACAAAATATTCAATAAAATTCGTTTAAGCAAATAAAATTTATAGAAAACTTCATGGCGTAATTGTGGAAAATGGATTAATTGAACTTAACTAAAATTTTTTCCAGGTTCCTTTTGGAAAAAACTTTTTGGAAGCCCACCAGGCCGAAATGGGTTAATTCATTCTAACCAACTTTATACAACTAATTGCGGTTGCTAAGAGGATTATTAGTGCAAAATTTCAAGTCAATCAGCCTAACTGTTTCGGCTTGACGTCAAAAACATTGAAAAAGCTTCATTGCGCCCTCGTGCCCAGACGGGTTAACCGAGCTCAATCAAAACTTGTGTCAGCCTCTCTTTTAGACTGCAAAACCATCGTTTAAATTTGGACACAAGCGGAAACAAAATATTTTTTGGAAGCTCGCCAGGCCGAAATGGTTTAATTCGTTCCAACCAAATTTACACAACTAATTCCGGTTGCTAAGAGGAACTTTTGTGCAAAATTTCAAGTTAATCGGTCAAACCGTTTTGACTCGTCATCAAAAAAACGAAAAAACGAAAAAACTTAAAAACAAAATATGACATAGCCTATGACACACTCCGGGCACTCAGAATTATTCCTCTAAAATTTTGTGACATTCAGATGAGTGGTTTTCAAGTGAATCCTGGACAAACAAACAAATTTTCTTCTTTATATATTAGACTAACAGATTTACCCGGCGTTACCCAGGAGCGTGCAAATTGTAAAAAAACAAGTTCTGGTCAATTCTTCGAAATACTGCTTTGGTTAAAAAGAAATATTTGTGGAGTTTCATTAGCACATTGCGGCCCAACAGCTCTTTATAGGTTTTTTCGTTACTTTGCTATAAATTAGAAATGGTTTAACCAATTGCCTTCAAATTTTGTATATGTGTTCTTCTTTGAGAACGGAGTTCACTATATTAACAGATTTGGAATTTGTTGACCCATGTCGCCCCGACGCTTGTCCAAAAAATAATTTGAGAAGGATATTACGTCCAATTTTGCGAAATAATACTTGGTCATATTTTCAAAAAAAGGTTTGTTGAGTTCCGTTTACCCATTGCGGCACAGCAAATTTTTACAGATTTTTTGTAACTTTACTCGTAAGCAGAAACGGTTTGACCAATTGACTTTAAATTTTGTATGCGTACATGTAGATACTTGTCATTCCCACGATTCGCCAAAAAAAAAATTTTGTAAGTAAATTACGCCCAGTTTTTGGAAGTAAGTAAAACTTCTTTGAATTAGGGGAATGTTTAAAAAAATGTTTTGTCGAGTTCTTTTAACCGATTGCGAAACAAAAACTTTAAAAAAAAGATTGTAAAAAATTTTGAACGATTATCTCTAATTTTTCTATGCGTGCTGCTTCTTGACAATTTCGTGCTCCTTGACGATAGAGTTGAGGATGTATGAAAAGTTTCAAGTGAAATTTGATAAATTTGTTGAAAAATTGCTAGAATAATCCTAAAAAACTCGTTTTAAAAAAATTGTTTTATTACACTTTTAAATTAACAAGTACACTATGTGTAATGTTTGTGTTAACTTTTTCAATAACATCAACTTAAATTAAAACTCCATTGAGAGGCGGAACAACGTGCACCGGGTAATAGCTAGTTTACATATAAGTATTATTATACCTATATGTAATGACAAATTTGGCATTATGTCATTGTACTATGTCCATAATAGTTTACTTGAATTGCCAACGTTTGAATAAAATATTATATTATATATACGAAATTGCATTTTTGGATTTTTTGATTTTATTAGAAAAAAACTGCAATTTTACACTGAAATCTATTTTTAAGGAACAATAACTGCAAAGCTATACGAAAAAATGTAGAGAAGGAAAATGTTATGTTATTTAAATTTAATGATATTATTATTCGGATTCTTTATTAGCTTTATTTTTATTATTATTAATATTATCTCATTCAGCTATTGCACTATTTGAAAAGAGCAAAAAAAAAAATTGTCTTATTAATTAAGTGAGCTTTTGGAATAAAGGTTAACTTGCGTTAATATCAAAAATTTGAAAATTTCATTCAATCTTTGTGAAAGACGCGTAAACACGTCAAAACGTAATTAACCCGGTGGGCTTTTATAATTAAAATGCTGGTACAAAATATTCAATAAAATTCGTTTAAGCAAATAAAATTTATAGAAAACTTCATGGCGTCGTCGTGGAAAACGGGTTAATCGAACTTAACTAAAACTTTTTGCAGCCTCTCTTTTGGACTGCAAGATCAACCTGTAAAATTGGACCAAAATCGAAAACACAAAATTTTCTGGAAGCCCGCCAAACCGAAATTAATTTTTAATTTCATTCCAAACTAATTTATACAACTAATTTCGGTTGCTAAGAAGAGGAGGAAATTTTAAGTCAATCGGTCAAACCGTTTTGACTCGACATCAAACAAGTGATGAAAAAAACCGAGGCTTTTTAAAAAGCACATTTTCAAAATTATATAAAGTTTCTAATTGACTATTTTATCATTTATTTTTATAAAAATATATTTAAAAATAAATGATATTTTAATTCATTTATTTCATTAATTTATTAATAATGAATAATAGTGAAATTAATTGATACTTAGAATATAATCCCAATGCTCTCAAGAAAACGTGTTAACAGGTGTTGGAGTTTCAATGTAAACGTTTTTTTTTTAAAATTGAGTTTTGGATAACGGTAAAGTTTAGTACTGTATGGCAACCCTAAACATTTGGCTTTTAAAAATTTAAAAAGCTTATATAACCAGCTATCTTTTGCCGTTTTCAAATTGAAAGTTCACTTAACAGAACTCTTGTTAAAGCAATTTAAATATAGGGCTTTTTCCAACATTGGTGGGCTGTACTTCCTTAACGGGTGGAGCTACAGAAAAAAGTTCTTCTATGAAATTATTTTTTGCAATATCTACCCATATTTAAAATTTCTTCTTTCTATTTTTAAGGGTGTAAAAGTTTTTGTAACGGACAGACGGACGGTCGGAGTGAAACTATATAGACACATTTTTACATAATCATTTGAAAATGTGCTAAAAAACGAAAATGCTTAAAACGGCTCTGGAGAACATTTGTGCAAAATTTCAAGTTAATCGGTCAAACCGTTTTGACTGGACATTAAAAATATTGAAAAACTTCATTGTGCCCTCGTGCCCAAACGGGGTAACCGAACTCAACAAAAATTTGTGTCAGCCTCTCTTTTCGACTGCAAAATCACCCTGTAAAATTGGACACAAATCGGAAACACAATATTTTGCCAAGCCGAAATGGTTTAATTCATTCCAACCAACTTTATGCAAATAATTCCGGTTGCTAAGAGGAACATTTGTGCAAAATTTCGATTCAATCGGTCAAACCGTTTTGACTCGACATCTAAAAAACTAAATAAATATAAATAAATTTTACAACTTAAGTATCGTACACAATTTCTTAATTTATATTACCTATGGTAATAATTTAATAAAATATAGATATAATAAAAATTAAAAACAAAAAAAATTTCGTTGGTTATTAAGAGAATATTTTGTTTTTCATTTATAAAATATAATACATAATACGTTTTATAGTAAGACTCTTAGCCTTTTAAAAATATAAAAGTATTAATAAGAACGGAAATAGGAAATAGAGTATCAAATTTAATTTTTTTATCGTTATTAATTTCGAATATATTATGCTTTCAAGTCTTGGGAGTAGTGGGAGTGGTACGCAAACCGCTATTCCAATTCATTCGAAATTTCACGTACACGAAACAAATAAGAAGAAACACCCCAAATATAAGGTTCTATCTTCTTTGGTTTCGAAATTGTACAAGTTTAACCTCAAATTGATCAAAAGCTTCTAGAATCCGAACTCGACCAGAACCTATTCCCAAAAAGCAAAATGTTTGAAATTTTCCAAAAGTAATTAACCGGATGATATAATGTTTATGTTACGGTCATACGGGTATCCCAGAGTTGACACAGTCTACTCTACCACACTCTTCCTCGTTTTTATTTAAAAATGTTTTAAAACATATTTTTTTCATTTCATATCAGTAATTTCATTTTAAATTTAACTTATATTTCAATATATTCGTCCCAAATTAACTATTGCAAAGAATGACAAACTTTTCGTAACCCTTGCTAGCACCATTGTTTAAAAGCTTTGTCGTAATGTTAAGTAGAATGAAAATTTTTAAAACTAAGTATAACCCTTTCAAGGCATCTTTTTCATTTTTAAAATTTTTAAACTTTTTTTTGCTGATACACGAACCTTAAACGCTTCTATATAAATACCACAAATTTTTTTTTTTAAATTTTATTTTAAAAGTGGAGTTTTGAGGTGGTTACTCCACGATACCACTAAGCAAATACAATATGTTAAAACAAAAAAAAAAATATGAAAAATAGTACTTAATTTTTAGTATGATAATTTTAAAAACAATTTTTTTTGTCAGATAGACAAAGTGCAACTTCGCATACCGTACATGACCAACGTGTTCTGTGTTGTTGAGCAGCCGAACTGCAAAGCCCACATCGCCTTGATGTTCCATAAATGGGCATATGGGCTGATTGACCATATATTTTTTCTAAACAAATGTGAAGTTGTTGGACGGCTTAACAGTTGAAGGACGCCCTCGTCTTGGAGTGTTCGATCCAGCACCTATTAGGCCTGTGGCAATGGCGAGCCGGAAAGTCTTTAAATTCATTGTTTTTCCTCCCGCTCTGCACTTGTATATAATACTAGAATTCACTATAGACAAGTCAATAAAATGCTAAAATATTCTAGGCCACCATTTTTGACTTTTTCTGTCTACTTCATACGTGCTTTTTAGCATATCGGCTTTATCGACATAGCCCATGTGCTTAGTATAATCTTTTAATAATTTTGGACACTGTAATTCTTCAATTGTCCCATATTTATTTTTGCGCTGGACATGCTCAACAGAATTTGGATCATGAAAATTACTTGCGAAAAAAACAGTTCTTTTGTCCATCCATTTGACACAAACCAATCACTCATTAGATGCTCTAGAGTCATATTCACCTCGTTTGAGCATTTTATCCGGTTTAAAATCTATAGGCATACCTTTTCTTCCTTTTCTGATAGTTCCGCATCCGTAAATATTATCGCTTTTTAATTTTTTTAGAAGTCCAATGGAGGTAAAATAATTGTCGAAGTATACCATATAGTTCTTACTTACTAAGGATCGAGTAAGATCAGTAATTACCCTAGGACCTAACTCTTTCTCAACAAAATTTCCGATTTTCCCAGTATATATTTGGAATTTATCTATGTAGCCGAGTTCATCTGCCCGCACCCAAACTTTGTAACCCCATTTTATAGGTTTTTTGGGCATGTACTGCCGGAGAGATGATCGGCCCTTAAATTTTATCATCGATTCATCTATCGATATATATTTTTCTGGTTTGTAATGCGCTGCAAATGTTTCAGATAACTTATTGATAACTGGACGTAATTTATATAATTTATCATACATTGGCTAATTTTTTTTGGCTCAAGGACGTTATCATTGAGATGAAGATTGCCAAGCAACCAGTCAAAACGAGTCCGAGGCATATGTTTTGAAATGTACTGGTCTCTAAGTTCTTCTCGGACTGATCAGAAATCGCGATAACTTGGTAACTTTTTTATACCCATCAATACGTTTATGCCAAAAAAGTTTTAATTTCACCCACATTAGTTTGGACAAAAGGTTTCCCTTTTTGGGTAGCATATAAGTTCGTTTGGAAAACTATATGGTCCAGCAAAGAGTTTGGAAACAAACAATAAAATATATCAATTGGCATTTCAGCATCATTTGGTATATTTTGGGGGCCAGTATTTTCGGTAAAACTTTTCGGTTCAATGTAACCAAGAATAACTTTTTCCCACACAAACATATTATCAGTATTGGTATCTTTATGTTTTTCTGCCCATTGTGCCATGGGTAAGTCATCATCATCACTAAATTCCCTTTCATAAACTTCCGCTTCGTCTATTACCATATTTTCACACGCCGGATCTTCAAAAATATTTTCAGTAATATCATCATCATCATCATAACAATCATCTTCAATTACTGATTCATTGTCGGGGGGAATTTCCGCAAACATTTCGTTATAGGTTTCATCCCTTAAATTTTCAAATTCAGAAAATGTCCAATTAGATTTTTCTATAAAAATATTTTTGTTATACATATTCAACTTTCAATAAAATATGGTAGGTGCTTAGTGGTATGTCTGTGATACCACATATATTTTAGTCTTTTACAATCCCAAATATAATTTTTTCTATCTGATCTTTCTAAAATATTGATAAATAATCCCCAAATACTAAAAAAACATGAAGTCTTACCTGCCATTATCGTTCAAATATAAAAAAATTCACTATAAAATAAAAATTAAACATTTGCAAAATTTTCGCGATGTTAGAAAAAAAAAATTTTATTTCAAATGTCAAATTTGAATTTTAGTACTTTTTATTTCCACTACAATTCAAGAGATGGCATTGAATTACTAAAAAAAAATTGTGGAATTGAAAAATTACCACTGAGCATGTTTAAAACTGAATTTTAAACTGTGGTATTTTCACGATACCAGTAAGCTTGAAAGGGATAAAAAATAAATTTTTATTCACTTCTTCTCAAATCTTAAAGTATAAAATTTTTCTAAAAAAAACAAAAATCTTGAATCAATTCAAAGTTATTTTTATCAGACAAAAGCAAAGTAGGTATGTAATGAAACATTGATATGGGAAAACTTAAAGATACAGCAATACCAAATAAAAATATTATGTACTACAGCTTTAAAGTTGTAATAATATTGTTTGTGCTTATTTATTTTTTTTTCCTGCTTACTTCTAGCAAAGATAATGAATACAACTAGATGTGCACTCTCATATAAAAATTTTTTTAAAAAATAAAACCCTAATATGGGTCTAATATCATCATACATTCATACACGTTAAAAATTAAACAAGTAAAGAAACAGTCATTCTGTGCAACCGACTTAGAAATACCCTACACCTATTTGATTCAAATTTGGGAAGTTAATAAGTCATTTTAAAACAAAAAAAATTTTATTTCAGTCATAGTCATTTTAAAAGATTTTATTAGTTTGATCTTAAGACATGGCAAACCAAATTAACTTTATAGTACTAAAAAACATTTTCTAATTACTTTATCTATTCAAAAATATTACAAATTTATCTATTTAAAAAAAAGCTTCTATCATCCGAACTCATTGACCAAATTCGACCAGAACTAATTCTCATGATACTTTCATTACTAGTAACCTACAGTTTAAATTTCATCAAAATAGCGGCATCATTTTTTGAGTTATGCTATTTTTAAGATATATGTTTGTTAGCCCTTGAACTTTTCAAAGGTTCCAGAACCCGAAACCAAGGTACGATTTCGCCCATATGCAGTCCGCGCTGTATTTTAAATACTAGTGAACCCTTGTACACAATTGGAGCGTTCTATCTTAATTTTAAGTTACTATTTTTAGTAAAGTTCAAAGGCTAACGAACATATATCTTAAAAGCAGTATAACTCAAAAAATAATGCCGCTATTTTGATGAAATTTAAACTCTAGGTTAATAATAATGAAAGTACCATGGAAATTGGTTCTGGTTGAGTTCGGACAATGAGTTCGGATTTTAGAAGCTTTTGATCGATCTGAGGCCAAACGAGTATAATTTCGAAGCCAAAGAATATATTTCCTATTTCTTATGTATCCCCGAAATTTAGACTTAATTGAAGTATTGGTTCAGATGCCTCCTAAGAAATCCCAAAACTTAAAAGCTTATCTTCGAAAAGATAGAAACTTTAAATTTCATGCACGAGGGTTCTTTCCTATTTCCGTTTATATTTAACAGTTTTATATTTTTGAAAGGCTAAAAATTTTACTATAAAACATATTTTGTATAATATTTTATAAATTAAAAACAAAATATTTTTTTAATAAACGGTTAAATTCCTTTTTTTAATGTTAATCATATCATATATTTTACTGAATTATTACCAAACGTGATATATAATTAAGACATTGTGTAAAATACTTAAGCTATATTCAAAGGTACTTGCTGCATTTATGTAAAATTTATTTTTATATTTAAATGAATTATATGAAAAGTTCTAAAATGTAATTGCACTTTAGAAGTATATTTATAGCATATTTTGCGTTCATAAGCTTTTCTAATAGGTACATAAACTTGTGTACAAAGGTTAACTAGTATTAAAGGTATGGCGGGAACTACACATTGTCGAAATCGGGGCATGGTTTCAGCATCAATTCAATTACAAAAGTGGAAAAATTTGAATTATTAAATATATTATGCTTTGATTAGCTTTTTATCACAAAATTTAATAATTCAAATTTCTTCACTTTTGTAATTGAATTGATGCTGCCTGTTTATTATGATGCCTGTTTATGCGTCTTGTAAAAAGGTTCAAAGGTTTATTAAAAAAATATTTATATTGTACGCATACAAAATTTAAAGTCAATTGGTCAAACCGTTTCTGCTTAAGATTAAAGTAACGAAAAAATCTGTAAAAAGCTGCTGTGCCGCAATGGGTTAACGGAACTCAAGAAACCTCTTTTTGAGACTTTGACCAAACAATATTTCGCAAAATTGGACGTAATATCCTTCCACAATTTTTTTTTTGGACAATCGTCAGGTCGGCCTGGGTTAACAAATTCCAAGTCTGTTAAAAAAGTGAACTTCATTCCCAAAGAGGAACACATATACAAAATTTTAAGTCAATCGGTTAAACCATTTCTATTTTTTAGCAAAACAACAAAAAAACCTGAGAAAAGCTGTTGGGAAGCAATGGGTTTGCGGAACACGACAAATATTTGTTGAGGCTTTCTTTTTAGTCAAAGAAATGCTTCGAGAAATTTGCCGAAAATTGCTCTTTTACAATTTGCACGATCCCGGGCAACGCCGGTAAATCTGCTAGTTAAATATAACTTTAAAAAAATTTGATTTTGTATTGTTTTTCAATTACTCCTTCCTTAATAATGCATAAGTATAATCCTCATATGAACCGCTTCTTTGTTAGCGTTATTTAACTTTAGTTTTTTCCTAAAAAATTTTTTTGATATATTTATTTTTAATAACTAAGGATTTATTGATGAATTTCATGTAGGGCAATATTGCACATTCATTTTGGTGAGCATTATAAAATTATATAAAGCTACAGTAGCAAGGACTATTTTTTCAGCGCTTTTCTGTAAACAGTACATATATGTTTGAAAAATTATCCTTCTAGCAGTTAATACTTTCCACCTACCATTCCACTATTATCAACACCTTAATAAGGCGTTTTCAATTACTACGCGGACTCTTTAAGGCCTGTAGTTAAAAACAAGTTTTTCTCTTCCCAATTTTTTTCCAGGATAAGGACATTATGGAAACATAATATTAGAATTTGGCAGTAGTGAAGCCTAAGATAATGGTAGCTCATGTCCTAGTAGGTTCTTTCTAAATACTGAACTGTGGAGATAGCGTTGAGGTAACAATGGGATAATTTTTAAGGCGATTAGCTCTGTTTTGCACTTTATTGTGATATCCCAGCGCCGATTGGGGTGGTGCACCATATGTGCATTATACTCCATTTTTGGTCTAATATATGTTTTATAGATAATGAGGAGATCAAATGGAGAAAAGTAAGTTTTATAGAAATACAAAAAACCCAAACATCTAGCTGCATCTATACCAAAATGTGATTTGACCAAGTCAAACTGATTTAACTCGATACACAAAATATTTAATCTGTTGAGTGCTGCAAAGCTTCTCCCTGAAAAATCAATTTGCGAATAGAAGTTGCTATTTTTCGCGAGATGACACGGCATTGGGTTTTCTTCGTTCCTTCAGCACCCTTTTTTTTCGCAAGTATGCTGTCTTCTGTAAAACTTTGAATTGAAAGTTAAAGATAGAAGATCATTAATGGATATTAAGAAGAGAGAGGGAGAAAAAACAGATCTCTAAGGATCACCAGCATTTAGTTCAAATTTGTCAGATGATAAACAATCGACCAGTACTCGAATCGTACAATTCGAAAGAAAATCTCCAATCTACTTGAGAAAGACTTTACCAAACCCTATATCTCTGCATTTAGCTAACAAAGCAGCATGCTATACACGGTCGAAACCTTTAAAAACACCCAGTGTTACAACATCAGCTTCTAATATTGAGCTTTTCACAAAGGTTAGTCATGAGATCACCAGACGAGGTCTGAACCGGTATTGTCGATTATGAAGCAAACCCTTATGATCCAGGTATTTCAATAACTTTTGGTTTATGAGTTTTCCCATTACTTTGGAAAGGACAGAAGTTATAGCTATAAGGCGGTAATTTGGGGGATAGCTTTCATTACCTTTTTTTGGAATTGGAAAACGTTCGCAATCTTCCATTGGGCAGGATGAATACCCGAAATAAAGGCTAAATAGAAGAGGTTGCATAGAGGTTTTGAAATGGTATAGTAGGTTTTTCTAAGAACCATCGTTGTGATTCCATCGGGACCAGCTGGTTTGTTTGCATCAAGATTCTTCAAGATTTGCATCACTGCTCGCGTCCTAAAGTAAATTCTACCGAAGCAGACAACTTCTGGAATATTTGGTGGTATTTGAGTTGACTGTGGTAGAGTTAAGTTAAAGGAAAATTATTTGCCAAACACGTTCGCCTTTTCTTTTGAATCTGACACAATTAAGTTGTTTTTATCAATAAGCTATTATTAGTCATAGATATGAATTTACGTTTCAACCCTCGGTTGAATAAGAACTTCTGCTTATTGTTTCGAATCACGATATAGGTGGCTCTGTCAGATCCAAACCGCTGTTCCGGTATTGCTTAAAAGCCTAATCCTTTTTACGAATGACTGTTTGCAAGTGCGATTAAAAATTATTTTAATAAATAAGGTTTTAATAAAATAATGTATTTCCTGTAGGGCAATATTGCATATTAATTTTGGTGAGCGTTATAAAATTATATCAAGCAAGAATTAGGCTGCTACTGTAAGTAGCAAGGAATATTTTTTCAGCGTTTTCCGGTAAACAGTCCATATTTGTTTGAAAAATTCTCCTTCTCACAACTAATACCTTACACCTACCATTCCACTAATACCAACACATACCAAAGACGTTTTCAATTACTACGCGGACTCTTTAAGGCCTGTAGTTAAAAACAAGCTTTTCTCCTCCAAAAAATTTTCCAGGATAAGGACACATTATTATGGTTTTCAGCAAATGTGGGATATCCCACAAAATATGGTTGAAACATAATATTAGAATTTAGAAGTACTGAAACTGCAGATAATGGTATCTAATTCCCTGGTAGTTTCTTTCGAAATGCTGAACTGCTTAAAAATCTTAAAACAAATAAAAATTCTTTTACTTTTACAGTTAATTTATATAAAAATTTTAACCTTAAAAAAAAATTATTTACAAATAAAAATCATGTCATTCTATAGATATTACGATAGTGTTACCGCTAATCTGCATTCTGGCTAATCGGTTTTCTAATACTGCTTTTTTTTAAAGGATCATTATAAAAAAATTAGAAACACATTATAGGATGACAGTGACATCCTTGTGTGCTTGCAAAATTGTTTCGGATCATTCAATTTATTTTTTTCGTATGCTGTTTTAAAATACGCATAAAACGGTGTTAAAAACGCATATATTTCATTAATTTTACTAAACCTAAAAATTTTTAAATGAATATTTTGTTAAAATATTGATATAAATGTACTTAAATTTTTTTTTTCTTTTTTAAGGGAATGGAACGGTCGAAAGTCACCCTTTGAAATTGTGCGATATTTCGTTGGGTAGTGCGCGACTTTAACGAACGAAAACCATACCTTTTTTGAACCAAACTTTAGGAAGAAACCTGTAATACAAATGTACAATTTGGTACAGGGATAGGAACATGAAATCATTTTACGATTGTGGGGAGGTTATTTGGGAATTTATTATTATGAGGGATGGGAAAAATTTGGAGGGATATTGAGGAGAAAGATGTTAATATTCTTTTTAAATTTAATTAGTTCGTACACATACGAATTACCAACTTTAGGAAACACATTGGACGGAATGTGATTCCATAATCTCGACATGCGCATAACAAACGAAATTCTATAAGCCGTGTTTCGCCATCTTAACAATTCGACGCAGTTGGGATGAGCATCTGTTTCACTCCTATTTCACGTTGGAAAAATTTGAGTGGAGGCATAAATTATTTCTTTAAAATTAAATTTATTTCTTTAGAACAGGTGTACGTCCCCACTATGTATATATAAAACAGTATAAGTGACCAGACTGTGCGCCGATGGTTAAAATAAGTGAGCTTTGAGGTAACATTGGGATCATTTATAAGGGTAATAGCTGTGTTTTGCACTTTATCGAGATATCCCTAATGTTGGAATAATTTGAGTGGAGGCATTTATTGTTTCTTTTAAATTAAATTTATTTCTTTAGAACAGGTGTTCGTCCCCACTTGGTATCTATAAAACAGGGTAAGTGACCAGACTGCGCGCAGATGGTTAAGTTGAGTGAACGTTGAGGTAACACTGTGATGATTTTTAAGACGAATAGCTCTGTTTTGCACTTTATCGAGATATCGCAACACGGATTAAGGTGGTGCATCATATGTGCATTATACTCCATTCTTGGTCTAAAATTTGTTTTATGGATATTGAGGAGATCAAGTGGAGAAAAGTAAGTTTTACAGCGGTACAAAAACCCAAACATGCAACTGCATCTTTACTTATACCCAAAATGTGCTTTAACCATGTTGATTTCTGGTTTAACTCGATGCCCAAAATATTTAAATCTGTTGAGTGCTGCAAAGCTTCGCAATTGAAAAATCAAGATGGGAATAGAAGTTGATATTTTTCACGAAATGATACAGCATTGGGTTATCTTCGTGTTGAATTGAATACGATTATTTCCACACAATTTAGGAATTTTGCTAAATCATTATTTAGCTTACTAACAGTGAACTTTTTTGCTGTTGTGTTAACCTGATGATTAATATTACAGTGGCAATGAAATTCATAGGAAACTACAAGGATGATTTCGTCTGTGAAACTGTGAGTTGGATTGGAAAGTAGAGATAGAAGATCATTGATGAATATTAGGAAGAGGGTTGGAGAAGAAAAGATCTCTGAGGGACACCAGCGTTTAGTTCAAATTTGTCAGATGATAAACAATCGACCAGTACTCGAATCGTACAATTCGAAAGGAAAACTCCATTCTATTTGAGAAAGACTTTGCCTATCCATATAGCTCTGCATTTTGCTAACAAAGTAGCATGCCATACACGGTCGAAAGCTTCAAAAATATTCAGTGCTACAACATCAGATTCACCTGAATGGTGAAAACTAATATTGAGGTTTTGTTATACGACGGGCTCTGAACCCGTATTGTCGATCATGAAGCAAACCTTTATGATCAAGGTATTTCAATAGCTTTTTGTTTTTTTAAGCACCATCGTTGTGATTCCCTTGGGACCGGATGATTTGTTTGCAAAAGTTTCTTTTGAATTTGAGATATTTAAGTTTTTTTTGTCAATAAGCGGAGGGAAATAGGACCCGCTAGTGTCCTCCTTTAGACTTTTTGCAAACGTCTAATACAATTTGCTATTTTTAGGCTTATTTTTTAGGAATTTACGTAACAATCCTCGGTTAAATAATAATTTTTGCTTATTGATAACTCTTTTACGTCTGTTTCGAGACATGATATGACAGACTCCAAGCCGCTGTTCCTGTATTGCTTAAGAGCGTAATCCTTTTTACGAATGGTTTCTTTACAAGTGCGATTAAACCATGCTCTGGATTTCCGTTTAATACTTTTCATGGAGTGACTTTGTAACCGTGGAAGCACAATGACCAGTTGAATACTTTGATAAAATTGTTTAATCCTTTCCAGATAGCACGTCTATATTGCAATATTAATTTTTTGGGAGGAGTCCTTCGGCTGGCTAACGGGCTTACCGGGAAACTACATATTTTTTTAGGATGAGTGGTTAAAAGCTGATCCAAGAGGTGATCCTAATGATTAATAATTTTAATATTACAAAGTTAATTTGGTTTGTCTTACGATCAAACTAATAAGAGCCTTTATGATTTTAAAATGTAGTTCTCATTAAATTTGAACCAAACAGGTGTAGAGTATTTCTAAGTCTTTATTTGTTTTAAATATCACTTTAACGCTTTCACGTTTTGCATTGTGCTTGAAAAATTTGATGGCTACTTTTTTTTGACATTTTACAATATTGATGATTCGTCATGATTGCGCTCATTGTAACCATGGCCATAAATGAATAAAAGTTAATTGGTTTTATATTTTTTTCAATTTTATTTCATTTGCGTTAAAGTTGAAAACCATATGAATTAAAATAGAAAAAAAGTTTTCGACTTTAGCTCATTTTTAATATTTTTATTTTTTATTCATATAAATTAAAGCAGAAAATTTTCGACTTTAATTAATTTTTTTAAATAAACAACTGTATTAAATATTTTGCAAATTTTATATATCGAGTACATATATACCCTTTTAGGGTTTGGAAAGATATCGGAAAATTTAAATCCCGAGATTAGGGATTGAAAAGTATATGTCTGAGGAGTCCCTGGGATCCCGCATTCCATTTTATATTTTATCAACAATCATATACCATATGAATGAAAAAACACTAAATTTTCGTAAATCTTGATATAATATAGAGTAAGCTCGAATATGGGAAAATATAGAATTTTTTAAAAAGAAATAAAAAATAAAATTAATTAAATTAATAATTAAAAATTAATGAAGTTTATTTATTTTACTTTAAAAAAATCGAAATTTTTATTTTTGGAAATGGCTCGCGTTCTCAAAGTTGTACGCTTTAAAATTATATTTATAAACTTTAAAATAAAAAAATTCGACTTTAGTTTATTTTAGTATTTGCGGTTTTAATTCGTTTGAATTAATATAGAAAATTTTCGCCTGTATTTTTTCAAAAAATGGGCTGAACTTTAGAATAGGTGACCCCCACAGACCGTACCCAAATTTTCGGAGGTAAAACAACACTGAAATTCATGAAGTTTTGTTGGGGCTGCCATTTCTCCATTTTTGCCACAAATTTCAAAATATAGGAATAATAACAAATATAAATTCTAAAATATGTTTTTTTTTATTTATTAAATTGCATTTCATATGAAATATTAATTTTTTTTATATAAAAGACCACAATTTTTTTGCCATAACTTAAAAACTATAAGGGCACTATAAGGGCTAATAATAATAATATGTGAAGGCTTTTTGGAAAAGGAAAGAATGCTAAAATTAAAAATTTACCGTTTTACCGTTATATTCAAAAAAGTAAAAACAAACATTTGTTTTTTTTACTTTTATCTACTCTGTACTTAAATGGGACAACCTGTACTAATATTGTATATACTATTTTGAAAGCGTTTGTCAGACTTATCTTTTGACACAAATAATAGTTAGATATATGTTCTAGTTTTGGACATGTTTACAGTTTTATGAGCATGTATCTCTTTTTTCAAATAACAATTTTAACCCCTTAATGCCATATGCGCCAATTGCGAACCTTTAGCTCCTGAAAATTTGGTTTCGGTCTGTGGGAGTCACCTATTCCAAAGTTCAGCCAAAATATTTATCGATTTTATTTAATTTTTAATTTGGTTTCGGTCTGTGGCGGTCACCTATTCCAAAGTTCAACCAAAATATTTTTTGATTTTATTTAATTTTTAATTTTTAGCATATTTTCAAAAAATTTTGTAAAAATGTGCCTATATAGTTTCACTCTGTCCGTCCGTCCGTCCGTCCGTCTGTCTGTCTGTCTGTCCGTATGTTTACAAAAACTTTTACATCGTTTGAAATAGAGAAAAGAAATTTTAACCGCGAGTAGGTATTACAAAAAAAATAATTTCGTAGAAGAATTTTTTTCTGTAGCCCCACCTGTTACGGAGCTGCAGCCCCCCAAAGTTGGCAAAAGCCCTATATTTAAATTGTTATAACAAGAGTTCTATTAAGTGTATTTTCAATTTGAAAACGACAAAAGATAGCTGGTTTTAGAAACTTTATAAATTTTTAAAAGACAAATATTTAGGGTTGCCATACGGTACTGAAATTTACCATTATGCAGAACTCAAATTTTGCAAAATTTTTGGCCCTACATATCTTCTAAACGGGTTAAGCTACGGTCTTGAAATTTTGGGAGTAGTTAAATCCTTACAAATAAGTAATAGTCGTTTAACAATTTTTTTTTGTCACGTCCCCTGTATTGCAGTTATAAGGTCCCGAAAATTGAAATTTTGCTATTTTTAAACACCTGTAACTTGAATACCTGTTCAAATTTTTTTTTGTGATTTACAAAATTGAAAGCTCTTTAATTATATTTCAATATGTGTCAAAGGTTTTCTTAATTTTGAAGGATGACGAAGCTGCAGCCCCCTCAAATTCCAAAAAAGCCCTATATTTAAATTGGTATAATAAGAGTTCTGTTAGGTTTATTTTCAATCGAAAAACGGTAGAAGAGAGCTGCTTTTATAGGCTTTACAAAAATATGTCGCTGTAATGTATAGGGTTGCCATATGGTACTAAAATTTACCATTATGCAAAACTTAATTTTTGCAAAATTTTTGGCCCCACATACCTTCTAAACGGGCTAAGTTAGGGTCTTGAAATTTTGGGAATAATAAATTTTAGTAAGATCCTTAGAAATAAGTAGAAGTCTGTTAACAAAATTTTTTTGTCACGTCCCCTGTTTAGCAGCTATAAGGGCTCGAAAATTGAAATTTTGCTATTTTTAAACACCTGTAACTTGAATACCTGCTCAAATTTTATTTTGTTAATATACAAAATTTTAAGGTCAAACATTATACTTTAACATATGTTAAAAGATTTTTTTAAATTTGAAAGCGGTTCTTTATATTGAAGAAAGTGTCTCTCAGTTTTAACCAGTTTTGCTTAAATAGTAAAATTTTAAGTAAAATTCCAAATTTTGGTATGATTTACAATTTAATTCCTTGAACCTAAAAAAGTTGAGGGAAGGGGAGTAGTGAGGATTATATCCTTGATAAATTGGGCAAGCTCCCCATAGAGGAGCTATTAGGACTTAAAAATTAAAAAATTTACTGTTTCTACAAGTAGTAACTTATTCACCAACGTATATATTTCTTAAATTAAACGTTAACATTGAAGTTTCAACATTATATTCCGGTAAAATACTCAGTATGAAACACTATATTATTTTGAAAATGTGCTTTTTTATAAACCCTTGGTTTTTTTCATCACTTGTTTTTTTTAATTTTTACCGTTTTCAACTTTAGTTTATTTAATTTTTCGACATTAGTTCGTATGCACTAAAATGAAATTTTTTTGTCGACTTTTGTATAAGTTAACAACAGTTAATTTTTCCGATCAAATTAAAATTTTTTATTTCGCAATTTTCTTTATTTTAATTCATTAACCTGTCGTATTATCAAATTACCCTGAGAAACCAGTTCAAAATTATTTCCCAACATCAAAATTAACGCGTAAACAACATGTGTCAGCAAAAAGCCAAGTCAGCAAAAATGCAGGTAGAATAATTCAATTAATGTAAATTTTTAATTTTTAACAATTAATTAGTTTTTAGAAGTCAAAATGTAAAATTCGAAATAAATTTGTATTGTTTAAAAGAAATTTTTGTTCTTTTTAATTTAAAAAAAAAAATAAAAGTTAAATTACAGTTACAGTGGAAGAACAGATTTACTGTGTCAAATACCAATGTAAATTAATAATGGCGCCCGAGCAGGGACCATCAAGTGGTGAACAGGTTAATAGTGCGGTGTTACCTGTAAGAAAAAAATACAGAAAAAATTATTAAAACTTAAAATAAACGTAAAATACAAAAATAATAATAAGAAAAGAAAAAAAACCACAAAAACAGTTAAAAAGTGAAAAGAAAAATAAAAATTGACAATAAAAATTTTATTATTAAACATTAAATGGAAAATAAAAACAGTAGTATTTAAAAAAATAAAAATTGAAAATAAAAATATTATTATTAAACATTAAATTGAAAATAAAAACAGTATTATTAAAAAAAAAAAACAAAATAAAATAAAATAAAATAAAATTGAGAATAAAAACTACTAACTAGAGCCGCGATAATCCGAAATCACAATTTTCTGCATGTTTTTTTCGGATTTTCAAAACATTAAAATTTTAGGAGTTCAAAGAAAATAAGACATATTTCGTGTTCATTAAATTCATCTTTTCTTTTTTATTTTTAATATTCATAACTTTTAATCAAACATTTGAAAATTAATAACAAAAAACTTATAAAAAAGTAACAAAAAAATAAGAAAACAATATAAATTAATTAAAAAATTTAAGTAGTAGAAAAAAAATTAGGAATTTTTGTTTGTTTTGCTGTATTTAAGCTATGAGATACAACCTTTTCTTTAATATTCCTCAATAATAATATTAGCTGCAATGGTAAGTTATTTTGTTCGGCCCATAAAATGCATGTGTTGAAGCTTTGGATTGCATCTTCATATCGTACTTTGTTGTCAATAATGTCATACGAAGAAGCTTCTTCAATGAATGTTTCTTCATCTGATGAAATGCTGCAAAAATTATCATTTTCAGCCCATTCATTAACATCATTTCTATTCAAAAATTCACTGCTATCGGGCAATTGTCTACGTAATTCATTTAACGGGATTTCATCTTCGGAAGTCCAACCGTTAACGGTTTCTTGTACAGATAGAAGCGGCTTCCAACATTTTTTCAAAATTTCAGGACTAACTTTATCCCAAGCCGATGCTAAACAAAAAATTGCATCTTTTAATGTAAATTTTTTTATAAGTTCATTCAAATTTTTCTGATTTTCACCAACAATATTCATTAAAAAATTTTTCCTATAATTTAATTTGGTTATTCGTATGGCGTTCTGATCCATTGGTTGAATTAGTGCTGTGGAATTAGGAGGCAAAAACATAGTGGGAATATGGCCATCTGTACTTATTATATTTGAGGGATGAGATGGAGCATTGTCGATGAGTAAAAGAGCAGTTAAAGGTAAACCCTGTTGTCTTAAAAATTGTTTGATTTCCGGGCAGAATGAATTATAAAACCATTCCTCGAACAAAGAGGACGTCATCCAAGCATTTTTGGTTGATTTATAAATAACAGGTAACGTGATATTTTTTAATACTCTTGGAGCTGCAGATTTTCCTATTACAAGTGGTTTTAATTTTTTAGAACCATCTGCATTACAAAAGCTAAAAAAGTAACTCTGTCTTTAGCTATTTTATGACCAAAAGCACTTTTTTCTTGCAAGCTAACCAGAGTTTTTTTTGGGAAGTACCCGCCAAAATAAGGCACTTTCATCAGCATTGAATATTTGGGCTGATTGTAAGTTTAGCTCCTTAATTTTGTCGTTCAATGTTTTTTTAAAGGGTTCAATATCAGCTGTTGTACAACTTAGCTTTTCACCCGAAATCGTTAAAGATCGTATACCGAACCTTTTTTTGAAATTATATTCCCAACCTCTACTAGCGTTAAATAGTTTTTCTGGGTAATATTTTTGGTGCAATAACTTAGCTTTCTCAATGATACATTCATTAGATATTGGGATATGACGTTCCCCTTGCTTAAGAAACCATAAATGCAATTCGTTTTCCATTTCTGGATACTCACCAGATTTTAGCGTCATTTTTTTGCATGGACCAGCATCACTTGATGCAATAAAAGTTAAAATTTTATTTTTCTTTTTTTTTATGTCAAATATTGTTGAAACTCCTACTCCATATTTAAAAGCTAAGCTTTTCAGACTTACCCCGTCTGATACTTTCTTAATAATTTCAGCTTTTTGTTCTAAGTTCAAAGTCTTGTGCTTTCTTTTAATTTTGCAAGACATTTTATGTATTACCGATTTACACTTGAAGAGAAACTAATCATTAATGTTTTGTTCTTACATTGTTACACTTAAAAATTACATCAAAAAAACGTATGGGAAATTCCCTGTTTTATTTAAAAAAGTGCCCATAAAACAATAAAAATAAAATAAAACAAAATTTAAGTACGAGTATGTAACAAATACAATGAACAAAAACAAAAAATTCGGATTATCGAGTTAACCTTTTTTTTGTTTCGGATTATAAAGGCAGCCAATAAAGAAATTTGTGTTTCGGATCAGCGCGAATTTCGGATTATCGCGGCCTTATATTTGAAAAATCAAATTAGAATAATAATCCAAAAAAAAAGGATCACATTTTTTCTTTTTTCTGAAGACCAACACCTGCAATAAATATTGCCTTTCAACACGTTGCAGCAATTAGATCGTGGATCAGCATTCACGAGCGAAGAATATTCATCACAAGGTCTAGGAAATGAGGCCCCCAAGTAGCTTATTAGCAAAAAGGTGCTACCGCACAAAGGCGATGACCAAAACCTTGGAAGTGTTGGCAGCAGCCGACTACTCAGATTAAAGACTGCAGATGGTTCTTGAAATGAATTTACAATTTGCCATGCTCATGTAAGTCAGCTATTCTATTGTAACTATTAAGATATTAAGTTAAAGAAAACTATCCCCATCTGTAGGGAGAATTATAAAAAAAAATTATTACATAAAGAAAAATATCCCCATCTGTAGGGAGAATTATCATAAAAAATTATTAAATAAAGAGAAATATCCCCATCTGTAGGGAGAATTATCACAAAATTTAAAAAAAAGTTTTATCTAATATTTCGAAAAAATAAATAAAAGATATTTTAAAAAGAGAATATTTGAATTATTAAATAAAAGGCTGATATCAAAATAATAAAACATTTAAAAGAAAGAAATATATTTATAAGCTTTTGCTGTGATTCAAGCCTATTCATCGAAACCTAAGGTGAGGCTGCCTAGGCAGAGAACATTGCAAATAATACTTTACAAAGTCATAAAATTGCATTGTTGTCTAGACAAACAAGATAAATAAAAAACTGATCAGTTCAACGAAAAAATTATAATAAAAACAAAAAAAATATAAAAAAAATAATAATAGAAAATTTTAATATTATTTTAATATTTGTAATATTTAATATTAATATTTAAGATTAATTAATAAAAATTTAACCTTTGATTTTTTTGTATTTTAAGTATAAATTAAATAATATTAATAATACAAAACTAATAAAAATTGAAATTTTTATATTTTAGGTTAAATAATACTAGTAATCTACCTTTAAAATTTTTTTTCACATTTTGATAAAATACTTTTTGAATTATTCTATTTTTTAAATTAAATAATATCTTTAATCAAAAGCTAGTTCTCTAGATTCGTAAAGTTAAAATAAATAATTTTTTTTTTAATAAACTTTTCATAATATTGAAAAAACTTAATTTTTGAACTTTGTATTTTAAATTAAATCAAATAATACTTTTTATATAAATTTACGTTTTGAATAATTTTCAGGTTAAACAAAAAATAAAAATAAAAATAAAAAATAAAAATATAATAAGAAAATTTATCATTTATAATTGAAAATAAAAAAATTTTTTTTTACTATTTATGTTGAAATATTTTTGTAAATATAAAATAAATATCTTTACAGGTTTTAATTTTATAAATTTATGAAAATTTTTATTTTTCTCTTTTGCTGTAAGTTTCAAACAAATATAGTATTTGTACAAACAAATTATATCTATCGAACGAAAACTTTAAGCAAAATATTTCCATTGAATTTGAAATATTAATGTAATCACGACATAGAGCAAGCAAGAAAATCTCGATATCGTATATTCAAAATTAATACCATAATTAAACATATAGAGAGAGAGAGCATATTTTGAATCATTAGCTATATTTTTGATCATTCTCCTTTTTTTTTTACGAAATTAATTATCCCTAATTTTTAATTTTAAGAACATTTTCTTTTGTCGTTCTAAAATTTATTTTTTATATTTTGTTTTATTTTTACTAATAACATAATTTATTATTGTGCTGGAAACTTGATTTATAGAAGTAATAAAATTTGTGGTTTATAGAATTGACCCCATTTCGTACTGGTAAAGAAATAAAATATAAAATAGTTTCTTCTGAAAGCCGATTATCTTCCGAATTAATAATTATAAAGAAACGGAAACTTCTTTTGTTGTTTTTCTCAATATCTATAAAATTATTTCGCGCAAATATTGAATTTTTTTTTTATTTAACTACAAAATTTCATTACAAAATTAAAAGATCGACAAGTTTTGAAAAATTGTATTAGAGTTAGAATTTGTTAGAGTAGAAGCGGTACCCAAGTGAATGAGCCAATTGAAAATCTCAGAACTGATACCATGAGAGAAATGGTACAATTTGAAACTAGGAAGGCACTAAAGGAGGGTCTTAGCGACCCTCAACAACAAGAAGAAGACTGGGATGAAGATTTTAACATGGAAGAAGAAGGCGAACTGGAATGTTTGGAAAGAATGTCGAATATGGTGAAAAGAGCCGAAAAGACCCTGAATATTTATGGACATCTTAGAGGAAGCCCTAAATTTTTTCGAATTCTTGATGCCATAAGAGACAAGATAGTGAGAAGTGCTGAGGCAGCGTTAGAAGCTTTTCATACCCCATTGAATTGGAACAAAATTGTCGAGTGTTTGGACCTTCACTATGCCGATAAAAGAGATTTGAGAACTTTAGAGAACGATTTCTCGAATCTCAACCAAGGCAATAACAGTATACAGGACTTTTACAAAGAAGTCTACAAATATCTAACCTTAATACTGGAAAAAATTGGTTGCATGGATCTATCACAAGACTCATATTCTACTACGGTAAGGTCATATAGAGGAAAGGCACTGGACACTTTTATCAAGGTATTAAATGGTAATATACCCGAATTACTAGAAATTAGCCCATCATCAACATAATCCAACAAGAAGTAATACTTATCAACCAAATAGGAATCCCTACAATCAAAACCACTACAGAAATAATTTTTACCAACAACGTTCCACGCTTTACAAACACACTTTAAAAAAATTTTTTTTTCTCCCTCTCTATATTTTTTATTCAAAGAAATCTTTTCAGGTTTAATGATTTTTACATTAACTTTTTGTTTCCTATTTTAAGTAACTAAAATTTCAATGGACTTACAGTATAATGTATTTTGCTATGGTTTTATATGCATCAGCCCCTCTATTTTTATCCACTAATTTCGGAAACAATAGATCCTGTTTTTACCTACGCTGAATAGTTTCAAAGACTCTTACATAAAAACATACTATTATTCATTCATTTTAGGTGCCTATTATACGGATGTCTATCAGTCGTCCAAATATTAGACCACACAGAGTCACGCGCAATATTTATTATCCTAGAAGAAGCAAAGGTACAAGAAGGAAGCTTTAGGCTCATCCATACTTACAACTTTCAGACTCTAAGGACGTCATTATCAGAAATTAACAACGTGTTATAAGAAGATGCCATAAAGAAAAATCACTTATATAAATATCTAAAATTCTAGGCTTTACAAGTTCAAGACCTGCTAGATAAATTTAAGGTCAAACGGGTACCAAGATCCTTCAACTCTATGGACACTTTGTGGAAGTGAATTGCAGCAAGTTCGGACCACGCAGACTTTGTCATGCTAAAAAGGAAAATGAATAATCTTTTAGAAAACAATAATAATCAATTAGTAATAAATAAGAGTTTCTATGATAGGATTAATAATATAAATCAAATCACTAATCAAGTTTTAAATAATATTAAGTTAGGCTACGAATTGAATGATCAGTCTATCCAAAAATTACAGTATAAGTTAAAATTTATTAAAGAAGAGATAGTTAATTTAAAATACGCCTTAGTTTGGACTAAAGTAGGTATTATCAATTCAATTTTTCTCTCTAACTCAGAGATAGAAATAATAACTTCTATTTGTGATAGAGAAAATTTCCCGTATTCGGATGCTGAAGAAGCATTAAATTTTGCTAACGTAAAAGTAGTAACAAACGGAACTTGCTTTATGATGCTCTACTTTTTCGACATACAATTGGTACATTTTTGATAAATTCAATCCGGTTTCTAGGTATGTTTTTGGTGTGCTTTGTCGACAGTAATGCGAATCTATCACTTGGAAACTCAAAATATGCTTTCTAACTTCTTCTAATAATTCTGGATCAGTACATTTTTTCACATGCTTTCCTCTCGTATTTGGTAAGGGACAACCAGATGTTTCATCACACAAATTCTCAAAGCAATAATAAATTCGAGCTTGTGATGCTAAATAGTATTTAAACGAATATCTTTTTTTTGTTGAAGTAACAGAACGACGTCGTTTTACTTGTTGTCGTTTTACAAATTTGAGATAAAATTTTGTCTTTTTATCGTCAGGGAGTTTCCAAAAACTTTCAAATATATTTTGTCTATCTTTTTCAGAAAATATTTTTGAACATAAAAAATTGCATGCATATGAACAAGGTAGTTTCATATATCTAGATTGAACTTCTTCATCTTTTTTGTTTTTATACGATAATCCGGCTTCCCGTAATTTTTTTTGTATATTTTTCTTCCATAATTGCGGTTCTCTAATTCTTTTTCTCACTAAGTTTGGGGTCATATAACTATCAGAAGCTGTTTTGTTGTATTGAAGAAATAAAATAAATAAAAAATTCTCATAGTATTAAATATTAAAATAAAATATTATGTACTTAAATATTATATTTACCATAAAAACTTGAAGAAGATGGTATGCTTCGAGGATTACTTTCATTGACAGAATCTCTTTCAACATCTATATAGAAAAAAAATTTAAAATATGTTTTGTATATTTGAAATATTTTCTAAATATTATTACTAATTAAATTTATATTGTTTTCTATATTGTCACATATGTTTTCTAATGGACCTGGTGAAAAATTTGGATCTTTAAAAACATCATCCGCTGTAAAAAAAAATAACAATCATAAATAAATTATTTATAAATAAAAAGTACCTAGTAATTTTTTTAAACTTACATGAAAAATCTGAATCAGATGAGTCGGTTTCTTCTTCTTCACTTGGAAAAATTTCTTTTTGCATTCTTTGAAAAATGAAAAAAATTTACAAATAAAAATTTTAATTTAAACGAGGAAGATTATAGTTGCCCTTGTCAACTTTTAGATACCCGTGCATACCCACTAACCGTTATTTATTTCCCTTAGGCTATTATAAATATTATAAAAAATTAAATTAATTAATTAATATATATAATTTTTAATTCATACCATAATTACCATAGGTACCATAATTATTGCTTAAAAACAAAAAAAAACCCTAAAAGTTGGTCTGGATGATGTCCAACTTTGCCAACTAACTTGCCCTATTACATTACCCGCCCAGTTTTAATTTTAACTTCGCAGCTTCATTAGATTCACAGTTATCGAATCGATAACTTGGCATGGCAGCTCCCCGAAAATGGGGCCTTAACATTATGAAATTCCATATAAGTGCTCGATTCATTATATAACAAATCGTGTATAACTTTCATACTCGTAGTGTAATTAGTTTTAAAGAAATTTATATTGGTGCAAAGAAGTTGTATGGCAGCCCCCCGAAAATGGGGCCGTGACATTTTGAGACTTTATATAAGTGCTCGATTCATTATATAACTAACAGTGTGTAATTTTCATCCTGGTAGTATAATCAGTTTGCAAGAAATTCATATTGATGCAAAGAAGTTGTATGGCAGCCCCCCGAAAATGGAGCCGTAACATTTTGAAACTTCATATAAGTGCTTGATTTAGATAAAACTAACCGTCCGTAATTTTTGTCTTCCTCGTATAACTACTTTTGAAGAAATTCATATTGGTTTAAATAAGTTGTGTGGCAGCTCCCCGAAACCTTGGTCTGGCCTTAACCAAAAAAAATAGGGAACCTCAAAAATGTCCAAAAAATGTTTTGTGTGAATTTCAAAACTCTACCTCTAATTTTTCAATTCTATCTCTTTTAATTAATTTTTAATTCACGATATATTCAACTTAAGCAAAATAAGCTTCATATGATCATATTCATATAATAATCATCATGATAGATATTAATCATCATATTCATAATCATTATATCTATCAATATCAATAAGCCATTTACTTAAAAAAAATCTTTGTGTTCTTTTTTGCTTATCTTAAATAAACTACGCATCATTTAAATCATATGAAATTCTAACTCGAAATCGTTATCTTTAAAAAAAACAAAAAACAAAAAAAGAAAAAAAAACAAAATTCATATAATTTCATGTTAAATACAAGATGCATAGCTAAATTTCAAATTTTTGTATGAAAATGTTGGAGTTAAAAAAGTTAGCTGTTCGAGAGCTACCCGAAGTTTTGGTCCGATCTTAACCAAAAACAAGTAAAGCAACAGTCAGTCGGTGCAACCGACTTAGAAATACCCTACACCTATTTGGTTCAAATTTAAGGACATATCCATAAGTCATTTTAACACAATAAAAGCTGTTATTAATTTGATCGTAAGACATAGCTAACCAAATTAACTTTATAATACTAAAAACATTTTCTAATTACACTATCTATTAAAAAATATTACAAATTCTTACTAATTTATCTATTTAAAAGTATTAAAAAACAAACAAACTTGAAATAAATGAAAATATATTTATTCCAATTCAATTACAAAATGAAAAAATTCTAATTATTAAATTTTGTGATAAAAAGATAATCAAAGCATAATATATTTAATAATCCAAATTTTTAAAAATTGCAATTATTTTAAATGGTTAGTTTATATACCTAATAGAAAAGCTTATAAACGCAAAATATGCATTAAATGTATTTCTAAAATACAATTACAAATTTACACCTTTTCATATAATTCATTTAAATATAAAAATAAATTTTACATAAATGCAGCAAGTACCTTTGAAAATAACTGAACCACTACAATTAAGTCTAAATTTCGGGGACACATAGGAAATAGGAAATATATTCTTTGGCTTCGAAATTAAACTCGACCAGAACCAATTCCCATGGTACTTTCATTACTAGTAACCTAGTGTTAAATTTCATCAAAATACCGGCATTATTTTTTGAGTTATGGTGTTTTTAAGATATATGTTTGCTAGTCCTTGAACTTGTCATGGGTTCCAGAACCCCAAACCATGGTACGATTTCGCCCATATGCAGTCCCGTCATACTTTCAATACTAGTTAACCCTTGTACACAATTGGAACGTTCTAGCTTAATTTTAAGTTAATAGTTTTAAAAATTTCGATGGTAAGCTTTCACACATGGGGGGGGTCTAAGAGAGGTTCTGAACCACCACTCCAATTGATCCCAAATTAGGGGGGCACGCAAGAAATAGTAAAGAACACCCTGGGCCAAATTTGAAGCTTCTACATTTGTTTCAAGTTACTATCTTTATTAATTTCGAAAATATGCTTTAAGGTCCTCGGAACTGAGTGGCTGGTCCCCGACCCACTACTCCAATGGGGCCCAAATTTCAAAGACATTTACGAAATAGGAAGGGACACCCTGATACCAAATTTGGAGGTTCTATCTTTATTGGTTTCGGAATTATGGTCGTTTGGCCTAAATTCGATCAAAAAGTTCTAAGTTCCGAACCCATTGTCCAATCCTCACCGTACGTAATCACCGCCGTAGTTTCATTACCAATACCCTACAGCACAAATTTCATGAAGATAGCCTCATTAGTTGTTGAGTTATCGTGATTTTTTATATATGTTCGTTAGCCCTGACACCGATTAAAAGGTCCGGAATCCGAACCGTTTGGCTGATTTCGCCCTTATATAGTCCGCGCTGTACTTATAGTACTAGTTAACCCTCGTACACAATTTGAACGATCTATCTTAATTTTAAGTAACTAGTTTTAGTAATTTCGATTATAAGCCTTTAAAACTTGGGAGGTCTGAGAGGGGTACAGAACCACCACTCCAATTGATCCCAAATTAGGGGAACACGCAAGAGATAGTAAAGAAAACCCTTGTGGCAAATTGGAAGCTTCAACATTTTTTCAAGTTTTTATCTTTATTAATTTTAAAAATATTCTTTAAGGTCTTCGGAAATGTGTGGCTGGTCCCTGACCCACTACTCCAATGGGGCCCAAATTCACAAGACACTTAGGAAATAGGAAGAGACATCCTGATACCAAATTTGGAGGTTCTATCTTTATTGGTTTCGAAAATATGCTCGTTTGGCCTAAATTCGATCAAAAAGTTCTAGGTTCTGAACCAATTGTCCAATCCCGACCTTACGCAATTCCCGAAGTAGTTTCATTACTAGTAACCTACAGCACAAATTTGATGAAGATAGCGTCATTGGTTGTTGAGTTATCGTGATTTTTTATATTTGTTCGTTAGCCCTGAAACCGATTAAAAGGTCCAGAATCCGAACCCATGGGCCGATTTCGCCCATATGCAATCCCCGCCGTACTTTCAGTCCTAGTAACCTACAGTTAAAATTTCATCAAGATAGCTCCATTATTTTTTGAGTTATCGTGCTTACGGACGGACGGACGGACGGACGGACATGGCTATATCGACTCAGGCGGTCACGCTGATCACAAATATATATACTTTTCCATATCTAGCTCGCTTCCTTTAGGTGGTTACAAACACCATACCAAAGTTAATATACCCCTTTACCTATTCTATAGGTGTAGGGTATAAAAATAGGGAACCTAGAAATTGATTGAAAAATATTTTGTGAAAATTTCAAAACTGTAGCTCTTTTAGTTTTTGAGTTATCGTGCTGACACACAGACGGACGGACAGACACACATAGCTAGATCGACTCATTTTTCGATTCTGAGCCGATACGTACCCTTGACACTTTATCTAGCTCGTCTAGATCGATGCGTTACAAACGGAGGAGCAAATCTAATATACCAGATGTCATATATGTATGCACGGGTATAAAAATTATTTACCTGAGAAGTGTTGGGGACAACACTGGTATTGGTGACTCTAAATTTTCCATCTTTACACTTTAACAACTGGTTGTAAACTGAATAAAAATTTAAAATGATCTGTTTTTATATAGATTACTCAAAATACAAAAGAAGACTTATGTAAATGGCTGAAATATTTCAAAATTATTTTTTTGCCGTTCAAGCCATATCCATAGCTAATTAAAGCAGTATAAGTAAAATACACGTAAAATGGACTAATTAAGCATTAAAATACAAACGTAATATTTTCAGCCATATCCATAGGTGATAAGCGCAGTGTATGTAAAATACATGTGTAATGGGCGAATTAAGCATTATAATACAAACGTAAAAATTTCAACCAAATCCATAGGTAATAAACGCAGTATATGTAAAATAATGCAAATAGCCGAATTAAAAAATTACGTGCACAGTAAAATATCTTAGGCTATTTCCATAACCACTTAATATAGCCTTTTTAAGCACTAACAATAAAATTATCGAAGATTTCATGCAAACTCTCGGACATATACAAAAATTTTGTATATGTCCGATTTTGCTCTGAAATAAAAGCCAAAATGTGGATATGGACGAAACTTACCTCTTCGTAACTTTTAAACTAAGCTAGATACTTAAAAGCGGATTAGATACAATGATAGAGCTAACTTCAAAACCTTAGAATTCGGTCTTAAGTCAAAAATCTTGAAAATGGCGTATGTCCGAAAATAGAACTCAGCCTAATAGAATATTTAATATCTTTTTCTTTGCAAAATTATCTACATAACCTTAACTACGTTAATTACATTTATTTAATTTTAATCAACAACTACACAAAAAGCTTACTTCATAACCATCTTATTTACATTTTATACAAATTTTTTTTTTTTTTATATTTTAATTAATTCATATAACCTAAATTACACTAAATACAATTTTTTAATCTTAACATTAATATACACACGAAAAAATTTATTTTTATTTTTATATAATCAACAGAATATTTATATCACTTTAAATAACACAAAACCCAAAATATTAACTTTACATAATATAATTAACAAAACAAACAATTTCTTTTCATACACACAATTTCTAAACTTATGTATTTACTTTCTAATTGAAAACAAGCTACATATCAAAAATGACATTTACTGTTTACAAAATGCAAACAGATGATTTCATAAACGTCCAAAATGACATTAATGATGAATACGTTATAGGGTTGAACAAAAAGAAGTGTGGTTAATATAAAAATAACTTAAATGTTTTGTACTCAAATATTCAAAGTTTAAGCAATAAGCTCAATAATTTGGAAATATTTCTCAATTCTTTTGCGTGTGAAATACATGTGATTGTATTAACTGAAATTTGGTTACAAAAATCTGAAAACAAATTTTTTAATTTAGAAGGTTTCACTCCATACTTCTCAAATCGAGAAAAATCGTATTGGGGTGTAGCAATCTATATAAGCGATAAAATTAGTAGCAGTATAAATTGTGAATTTGAGTTTGAGAAATCAAATGTTTTGTGTGTCAAACTATTAAAACATTATATAAACATTATAGGCATTTATAAATCTCATGAAATAAATATCAACACTTTTCTTATAAAATTAGATGAAATACTTTTAACGTATAAAAGATGTGATAAATACATTTGAGTCAATATCTACCCCCCTCCTTCTCTGCGTCACAAACGTAATGGCAAATTTGGTATACCCTTTTGATTAATAGTCCTACGGGTATAACAATGTTAAAATGTTAACTTAAATGTTGAGTTATAACAAATGTCTTTTCGTTAATTTTTTAATGTTTGAGAAAATAGAAAAAACAAATCAAAATGCTTTTTTTGTTTGTTTTTTGTTCAATTTACAGTTCTTTTTAGCACATTTTCAAAAAATTTTGTAAAAATGTCCCACTCTGTCCGTCCGTCCGTCTGTCTGTCTATCTATCTGTCCGTATGTTTACAAAAACTTTTACATCGTTTGAAATAGAGAAAAGAAATTTTATCCACGAGTAGGTATTACAGAAAAAATTATTTCGTAGAAGAATTTTTTTCTGTAGCCCCACCCTTTACGGAGCTGCAACCCCCCAAAGTTGGGAAAAGCCCTATATTCAAATTGTTATAACAAGAGTTCTATTAGGTGTATTTTCAATCTGAAAACGGCAGAAGATAGCTGGTTTTATAAACTTTATAAATTTTTAAAAGACAAATGTTTAGGGTTGTCATACGGTACTAAAATTTACCATTATGCAAAACTCAATTTTTGCAAAATTTATGGCTACACATATCTTATATACGGACCAAGCTAGAGTCTTGAAATTATTCTAGGGGAGTAGTTAGATCCTTAGAAGTAATTAGAAGTCGGTTAACAAAGTTTTTTTGTCACGTTCCCTGTTCAGCAGCTATAAGAGCTCGAAAATTGAAATTTTGCTATTTTTAAACACCTATAACTTGAATACCTGTTCAAATTTTTTTCTGTTAATATACAAAATTTGAAGGTCCAACATTATACTTTGACATATGTTAAAAGATTTTCTCAAATTTAAAAGCGGTTCTTTAAATTGAAGAAAATGTCTGTCAGTTTTAACCATTTTTGCTTATATAGTAAAATTCTAAATAAAATTAAATTTAGCTAGAATTCACAATTTAAGTCCTTGAACCTAAAAAAGTTGGGGGAAGGGGAGTAGTGAGGATTAGATCCTTGAAAAATTGGGCAACCTTCCCCATAGAGGGGCTATTAGGACTTAAAAAATTAAAAAAATTACGGCTTTTATAAGTAAGTACTAACTTAGTCACCAACGTATATATTTCCTAAATTAAACGTTAATATTGAAGCTTCAACATTATATTCCGATAAAATACTCAGTATGAAACACTATATTATTATGAAAATGTGTTTTTTTAAAAACCCTTGGTTTTTATCATCACTTGTTTAATTTAACAAATAAGCAGAACAAAAACTTAACACTAAACCAAAAATCATGTTATACCCTAAAGCGAGCTTACAAAAAATCAGAATTAAAAAAAGGTAAATTACAAACAATTATCAACAATATTAGTAATGAAATTAATGAAAAAAATAATAAAATAACATGTAATGAAAAAGAAAAAAAGCAACAAAACTAAGACTAACTTACATATTGATGACAACTGGTTAGTGGTGTAAACCAGCAAGTCAGGATTGTGACTACCATGGTGATATAACAAAAGTTCACCATCAGAAAACAGTGAATTATTATTAGACAAGTGAAAAATAAATGATGGCGAAAAATATTTAACGTTTTCAGAAAAAGGTTCGATCAAGCCACGAATAAAACGATTTTCATGATTAAAACAATTAGCGAAAATTTAAAATTAATTTTAATTAAGAATCTATCGATTCTATTGATTCCAGATTGTTCATTTAGTAGACTATTATTAATATATAAGTAAGACCCACGATGTCTACGAAAGCCTCCAGCACGACGAATTATCTTTCTTTCAAGTAAGCGTAATCTCTCAACTTGATGAGCTGAAACTAAAGTAGGACTAAGCGTGTAGAACATAGAAGCGTGTTGAATAATAGACCAAATATATACTTTATAAATAAACAAACGAAATTTAGGTTCGAAAAACCGACTTATTAATAACTTTATTAATATGAGAAATAAAATAAATTTGAAATAACATCTAAATACTTAAATTGCTTACTGGGTAAGATCACAATATTATTTAAAACGATTTTTGTTTTAATTTTAACCGTTTTACACAAAGATGGGGAAACAGCTTTGACACCTATGATATTAATAAGTTCAGTTTTGCTTACATTTATTTTAAGCTTCCAACTAGTATAGTAATCAAGCAAAGTATTTAAATAATTATTTAAATATCTAAGAGATAACTAAAGGTGCTTAAGTAAAATATATACCGAAACAGCTTGAAAGGAAAAATGATATTGTGATTGCCGGGCTACCACCAGGACTCGATATGAGCATCTCAAATGCTAAGGACTCAATATTAAAAATATCCCAACACCTAAATTCCACCTTAACAGAAGATGAAATCATCAGTATAAAAATAATTGACCAACAAAAGGAAAAACCAAAAATAAATTATGTGTACTGAAGCTGAGATCCGAAGCAACCAAAATGGAACTTATGGGCAAAAACAATTTGTGTAGTCTGTATTCCAGTGTATTGAACTTGGGAGGTGAAGGAAACCGTGAAATATTTTTTCGTCATCATCTGCAATCAAAGCTCTACAACATTGCACAATTTAAAACATCACATAATTTTCAATACCTGTGGTTCAATAATAATCAAATACTACTGCGGCAGAATGCTACAAGTTAGGTGTACAATATTAACTCATATAACGATATTGAAAAAATTAAAAACAAAATTAATATTAAGTAAAATATTTTTATTAAATGAATTTCTAGTTATTCTTAATAATTCAACTAACACATTAATATACACATATAAATATTTATTTTTAATCATATTACTTAAATTTTTTAAATATATATATATACCTATATATATATATTATATTTTTTTCTTCGTTAAATTATTTACATAACCTTAATTACATTAATCACATATATTTAATTTTAATCAACCACTACACGAAAAATTTTCTTCATTACTATCTTATTTACATTTTACTATAATTGTTTGCTTATATTTCAATTAATTCATATACCTAAGTTATACTAAATATCTGACCAATGGCGTAGTGGTAAAGATGCCGCCTTTCATGTGGAAGATCTTGGGTTCAAACCCCGGCCAGATCATATCCAATAAAAAAAATATCGTAAAATTGTTTAATTATATCGTAATAGTTTATATCGTAATATAAAATAAGATTTAATAAAAATATATAAATAATTCTTGTGCAAGATTATAGATGGCGCACAAAGTTAACATTTGTGCATTCATATTTCATAACCTTATACAATAGCTACAGCCGAATAATCAACGGCTTAGTGAATATTATGATTAAAGAAACTGAAGCCTAGTTTAAAATAAAAACTTGGTGAATGCCCTATACTCCTTAAAGGAGTGGAAAAAAGGAATAAAAAAAAGTTATACTAAATGCTATTTTTTAATTTTAGCATTAATATACACACACAATAAATTATTTTTACTCATATTACTTAGAATTCTTAAATACTTTATATTTTTATTTTCGCTAAATTATTTACATAACCTTAATTATGTTAATCACATATATTTAATTTTAATCACCTACTTCACAAAAAACTCTCTTTATAACCTTTTTATTTACATTTTATTTAAATTTTTTACGTTTATTTTAAATAATTCGTATAACTTAGGTTATACTACATATAAATACAAATTTCTAATTTTAGCATTAATATACACATACATAAATTTACTTTTATTCATATTTTTTAAATTTTTTACATATTTAATATCATTTTCTTTGCAAAATTATCTACATAACCTTAACTACGTTAATTACATTTATTTAATTTTAATCAACAACTACACAAAAAGCTTACTTCATAACCATCTTATTTAGATTTTATACAAATTTTTTTTTTTTTATATTTTAATTAATTCATATAACCTAAATTACACTAAATACAATTTTTTAATCTTAACATTAATATACACACGAAAAAATTTATTTTTATTTTTATATAATCAACAGAATATTTATATCACTTTAAATAACACAAAACCCAAAATATTAACTTTACATAATATAATTAACAAAACAAACAATTTCTTTTCATACACACAATTTCTAAACTTATGTATTTACTTTCTAATTGAAAACAAGATACATATCAAAAATGACATTTACTGTTTACAAAATGCAAACAGATGATTTCATAAACGTCCAAAATGACATTAATGTTGAATACGTTATAGGGTTGAACAAAAAGAAGTGTGGTTAATATAAAAATAACTTAAATGTTTTGTACTTAAATATTCAAAGTTAGCAATTCAAAATAAGCTCAATAATTTGGAAATATTTCTCAATTCTTTTGCGTGTGAAATACATGTGATTGTATTAACTGAAATTTGGTTACAAAAATCTGAAAACAAATATTTTAATTTAGAAGGTTTCACTCCATACTTCTCAAATCGAGAAAAATCGTATTGGGGTGTAGCAATCTATATAAGCGATAAAATTAGTAGCAGTATAAATTGTGAATTTGAGTTTGAGAAATCAAATTTTTTGTGTGTCAAACTATTAAAACATTATATAAACATTATAGGCATTTATAAATCTCATGAAATAAATATCAACACTTTTATAAAATTAGATGAAATACTTTTAACGTATAAAAGATCGTTAATAAGAGGTGACTTCAATATTAATATACTCAACTCAAATAATTACGATAAAAAATACTATATCAATACTATTAATACTAATGGTTTTCTGATTTATAACAATATATCAACTCAATTTGGAACTAGAATTAGTAAGTCTTCCAAAACTATAATCGATCACTTTCTAACCGAGTTAATTAAATATAAATATTTTTTCCATACAGCAAATACATGCCTATCTGATCATAATAGTCTATTTTTATGAATAGATCTCAAGCCTATAATTGAAAAAATAAATCATTTCAAGACAATTCTAAACTATATAAACAATGATAATACTTGGTCTAGAATTAACTCATCAGAAAACTTTGATGAAGTTGTCCATGAATTACACAATCTTGTGGCAAGAAAGGCACAATTCAACTATATGCGAGTGATGCTGTAGTTAAATATGCAAAAGGTGACGAGAATCAATTAAGGAACGACAATAAATCAGATCTGAATTCTATTTAACTATGGATTACAAAACACAAATTACTTCTAAATGTCAAAAAAACTAAAATCATGTTGTTCGAAAACAGAAAATTTTCAGATATTAATTTTTACGTAAAGGGAAGTATAATCGAAGTTGTGAGAAATTTTAATTATTTAGGACTATTATTAGATAGCAAAATGAAGTGGAATGACCACATTGATCAACTCATAAAAAAAATTATGCAAAAAAGTAATCATAAAAAGACTTCGGAGGTATTTCTCTAAAGATGTACTAAAAGAAATATTCTTCTCTTATATTATATCAAACTTGGTTTATTTAAATCCCATATGGAACAAAGCTTCAATGACTTTATTAAATAAAATAGATATCATTCATAAAAAAGTCATCAAAACTATCCACAATTACCCACTACTTTATCCTACTAGTAACTTGTACGATAATCAATACATCAGTTTTACGAATATATGCAGAATAGAAATGTATTTGATAGCATTTAATGATTTGATAGATGAACTCAAGTTATACTTACTGGATTTAGATGATGTATTACGTTTTTGAATGACCGGCAAAATACTTTTAGTGAAATAAGTGCATTCACTCTGATTAATTGCAGAGTGAGGACCTTTGCAATTTACACATCGTGGAGGAACTTCATTAGGTTTACAACACTTACCAGGGCCATGAGAATCCAAACACTTAACACAACGATAACTACGATGACATCCAGCAGAAGTATGAAAAAAAAGTTGACAGTTAGAACATTGAGTTACTGATTTAGATTTAAATAAGGGTAAATTTAATAGAAACTACCAACAATGCATGAACACTGTTGAAAATTCCTCAAAGTCCCCAGGAACAACGATTTTAAACAAAGATAAATCTGAAGCATTCTGTCGCATATATCCAGTTTGGAAGAGAAACACCACAGTTGATTCAGGAAATCCAAAAAGTTCACCTTTAATTTCATTTGCCGAAAAGCTAAAAGTTGAATTTAGGCCCCGTAAAACAAAGCACTTACGTGTTTCAGTCTTGGCCAGATAAGTTTGGTAAAAATACCCAGCTTTGCCAATCGTTTCTTGTATATTCTGCCGAGATTCGAAATTTATTGGAAAAACATGGGCACCAGTGCCAATGATATTCTAATATTCTAATATATTCGTGATACGTGTTTATTCTAATATATTTAAGAAAAAAAACAATATTAAAATGTAAGTTAAATGTTGAGTTATAACAAATTCCTTATCGTTATTTTTTTAATGTTTCAAAAAATAGAAACAAAAAGAAATTAAAATGTTTAAAAATGATTTCCAACTTTAATGTTATTCTAATATGTTTACAGACATAAACTTAAAAAAAAAAAAAAAAATTTGAAATGTTAACTAAAATGTTGAGTTATAACAAATTTCTTTTCGTTAATTTTTTAATGTTTGAAAAAATACAAAAAAAAAACAGATCTCAAAATGTTTAAAAATGATTTCTAACTATAATCTTATTCTAATATTTTTGCAGACATAAACTTCAAAATAAAACAAAAAAACAATATTAAAATGTTAACTTAAATGTTGAGTTATAACAAATTTCTTTTCGTTAATTTTTTAAAATTTGAAAAACTAGAAAAAAAAAAGAAATCGAAATGTTTAAATCGATTTCTAACATTAATGTTATTCTAATATATTTACAGACATAAACTTCAAAAAAAAAAAACCAATATTAAAATGTTAACTTTAATGTTGAGTTATAACAAATTTCCTATCGTTAACTTTTTAATGTTTGGAAAAATAGAAACAAAAACGAAATTTAAATGTTTAAAAATGACTTCTAATATTAATGTTATTTTAATATGCTTACAGAACTTCAAAAAAAAAATTAAAAATTTTGAAATGTTAACTTAAATGTTGAGTTATATCATGTTTCCTTTTGTTAAATTTTTAATTCGATCTTCAACCTTTTAATTCAAATTCGATCTTCAACCTTCGTTGAAACAACACTAATTTCGGTTTAATAAGAATTTTACTAATTTTAAATCTATCAATAAACTTAAATTTTGTTTTTTTTGTTTTTTCATTTAATTTAAAATTATAAAGATATAAAATTAATTTTTTTTTTTTTATTTTTTCCTTTAAATTTAAAGTGTTTAAAATTTGTAGTGTTTTTCTACTTTCTTTTTCTAATTCTAATTTTAAAATTAATTTTTCAATTTTTTTTATTTTGGATCACATTGCCGCACTTTCAATGGCCGACATATCTAGATAAGTATCATTTTTAATTTTATGCATGCTAAAATTTTATCGTAAATAACTAAATTTTTTTACACTACTTGTTTTACACTTTTTTATTTTTTTAACTAAACTTAACTTAAATTAATTTTAGAATTTTTTTATTTTATTAATTTTTAAATATCACGCGCCGGATTGTTTTGTTTACTTTAAATTAAAATAATTTTTTTTTTGGAAATAATCATTCTTTTAATTTTCTCCTAGTGGTAAACAAAACAATATATCCATCTCTCTCCTTCCCATGGATAGATGTTAATGTTTTTAATAACTCCCTCCACTCTCAATATACCATCATAAAAACACCGTAACTTAATTAATAAATTCTGATGGTATATGTCCAATAATTTTTATACCCTACACCTATAGAATAGGTAAAGGGGTATATTAACTTTGGTATGGTGTTTGTAACCACCTAAAGGAAGCGAGCTAGATATGGAAAACTATATATATTTGTGATCAGCGTGACCGCCTGAGTCGATATAGCCATGTCCGTCCGTCCGTCCGTCCGTAGGCACGATAACTCAAAAAATAATGGAGCTATCTTGATGAAATTTTAACTGTAGGTTACTAGGACTGAAAGTACGGCGGGGATTGCATATGGGCGAAATCAGCCCATGGGTTCGGATTCCGGACCTTATAATCGGTTTCAGGGCTAACGAACAAATATAAAAAATCACGATAACTCAACAACTAATAACGCTTTCTTCGTCAAATTTGTGCTGTAGGTTACTAGCAACGAAACTACTTCGGGAATTGCGTAAGGTCGGGATTGGACCATGGGTTCGGAACCTAGAACTTTTTGATCGAATTTAGGCCAAACGAGCATAATTCCGAAACCAATGAAGATAGAACCTCCAAATTTGGTATCAGGGTGTCCATTCCTATTCCCTAAGTGTCTTGTGAATTTGGGTCCCATTGGAGTTGTGGGTCGGGGACCAGCCACACATTTCCGAAGACCTTAAAGCATATCTTTAAAATTAATAAAGATAACAACTTGAAAAAATGTAGAAGCTTCCAATTTGGCACAAGGGTGTTCTTTACTATCTCTTGCGTGTTCTCCTAATTTGGGATCAATTGGAGTGGTGGTTCTGTACCTCTCTCAGAACTCCCAAGTTTTAAAGGCTTATAATCGAAATTACTAAAAATAGTTACTTAAAATTAAGATAGACCCTTCAAATTGTGTACAAGGGTTAACTAGTACTATAAGTACAGCGCGGACTATATAAGGGCGAAATCAGCCCAACGGTTCGGATTCCGGACCTTTTAATCGGTGTCAGGGCTAACGAACATATATAAAAAATCACGATAACTCAACAACTAATGAGGCTATCTGCATGAAATTTGTGCTGTAGGTTATTGGTAGTGAAACTACGGCGGTGATTACGTACGGTGAGGATTGGACAATGGGTTCGGAACATAGAACTTTTTGATCGAATTTAGGCCAAACGAGCATAATTCCGAAACCAATGAAGATAGAACCTCCAAATTTGGTATCAGGGTGTCCCTTCCTATTTCGTAAGTGTCTTTGAAATTAGGGCTCCATCGGAATAGGGGGTCGGGGACCAGCCACTCAGTTCCGAGGACCTTAAAGCATATTTTCGAAATTAATAAAGATAGTAACTTGAAACAAATGTAGAAGCTTCAAATTTGGTCCAGGGTGTTCTTTACTATTTCTTGCGTGCCCCCCTAATTTGGGATCAATTGGAGTGGTGGTTCAGAACCTCTCTTAGACCCCCCAATGTGTAAAAGCTTATCATCGAAATTAATAAAACTATTAACTTAAAATTAAGATAGAACGTTCCAATTGTGTACAAGGGTTAACTAGTATTGAAAGTATGACGGGTCTGCATATGGGCGAAATCGTACGATAATTTCTGGTTCTGGAACCCTTGAAAAGTTCGAGGACTAACAAACATATATCTTAAAAACACCATAACTCAAAAAATAATGCCGGTATTTTGATGAAATCTAACACTAGGTTACTAGTAATGAAAGTACCATGGGAATTGGTTCTGGTCGAGTTTAATTTCGAAGCCAAAGAATATATTTCCTATGTCTTATGTGTCTCCGAAATTTAGACTTAATTGTAGTGGTTCAGCTATGTTCAAAGGTACTTGCTGCATTTATGTAAAATTTATTTTTATATTTAAATGAATTATATGAAAAGGTCTAAATTTGTAATTGTATTTTAGAAATACATTTATTGCATATTTTGCGTTTATAAGCTTTTCTATTAGGTATATAAACTAACCATTTAACATAATTGCAATTTTTAAAAATTTGGATTATTAAATATATTATGCTTTGATTATCTTTTTATCACAAAATTTAATAATTAGAATTTTTTCATTTTGTAATTGAATTGGAATAAATATATTTTCATTTATTTCAAGTTTGTTTGTTTTTTAATATTTTTAAATAGATAAATTAGTAAGAATTTGTAATATTTTTTAATAGATAGTGTAATTAGAAAATGTTTTTAGTATTATAAAGTTAATTTGGTTAGCTATGTCTTACGATCTAATTAATAACAGCTTTTATGGTGTTAAAATGACTCAAAAAAAGGTCATGGATATGTCCTTAAATTTGAACCAAATAGGTGTAGGGTATTTCTAAGTCGGTTGCACCGACTGACTGTTGCTTTACTTGTTAAATTTTAATTTTGTTTTTGTATTTAATTAGTTATATTACCACAATTACAAATGCTTTATTTTTAATTAGATGTAATTGTGTATTTGTTTTATTTTGATTGAGTTTTTGGTTGTACCTACTACAATAAGGGCACATATAGTTCCTATATAGATTCTATATCGTGCAAGTTAAAAACTGTTGGACGTAGTTATAAACCATTTTCTCACTCGAAATAAGACTTTTAAGTTTTAAATTTTTTTTTTGTAAATTTTTTTCTTTTTTTCAAAGGTGTTGTCGATAGGTTGATAAAATCGTACATAATAAGCATTTTTGTTTTTTTTGTTTTTTTTTTTTCTTCCTAATTTCTAACAACATTATCAACTTTAACTTTAATTTTTGTAATATTCGCGGTTTGCAAACGAACTTCCATGCCGTTGAAGGTCATCTTAATTCAATTAAACCGGCAATCCTTGCTCTATGTGAAACGCAAGTTAGTAGTCACAATGTTAACTTCGATATTAACGGCTACTTACTCGTTTCACACTTCGTTCCCAAAAGAGGCATCGCCATCTACATAAAAAAAGACATTGCTTTTAACACTCTTGACAAATATAAATCTTCAAGCCCAACTTTCAATTACGTTTGGGTCAAAATCCATGTTGAAAAGCATGCTATACATTTCTGTTTTCTATACAGATCACCCAATTCAAGTGAACAAGAAACTGTTATGGAAATTGAAAACCTTTCAAACCAAATCAATGAAATTCTCGATTGTTTTCCTGATACCGAAATTGTTCTGGCGGGGGATTTTGATGTTCATAACAAAGACTGGCTTCACTTTTCCAGTACCTCTTCTCCGAGTCAAAACTCGATTGGGAAACAAGTTGAATTATTTTCTACTCTATTCCACCTTTCTCAACTTATTAAAAATCCCACTAGAATCCCAGACCGTGCTGATCAAGAAGGTCACCTCTTGGATCTGTTTCTTACCACACACCCTGAAAAGTATGTGGTTTCAGTTGGTTGCCCCCTGGGGGGCTCTGATCACTGTTTGGTCAATACAAGCTTCCGGGCAGGCTCGGTGTCCAATCAAAGGTCCCTTCCCAAAAAATTGGTATGGCATTATAACCATGCTAACTGGGAAGGTCTGAACAATTTTTACAAAACCTTTGATTGGTCACTGTGCTTCCGAGGTAGGAATGTTGACTTCACTGCAAATGCGATTAGTGAAACTATTCTACTTGGAATGAGATTATTTATACCTCACTCCATGAAATCTATCAAACGGAAACCCAAAACTTGGTTTAATCGCATTTGTAGAGAAGCCATTCTAAAAAAAGGGGAGGCCTTCAAAAAGTACCGGGACAGTGGTTTAGAGGCTCACAGGACCAACTATATAGTGGTTCGGAACAGATATAAGAGAGTTATCAACAAGCATAAATTCTTGTTCAACCAAAAGTTGAAACGAAAACTCATACACATGCCAAAGAATAGCAAGTCCTTTTGGACTTTTGCAAAAAATCTAAAAGAGGACAATAGCGGGTCTTCTTTTCCTCCACTTGTTGATATAAACAACCACATCGTATCAGATTCAAAAGAAAAAGCGAATTTGTTTGGCAAACAGTTCGCTTCTAACTCATCACTGCCTCAGTCAACTCAAAGACCTCCATCTATTCCAGAAGTTGGCTGCTCCTTTGGTAGAATATACTTTAGGACGCGAGCAGTGATGAAAATTTTGAAGAATCTTGATACAAAAAAATCAGCCGGTCCGGACGGTATTACAACTACCGTTCTCAAAAACACATATACTTCCATTTCAAAACCTCTGCGCAACCTTTTCCATCTTTCCTTTACTTCGGGTATTCATCCTACCCAATGGAAGGTTGCACATGTTTTTCCAATTCCTAAAAAAGGCGATAAAAGCGATCCCTCTAACTACCGACCTATTGCTATTACTTCGGTCCTCTCCAAAGTAATGGAAAAAGTTATAAATTATAAGCTTTTGAAATATCTAGATCGTAAAGGTTTGCTTCATGATCGACAATACGGGTTCAGAGCCCGTCGCTCAACTGGTGATCTCATGACCTACCTGTGCGAAAAGCTTAATATCAGTCTTCACCATTCTGGTGAGTCTGATGTTGTAGCTTTGGATATTTCTAAAGCTTTCGATCGAGTTTGGCATGATGCTTTATTGGCAAAATGCAGGGCTTTAGGTCTAGGTAGGGTTTTCGTTAAATGGATTGGAGATTTCCTTTCGAATCGCACGATTCGTGTTCTTGTCGATGGATATTCATCCAAAGATTTCAAAATAAATGCTGGTGTCCCTCAGGGATCTGTTTTATCCCCCAGTCTTTTCCTAATATTTATAAATGACCTACTATCAATAACCTCCAATCCAATCCATAGCTTCGCAGACGACAGTACCCTTGTTGCTTCCTATGAATTTCATAGCCGCTGTAACATTAATCACCAGATTAATTCAACAGCAAAAAATTTCACTATAAGTGAATTAAACAAAGATTTAATTAAAATCCAAAAATGGGGTGAAATCAACAGAGTTGAGTTTAACACCAAAAAAACCCAATGCTGTCTAGTCTCGCGAAAAATAGCTACAACTATTCCGAACCTTACTTTTCAAGGAGAGGCTTTGGACCATTCGGAAGACTTGAACATTTTGATTTGTGGTTATTGGATGGCGCCACTTCCAGCCATGTTGCAATGAAATCTTTGACCAGTATCGAGTTTTGTTTTTCAGATGCAAGTGCAGTTAGCACCCACACCCGCCTCAAGGGCCTCCTTCTATTGCCCTCCTTCCTCCTTTTTTTAGCCAGGCTTGGGACCGCCCTTGGAGGAGTTTTAGGTGTCAAGTAATATTCATATAAAAGAAGAAGTTGTATGGCAGCTACTCGAACCCTCTGCAGTGGACCAACCTAATTTTGCAGTAACTTTGGCCATTACACTAAACTATTTTTGGCAAAATTTCAGACACCCAGCTTTAGTAAGTAATGGTCATATAAAAAAAGAAGTTGTATGGCGGGTACTCGAACCCGTGAACCAAAATGGCCGGATTTAAATAACGATGACGGCTATTGCATAAAAATTTATGAAAATTTCAAAATCCTAGCTACTTTATTTTTTGAGTTATCGTCCGGACGGACGAAAAGACGGACGGACATACATAGCTAAATCGATTTTTTTTTTTACTCTGATCTGATCCGTACACTTGAGCCTATATCTACCCCCGCTCCTTCTCTGCGTCACAAACGTAATGGCAAATTTATTATACCCTTTGACTATATAGTCATACGGGTATAAAAGAACAATATTAAAATGTTAACTTAAATGTTGAGTTATCACAAATTTCTTTTCGTTAATTCTTTAATGTTTGAAAAACTAGAAAAAAAAGAAATCAAAATGTTTAAAACGATTTCGAACGTTAATGTTATTCTACTATATTTACAGACATAAACTTAAAAAAAAAGAAACAATTTTAAATTTTAACTTAAATGTTGAGGTATAACAAATTTATTTTCGTTAATTTTTTAATGTTTGAAAATATAGAAAAAAAAGAGCAAGAGTGTAGTAGAGTAGACTGTGTCAACTCTGGGATGATGACCGTTATATAAACATTATATCATTATTATTATAAACATTAATTACTTTTGGCAAAATTTCAAACATACCAGTTTTATAAGGTGTAGTGTAATGCACATATAAAAGAAGGAGTTGTATGGCAGCTATTCGAACCCTCTGCAGTAGACCAGCCAAATTTTGCAGTAACTTTGGCCATTATACTAAACAATTTTTGGCAAAATTTCAGACACCCAACTTCAATAGGTAAAGAGTAATGCTCATATAAAATAAGAAGTTGTATGGCAGCTACTCGAACCCTTTGCAGTAGACCAAGGAAATTTTGCAGTAAATTTGGCCATTACACTAAACTATTTTTGGCAAAATTTCAGATACCCAACTTTAATAGGTATAGAGTAATGCTCATATAAAATATGAAGTTGTATAGCAGCTACTCGAACTCACTGCAACAGAACAACCAAATTTTGCAGAAACTTTGGCCATAAAACTAAACTACTTTTGCGAAAACTTCAGAGACGTAGCTGTAATGGGTACAGAGAAATACTCATATAAAAAAAGAAGTTGCATGGCAGCCACCCGAACCCATGGACCAAAATGGCTGGATTTAAATAGCGATGACGGCTATTGCAAAAAAACGAATTTGCGAAAATATCAAGATCCTAGCTCCTTTAGTTTTTGAGCTATCGTGCGGACGGACGGACGGACGGACGAACGGACATACATAGCTAAATCGATTTTTTTTTCGATTCTGATCCGATCTTTACATTTGAGTCTATATCTACCCCCCCCCTCCTTCTCTACGTCACAAACGTGATGGCAAATTTATTATTCCCTTTGACTATATAGTCATATGGGTATAAACAGATCTCAAAACGTTTAAAAATGATTTCTAACAATAATGTTATTCTAATATAAAAACAGACATAAACTTCAAAAAAAAAAAAAAAAACAAACAATATCAAAATATTAACTTAAGTGTTAAGTTATAACAAATTTATTTTCGTTAATTTTTTAATAGTTGAAAAAATAAAAAAAAAAAACAGATCTCAAAATGTTTAAAAATGATTTCTACCAATAATCTTAATCTAATATTTTTGCAGACATAAACTTAAAAAAAAAACAAAAAAACAATATTGAAATGTTAACTTAAATGTTGAGTTATAACAAATTTCTTTTCGTTAATTTTTTAATGATTGAAAAACTAGAAAAAAAAGTAATCAAAATGTTTAGAAAGATTTCTAACATTAATGTTATTGTAATATATTTACAGACATAAACTTAAAAAAAAAACAAAAAACAATATTAAAATGTTAACTTAAATGTTGAGTTATAACAAATTTCTTTTCGTTATTTTTTAATGTTTGAAAAAATAAAAAAAAACAGATCTCAAAATGTTTAAAAATGATTTCTACCAATAATCTTATTCTAATATTTTTGCAAACATAAACATCAAAAAAAAAAAAACAAAAAAACAATATTGAAATGTTAACTTAAAAGTTGAGTTATAACAAATTTCTTTTCGTTAATTTTTATTATAATAATGTAGATGACTTTATAGCAGCATTATCAGGAAAAGTACATAAATATACTGAAATCATTTCACCAAAAAAAGCAAGGAAAAATCATGAGTGGATAAACTCTGACATAATTCGTAATATAAAAATGTGTGAATCTTTTTTTAAGTACAGGAAAAAATATCCAAATGATAGGACAGTTAAAGAACTATATGAGAAATATAGGGATTTAGTAAAAAGGAAAATTAAACAGGCTAAAAATAATTTTTATAATAATATCGTAGCTAGTCACCCTAATGATTCTAGAAAACTATGGAACCTATACAAAAGAATTATGTACAATAATAGTAGTAATGATAATAGATGTGTATTAAGTGAAATAATCCACAATAAAACTAAAATAACCAACTTTTTGGAAATTTCAAATTCAATGAACACATATTTCATAGATGTCACAAAAACCTTAAATATCTCAACAGACCCTATTGATGAAAATTACTTAGCATCCTTTTCAAAAAATATTTACGAGGATTTAGTTTTAACACCCACTAACATAGAAGAAGTTAGGAATACTATAGACATAATAAAGTCAGGTAGCGCAACTGGGAGATATTATATCATCTAAAATATTAAAGAAATTTTCCCATCAAATTAGCCCAATACTAGTAAAATTTATAAATAATGCTTTTGAATCAGGTAGTTTTCCTGAATCTTTAAACCTTGCTACCGTTACACCTATACATAAAGCTGGCGGAAAAACAAATCCCTCAAACTATCGCCCAATTTCAGTTTTAAGTTCTACTTCTAAAGTCTTTGAAAAAATAATCAAAAGCAGGCTAACTCACTTCATAAATGCAAATGGCATCTTACATAAAGAGCAATATGGATTTGAGGTCAACTCTAATACTACGGCTGTTGTTTAGCTCTAACATACTTCATATCAAAAAGTATAGATGATGGAAAGTATACAGCGTGCTTATTTTTGGACTTGCAAAAAGGTTTTGATTGCGTAGATCACGATATACTTCTTTTCAAATTAAATCAATTAAAATTAAAACCTAATCAATTAAATCTCATTAAATCGTACCTATCCAATAGAAAGCAGGTTACGCGATGTAATTATACCTACAGTGATATAAAACATATAAAAAAAGGTGTTCCACAAGGGTCAATTTTGGGACCGATATTATTTAAAATTTATATAGATGATATAGTCAGATTAGAACTAAAGGGATCATTACAGCTTTTTGCTGATGACGCTGTTATAAAGTATTCTTCAGGTAGCGAACAAGAACTAAGGGATTCAATTACACATGACTTGGGTTATATTGAGGAGTGGCTTCTAAAAAACAGGATGTCATTAAATATTAATAAATCAAAAATTTTACTATTTGAAAATAAATTTATTAGTTTCACTGGTTTTACCTACAAAAATACTCAGATTGATTTAGTAAAGAATTTTAATTATTTAGGACTCATTATCGATAGCAGACTTAGATGGCAAGAACACATAAACCATGTAATTAAGAAGGTTGTTCCATATGTTTTTATCTTAAAAAGATTAAGAAAGTACTTAAATAAAAAAACATTATATGTTATATATTCATCCTTTATTTCTTCAAATTTAATCTACTTAAATCCTATATGGAGTAATACTTCACAAATATACATAAAAAAATTAGATATAATTAATAAAAGAGCAATAAAAACAATTAATGATTCTCCAATCAGATATCCCACAAATTTAAAGTATTCGCTTAAATATTTAAGCTTTGAAAATATTTGCAAGAGGGAAGTGTATTTCCTAGCTTTTAAAATAGTTAACAATTTAATTAAACACAGCTTTTTATTAAATCGTAATTTTGACATACATAGCTACAATACCAGAAACCGGAGTAATTTTTATCTTTCATTGTTCCGAACAGATAAGCAAAAAAAAACAATTGCGTGTATAATAGTTTAAGGGCATACAATAATTTAACAGATGAATTAAAAAATTTAACTTCCTACAGCTTATTTAAAAAGAAAATTAGAGAGTTTATTGTAACTATATTACAAAGTAAATTAATAAATAACAAAAAATTAAAAAAAAAAAAAATAACAAAAAAAAAAAATAAAACAGCAGTAATATAGTAAATTAACGTAATGAAGTAAATTAAAGGAAAGTAAATTAAAGTAATTAAATTAAACGTAATTTATAATGTAGTAAATATATTAAATTAATAAATAACAAAGAAATAAAAAAAAAAAAACAAAATTAGTAAAATAAGAATATGCAACTAATATCCTCAGAATAAAATAAATAAAATAATAAGTTGTTATTTAAAAGAAAAAATAAACTTAGGAAATAAAAATAGTTATTAATGATTATATTATAAACCACTTAGTATGTAAAAAAAAAAAAAAACAAAAAACTATCATGACCAAACAGCCAATTAATGGCTAGGGTCTCAAATAACATATTTATAATACAATAAAAATATATGTATAAATTACTTAATATGTAAATAAAAATAAAAAACTTTTAATAAAGAAAAAAAAAAAAAAAAAATGATTGAAAAACTAGAAAAAAACGAGGAAGATTATAGTTGCCCTTGTCAACTTTTAGATACCCGTGCATACCCACTAACAGTTATTTATTTCCCTTATGCTATTATAAATATTACAAAAAAAATACAACAAAGTATATAACTTATTATTATAAGTTTTGTAATTTTCATCCTCGTAGTATAATCAGTTTTCAAGAAATTCATATTGATGCAAAGAAGTTGTATGGCAGCCCCCCGAAAATGGAGCGGTAACATTTTGAAACTTTATATAAGTGCTTGATTCATTATAAAACTAACCGTGTGTAAATTTCGTCTTCCTGGAATAATTACTTTTGAAGAAGTTCATATTGGTTTAAATAAGTTGTGTGGCAGCTCCCCGAAACCATGGTCTGGTCTTAACCAAAAAGAATAGGGAACCTCAAAAATGTCCAAAAAATGTTTTGTGTGAATTTCAAAACTCTAGCTCTAATTTTTCAATTCTATCTCTTTTAATTAATTTTTAATTCACGAATATATTAAACTTAAGCAAAATAAGCTTCATATGATCATATTCATATAATGATCATAATGATAGATAATAATCATCATTATTTTATCTATCAATATCAATAAGCCATTTACTTAAAAAAAATCTTTGTGTTCTTTTTTGCTTATCTTAAATAAACTACGCATTATTTAAATCATATGAAATCGTAACTCGAAATCGTTATCTACAAAAAAAAACAAAAACAACAAAACAAAACAACAAAAAAACAAAATTCATATAATTTCATGTTAAATACAAGATGCATAGCAAAATTTCAAATTTTTATATTAAAATATTGGAGTTAAAAAAGTTAGTTGTTCGAGAGCTACCCGAAGTTTTGGTCCAATCTTAACCAAAAAAAATTGGGAACCTAGAAATTGATTAAAAAATATTTTGTGAAAATTTCAAAACTGTAGCTCTTTTAGTTTTTGAGTTATCGTGCTGACACACAGACGGACGGACAGACACATATAGCTAGATCGACTCATTTTTCGATTCTGAGCCGATACGTATCCACGACACTATATCTAGCTCGTCTAGATCGATGCATTACAAACGGAGGAGCAAATCTAATATACCCGATGTCATATATGTATGCACGGTTATAAAGAAATCAAAATGTTTAGAAAGATTTCTAACATTAATGTTATTCTAATATATTTACAGACATAAACTTCAAAAAACAAAAAAACAATATTTAAATGTTAACTTAAATGTTGGGTTATAACAAATTTCTTATCGTTAATTTTTTAATATTTGGAAAAATAGAAACAAAAATGAAATTAAAATGTTTAAAAATGATTTCTTACTTTAATGTTATTCTAATATGTTTACAGACATAAAGTTAAAAAAGAAAAACAATTTTAAATTTTAACTTAAATGTTGAGTTATAACAAATTTCTTTTCTTTAAATTTTTAAAGTTTGCAAAAATATAAAAAACAAAAATTCAAAATGTTTAAAAATGATTTCTAACATTTATGTTATTTTAATTTATTTACAGACATAAACTTAAAAAAAACAAAATTAAAATGTTAACATAAATGTTGAGTTATAACAAATATCTTTTCGTTAATTTTTTAATGTGAAAAACTAGCAAAAAAAAAGAAATAAAAATGTTTAAAAAGATTTCTAACATTAATGTTATTCTAATATATTTACAGACACGAACTTCAAAAAAAACACAATATTAAAATGTTTACTTAAATGTTGAGTTATAACAAATTTTTTATAGTTAAATTTTTAAAGCTTGAAAAAATAGAAACAAAAAAGAAATTAAAATGTTTAAAAATAATTTCTAACTTTAATGTTATTTTAATATGTTTACAGACATAAACTTAAAAAAAAAACAAAAACAATTTTGAAAAATGAAAGTTACCTGAACCACCACTCCAATTGATCATAAAATAAGGGAACAAAAACAAAATAGTAAAGAACACCTTTGTGCCAAATTTGAACCTGCTACATTTGTTTGAAGTTACTATCTTTATTATTTCCGAATATATGCTTTAAGGTCTTCGAAACTATTTAGACGGCTCCCGACCCACTACTTCAATTGGTCCCAAATTTTTGGGACACTAAGAGACAATCTGAAAAATTTGGAAGTTCTATCTTAATTGGTTTCGGAATTATGCTTCTTCGGCCTACGTTCGATCAATAAGTTCTAAGTTTCGAAGCCACTGTCCAATCTTCGCCTTACGTAATAAATTGCATGAAGATAGCGTCAGTCGTTTATGAATTATCCTTATTATACCTAACACCTATGAAATAGGAAAAGGGTATATTATCTTTGGTATGGTGTTTGTATCTGTGTAATGAAATTTGAAATGTTGGTTAATAGGACTTAAAGTACGGCGGTGATTGCATATGGGCGAAACCGGCCCATTGGTTCGGATTCTGGACCTTGTGATTGTTCTAAGGGCCAAGGAAAATATAAAAAAACATAAGGATAACTCATCAACTAATGGAGATACAATCATGAATTTTGTGGTGTAGGTTACTAGTAATGAGACTATGGCAGGGACTGCGTACGATCGAGTTCGGATCATGGGTTCAGATCCTAGAAGTTTTTGATCGAATTTAGGCAAAACAAGCATAATTCCGAAACCAATGAAGATAAAACCTTCAAATTTGGTATCAGTGTTCCTCTTCCTATATCGTTAGAGTCCTGCAAATTTAGGACCATATATTTAAATAATTGAAATTTTTCCAAATTGCAATTATTTTAAATTGATAGTTTATGTTCCTATGGAAAAGCTTATAAACGCAAAATATGCAATATTCTAAAATATAATTACAAATTTAGAACTTTTCATATAATTCATTTACATATAACAATAAATTTTACACAAATGCAGCAAGTACCTTTGAACATAGTTTAAGTATTGTACACAATGTCTTAATTGTGTACAATAAATAATACCTATGGTAATAATTCAACAAAATATATGATATAATAAAATTTAATTATACCCTACACCTATAGAATAGGTAAAGGGGTATATTAACTTTGGTATGGTGTTTGTAACCACCTAAAGGAAGCGAGCTAGATATGGAAAAGTATATATATTTGTGATCAGCGTGACCGCCTTAGTCGATATAGCCATGTCCGTCCGTCCGTCCGTCCGTAGGCACGATAACTCAAAAAATAATGGAGCTATCTTGATGAAATTTTAACTGTAGGTTACTAGGACTGAAAGTACGGCGGGGATTGCATGTGGGCGAAATCGGCCCATGGGTTCGGATTCTGGACCTTTTAATCGGTTTCAGGGCTAACGAACAAATATAAAAAATCACGATAACTCAACAACAAATGACGCTATCTTCATCAAATTTGTGCTGTAGGTTACTAGTAATGAAACTACTTCGGGAATTGCGTAAGGTCGGGATTGGACCATGGGTTCGGAACCTAGAACTTTTTGATCGAATTTAGGCCAAACGAGCATAATTCCGAAACCAATGAAGATAGAACCTCCAAATTTAGTATCAGGGTGTCCCTTCCTATTTCCTAAGTGTCTTGTGAATTTGGGTCCCATTGGAGTAGTGGGTCGGGGACCAGCCACACATTTCCGAAGACCTTAAAGCATATCTTTAAAATTAATAAAGATAACAACTTGAAAAAATGTAGAAGCTTCCAATTTGCCACAAGGGTGTTCTTTACTATCTCTTGCGTGTTCCCCTAATTTGGGATCAATTGGAGTGGTGGTTCTGTACCCCTCTCAGACCTCCCAAGTTTTAAAGGCTTATAATCGAAATTACTAAAAATAGTTACTTAAAATTAGGATAGACCGTTCAAATTGTGTACAAGGGTTAACTAGTACTATAAGTACAGCGCGGACTATATAAGGGCGAAATCAGCCCAACGGTTCGGATTCCGGACCTTTAAATCGATGTCAGGGCTAAAGAACATATATAAAAAATCACGATAACTCAACAACTAATGAGGCTATCTTCATGAAATTTGTGCTGTAGGTTATTGGCAGCGAAACTACGGCGGTGATTAAGTACGGTAAGGATTGGACCATGGGTTCGGAACTTAGAACTTTTTGATCGAATTTAGGCCAAACGAGCATAATTCCGAAACCAATGAAGATAGAACCTCCAAATTTGGTATCAGGGTGTCCCTTCCTATTTCGTAAATGTCTTGTGAATTTGGGTCCCATTGGAGTAGTGGGTCGGGGACCAGCCACACATTTCCGAAGACCTTAAAGCATATTTTCGAAATTAATAAAGATAGTAACTTGAAACAAATGTAGAAGCTTCAAATTTGGCCCAGGGTGTTCTTTACTATTTCTTGCGTGCCCCCCTAATTTGGGATCAATTGGAGTGGTGGTTCAGAACCTCTCTTAGACCCCCCAATGTGTAAAAGCTTATCATCGAAATTAATAAAACTAGTAACTTAAAATTAAGATAGAGCGTTCCAATTGTGTACAAGGGTTAACTAGTATTGAAAGTATGACGGGACTGCATATGGGCGAAATCGTACCATAATTTCGGGTTCAGGAACCCTTGAAAAGTTCAAGGACTAACAAATATATATCTTAAAAACACCATAACTCAAAAAATAATGCCGGTATTTTGATGAAATTTAACAGTAGGTTACTAGTAATGAAAGTACCATGGGAATTGGTTCTGGTCGAGTTTAATTTCGAAGCCAAAGAATATATTTCCTATGTCTTATGTGTCTCCGAAATTTAGACTTAATTGTAGTGGTTCAGCTATGTTCAAAGGTACTTGCTGCATTTATGTAAAATTTATTTTTATATTTAAATGAATTATATGAAAAGGTCTAAATTTGTAATTGTATTTTAGAAATACATTTATTGCATATTTTGCGTTTATAAGCTTTTCTATTAGGTATATAAACTAACCATTTAACATAATTGCAATTTTTAAAAATTTGGATTATTAAATATATTATGCTTTGATTATCTTTTTATCACAAAATTTAATAATTAGAATTTTTTCATTTTGTAATTGAATTGGAATAAATATATTTTCATTTATTTCAAGTTTGTTTGTTTTTTAATATTTTTAAATAGATAAATTAGTAAGAATTTGTAATATTTTTTAATAGATAGTGTAATTAGAAAATGTTTTTAGTATTATAAAGTTAATTTGGTTAGCTATGTCTTACGATCTAATTAATAACAGCTTTTATGGTGTTAAAATGACTCAAAAAAAGGTCATGGATATGTCCTTAAATTTGAACCAAATAGGTGTAGGGTATTTCTAAGTCGGTTGCACCGACTGACTGTTGCTTTACTTGTTAAATTTTAATTTTGTTTTTGTATTTAATTAGTTATATTACCACAATTACAAATGCTTTATTTTTAATTAGATGTAATTGTGTATTTGTTTTATTTTGATTGAGTTTTTGGTTGTACCTACTACAATAAGGGCACATATAGTTCCTATATAGATTCTATATCGTGCAAGTTAAAAACTGTTGGACGTAGTTATAAACCATTTTCTCACTCGAAATAAGACTTTTAAGTTTTAAATTTTTTTTTTGTAAATTTTTTTCTTTTTTTCAAAGGTGTTGTCGATAGGTTGATAAAATCGTACATAATAAGCATTTTTGTTTTTTTTGTTTTTTTTTTTTCTTCCTAATTTCTAACAACATTATCAACTTTAACTTTAATTTTTGTAATATTCGCGGTTTGCAAACGAACTTCCATGCCGTTGAAGGTCATCTTAATTCAATTAAACCGGCAATCCTTGCTCTATGTGAAACGCAAGTTAGTAGTCACAATGTTAACTTCGATATTAACGGCTACTTACTCGTTTCACACTTCGTTCCCAAAAGAGGCATCGCCATCTACATAAAAAAAGACATTGCTTTTAACACTCTTGACAAATATAAATCTTCAAGCCCAACTTTCAATTACGTTTGGGTCAAAATCCATGTTGAAAAGCATGCTATACATTTCTGTTTTCTATACAGATCACCCAATTCAAGTGAACAAGAAACTGTTATGGAAATTGAAAACCTTTCAAACCAAATCAATGAAATTCTCGATTGTTTTCCTGATACCGAAATTGTTCTGGCGGGGGATTTTGATGTTCATAACAAAGACTGGCTTCACTTTTCCAGTACCTCTTCTCCGAGTCAAAACTCGATTGGGAAACAAGTTGAATTATTTTCTACTCTATTCCACCTTTCTCAACTTATTAAAAATCCCACTAGAATCCCAGACCGTGCTGATCAAGAAGGTCACCTCTTGGATCTGTTTCTTACCACACACCCTGAAAAGTATGTGGTTTCAGTTGGTTGCCCCCTGGGGGGCTCTGATCACTGTTTGGTCAATACAAGCTTCCGGGCAGGCTCGGTGTCCAATCAAAGGTCCCTTCCCAAAAAATTGGTATGGCATTATAACCATGCTAACTGGGAAGGTCTGAACAATTTTTACAAAACCTTTGATTGGTCACTGTGCTTCCGAGGTAGGAATGTTGACTTCACTGCAAATGCGATTAGTGAAACTATTCTACTTGGAATGAGATTATTTATACCTCACTCCATGAAATCTATCAAACGGAAACCCAAAACTTGGTTTAATCGCATTTGTAGAGAAGCCATTCTAAAAAAAGGGGAGGCCTTCAAAAAGTACCGGGACAGTGGTTTAGAGGCTCACAGGACCAACTATATAGTGGTTCGGAACAGATATAAGAGAGTTATCAACAAGCATAAATTCTTGTTCAACCAAAAGTTGAAACGAAAACTCATACACATGCCAAAGAATAGCAAGTCCTTTTGGACTTTTGCAAAAAATCTAAAAGAGGACAATAGCGGGTCTTCTTTTCCTCCACTTGTTGATATAAACAACCACATCGTATCAGATTCAAAAGAAAAAGCGAATTTGTTTGGCAAACAGTTCGCTTCTAACTCATCACTGCCTCAGTCAACTCAAAGACCTCCATCTATTCCAGAAGTTGGCTGCTCCTTTGGTAGAATATACTTTAGGACGCGAGCAGTGATGAAAATTTTGAAGAATCTTGATACAAAAAAATCAGCCGGTCCGGACGGTATTACAACTACCGTTCTCAAAAACACATATACTTCCATTTCAAAACCTCTGCGCAACCTTTTCCATCTTTCCTTTACTTCGGGTATTCATCCTACCCAATGGAAGGTTGCACATGTTTTTCCAATTCCTAAAAAAGGCGATAAAAGCGATCCCTCTAACTACCGACCTATTGCTATTACTTCGGTCCTCTCCAAAGTAATGGAAAAAGTTATAAATTATAAGCTTTTGAAATATCTAGATCGTAAAGGTTTGCTTCATGATCGACAATACGGGTTCAGAGCCCGTCGCTCAACTGGTGATCTCATGACCTACCTGTGCGAAAAGCTTAATATCAGTCTTCACCATTCTGGTGAGTCTGATGTTGTAGCTTTGGATATTTCTAAAGCTTTCGATCGAGTTTGGCATGATGCTTTATTGGCAAAATGCAGGGCTTTAGGTCTAGGTAGGGTTTTCGTTAAATGGATTGGAGATTTCCTTTCGAATCGCACGATTCGTGTTCTTGTCGATGGATATTCATCCAAAGATTTCAAAATAAATGCTGGTGTCCCTCAGGGATCTGTTTTATCCCCCAGTCTTTTCCTAATATTTATAAATGACCTACTATCAATAACCTCCAATCCAATCCATAGCTTCGCAGACGACAGTACCCTTGTTGCTTCCTATGAATTTCATAGCCGCTGTAACATTAATCACCAGATTAATTCAACAGCAAAAAATTTCACTATAAGTGAATTAAACAAAGATTTAATTAAAATCCAAAAATGGGGTGAAATCAACAGAGTTGAGTTTAACACCAAAAAAACCCAATGCTGTCTAGTCTCGCGAAAAATAGCTACAACTATTCCGAACCTTACTTTTCAAGGAGAGGCTTTGGACCATTCGGAAGACTTGAACATTTTGATTTGTGGTTATTGGATGGCGCCACTTCCAGCCATGTTGCAATGAAATCTTTGACCAGTATCGAGTTTTGTTTTTCAGATGGAAGTGCAGTTAGCACCCACACCCGCCTCAAGGGCCTCCTTCTATTGCCCTCCTTCCTCCTTTTTTTAGCCAGGCTTGGGACCGCCCTTGGAGGAGTTTTAGGTGTCAAGTAATATTCATATAAAAGAAGAAGTTGTATGGCAGCTACTCGAACCCTCTGCAGTGGACCAACCTAATTTTGCAGTAACTTTGGCCATTACACTAAACTATTTTTGGCAAAATTTCAGACACCCAGCTTTAGTAAGTAATGGTCATATAAAAAAAGAAGTTGTATGGCGGGTACTCGAACCCGTGAACCAAAATGGCCGGATTTAAATAACGATGACGGCTATTGCATAAAAATTTATGAAAATTTCAAAATCCTAGCTACTTTATTTTTTGAGTTATCGTCCGGACGGACGAAAAGACGGACGGACATACATAGCTAAATCGATTTTTTTTTTTACTCTGATCTGATCCGTACACTTGAGCCTATATCTACCCCCGCTCCTTCTCTGCGTCACAAACGTAATGGCAAATTTATTATACCCTTTGACTATATAGTCATACGGGTATAAAAGAACAATATTAAAATATTAACTTAAATGTTGAGTTATCACAAATTTCTTTTCGTTAATTCTTTAATGTTTGAAAAACTAGAAAAAAAAGAAATCAAAATGTTTAAAACGATTTCGAACGTTAATGTTATTCTACTATATTTACAGACATAAACTTAAAAAAAAAGAAACAATTTTAAATTTTAACTTAAATGTTGAGGTATAACAAATTTATTTTCGTTAATTTTTTAATGTTTGAAAATATAGAAAAAAAAGAGCAAGAGTGTAGTAGAGTAGACTGTGTCAACTCTGGGATGATGACCGTTATATAAACATTATATCATTATTATTATAAACATTAATTACTTTTGGCAAAATTTCAAACATACCAGTTTTATAAGGTGTAGTGTAATGCACATATAAAAGAAGGAGTTGTATGGCAGCTATTCGAACCCTCTGCAGTAGACCAGCCAAATTTTGCAGTAACTTTGGCCATTATGCTAAACAATTTTTGGCAAAATTTCAGACACCCAACTTCAATAGGTAAAGAGTAATGCTCATATAAAATAAGAAGTTGTATGGCAGCTACTCGAACCCTTTGCAGTAGACCAAGGAAATTTTGCAGTAAATTTGGCCATTACACTAAACTATTTTTGGCAAAATTTCAGACACCCAACTTTAATAGGTATAGAGTAATGCTCATATAAAATATGAAGTTGTATAGCAGCTACTCGAACTCACTGCAACAGAACAACCAAATTTTGCAGAAACTTTGGCCATAAAACTAAACTACTTTTGCGAAAACTTCAGAGACGTAGCTGTAATGGGTACAGAGAAATACTCATATAAAAAAAGAAGTTGCATGGCAGCCACCCGAACCCATGGACCAAAATGGCTGGATTTAAATAGCGATGACGGCTATTGCAAAAAAACGAATTTGCGAAAATATCAAGATCCTAGCTCCTTTAGTTTTTGAGCTATCGTGCGGACGGACGGACGGACGGACGAACGGACATACATAGCTAAATCGATTTTTTTTTCGATTCTGATCCGATCTTTACATTTGAGTCTATATCTACCCCCCCCCTCCTTCTCTACGTCACAAACGTGATGGCAAATTTATTATTCCCTTTGACTATATAGTCATATGGGTATAAACAGATCTCAAAACGTTTAAAAATGATTTCTAACAATAATGTTATTCTAATATAAAAACAGACATAAACTTCAAAAAAAAAAAAAAAAACAAACAATATCAAAATATTAACTTAAGTGTTAAGTTATAACAAATTTATTTTCGTTAATTTTTTAATAGTTGAAAAAATAAAAAAAAAAAACAGATCTCAAAATGTTTAAAAATGATTTCTACCAATAATCTTAATCTAATATTTTTGCAGACATAAACTTAAAAAAAAAACAAAAAAACAATATTGAAATGTTAACTTAAATGTTGAGTTATAACAAATTTCTTTTCGTTAATTTTTTAATGATTGAAAAACTAGAAAAAAAAGTAATCAAAATGTTTAGAAAGATTTCTAACATTAATGTTATTGTAATATATTTACAGACATAAACTTAAAAAAAAAACAAAAAACAATATTAAAATGTTAACTTAAATGTTGAGTTATAACAAATTTCTTTTCGTTATTTTTTAATGTTTGAAAAAATAAAAAAAAACAGATCTCAAAATGTTTAAAAATGATTTCTACCAATAATCTTATTCTAATATTTTTGCAAACATAAACTTCAAAAAAAAAAAAACAAAAAAACAATATTGAAATGTTAACTTAAAAGTTGAGTTATAACAAATTTCTTTTCGTTAATTTTTATTATAATAATGTAGATGACTTTATAGCAGCATTATCAGGAAAAGTACATAAATATACTGAAATCATTTCACCAAAAAAAGCAAGGAAAAATCATGAGTGGATAAACTCTGACATAATTCGTAATATAAAAATGTGTGAATCTTTTTTTAAGTACAGGAAAAAATATCCAAATGATAGGACAGTTAAAGAACTATATGAGAAATATAGGGATTTAGTAAAAAGGAAAATTAAACAGGCTAAAAATAATTTTTATAATAATATCGTAGCTAGTCACCCTAATGATTCTAGAAAACTATGGAACCTATACAAAAGAATTATGTACAATAATAGTAGTAATGATAATAGATGTGTATTAAGTGAAATAATCCACAATAAAACTAAAATAACCAACTTTTTGGAAATTTCAAATTCAATGAACACATATTTCATAGATGTCACAAAAACCTTAAATATCTCAACAGACCCTATTGATGAAAATTACTTAGCATCCTTTTCAAAAAATATTTACGAGGATTTAGTTTTAACACCCACTAACATAGAAGAAGTTAGGAATACTATAGACATAATAAAGTCAGGTAGCGCAACTGGGAGATATTATATCATCTAAAATATTAAAGAAATTTTCCCATCAAATTAGCCCAATACTAGTAAAATTTATAAATAATGCTTTTGAATCAGGTAGTTTTCCTGAATCTTTAAACCTTGCTACCGTTTCACCTATACATAAAGCTGGCGGAAAAACAAATCCCTCAAACTATCGCCCAATTTCAGTTTTAAGTTCTACTTCTAAAGTCTTTGAAAAAATAATCAAAAGCAGGCTAACTCACTTCATAAATGCAAATGGCATCTTACATAAAGAGCAATATGGATTTGAGGTCAACTCTAATACTACGGCTGTTGTTTAGCTCTAACAGACTTCATATCAAAAAGTATAGATGATGGAAAGTATACAGCGTGCTTATTTTTGGACTTGCAAAAAGGTTTTGATTGCGTAGATCACGATATACTTCTTTTCAAATTAAATCAATTAAAATTAAAACCTAATCAATTAAATCTCATTAAATCGTACCTATCCAATAGAAAGCAGGTTACGCGATGTAATTATACCTACAGTGATATAAAACATATAAAAAAAGGTGTTCCACAAGGGTCAATTTTGGGACCGATATTATTTAAAATTTATATAGATGATATAGTCAGATTAGAACTAAAGGGATCATTACAGCTTTTTGCTGATGACGCTGTTATAAAGTATTCTTCAGGTAGCGAACAAGAACTAAGGGATTCAATTACACATGACTTGGGTTATATTGAGGAGTGGCTTCTAAAAAACAGGATGTCATTAAATATTAATAAATCAAAAATTTTACTATTTGAAAATAAATTTATTAGTTTCACTGGTTTTACCTACAAAAATACTCAGATTGATTTAGTAAAGAATTTTAATTATTTAGGACTCATTATCGATAGCAGACTTAGATGGCAAGAACACATAAACCATGTAATTAAGAAGGTTGTTCCATATGTTTTTATCTTAAAAAGATTAAGAAAGTACTTAAATAAAAAAACATTATATGTTATATATTCATCCTTTATTTCTTCAAATTTAATCTACTTAAATCCTATATGGAGTAATACTTCACAAATATACATAAAAAAATTAGATATAATTAATAAAAGAGCAATAAAAACAATTAATGATTCTCCAATCAGATATCCCACAAATTTAAAGTATTCGCTTAAATATTTAAGCTTTGAAAATATTTGCAAGAGGGAAGTGTATTTCCTAGCTTTTAAAATAGTTAACAATTTAATTAAACACAGCTTTTTATTAAATCGTAATTTTGACATACATAGCTACAATACCAGAAACCGGAGTAATTTTTATCTTTCATTGTTCCGAACAGATAAGCAAAAAAAAAACAATTGCGTGTATAATAGTTTAAGGGCATACAATAATTTAACAGATGAATTAAAAAATTTAACTTCCTACAGCTTATTTAAAAAGAAAATTAGAGAGTTTATTGTAACTATATTACAAAGTAAATTAATAAATAACAAAAAATTAAAAAAAAAAAAAATAACAAAAAAAAAAAAAAAACAGCAGTAATATAGTAAATTAACGTAATGAAGTAAATTAAAGGAAAGTAAATTAAAGTAATTAAATTAAACGTAATTTATAATGTAGTAAATATATTAAATTAATAAATAACAAAGAAATAAAAAAAAAAAAACAAAATTAGTAAAATAAGAATATGCAACTAATATCCTCAGAATAAAATAAATAAAATAATAAGTTGTTATTTAAAAGAAAAAATAAACTTAGGAAATAAAAATAGTTATTAATGATTATATTATAAACCACTTAGTATGTAAAAAAAAAAAAAAAACAAAAAACTATCATGACCAAACAGCCAATTAATGGCTAGGGTCTCAAATAATATATTTATAATACAATAAAAATATATGTATAAATTACTTAATATGTAAATAAAAATAAAAAACTTTTAATAAAGAAAAAAAAAAAAAAAAAATGATTGAAAAACTAGAAAAAAACGAGGAAGATTATAGTTGCCCTTGTCAACTTTTAGATACCCGTGCATACCCACTAACAGTTATTTATTTCCCTTATGCTATTATAAATATTACAAAAAAAATACAACAAAGTATATAACTTATTATTATAAGTTTTGTAATTTTCATCCTCGTAGTATAATCAGTTTTCAAGAAATTCATATTGATGCAAAGAAGTTGTATGGCAGCCCCCCGAAAATGGAGCGGTAACATTTTGAAACTTTATATAAGTGCTTGATTCATTATAAAACTAACCGTGTGTAAATTTCGTCTTCCTGGAATAATTACTTTTGAAGAAGTTCATATTGGTTTAAATAAGTTGTGTGGCAGCTCCCCGAAACCATGGTCTGGTCTTAACCAAAAAGAATAGGGAACCTCAAAAATGTCCAAAAAATGTTTTGTGTGAATTTCAAAACTCTAGCTCTAATTTTTCAATTCTATCTCTTTTAATTAATTTTTAATTCACGAATATATTAAACTTAAGCAAAATAAGCTTCATATGATCATATTCATATAATGATCATAATGATAGATAATAATCATCATTATTTTATCTATCAATATCAATAAGCCATTTACTTAAAAAAAATCTTTGTGTTCTTTTTTGCTTATCTTAAATAAACTACGCATTATTTAAATCATATGAAATCGTAACTCGAAATCGTTATCTACAAAAAAAAACAAAAACAACAAAACAAAACAACAAAAAAACAAAATTCATATAATTTCATGTTAAATACAAGATGCATAGCAAAATTTCAAATTTTTATATTAAAATATTGGAGTTAAAAAAGTTAGTTGTTCGAGAGCTACCCGAAGTTTTGGTCCAATCTTAACCAAAAAAAATTGGGAACCTAGAAATTGATTAAAAAATATTTTGTGAAAATTTCAAAACTGTAGCTCTTTTAGTTTTTGAGTTATCGTGCTGACACACAGACGGACGGACAGACACATATAGCTAGATCGACTCATTTTTCGATTCTGAGCCGATACGTATCCACGACACTATATCTAGCTCGTCTAGATCGATGCATTACAAACGGAGGAGCAAATCTAATATACCCGATGTCATATATGTATGCACGGTTATAAAGAAATCAAAATGTTTAGAAAGATTTCTAACATTAATGTTATTCTAATATATTTACAGACATAAACTTCAAAAAACAAAAAAACAATATTTAAATGTTAACTTAAATGTTGGGTTATAACAAATTTCTTATCGTTAATTTTTTAATATTTGGAAAAATAGAAACAAAAATGAAATTAAAATGTTTAAAAATGATTTCTTACTTTAATGTTATTCTAATATGTTTACAGACATAAAGTTAAAAAAGAAAAACAATTTTAAATTTTAACTTAAATGTTGAGTTATAACAAATTTCTTTTCTTTAAATTTTTAAAGTTTGCAAAAATATAAAAAACAAAAATTCAAAATGTTTAAAAATGATTTCTAACATTTATGTTATTTTAATTTATTTACAGACATAAACTTAAAAAAAACAAAATTAAAATGTTAACATAAATGTTGAGTTATAACAAATTTCTTTTCGTTAATTTTTTAATGTGAAAAACTAGCAAAAAAAAAGAAATAAAAATGTTTAAAAAGATTTCTAACATTAATGTTATTCTAATATATTTACAGACACGAACTTCAAAAAAAAACACAATATTAAAATGTTTACTTAAATGTTGAGTTATAACAAATTTTTTATAGTTAAATTTTTAAAGCTTGAAAAAATAGAAACAAAAAAGAAATTAAAATGTTTAAAAATAATTTCTAACTTTAATGTTATTTTAATATGTTTACAGACATAAACTTAAAAAAAAAACAAAAACAATTTTGAAAAATGAAAGTTACCTGAACCACCACTCCAATTGATCATAAAATAAGGGAACAAAAACAAAATAGTAAAGAACACCTTTGTGCCAAATTTGAACCTGCTACATTTGTTTGAAGTTACTATCTTTATTATTTCCGAATATATGCTTTAAGGTCTTCGAAACTATTTAGACGGCTCCCGACCCACTACTTCAATTGGTCCCAAATTTTTGGGACACTAAGAGACAATCTGAAAAATTTGGAAGTTCTATCTTAATTGGTTTCGGAATTATGCTTCTTCGGCCTACGTTCGATCAATAAGTTCTAAGTTTCGAAGCCACTGTCCAATCTTCGCCTTACGTAATAAATTGCATGAAGATAGCGTCAGTCGTTTATGAATTATCCTTATTATACCTAACACCTATGAAATAGGAAAAGGGTATATTATCTTTGGTATGGTGTTTGTATCTGTGTAATGAAATTTGAAATGTTGGTTAATAGGACTTAAAGTACGGCGGTGATTGCATATGGGCGAAACCGGCCCATTGGTTCGGATTCTGGACCTTGTGATTGTTCTAAGGGCCAAGGAAAATATAAAAAAACATAAGGATAACTCATCAACTAATGGAGATACAATCATGAATTTTGTGGTGTAGGTTACTAGTAATGAGACTATGGCAGGGACTGCGTACGATCGAGTTCGGATCATGGGTTCAGATCCTAGAAGTTTTTGATCGAATTTAGGCAAAACAAGCATAATTCCGAAACCAATGAAGATAAAACCTTCAAATTTGGTATCAGTGTTTCTCTTCCTATATCGTTAGAGTCCTGCAAATTTAGGACCATATATTTAAATAATTGAAATTTTTCCAAATTGCAATTATTTTAAATTGATAGTTTATGTTCCTATGGAAAAGCTTATAAACGCAAAATATGCAATATTCTAAAATATAATTACAAATTTAGAACTTTTCATATAATTCATTTACATATAACAATAAATTTTACACAAATGCAGCAAGTACCTTTGAACATAGTTTAAGTATTGTACACAATGTCTTAATTGTGTACAATAAATAATACCTATGGTAATAATTCAACAAAATATATGATATAATAAAATTTAAACAAGTAAAGAAACAGTCAGTCGGTGCAACCGACTTAGAAATACCCTACACCTATTTGGTTCAAATTTAAGGACATATCCATAAGTCATTTTAACACCATAGAAGCTGTTATTAATTTGATCGTAAGTCATAGCTAACCAAATTAACTGTATAATACTAAAAACATTTTCTAATTACACTATCTATTAAAAAATACTACAAATTCTTACTAATTAATCTATTTAAAAATATTAAAAAACAATTATTCCAATTCAATTACAAAATGAAAAAATTCTAATTTTTAAATTTTGTGATAAAAAGATAATCAAAGCATAATATATTTAATAATCCAAATTTTTAAAAATTGCAATTATTTTAAATGTTTAGTTTATATACCTAATAGAAAAGCTTATAAACGCAAAATATGCAATAAATAGTATTTCTAAAATACAATTACAAATTTAGACCTTTTCATATAATTCATTTAAATATAAAAATAAATTTTACATAAATGCAGCAAGTACCTTTGAACATAGCTGAACCACTACAATTAAGTCTAGATTTCGGAGACACATAGGACATAGGAAATATATTCTTTGGCTTCGAAATTAAACTCGACCACAACCAATTCCCATGGTACTTTCATTACTAGTAACCTACTGTTAAATTTCATCAAAATACCGGCATTATTTTTTGAGTTATGGTGTTTTTAAGATATATGTTTGTTAGTCCTTGAACTTTTCAAGGGTTCCTGAACCCGAAATTATGGTACGATTTCGCCCATATGCAGTCCCGTCATACTTTCAATACTAGTTAACCCTTGTACACAATTGGAACGCTCTATCTTAATTTTAAGTTACTAGTTTTATTAATTTCGATGATAAGCTTTTACACATTGGGGGGTCTAAGAGAGGTTCTGAACCACCACTCCAATTGATCCCAAATTAGGGGGGCACGCAAGAAATAGTAAAGAACACCCTGGGCCAAATTTGAAGCTTCTACATTTGTTTCAAGTTACTATCTTTATTAATTTCGAAAATATGCTTTAAGCTCTTCGGAAATGTGTGGCTGGTCCCCGACCCACTACTCCAATGGGACCCAAATTCACAAGACATTTACGAAATAGGAAGGGACACCCTGATACCAAATTTGGAGGTTCTATCTTCATTGGTTTCGGAATTATGCTCGTTTGGCCTAAATTCGATCAAAAAGTTCTAAGTTCCGAACCCATGGTCCAATCCTTACCGTACTTAATCACCGCCGTAGTTTCGCTGCCAATAACCTACAGCACAAATTTCATGAAGATAGCCTCATTAGTTGTTGAGTTATCGTGATTTTTTATATATGTTCTTTAGCCCTGACATCGATTTAAAGGTCCGGAATCCGAACCGTTGGGCTGATTTCGCCCTTATATAGTCCGCGCTGTACTTATAGTACTAGTTAACCCTTGTACACAATTTGAACGGTCTATCCTAATTTTAAGTAACTATTTTTAGTAATTTCGATTATAAGCCTTTAAAACTTGGGAGGTCTGAGAGGGGTACAGAACCACCACTCCAATTGATCCCAAATTAGGGGAACACGCAAGAGATAGTAAAGAACACCCTTGTGGCAAATTGGAAGCTTCTACATTTTTTCAAGTTGTTATCTTTATTAATTTTAAAGATATGCTTTAAGGTCTTCGGAAATGTGTGGCTGGTCCCCGACCCACTACTCCAATGGGACCCAAATTCACAAGACACTTAGGAAATAGGAAGGGACACCCTGATACTAAATTTGGAGGTTCTATCTTCATTGGTTTCGGAATTATGCTCGTTTGGCCTAAATTCGATCAAAAAGTTCTAGGTTCCGAACCCATGGTCCAATCCCGACCTTACGCAATTCCCGAAGTAGTTTCATTACTAGTAACCTACAGCACAAATTTGATGAAGATAGCGTCATTTGTTGTTGAGTTATCGTGATTTTTTATATTTGTTCGTTAGCCCTGAAACCGATTAAAAGGTCCAGAATCCGAACCCATGGGCCGATTTCGCCCATATGCAATCCCCGCCGTACTTTCAGTCCTAGTAACCTACAGTTAAAATTTCATCAAGATAGCTCCATTATTTTTTGAGTTATCGTGCCTACGGACGGACGGACGGACGGACGGACGGACGGACGGACGGACGGACGGACGGACATGGCTATATCGACTAAGGCGGTCACGCTGATCACAAATATATATACTTTTCCATATCTAGCTCGCTTCCTTTAGGTGGTTACAAACACCATACCAAAGTTAATATACCCCTTTACCTATTCTATAGGTGTAGGGTATAAAAAAGGAAATTAATCGTTTAATAAAAAAATATTTTGTTTTTAATTTATAAAATATTATACAAAATATGTTTTATGGTAAAATTCTTAGCCTTTTAAAAAATAAAAGTGTTAAATAAAAACGAAAATGGGACCCTCGTGCATCAAATGTAAAGTTTTTATCTTCATGAATCTGGAATATAAGCGTTTTAATTTTTGGGATATCTTAGGAGCCACCTGAACCAAATTTGTTTGAAGTTACTATCTTTATTATGTTTAAGGTCTTTGGAACTGTGTGGCTGGTCCCCGACCCACTACTCTAATGGGGTCCAAATTTCAGGGACACTAAGGAGAAAAAAGGGGACACCCTGATACCAAATTTGGAGGTTCCATCTTCATTGGTTTCGGAATTATGCTCGTTTGGCCTAAATTCGATCAAAAAGTTCTAGGTTCGGAACCCATTTTCCAATCCCGACCTTACGCAATCCCCGAAGTAGTTTCATTACTAGTACCCTACAACACAAATTTTATGAAGATAGCGTCATTAGTTGTTAAGTTATCGTGATTTTTATATATGTTCGTTAGCCCTTAGACCGATTAAAAGGTCCAGAATCCGAACCCATGGGCCAATTTCGCCTATTTGCAATCCCCGCCGTACTTTCAGTTCTTGTAACCTACAGTTAAAATTTCATCAAGATAGCTCCATTATGTTTTGAGTTATCGTGCCTACGGACGGACGGATGGATGGACATGGCTATATCGACTCAGGAGGTCATGCTGATCACAAATATATATGCTTTTCCATATCTGGCTCGCTTCCTTTAGGTGGTTACAAACACCATACCAAAGTTAATATACCCCTTTACCTATTCTATAGGTGTAGGCTATAAAAATGTAGAAGCTTCAAATTTTGCACAAGGATATTCTTTATTATTTCCTACGTTTTCCTTATCATCGAAATTAGTAAAAAGAGTAACTTAAAATTAATATAGAATGTTCAATTGTGCATGGGTTAATTAGTATTGAAAGTATGACTGGGACTGCATATGGGCGAAATCGTACCATTGTTTTGGGTTCTGGAACCTTTGAATAGTTCAAAAGCTTACAAACGTATATCTTAAAATTACCAAAACTCAGAAACCAATTACGCTATTTTGATGAAATTTATATTCTAGGCTACTAGTAATGAAAGTATCATGGAATTGGTTCTTGTCGGGATCCGATTCTAGAAGCTTTTGATCGAATTGAAGTCAAACTAATATAATTTCGAATTCAAAGAAGATAGAACCTTGAATTTTGGGTGTTTCTTCTTATTGTGCACGTGAAATTTTAGATAAATTGGAATAGCGATTTGCGTACTAGTCCCACTACTCCCAAGACCTTAAAGCATAATATATTCGAAATTAATAAAGATAAAAAAAACAAATTTCATACACTATTTCCGTTCTTATTTCACACTTTTATATTTTTAAAAGGCTAAGAGTTTTAGTATTAAACATATTATGTATTATATTTAATAAATTAAAAACTAAATATTTTTTTAATAAACGACGAAATTTTTTTTGTTTTTAATTATTATTACCATAGGTAATATATAATTAAGAAATTGTGTACTATACTTAAGTTGTAAAATTTATTTTTGTATTAAAATTAATTATATGAACAGTTCCAAATTTATCATTGTATTTTAGAAATATATTTATTAAATATTTTGATTAATAAATTTTGTGATAAGCAGCTAATGAAGCATTAATGGCTTTAACTAACATTAAAAACCATGAAATTATATACACTTTAATATTTATATTATTACAAATTAATATTTCTTTCGAATAACTTTTGAGTTTATATAGAACATTAATAAATAAGTAAATTAAGAGAATAAATTTAAAAATTATAGAAAATTTAAATATATAACCAAGGGTACTAAATCATTCAACAGTAAATGCACTCCAGCTAAAAATCCTGAAAAGGAGTAATTCCTGCATGTGTGTAAAATTTTATTGAATTGGATAAAAGTTTTAAATATGTAATTTTGTAATTGCATTTTACGAATCCTCTTATTTCAAGTTTTTTTGTTGTTTAATATTTTTAAATAGATAAATTAGTAAGAATTGCTAATATTTTTGAATTGATAAAATAATTAGATAATATTTTTAGTATTATAAAGTAAATTTGGTTAGCCATGTCTTACGATGAAACTAATAAAAGTTTTATTATTTGAAAATGACTTATGGACTTTCCATTAAATTTGAACCAAATAGGTGTTGGGTACCAACTGAACTAAATTCGATCAAAAAGTTCTAGATTAAGCAAACCCCGCGATAGTTTCTTTACGATTAACCTACAGCACAAATTTCGTGAAGATAGCGTCATTACTTTTTGAACTATCGTGATTTTTCATGTATGTCGTTAGCCCTTAGACCGATTAAAAAGTCCAGAATCCTAACCAATGGGCGGATTTTGCCCATATGCAATCATCAAGATACCTCCTTTATTTTTTGAGTTATCGTGCCTACGGACGGACGTGCGGGCATGGCTATATCAACTCAGGGTGTCACGCTGATCACAAATCTATATACTTTTCCATATCTTGCTCCCTTCCTTGAGGTGGTTACAAACGCCAAACCGAAGCTAATATACCCCATTACCTATTCCATAGGTGAAGGGTATAACAAGTACAACTTTACTAGCTACAAACATGAGGTTTTCATTTTTTAAAGGCGTTGAAAAATTACAAGACAAATTAACAACCTCAGAAAACGGGCATCCCCCTATACAAAAACGAGGCCTTTTTAATTTCATAGGAACAACTAACAAATGGATAACTGGAACTATGGACGATGACGACAGAGAAACAACTAACCCAGATTTCGAAACCGTTGACAATAACAACCATAACGTCATAACAACAGTAAATAAACAAATACAAATAAATGACAATTTTAATACATCCATAAATAAATTAATTAACGTTATTAAAGAAGACAGACAGCTAACTCAAGAATTTTTAAAAGAAGAAACTAACCAAAATCAAAAAAATCTCCTCTTAGCCTAGGTGGTTAGAGCGCAACCTTGCAATCTAAACACTGTGGCAGTCCCGGGTTCGAATCCTGGTGGGAGATAACATATTCAATAAAATTATCAATTATAATAAATTAATATATAATAAATTATAATATAATAGTTCTATACCTAAAAATATAATAATAAATAATTAGTAACAAATAATATAAAAATATACCTATAATCATGTTTCCAGCTATACTCTATAACCTAATAATTAATACTGAATAAACAATAACCTATATGTGCATATGATCAGATATGACATATGTGACAGAAACGACAATCTAATTGCAACTGTCATATGCAATTACAATGGCAGTACGCACTTAAAAAAATGAGACGGCTTTCTACTTGACCGATAGATGACACTAGGGAAAAAATTAAGAAGCGACATCTTGTAGATAGATTACAGTAGACCAATCATTTACTTAATTGAAAAAGGAAAAAAACGATTCGAAACACAAGGCAGAGCCTCGGATACAATAATGAATTCACGGTAACAACATTTAATGCAGTCAAAAGGACAAGAATAGGACAGTGGAATGTAAGAACACTACGTGAAGCATCCAAACTGGCGCAAGTAGAACAACAAATGAGCAAATATAAATTAGATATCCTCGGAATTAGCGAAATGAGGTGGAACAACAGTGGAGAGAAATAACATCAAATGGGAACAAACTAATATACAGTGGAATGGATAGGGGTGGTGAAAGCGGAGTAGGTATCATAATATCAAGGAATTTTTGTAACTCACTAAGCAATTGGAAGCCAATATTAGACCGAATACTCATGGCACGATTTGCGACAAGAAGTAAAAGTATAACGATAATACAATGCTACGCACCTACAGAAGACGCAGAAAACGAGATTAAAGGCGACTTCTATGAACAACTAACAACGGCGTTAAACAGAATAAGGAAAAGTGATATTCCGATACTAATGGGTGACTTAAATGCTAAAATAGGATCAGACAACCAAGGTTTAGAAGATACAATAGGGACACATGGCTGCGCAGTTAGAAATAATAACGGAGAGAGACTCATAGACATATGCCAGACATTCCAACTAATTATCGGCGGCTCGCTATTCCCCCATAAAGACATACATAAGTATACATGGACCTCCCCAAACGGTCAAACGAAAAACCAAATTGACCATATATGTATCAGCAGAAAATGGAGAAACACACTGCAAGATGTCAGAAACAAGAGAGGTGCAGATATAGGAAGCGACCACGAATTAATAACCGGAGATGTAAGAATATGGCAGAAATACAAAAGAAGATCATGAAGAAACATAAGAAGATAGATAAACCTCCAAGAACTCCGTAACACTGAAATAAGAAATAACATCGGAGAAACAATACGCCAAACCCTCCCAATAGACCAACCACACACATGGGAGTACATTGTCGAGACCCTCAAAAACACAGCAGAAGAACACCTAGGGACAATTCAGCCGCAAAGAAAGATATGGATTTCCAATAACACCTGGAATCTAATAACACAAAGAAACAACCTAAAACAGCAATTGAATACCAATAACGCTATAAGACAACAATACAATAATATAGCTAAACAAGTCAAAAGTACTGCAAGAAGAGATAAAAGAACATACATCAAACATCTCGAAAATAAGGCGGAAACGGCTGCAATACACAATAACAATCAAGGACCAAAATGGTGAACTAATAGCATGTCCCGAAGAACAAACCCGAATATGGAGACAACACTTCGCAGAAACCAGTAATAACAGCGACCCCAACCTAGAAGAAACCAGACCAGAAAATCGCACAAATAATAACAATAACAATTACAACATCAGAAAAAAAAAAACCATCCAAAGCAGAGATCAAAGAGGCAATAAGAAAGCTAAAATTAAACAAAGCAACAGGCGAAGATGGTCTTCCAGCAGAAATTATAAAAATAGATCCAGAAACATCAGCCGAGCTTCTAGAACCTCACATCACAACAGCATGGGATGAGGGCAGATTACCGGTCACGTGGAAAAATGGAATAATCATCAAACTTCCAAAGAAAGGTGATCTGACCAAGTGCGACAACTGGAGAGGCATAACAGTGCTAAACACAATCTACAAAATTATGGCAACAATAATACAAACAAGGCTGCAAGAGAACCTAGAGATCCAAATAAGAGATGAGCAAGCAGGTTTTCGTCCCCATAGAAGTTGCATATACCAGGTTAATACGCTCAGAATCATCGTTGAACAATCAATAGAATGGCGAGCCCCATTATACCTGGTTTTCATCGATTTCAAGAAAGCGTTCGATTGTATAACCAGAAAAGCAATATGGAAAGCACTTAGAAACCGAAATGTGCCGGAAAAAATAATAGAAATAATTCAGAACATGTATGAAGAAACACAACTCTCAGTAGTCCACAATGGAAATACCAGCGAACCATTCATCACCAACATAGGAGTAAAACAGTGTTGTCCACTGTCACCAATCCTCTTCACAATACTGCTAGATGACATATTGAAAGAGATTAGTACCAAAAGAACTGGATTAACATGGAATCTCTTCAGGCAATTAGAAGATCTGGACTATGCCGATGCCATCTGCCTTCTATCACACACAGTAAATAATATGCAAGCTTAAATTGACCATCTAGCAACATTAGCTCGAAGTGTGGGCCTGGACATAAATATCGAAAGCGATGGCCATTAACATCAACAACCAACGCCGTCCGGTGATAAACAATGATTATATAGATAATTTCCACTACTTAGGCTGCATCATAAATAACAGCGGTAACATAAACGCCGACATCGAAAGCAGAATCAAAAAGGCCAGGGGAACAAAATTGAGGATATTTGGAACCTGCGTAAAGACCACCTTAACATATGGAAGTGAAACCTAGTTAGTTACGAACAACATCACACACAAACTACAGGTTTTCATTAACAAATGTCTAAGAATAATACGCAGAATATACTGGCCGAACACAAGAAGTAACAAAGACCTATGGAAACTTGCCAAAGTAGAACCAATTGGGCAAGACATCAAAAGGAAGAAGTGGGAATGGATAGGACACACACTAAGAAAGCCACAAGATAGCATAGCAAGAGAAGCACTAGAATGGAACCCACAAGGAACCCGAAGACGAGGCCGCCCTAATAACACCTGGAGGCGAACGATATCGGAAGAACTAACCTCAATTGGTAAAACATGGGAGGAAGCAAAAATAACTGCTCCGAATAGAGTCAGACGGAGATGCCTAGGAGATATCCTATGCTCCCAAGAAGAGTAATAAGGACAAAAAAAAAAAAAAAAAAAAAAACCAAAAACAACTCAAAATTACAGTATTCAGCATTAAATTAAGAACAAGACAGTATAATACTTTGCAATATTAATATTATTCATCCTTCGCTTTTAACTCATGAAGAAATTATTGAGTGTCAAATTATTTCACACAAAATAAAAAGCTTAAAAGTAGGATTTTCAAAAATAAAAATAAACAAATTGGTATTTCTAAATAAAATTCCGTGTAAAAGGACTTCAATAAATAAAAAATTAATCGTACTTTGCTAAAGGTAAATACTTGTAACTTAATAAAATATCCGATTACACAAACTTTAAAATATCGCGATGAATATTTTGAAAACGATTCAAATAAAGCAATTCATCAGTTAAATGGCCTAAAACATTGTGTTACTAAGCAAAATTGTAAAAATATGAAAAGCTGTTCTACAGAAATTTATAATGTAGATAATAGCAGTTTATTAATTCAATTAGCAAAATATATAACTTTAGTTTCTAATTGCGTTGAAAGAAAATTCGTGATAAATGGTAACTATTTTATTAAATTTTACAATTCTATCATGAACCTAGACAATAAGACATTTTATTACAGTATTAAGGAAACAAAAAATAAATATGTAATTCCCAATTTAGAATATAAGTCTCAAAATAATATCTTAACTTTAAATGATATTGTAATCAAAACAAAAAGAAATATTGAAGAAATTGAAGAATTAAAATTTCATAAAAAAATGTGTATTCGGGTATTATACTGTTTTGTAATAATAACCTTAATATTAATAGATATAGACTTAAGTGTATGGATCGGATCAGAATCGAAAAATAAATCGTTTTAGCTATGTATGTCCGTCCGTCTGTACGTCCGCACGATAACTCAAAAACTAAAGGAGCTAGGATCAAATCAGTTTTTGGCAACAGCCATCATCGCTATTTAAATCCAGCCATTTTGGTCCATGGGTTCGGGTAGCAGCCATACAACTTATTTTTTCGTATGAGCATTACTTTATTCCTAAAAAAGCTGGGTGTCTCAAATTTTGCCAAAAATAGTTCAGTGTAATGGCCAAAAATTCTGCAAAATTTGGTTGGTCTACTGTATAGGGTTCGAGTAGCTACCATACAACTTCTTCTATATGAGCATTACACTACACCTAGAGAAGCTGGGTGTCTGAAATTTTGCCAAAAATAGTTTAGTGTAATGGCCAAAGTTAAAGCAAAATTTGGTTGGTCTACTGCAGAGGGTTCGAGTAGCTGCCATACAACTCCTTCTTTTATATGAGTATTCCACTACACCTACTAAAGGTGTATGTTTGAAGTAATTAACTGGATGATATAATGTATATGTTGCGGTCATACGGGTATCCCAGAGTCGACACAGTCTCTTCTACTACACTCTTCCTCGTTTTTGGTTTTGTACATTACTGAAAGCGTAATAAGTTGTGTATATAAAATTTTGCCAAAAGTAATTAACCTGATGATATAATGTTTATATTACAATCATACTGGTATCGCAGAGTTGTCACAGTCTCCTTTACTACACTCTTTCTCGTTTTTAGCACATTTTCAAAACATTTTGTAAAAATGTGTCTATATAGCTTCACTCTGCAATTAAGACAGTATTGTTTAAAGAAAGTCATAATTAAAAGTAACTCCAATAATGCAAACAGAAATAGATCAAAGTAAAACTTTATTCGAATTAGATAATATTTTTTGCCAATCAGAAATATATTTGTGTGATGAAGTTATTAAAAACGAATATAAATTAAATAAAAATATTAAATCAGGAATATTAAATCAAATTATTGCTGATAAGAATCCTATTTTAAAAAGACAAAACTTTTCTCATAACAATTACTGTAATAACTTCTCCTAATTCACCTAACTTACTTAGTAATTCAAACAGATCAAGACTTAATTTTAATCAAAATAATTATCAAAATAATAGAACTTCAGGACAATTTAGGGCACAAAATTTTCCACAAAATACTAGACCAGGACAATTTCGAAATTTTAATTGTCAAAATAGAATTGAACAACAACCAATGGAAGTAGACAATATTAACGAAGAAAATCAAGAGGTAAATTTTACAAACTAGCCTTGGAGAATAGACTACCAATTATTAAATTAACTTTTGGAAAAATATCAATCAACAGTTTAATAGATAAAGGTTTGGACACTAGTCTTACGTAATTTAAATAAACCTATTATATATAATTCTTTAGGCGGAACAAAAAGTGTAACACATAAAGTTATTACAATCATCCCTAAATAATTAATTAAAACAGGAACTTTGGAATGAAAAGTTTTTCCTCTCAAGAGTAGAACATATGATGCAATAATAGGCATTAATTTCTTAATTCCTTTTCAAGCTAAAATCGACGTTCAAAACAAGTTTCTGGAAATTTTTTCTAAATATAAAATTTCTGTCGAAAAAATAAATTACTTCAAGTGTTTGCTCAAGCAAATAACTGAGAACCAATTAGTAATATAAACGCCGAAATTTCAAATAAAATAAATCAAGACTATCTTAATTACGAAGAAAAGTCTTATTTAAAAGATTTGTTAAGTAAAAATCAAAAAATTTTCAGTGAAGGCGACAATTTGACCTTTACACACGAAATAAAACATGAGATTAAATTAAAGTATGAAAACTCGATTTACAGTAAAATATACCGCTACCCACAAGTTTACGAGAAAGAGATAGAGAAACGGATTCAAGATATGCTAAGTCAAGGGATAATTAGAAAATCTAACTCACCGTACAATTCCCCACTTTGGATAATACCAAAAAAATTGGACAATTCTAATATAAGAAAATAGAGAATAGTAATTGATTATAGGAAACTTAACTAAATAACAATTGACGACAACATTCCTATACCCAATATTGACAACGTTTAAAACAAACTTGGACGTTCACAATACTTTACGAAATTAGATTTAGCGATAGGCTTTCAACAAATTATGGTGAATGAAAAAGATCAAAAGAAAACAGCCTTATCAACACCTGTCGAGCACTAAAAATATTCGTATGCCTTTTGGCCTGTGCTAAGGGAATACATCAATAAAATTTGCGTAGTATATCTTGACGATATACTAATTTCCAGTACGTCTATTCAAGAGCATATAATTAATGCAAACAAAGTTTTCAACAAACTAAGACAAGCTAATTTAAAAATACAGATCGACAAGTGTAATTATTTTTGTAAAGAGACAGAATATATGGGACATGTATTAACAAAGGACGGAATAAAGCCAAAACAAAAAAAAATTAAAGATAAAGTAGAATTGAAACTGCCAACCACCCAGATCAAATCCTTCTTGGTAATAACTAGCTATTACAGAAAGTATATAAAGGACTATGCCAAAATAACCCAACCAATGACGAAGTACTTAAAAAAGGACGAATAAATAAACGAGACTCTTCCTACATTAACGCTTTTGAATAATTAAAAACTCTCATTACTTCACATTCTATCCTTATGTATCCAGACTTTACTAAACCCTTTAATTTTGGAGTACTACTGCAAGACAATCATCCAATTTCGTACGCCAATAAGTCGTTGAAAACCACGAAATTAGGTACAGTACGACTGAAAAAGAACTATAAGCCGTTTTATGTGCCATTAAATATTTTCAACCGTATATATTAATATTTTGACTAAGAACTGACCACCAAGCTTTAAAATGGTTACATACTAAATTTTTAGGTAAGGACTTAAACCAAAGGTTACAAAGATGGATTTTGTCTTCAGGGGAATATAATATTAAAATGGAATATTTAAAGGGGAAGAAAATAAAATCTCTGACTTTCTCAGCAGGATTAATTCAAACGAACATGAAATAAATATACTGACCGAGACGTTCAGTTCTAACGAAGGAAGAGCAATCGGAAATTCGCAACAACATGAAAAGTTTTCTGAAAACAATGACAATAACTCCCTTCAACCGACAATCCACTCTCAGGAAGAAGAACAAAATGGCCATATTCATATTCTAGAAACAATAGTAAACCGTTTCAAAACCCAAATCATAATAACAAGTAAATTTACAGAAGAATTCGAACAAACACTAGGAAACCGTAGAATTTATATTAATCCAAATTCAACTACAGGAAACTTAACTAATATTTTAAAACTTATATATCAGGAAATAAAGTAGCAATCTATACACAAGTATCTGATCCCGAATTTAACATTTTTCAACAAACTTTAATCAAAGAGTTTCGCAATTTTAAATTTGTAAAATTCTGTTATTTTGTTCAAGATACAAAAACCGAAGAAGAATTAATAAAAGTACGAGTAGTGTCTATTCGCCATAAAGAAGAAAAACATCCAGGAATTATTGCACTTTATGAAAATATCAAAACAAAAGTATATAATAAACAACTCAAATTAATAACCATCAAACTAAAGTTTAAGAAAACTAAAATAAAAATCAAATTACACATGTATATACAAATAGAAAGCAAAAATTTATAGTTTTTATTGATAAATTCACAAAATTGGCAACTGCTTATCCGTTAGAAAACAGAAATCATGCAGAACTTATAGAAAAATTAAGGATGTATTTCAATCATAAAAAACCCCAAAAACTTGTTTCAGATAAGGAATTTAGATTTACTTATATAAATGAATTTCTTACTAATGAAAATATAGAAATATACCTTGTTAAATCCAACAGTCACATAGGAAATTCTGACGTTAACAATACAATTACTGAAAAATTACGTATTAAATATTAAATATTACAGTTGTATTACATACAACTAATACAACATTTAGAAGTTATAAAATCTTACAATAATCAATATCACACTACAATAAAAACAACTCTCTCAAATGCTGAAAATGACTTAATATCAATAGAAAAATGACTTAATATCAATAGAAACAATTATTATTATTATTATTTTATTAATATATTTGTCAAAGATGAGGTGTAACAAACGCATTCAATTAAATGTGTTTTGTTGGATGTGTTCAATTATAAATAAATTTATTTAATATATTTTGAGTAATAGTGGATAATAGTGGAACTTTTGTCTTACTTTGTAATAGACGTCCCACAGTGTTTAATTTTCTTTTACTGATTTGTGTGCCATCTATATGTGAAAAGAAATACTAAAACTACATTAGGAATTTCGATATTTTTCCTGTTTCTGGTTAGATAATTATGAATATTCTCCCTATTTTGAAGTTTTAGTTTTGACTTAATATTATTGTTCAGGATATTATACATGTATTTACATTTTGCAAAGTAAATTAGTTGGTTAATATCCAGTGTATCAATTATTATTATTATTATTTTATTAATATATTTGTCTAGAATGAGGTGTAACAAACGCATTCAATTAAATGTGTTTTGTTGGATGTGTTCAATTATAAAAATTATTATTATTATTTTATTATTATTATTATTATTATTATTATTAATATATTTGTCTAGAATGAGGTGTAACAAACGCATTCAATTAAATGTGTTTTGTTGGATGTGTTCAATTATAAAAAAATAAAATATTAACGTTTTGTTGGATGTGTTTTATTTTAGAAAATAAAATATCATAAATTATCATAAGCAGGCCAAAAAATATTTTATTTATTTTTAATAAAAAAAAAAAAATTTTTTTTGAAATAAAATTTACTTATTAGTTTATGAAAAATTTCATTTCAGTTTTAAAAATCACAGAAGATTTTCTGGAAATTTTAAATATATAGTAAGACATTTTGTAAATAAAAACTAAGAAGACAATGCTTCACAGGAACATTTGTGTAGTAAGTCTTAATAATTTTCAGTAAAAATCTGAAATAAGGGCGAAAGCCCAATGTATGCTTTGATGCATTGCTTGGTTTGCTTAAGCAAATAAACCAAGAAATGTATTAAAGTAATTTCAAAGTTTCCCCTCATCTCGCTCTGAACTCTACCTCATGTATCTCTCATCCCTTCCTTCATAACTTTTTAATTATTTATCTATTTAAAAGTTAAAATGGAAAAAAATTATGTAACAACTGAAGGTTGGGAAAGTGGGTTCAGGTATACAATACCTCTGAGTTCAATGCACCACAAAAACCAGACAAAATAGATTTTAAACTTAGTTAGGGTTAGGTATATTAAAAAAATTTCAAATAAAATTTATAATTTGCATTTGATAATGCAAAACTCAATTCAAAAATCAACATTTATTTAATACAATTTCACGTACATATAAATAGATACATTATTTAGCATGTTAAATAGGTACATTATAGAACGGTCAGCCTTCAAACAAGTATTTTGATTTGAATCTAAACAAAGGAAACAATATAGAATGTATAACAACATTTTTTAAAAATGTATATACAAAACATTAATAGTTGGAGAAATAAATCATTATTGAAACAAAATAAATCTATTTCACATCTCTTATTAACACAAATTTATCGAACTTAATTTTAAAAAGTACGTAATTAAATAAAAAAAAAATATTAATTGAAATTAAAAAAACATTTCACCAAGAAGGGATTTGAACTAACAGCCCCAAAATTTTATCAAATTCAAAACATAAAAAAGGTAGACTAAATAAATTATTCATCTTCAAATTTTTAAGATACAACAACATATAAGTTTTTGTTTTTTTTGTACATAACTATAGAATTGAAGCATAGTCTGTATTACGTAGAATGCAACGGTTACCATTTTATTTAAGAAAATGGTATTGATATATAATATATGTATATGTAATATATGTAATTAAATTAGAAATAGTTCTTAATTAGAAAAAGTTCTTCTTTCAAGTGACCTTCCGTCATTCTGTGACGGGCCAACAGCTAGTATATAATAATCTTATTAACGCTCAAAGTAAAAGATTGGCCAAAAATAACACAGAAGACTACGAAGAAATAGGAAAATAGAGTTATATAAAAAATTACAAATCTCTAAGACACAAAGAAGAACCCAAGTACAGAAAATCTAATTCATTTATTGTATATTAAAGTTCAAATATAAAACTAAATAAATTTTCAGGCAATGACGATAATGTTTCTTATTCTGACAATGACACAAATGACGTTGAGTCAATTTCAAGTAGAGAGAGTTGAATCTACAAGTGGATGTACTTAAAACTTAAATACAATGACTTAAAACAAATAGATAACGTTATAAATGAAATAATAAAAAGTACAACTTTACTACCTACAAACATTATTTAAGAACATTGAAAAATTACAAAACAAATTAACAACTTTAGAAAACGGGCATCACTCAATACATAAACAAGGAAATTTTAATTTCATAGGAACAATAAACAAATGGATAATTGGAACTATGGAAGATGACGACCGAGAAACAATTAACCAACATTTCGAAACAGTTGACAATAACAACCATAACGTCATAAAAACAATAAATAAACAAATACAAATAAATGACAATTTTAAAACATCAATAAATAAATTAATTAACGTTATTAAAGAAGACAGACAGCTAACTCAAGAATTTTTAAAAGAAGAAACTAAGCAAAATCAACTCAAAATTACAGTATTCAGCATTAAATTAACAACAAGACAGTATAATACTTTACAATATTAATATTATTCTTATATATATACATCCATCGCTTTTAACTCATGAAGAAATTATTGAGTGTCAAATTATTTCACACAAAATAAAAAGTTTAAAAGTGGGATTTTCAAAAACAAAACGAACGCACGGACGGACGGACAGAGTGAAACTATATAGGCACATTTTTACAAAAATTTTTGAAAATGTGCTAAAAACCGTTAAAATTATTCAGGATAATCTTAATCTTAACGAACGAAAATTACGTTATGTGTTTTACTGTTATATCCAAATATAAATATTCAACCTTTAGAACAAATTAATTTAGAGAATTATGAAAAAAAGTCGATAAACGATCGAAAATTTAACTATCCCCATATAATATTACTTTTTTAACAAAACTTTAAACTATTTTAAACCTTATAAAGTTTTAAAAGTCAAATGTTTGGGGTTGCCATACGGTACTAAAATTTACAATTATGAAAATTTTTGGCAACACATTCTAAACATTTTAAGCTAGGGTCTTGAAATTTTGGAGAAGATAGAATCCTCAGAAATTAGTAGGAGTCGGTTAACAAAATTTTTTGCAAGCCCCTGTTTAGGAGCTATAAGGGAGCGAAAATTGAAATTTTGCTATTTTTAAACACCTGTAACTTGAATACCTGTTCCAATTTTTTTTATTGATATTCAAAATTGAAAGCTCTTTAATTATATTTCAACACGCGTCAAAAGTTTTTCTTAATTTTGAAGGATGACGAAGCTAAAGCCCCTGCCAATTTAAAAAAAGCACTATATTTATATTAGTATAACAATAGTTCTGTTAAATGAATTTTCAATCTAAAAACGGTAAAAGACAGCTGCTTTTACAGGCTTCACAAAAATACAAGGTTAAAACTTAAAGGGTTGCCATATGGTACTGAAATTTACCATTATTTTTTTTTGTTTTTTTTAAGCAAAAATTATGGGATAATAAATTAAATTTTTTTTAACTATTTTACTTTTTTATTTTTTTTTTATATACATCATAGTGGATATGCACGGGTATCTAAAAGTTGACAAGGGCAACTATAATCTTCCTCGTTTTTTTAATAACTTTAAATTATTTAGAAATATGTGTCTTTCATATTGTTTCCAAGAAAAATCTCAAAAATTTAATTTATATATATACCTATATATATATTGCTACATGCTCATAGGATTGCCTCTCACCATGAGATCGACCTGTTGCAACAAACATACCTATGTCATTCCAATGATAATGTTTATTCTTATTTTTTTACCAACATTTTTTGTTATTAAAATTTTTAATTTTTATCCTCAATTCCATTTCGAAACCACTTGAAATAAAAAATTCCCAAAATTATTAAATCGCAAGTGTCCTATAAAATTTTGTTTCCCAAATAATAAATTATTCGGGGATTCTTAGATTTAACTAGTATCCGCGTAGGACCAAATGACTATATATAAAAGATAGCTGGTGTTGCCAGCTTTAAAAAAATATATAGTTTTAATGGCGCATATTATCCTTTAAGGACGAAAAGGACATTTAAAAGTATCCTTGTTATTTTAGTCTATTTTACAAAAACCGTTATATAACTAGCGATCTGTTGAATATATATGTATTCAATTCAAGCTAATAATTAAGATGACGGTTTGGAGAATATTCTACCGTTTATTTGATGACGATAGGTGCTGCCGTTTTGGAGATATTGTAGTTCAAAGTTGAAAATTTTTGCAAAAAAAAAAATTTTTAACATCCTTTCTCTAAAACTCATATTTTTAAAAATTTTGCAAAGAAACCCCCTAAATATTTTTACATCGTTGGAAAGCTCTTATTTTTTGCTATAATTTGGGCATACATAAGGTATGTCTATACTAAAGCGTTTAGAAGATATAAGCATTTATGAAATAAAAAATTTTTTGTTTTGTAATTTTTTCTGTATAAAAAAAAATGTTGATATGTTTTACAATTTTTTCAGCTGTTGATATGTATTACAATTTTTTCAGCCGTACTTTTTAAATTAATTAAATAATTTTATGTTTGAAAAAAAAAATTTTAATATGTTATAAATATGTTTCCAGGTATAAAAAAATTCCAAAAAAAAAACAATTCCAAAAAAAATAATTCCAAAAAAAAAATTCCAAAAATCAAATTTAATGACAAACTATTTTTTAAAAACAGTAATTTTTAACATGCATATTTCAACAAATAAAAATTAAAAAATAGTGGGGGCTGCCCCCAAACCCCCGCTAAACAAATTATTGAAACCCTGATTTTGAATCCAACTCTAAAATCCCTCCTAATTCAGAATCTCAATTACACAAATATATAAATATTCTGGAAAAAGCGTATAATCCTGTAATTGTAGCTAACTATAAAATCTATCCTTATTATTTTTTACATGCATATTTCAACAAATAAAAATTTAAAAATAATGGGGGCTGCGCCCCCAAACACCCGCTAAACAAATTATCGAATCCCTGATTTTGAATCCAACTCTAAAATCCCTCCTAATTCAGAATCTCACGTATACAAATATATAAATATTCTGGAAAAAGCGTATAATCCTGTAATTGTAGCCAACTATAAAATCTCTCCTAATTATTTTTTACATGCATATTTCAACAAATAAAAATTTAAAAATAATGGGGCCTGCCGCCCTCAAACCCCCGCTAAACAAATTATTGAAACCCTGATTTTAAATCTAATTCTATAATCCATCCTAATTCAGAATCTCACGTATACATATGTATAAATATTCTGGAAAAAGCGTATAATCCTGTAATTGTAGCCAACTATAAAATCTATCCTTATAATTTTTTACATGCATATTTCAACAAATAAAAATTTAAAAATAGTGGGGACTGCTGCAAACCCCCGCTAAACAAATTATTGAAACCCTGATTTTGAATCCAACTCTAAAATCCCTCCTAATTCAGAATCTCACGTATACATATGTATAAATATTCTGGAAAAAGCGTATAATCCTGATTTTGTAACAAACTCTAAAATTCTTGCTCGCTAAAGCTATGGAAATATTTTTGGCAAAATAAATTTATGATAAAACAAGTGAGTGAAAAAAACCAAGGGTTTTTAAAAAGCACATTTCAAAATTTTATACAGTTTCATACTGAGTATTTTTTCATTTATTTTTATAAAAATATATATTATATGATAATATTATAATTTACTTATTTCATTAATTTATTAATTATATGACTAATAGTGAATTACTTAGAATAAAACCCCAATGCACTCAAGAAAACCTGTTAATAAGTGCAAAAATAATAATGTTGGAGGTTCAATGTTAACGTTTAATTTTGAAAAAACTTACACTGGTAAATAAGTTACTGTTTTATAAGAACATAAAAGTGTTAATTTTGAAGACCTAATAGCCCTTCATTGGGAAGGTTCTTAAATTTTTGCTTAGCAAACTTATGATGGATCTGCTCACCCTCCTCCTGTCTTCACTCTTCCATTTTTTTCCGGTTCTAGGAAATCAATTTTGAACTCCAACAAAATTTTGAATTTTACCTAGAATATTATTATCAAACCAAAAATGGTTAAGACTAAGAAACAATTTCTTCAATTTAAAGAGACCCTTTCAAATTTAAGAAAAACCTTTAACGTATGTTGAAATATAATGCTGCAGCTATAAATTTTGCATATTTGTAAAAAAAAATTTGAACAGGTGTTAAAGTTACAGGTGGTTGAAAATAGCAAAATTTCAATTTTCGAGCCCTTATAGCTCCTAAACAGGGGGCGTGATAAAAAAATTTTGTTAACCGACTCCTACTCATTTTGGAGGACCTAACTTCTCCCAAAATTTCAAGACCCTAGGTTGAACCGTTTAGAAGATATGTGGGGCCAACCATTTGCAAAAGTTGAGTTTAGCTTAATGGTAAATTTTAGTACCGTATGGCAACTCTATACATTTTAGCCTTATATTTTTGTAAAGCCTATGAAACCGGCTATCCTTTACTTTTTCAGATTGAAAATATACTTAACAAAACTCTTGTTATAACAATTTAAAAATAGGACTTTTTCAAACTTTGGGGGGCTGTAGCTCCGTAACGGGTGGGGCTACAAAAAAAAATTCTTCTATGAAATTAATTTTTTTGTAATATCTACCCGTGGTTAAAATTTCTTTACTCTATTTCAAACGGTGTAAAAGTTTTTGTAAACATACGGACGGACGGACGGACGGACAAAGTCAAAATTAAGAAAAACCTTTGACACTTATTGAAACTTTCGTTCTGGAGCTTCCAATTTTGTATATAAATAAAAAAAAAAAATTTTGACAATTATTCAAGTTATAAATGTTTAAAAAATTTATAACAAAATTTAAATTTTTGACCCCTTACAGCTCGTAAAGAGGGGGCGTGACAAAAAAATTTTGTTAACTGACTCTTACTTATTTCTAAGGATCTAACTTCTCCCAATTTCAAGTTTCTAGATTTAACCGTTCCGAAGTTATGAGGGACCAAAAATTTTGTAAAACCTAGTTATGGAGAACGGTAAATTTTAGTACCGTATGGTAACCCTATACAATTAGTTTTTAAAAATTTGTAAAGCTTATAAAAATAGCTGTTAGTTACCGTTCTCAGGTTTGAAATATACCTTATAGAACTCTAATTATAACAGTTTAAATATAGGGCTTTTTCCGAATTTGCGGGGCTGTAGCTCCGTAACGGGGGGGGGGGGGGGGCTACAAAAAAAAGTTTTAATATTAAATTATTTTTATTGCAATACCTACCCATTTCTGATATTTTTTAGTCAGTCGAAGGTAAAAAGAGACGGACGGACGGACAGAGTGAAGCTATATAGGCACATTTTTACAAAATTTTTTGAAAATGTGCTAAAAATACAGGGTGCTTTTGAAAATTTCATAGTTATAGTGTTTTTTTTGAAAGTTCAAAATTTTTTTTTTTTTGTTTTAAATTTCCACTTGAAATTGCAATATCTCCAAAACGGCAACACCTATCGTCATTAAATAAACGTTTAAATATTCTCCAGACCGTCATCTTAATTAAGAGCTTTGATTGAATATATATATATTGAACAGATCGCTAGATATACCGTTTTTTGTAAAATAGACTAAAATAACAAGGATACTTTTAAATGTCCTTTTCGTCCTTAAAGGATAATATGCGCCATTAAAGATATATATTTTTTAGAGCTGGCAACACCAGCTATCTTTAATATTTAGTCATTTGGTCCTACGCGGATACTAGTTAAACCTTAGAATAGCCAAGTTAACTTGTAATTTTTAACAAAACAAAAGTTTCAAATTACATTTTTTATAAAAAGAAAGTCAATAAATTGTAATTAGTTTAAGTAAAAAAATTTGTTACGAAATCAATTTAAATTTTTTATTTCCGTTAAAAACAAACTGTCGATTCTAAAGAAAAAGAATTAATAAATGAAATTTTCATGTAACACTTTAAAAAAAATCCCAATTGCTATAAAAAGTAAATTTTGGAAAATTGTAAAAAGATCAGTTCACTTTGAACAATCTTAAAAGAGGATCAAACAAATTTTGTAAAAGGAAATTAAAATTAATAAAATAAAAAAAAATATTTAAAAGGAAAAATGTTTATGCGTTGTTTATTTTAAATAAACTTAACTTATGTATGTATTGAACAATACATTTTTATGTATATATATATATTTTTTTTTTAAATATACAATTTTAATATTAAAAGTTTGACTTCGTTTTTTGGTTAATTTTTTTAATATTTTTTTGTTTGTTTTAAATAAATGCTTTACGTTTTACTCTTTTGTAATAATAAACAATTAAAGTTTTTTTTAAGGCTTTACTATTCATAGTTTTTAATTCGGTTATAATTTGCTCTATTTGGTTAAAAAATTTAGTTTATTTTTCATATTTTTAATGAGTAATTTAAAAATAAAATATATTCAAATTTTGGGTTTTTAATTCAAATAATTTAAAAAAATTTAAATCCACATTTATGCAAGAATTTTGTTCATCAGTCCTGTCACCAATTTGTTCGCAGTCTTAAAAGAAATAAAAACTAAATACATTTAATATTTTCATTTACCATTATTTAAATTTAAATTGTTATGTTGAAAGTTAATATTAAGTTAATAATATATGTTGAAAGTTAAAAACTATTTTTACCCTAAACGAGGAAGAGTGTAATAGAGTAGACTGTGGCAACTCTGGGATACCCGTACGACTATATGTCGTCCAAAAAGAAGTAAAAGTTGAAAGGCAGCTCTTTGAACCTCTTTCACTACACCCCAACTAAATTTTGTACAAACTTTGACCAAAAAATTAAACTACTTTAGGCAACATTTTGAAATTCTTTCAACACCAGCTGCAATAGGGACAGAGTAATGCTCATATAAAAGAAGAAATTGTATGGCAGGTACTCGAACCCACTGCACCACCCCAACTAAATTGTGCATAAACTTTGTCCATAAACTACTTTTGCCAAAAATTGAAATATCCAACTTTACCATGTATAGATTTAATTTGTGGAGCAAAATGGCTGGATTTCAATAGCGATGACGGCTATTACATAAAACTTATTTTGTGAAAATTTTAAAACCCTTGCTCCTTTATTTTTTGAGTTATCGTGCGGACGGACGGACATACCTTTGAGTCTATATCTACCCCACCTCCTTCTCTGCGTCACAAAGGTAATGGCAAATTTAGCATACCTTTTTAAATAATAGTTCCCCGTACACTAAAATTTAAGATACCCTTTTGATACCCTTTAAATGGGAACTTCCTCGAACCCATAGTCAAATTTCGCCCATTTTTAATCCACGCCGTACTTTTGTCATTACAGTTTAAAAATTATCTTCAAGGTTGTTAACTTAAAGGTCATCAATTCTAAATTAAGATTTTTATTTGCAATTTTCGAAATTATTGAAAAAATCAATATAAAAGTTGGAGGAAAGAACGCAGTTTAAAAATTAAAATATTAAAATTGCTTCCCTCTTTTATGATATCGTCGCCTGAAGTCTCTTTTGCTCCATACGCCATTTTTTGAATTTAGGAGTAGTTCTATAGGTTTTAAAACAATCTCTTTCCAATGCGGTTATCAGAATTTTCCTATCTGCTTTAGTTTCCGAGATATACAGTGTGCATTTTGCTCCATAAGGCACATTATTTTGATTTTGTAGTGCTTATTTGCTCCTTAAGCAAATTTTTGGTTTATGGAGCAACTTTTGTATGAAAAAAAAGGTATTAACATTGTTAATTCTCATTTGCTCTGTACACATTACCATGCGGTATGAGACTTATATAATTACCATTATATTGAGTACTTATTTGCTCCATAGGTATTTAAAATTGTCATTATTACTATTATATTTTCAATACCTATGAAGCAAACATGGGAAACAAATTTTTAAAGCTTGTTTCCCTTTTTTGTGTACAGTTACACATAATATTCACATACACTAACGCTATAATAAAACTTTTAAATAAAATTTGTCTCGATAACTCAAATTTGAGAAAAATTACTTTTTGGAGTGATATTTGTATACCACAAAATCGAAATAAAATAATGGCAACTGCCTTAAAATATTTTTTACAAAATTCTAATAGTCTTGTATAATTGGTCCAAAAATTTTCTAAGTCGGGCCACTCACTGTTGCAAGAAGTTGACTGTGTGCATTCAGTGATTAAAAACATTTAAAAAATCTCGATATACATAGTTCAGTTTATTTACTAAAATTATTATTAAATTTAAATTATCCTAAAATTAAACTAGATATTCTGCAAATACATACAACAAATGTATCATACACTGTACCTGCAGCCAAATTACGTTTTATTAAATTTCCATTTTCAAAAACAAAGATTTTTCGATATCAAAAATCAGAAGCTTTTCTGATCGAATGCAAGGATTCTTTTTCAAATTTGGACTTTAAAAAAGTTGATATAAAAAAACTAGCAAATAAAAAAGTTTTAGCTACGCCTTTAAATTTGTTTCTTTGTAAACCTTCAGTTTTTCAGGAGCGACCAATTTTGTCAAAAGAAAAAAAGATGATTTAAAATCATTAATACCTTTTTTACCTCTACCAGATCAAAACTATTTTAAAGCAATTTTAAACATTACAAATTAATTGAAATATTTTTGGATCAGTTTAAAAATATGTATATTTTATAAAGTTATATTGTGATACAATAATTATTATGTATATTATGTGTTTAGTACAAAATCTATGATATTTGAATAAAAAAATTATTTCTTAAATTTCTTAAAATAAGGTAAATTTTAAAAAATATTAAAAAGTTGTTTTTATTATTTTTACTTTTGTTTTTTTTAGTTTTGATTGAAATATTTATATTAAAATTAATAATATTATTTAATTTCGTTTATAAAAATCCTGTTAAATGGCTGTTATGTTCATATTGTTATAATTGAAGAATTATATACTTGATTGATTAAAAAATAATATTAAATAAAAATTAACATAAAAAACTAAGTTAAATTTGATTATTTTAATTTTTTACAGTTTCTACTACAATTTAAAAAAAAAATTTAGGTTTTTAATTTATATTTCTCGCTTTAATCGTAAGTAATCGATTTTTAATCTAATTTGCTCCATCTCCATGACTTTACACAAATTTTTGTTTAACACCCTTCTTAATTCTTATTTGCACCATTATAATAGAAGATCAATGCATGTTTGCTCCATAAGCACAGAGAAAACTATTTTGTAATCGATTTGTATTGTATGGAGCAAACTGTCCACAATGACTTTTCTGACAAAATATTAAATATCTCGAAAAGTATTTGAGGACAGTGCCTAAAATTTAGCATATGATTAGTTAAAAAATCAACAAACTCTACGTTAAAATTTCAACAAGAGTTTATCGGATCAATTTTTGCCTTTTAACTCCCAAACTTTCTTTTTCGATTTACTCGGAATATACCTTGAGGCATATGGAGCAAAAGAGATTCAGGCGACGATATATTTATATTTGCTATGTTAAGATAATTTATTTTGGAAAAATTTCAACTGAAGCAAATTTCGAAAATACAAAAAGCAATCTATTGAAAATGAATTCTAGTTTAAAAAAACCTGTTTTTTTTTTTAACTTTTATTAAATATTCGTTTGAAACAGTATCAAATACTATTCAAAGGTAAATACAAGTAAACTATAAAATCTGTTTTTTCTTGTCCTGAAAAATTGTTGCTCTTTTGTGTATTTTTATACCCGTGCATACATATATGACATATTAAAATTGTTATGAATTTATAAATTTTAAAATTATATGAATTTTGTTTTTTTTTGTTTTGTTGTTTTTTTTTTTTTTTGTAGATAACGATTTCGAGTTACGATTTCATATGATTTAAATGATGCGTAGTTTATTTAAGATAAGCAAAAAAGAACACAAAGATTTTTTTAAGTAAATGGCTTCTTAAATAATTTATATGTATTAATATAATATATATATGTGTAATATTTTGCATACTTTGTATTTAGATATTGATAGATATAATCATTATGAATATGATGATTATTATCTATCATGATGATCATTATATGAATATGATCATATTAAGCTTATTTTGCTTAAGTTTAATATATTCGTGAATTAAAAATTTATTATAAGAGATAGAATTGAAATATTAGAACTAGAGTTTTGAAATTCATACAAAACATTTTTTGGACATTTTTGAGGTTCCCTATTCTTTTTGGTTAAGACTAGATCAAGGTTTCGGGGAGGTGCCACACAACTTATTTAAACCAATATGAATTTCTTAAAAAGTAATTATACCAGGAAGATGAAAATTATACACTGTTAGTTATATAATGAATCAAGAACTTATATGAAGTTTCAAAATGTAACGACTTCATTTTCGGGGGGCTGCCATACAACTTCTTTGCACCAATATGAATTTCTTGAAAAATGATTATACTACGAGGATGAAAATTACACACTGTTAGTTATATAATGAATTGAGCACTTATATGGAGTTTCAAAATGTTATGGCCCCGTTTTCGGGCAGCTGCCATACAAAGTTGTCAATTCTTTAACTGTGTATCTAATTAAGCTACGAGGTTAAAATCAAAACAGGGCAGATAAAGTAATAGGGCAAGTTAATTGGCAAAGTTGGACATCACTCGGACCAAGTTTTAGGGTGGGCTATTTTTTATACCCGTATGACTATATAGTCAAAGGGTATAATAAATTTGCCATTACGTTTGTGACGCAGAGAAGGAGGGGGGTAGATATAGACTCAAGTGTATGGATCGGATCAGAATCGAAAAATAAATCGATTTAGCTATGTATGTCCGTCCGTCCGTCCGTCCGTCTGTCCGTCTGTCCGTCCGTCCGCACGATAACTCAAAAACTAAAGGAGCTAGAATCTTGAAATTTTCGCAAATTAATTTTTTTGCAATAGCCGTCATCGCTATTTAAATCCAGCCAATTTGGTCCATGGGTTCGGGTAGCTGCCATACAACTTCGTTTTTTATATGAATATTTCTCTGTACCTATTACAGCTGCGTATCTGAAATTTTGCCAAAAGTAGTTTAGTTTTTTTAACTTTTATTAAATATTCGTTTGAAACAGTATCAAATACTATTCAAAGGTAAATACAAGTAAACTATAAAATCTGTTTTTTCTTGTCCTGAAAAATTGTTGCTCTTTTGTGTATTTTTATACCCGTGCATACATATATGACATATTAAAATTGTTATGAATTTATAAATTTTAAAATTATATGAATTTTGTTTTTTTTTGTTTTGTTGTTTTTTTTTTTTTTTGTAGATAACGATTTCGAGTTACGATTTCATATGATTTAAATGATGCGTAGTTTATTTAAGATAAGCAAAAAAGAACACAAAGATTTTTTTAAGTAAATGGCTTCTTAAATAATTTATATGTATTAATATAATATATATATGTGTAATATTTTGCATACTTTGTATTTAGATATTGATAGATATAATCATTATGAATATGATGATTATTATCTATCATGATGATCATTATATGAATATGATCATATTAAGCTTATTTTGCTTAAGTTTAATATATTCGTGAATTAAAAATTTATTATAAGAGATAGAATTGAAATATTAGAACTAGAGTTTTGAAATTCATACAAAACATTTTTTGGACATTTTTGAGGTTCCCTATTCTTTTTGGTTAAGACTAGATCAAGGTTTCGGGGAGCTGCCACACAACTTATTTAAACCAATATGAATTTCTTCAAAAGTAATTATACCAGGAAGATGAAAATTATACACTGTTAGTTATATAATGAATCAAGAACTTATATGAAGTTTCAAAATGTAACGACTTCATTTTCGGGGGGCTGCCATACAACTTCTTTGCACCAATATGAATTTCTTGAAAAATGATTATACTACGAGGATGAAAATTACACACTGTTAGTTATATAATGAATTGAGCACTTATATGGAGTTTCAAAATGTTATGGCCCCGTTTTCGGGCAGCTGCCATACAAAGTTGTCAATTCTTTAACTGTGTATCTAATTAAGCTACGAGGTTAAAATCAAAACAGGGCAGATAAAGTAATAGGGCAAGTTAATTGGCAAAGTTGGACATCACTCGGACCAAGTTTTAGGGTGGGCTATTTTTTATACCCGTATGACTATATAGTCAAAGGGTATAATAAATTTGCCATTACGTTTGTGACGCAGAGAAGGAGGGGGGTAGATATAGACTCAAGTGTATGGATCGGATCAGAATCGAAAAATAAATCGATTTAGCTATGTATGTCCGTCCGTCCGTCCGTCCGTCTGTCCGTCTGTCCGTCTGTCCGTCTGTCCGTCTGTCCGTCTGTCCGTCCGTCCGCACGATAACTCAAAAACTAAAGGAGCTAGAATCTGGAAATTTTCGCAAATTAATTTTTTTGCAATAGCCGTCATCGCTATTTAAATCCAGCCAATTTGGTCCATGGGTTCGGGTAGCTGCCATACAACTTCGTTTTTTATATGAATATTTCTCTGTACCTATTACAGCTGCGTATCTGAAATTTTGCCAAAAGTAGTTTAGTTTTATGGCCAAAGTTTCTGCAAAATTTGATTGGTCTCCTGCAGTGGGTTCGTGTAGCTGCCATACAACTTCCTACTTTATATAAGCATTACTCTCCACCTAATGAAGCTGGGTGTCTGAAATTTTGCCAAAAATAGTTTAGTGTATTGGCCAAGGTTACAGCAAAATTTGGTTGGTCTATTGCAGAGGGTCCGAGTAGCTGCCATACAACTCCATCTTTTATATGAGTATTTTGCCAAATTTTAATAAAGTATGTTTGAAATTTTGCCAAAAGTATTAACCGGATGATATAATGTATATGTTACGGTCATACGGGTATCCCAGAGTTGACACAGTCTACTCTACTACACTCTTCCTCGTTTTTTTATGGTTTTCTTTTTTTTTGGTTTTTAAGCAAAAATTATGGTATAATGAATTAAAAATTTAATATTTTTTTTTGTTTTGTTTTTTTTAAGCAAAAATTATGTGATAATAAGTTAAATTTTGTTTTAACTATTTTATTTTCTTATATTTTTTTTTGTAATATTTATAATAGCATAGGGGAAATAAATAACGGTTAGTGGGTATGCACGGATATCTGAAAGTTGACAAGGAAAACTATAATCTTCCTCGTTTTAAGCAACTTTAACTGAGTAAGTTATTTTCTTATGAAGCTTCTTCCAAATTCATAATTTTTGCTAGGAAAATAAAATAAATTATAACAGTCTTTCAATATGTTTAATTTGAATAATTTTAGAATAAACGTTCAATATTATTTGTTTATTTTGCTATTATACTAAATTCATATACAATTTACAATTTAAAAACTTTTTATTAAATATTTAAGTAGCCAATTTTTTAGTTAAAATTTATATGCATGTACAAAAATTCACTTTGTTTTTTATTTTTTTTTTTCATTATTTTCATTTATGATTCAAAATAATATTTACATATGTAATGATTTTATTGCTTAACGAAAGAGAGAGTGTATAGAATTGGCAACAATTAAAATGGTACTTATTTTGGAATTAAGTTTACATCCAAAACATATTGAATTTTCATAATATCTACAACTTTTAAAATGTGTTTCATCGGATAGTAACTTAGCGACATCTTTGACAAAATTTGCTGAATTTCGAAAACACTTGTATCGTGCGCTATTGTAGATACATGTCTCGTATGCATATCTGGTACTTAATTTAAAAAATCAAATAAAATAAGAACAAAAAGTATCTCCATTAGTATTTTACAATCAATCAAAATTTATTTATGTCGTAGATTTAATTTTTAAAAAAGTAAATCTTCGATCCATAAAGATTATATTATAAATAATGTGAGTTTAAATGGCTTACCAGCAAAATTGTATATATTTGTCATTTTTATGAGGTGAATTTTGTACTTGTGAATGCAATTCATCCGATAAAATGCTTTGAAATTTTTTTATGCATCGAATCCAATCATCCTTTATGTGAATAAAACATTCTTTATGCTTTAAAAATTCTAAAAAAATAGCGAATAGAAAATGATTAATTTGATGCAAAAATTATTTTATAGTAATAAATTTATTATTTCTGAGAAACGTTGTAAAAAATATAAAAAATTAGTAAAATTTTATTTCTAATAAAATAAGTAGATAGCTATACGATCCAAATCAAGCAAATAGAGTAAAATTTTATCTCCGAAATACAATTACCTTTTTATGGAGATTCGGAAAAAGTGTTAGGATAAACTTTCGGAAAGGGGTTGTGAGCTATCAAGATGACGTCATCACATAACGGTACTAAATATCTCAAAGTTTCTTAATATAATTTATTAGTGGCGATGGCGCCATCTAGTGGTCGCCATTACAAAATGTTCCTAAGATTTTGTAGCATTTTTATTAAAATGTTATATTTTCCTGTAAGACAATAAACTGGAACCAACATCTTATAATATTGTAAGGCATGATATTGTCTTTGATAAACATCTTGTTTCATCTGAATCGGTGCTACCATTTTTGAGATATTGCAATTTCAAGTGGAAAATTAAAACAAAAAAAAAAAAAAATTTTTAACTTTCAAAAAAAAACACTATAAGTATGAAATTTTCCAAAACATCCTGTATTTTTTATGATACTGGTAGAAAGGTCTTTTGACATTCTTTCCAACGGTATATAATAAGTATGGTATGTGTTGACAAATAGCCCCACCAGAGAACATAAATGAAAAACTGACACAACAATTTTATTTAAAAAAATTCATTTTCATACTTTATATTTATTTTGTCTTTTTGTTTTCCAGTTGAAATATATATTTTAAAATGTAAGAATGCACTTAAGACTTGGATACAATATTGAATTTTGTTTTGGTATTTTGTTTGAAGGAGTTTTTGGAGGTGGCAGCCCCGTATGTAAGAAATATGCATGTTAAAATATAATTATAGGTGCTAGAATTTGCTGCAAAATCAGAATTATGCGCTTTTTCCAGAAGATTTATAAACATATATATACACAAGATTCTGAATTAGAAGAGATTTAAGAGTTGGATTCTAAATCAGCATTGTCGCTTTTTCCAGAATATTTATATGTGTGCATATATATACAATATTAGAAGAGATTTTAAAGTTGGATTCTAAATCAGGATTTCCGCTTTTTCCAGATTACTTATTCCAGATTGCCGCTTTTTCCAGATTTTATAGTTAGTTTAAAATATGTGATAGCAGATAAGGATTATATTTTTATTTCATTATTTTAATTAAAGATAATTAGATAACCTTTATAATGAATGGAATAATCGTATCAAAGCATGTACTTGTAAAAAAACTACTAAAATAAAATTATAGATTATGCACATAAATGTGTAGGCATTATTCAGTATTTAATTAAAATATATACCTAATTATGTTTATTTGTATATTTATATATAATAAAATGTGAGTTATTAAGATGCATCAAATAATTAAAAATAATGAAACAAATAAATAAATAAAGAATATATAAGTCCAGCTCTAATAGTTGAATCCAACTCTAAAATCTTTTCTATTATGGAAAAAGTGGCAATCCTGATTTAGAATCCAACTCTAAAATCTCTTCTAATATTGGATATACATATACACATATATTATAAATATTCTGGAAAATGCGGATCTCCTGATTAAGAATCAAACTTAAAAATCTCTTCTAACATTGTATATACAAACACACATATAAATATTCTGGAAAAAGCGGTAATCCTGATTTAGAATTCAACAATAAAATCCTTCCTGATTCAGGTTCTTGTGTATATATATTATGTTTCTAAATATTCTGGAAAAAGCGAATAATTCTGATTTTGTAGCTAACTCTAAAGTCCTTTCTAATTATATTTTTACATACATATTTAAATAAAAAAAATTTTAAAAATATGATTTTGTCACCTCCAAAATCCATCAAAACAAATTACCAAAACCCAACTCAGTATTGTATCCAAGTCTTAAGTGCATTCTTTCATTTTAAAATACATATTTCAACTGGAAAACAAAAAGGCAAAATAAATTTATGAAAAATAAAGTATGAAAATGTATTTTTTAATAAAATTGTTGTGTCAGTTTTTCATTTATGTTCTCTGGTGGGGCTATTTGTCAACATATACCATGCTTATTATATACCGTTGGAAAGAGTGTCAAAAGACCTTTCTATCAGTATCATAAAAAATACAGGATGTTTTGGAAAATTTCATACTTATAGTGATTTTTTTGAAAGTTCAAAATTTTTTTTTTTTGTTTTAATTTTCCTTTTGAAATTGCAATATCTCAAAAATGGTAGCACCGATTCAGATGAAACAAGATGTTTATCAAAGACAATATCATGCCTTACACTATTGTAACATGTTGGTTCCAGTTTATTGTGTGACAGGAAAAATATAACATTTAAATAAAAATGCTACAAAATCTTAGGAAAATTTTGTAATGCATTTTTCGACCACTACATGGCGCCATCGTCACTAATAATGTATATATTCGGAAACTTTGAGATATTTAGCACCATTATTTGATGACGTCATCTTGATACATCACAACCCCTTTCCGGAAGTTTATCCAAAATTATGAATAATATAAAATCTGTATTTAAAATATAAGCCCATGCAATTAGTGGGTTCTTTCCCATGTAATTAGTGGGGAAATTTCTGGATTTTTAAAATCCCGATTCCCGGTTTTTCACCATTATAAAACCAGAGAATTAAAAAAAAAATAATTTAGTCAAGTTTGTCATTTTAAATAAAATAACAAATATTTCCATAGTGATTAGTGGATTCATATTTTGAAATATGAAAAAACGGTTAACCATAGAATATTTGTTTTCGTAGTAGGCGTAGGTACAGAAGTTTTTGCATATTTTTAAAATAGTTTATTTAGAGTTATTCATTTATTATTGTGAATTCATTATGTGCAGTTTACTTTCTTTTGAAGTGATTGGTAATCAATAAAATCTTTATTCATTCATTAATTAATTATATATATTTATATTTAAAAGTTTTTTTATCAGACCATGTTTAAAATTCATCGGAAGTTTGGAACCATTTCAAAAGGGATGAAAGTTGTGAAAAGGTGGTTTGCAAATACTGCTCAGCAAATATCGGATGCAAAGGATCATCCACCAGTGGGTTAATTCGTCATCATTCAGCTGTTCATCCGGAAAAGGCAATAAAACGTAAAGAAAATGAAGCCAATATGGAAGCAAATCCAGCAGCTTCTAAGATTTCTAAAATCAACCTACAATCTTTAACTATATAAAACGACAATCTATGGCTGAAATAGTAGCTAGATTTTGTGCTTTGGATGGATTTTCAATTTCTGGTGTTTGTAAAAGTTCATTTATAAGGGAAAGTTTGAATGCCCGTGGCTTTCAGTTGCCCAAGAACAAAACCAATGTTATGAAACTCGTACACGATTATTATGAATTAGTAAAAGTGGAAACCATAAAAAGAATAAATTTGTACAAAAAAGAGAATTCATTATTAAGTTTGACACTTGATGAATGGACAAGTTTCAAATATCGTCGTTATATAAACATAAATGTATATTATTAGAACTGAAGCTACGATAATCTAGGTCTTATCAGAATTTATGGCAATTGTTCAGCTGAAGTTTTAAAAAATCTAGTTCTGCAAAAACTTTCCAGTTTTAAAATTAACTTAAGTGATGTTTTGGCCGTAACAACCGATGGCGCATCTGTTATGAAAAAATTTGTGGGAGAATCATCATTTATGGTCCACTAATTATGCTTAAATGAACTTGCAATCAACGGTATTCAACTTGCAATTTGTGATATTATTTATAAAAAATGTAAAACCCAAAACAAGCGATTCCGACGATAATTTTCTAGAGTTTTCGTCTGCAGAAGAATCTGATGAAGATTTAGACTTAGAAAACTATGATGATAAGGAATCTATTCACGTAGAAGGGGATACTGATGCTGAATTACCTGAAAATACTAAAATTATTTTGGAAGAGCAGGGAGATTTTATGATAGCTTTGAACAATGTCCGCAAAATTGTGAAGTTGTTTAAGAAATCAGCCGTAAAAAACTCTGTGCTTCAAAAATATATTAAAAACGAGCATGGAAAAGAGCACAATCTCATGTTGGAATTTTCAAACTAGGTGGAGCGGTATTGCTCCAATGTTGGTACGATATCTATTGTTGAAATCCTGTATTAAAAAAGCGTTGATAAATCTAAACTCGCCGGTTAAATTATATGAATATGAGATTGCAAAGTTTAAGGAATTGTTAAGTGTCTTAAAACCAGTACAATTGGCGGTTTAAGCACTTGGTACAAAGGATTGTAATCTTGTTACTTCAGAGGAAATTATAAAGTTTCTCTTCCAATCAGAATAGACTATCTGCAAGGCGTTCAAAAGATTTGATTTCGCTTGCAATGTTTCTGCAAAATCCAGAAAATTTAAAATCTGATACAAATATCTGTGACTTAAACAGTTATGGACAGGTTTTTGCTGTATCATCAATTTCCGCAGTATCTAAATTAGCAAAAGATTTGGTAATCCAATATTTTTCTGATGATCGGGAGAGATAAGAGATATTTGATGTACCAATAACAAGCGATACCACTTTACCATCACCATCAACTACAAACGATTTGTTGAAGAAGTCTTTGGCAAGTGCAATAAGTAAATCACAGAAAACTATGGAGGTAGTAAAACCTGACAAAGCTACATCTATGCAAATGGAGATGAGATTATATGCGGCAACAGGAACTATGACACATAATCTTAAAAAAATTTATAATTTAGTAATGACGATCAAACCAACATCAACCGAACCGGAGTGAGTTTTTTCAATTTCTGGAACAATTGTAACCAAAAAAGAGTCGGTTTGTCGGATCATTCAATTGATGTTTTATGTTTTTTAAAAACATATTTTAAAAAGCTCGAATAAGTTTAAAAAATATACCAGGCAACGTGCATCAAACTTTTTTATTTTTATTATTGTATGTTTTTTGTAAATAAAAATATTCAATAATAGTAAAACTCTAATCCCGGGATCTTACCTTTTTCAATCCCGGATCCGGGGATTGAAAAAAGGCCCGGGAACAGCACCCACTACATGCAATCAAGAAAATTTGGTAATTAATTGTGTCAAAATAAAATGTTAGAGCTTCAATGTCAACGTTTAATCTTGGAAATATATACTCAGGTGCCTAGGTTATTCGTTTTTAAAAATAATAAATTTTTAATTTTTAATTCCTAATAGTCCTTGAATGCGATGCTTCGAAATGTTTTTTCAGCTAACTTAGACCGATTCCACAGGATCTTACATCCTCTTCCACTTCCAAGCTTCTTAGGTTCTACGAATTAAATAGTGACTTGTACCAAAGTTTGGATCTTTTGCTAGAATTTTAATTTATAAACCAAAATATTTAAGCTAAATTTGAAATTTACCCCTAAAATTTTTTTAAAATTACAAACTAAAATTTTTTTTTATACTAATTTTTAAAGATTTAACTTTTCCCATTTTTTCATGTTTTGAAATTAGGCTCATCACATGATATGAGGGACCAAAACTTTAGTAAAAATTGATTTCTACATAATGGTAAATTAAAGTACCGTCTGGCACACCTACATAAATATTTATTTAACTTCTAAAATCAGCTGTCTTTCACCTTTTCTACATTGAAAATATACCTTATAGAACTCTTGCTATAGAACTCTTAATATATGACTTTTTTGACTTTGGGGTGTTCTAGCTGCGTTGCGGTTGGTCTATAGAAAAAAATTCTTAAATGATATTCCATTTTTTAACATATTTATTCGAAATTTAGAAAACATCCTTTCTTTATTCAAAATGGTGTAGAAATTTTGTAAACATAATGACGAACGGACGGTCAGAGTGCAACTATATAGGCAAAACTTTTTAAAAAGAGCTATAAAGGGTCTGATATAAAAGGTAAGCAGTTTGCTAGTATTAGTAGATACACAGCTTCATTAGGTATAGAGTCATGCTAATATAAAATAAGAAGTTATACAGGTGCTCGAACCTATTGCCTTAGACCAACCAAATTTAAAGTTAACTATTTTTTGAAAAATTTCAGAAACCCAGGGCCCTTACTGTGTATTGCTATTTTCGCTAAACGAAAATCGCATTCGAATATTTGACACTGTGAAATTCGAAAATGGCAACCTTGCGAATGCGAATTTAAAATGTTGATACTGTATAATGCTACTTTCGAGTATTTCTTGACATTTTTCATTCGATAGCCATTTTACTTTCGGATGTATTGTGATCGGTTTATTAAAAAGGAAAAAAAATTGAATAACGTTATAATGTAAGTAAAAATATAAATATTTTATGTTAAAAATATATAAAGTATGTATTTAATATATTACTGTTATTAAATTTAGTTTTATTTTGTTTTGGTATATGAATAAAAATAAAGTTAAATATTTTAGGTCAAAACAAAATACAAGACCATCGCAGTTCCAGACAATGGTAAATTTTATGACTGCTCATCCAAATTTAGCGAAGGGATATCTACGAAATGCAGATGCTCGAGTAAGAGCAAATAGATTGTACTTCTTAATGGCGTTTTTAAATCGTTTTTAATTTCCTCCATTACATACATAAAGGCTTCTTTTGATAGCCTGCAACTTTTTATAAATCTAAAAAAGAATATCATGAAGACAAAACTACCTTAAATAATATAATTAACGTACCTTTTGTTTGGCATTTCTAGAACATTAGATCTATCCCTCAGTATTCTTCTTTGAAGTGCATGCACTCTATTCTCTTCTTCTTCGCTATCACTAAAATAAATAGCTGCACAATCCATTTTATTATAATTTTAAAACGTTTACTTTTTATTTTCTTTGAAAAAAATTGTTTGAAAACAAAATAAAATTTCACAATGAAATAAAATGTCAAAACGTCAATGACATGTCAAACGCTTAAATTTAAAAATTTATACACCGGCAGCTCTATTTTTAAATGCGAATTTGATACACAGTACGAATTGACTTTCGAATCGCAAATGAAATTCGCAAATATTTGCGATTCGAATTTCTTACACAGTTAGGCACCAGCATCAACAGGTATATGGTAAACGTGTATGGCAGGCACTCGAACCCGAGAAGCAAACTGGCTGGATTTTAATAGCTATGGCGGCTATTGCATAAAAACAATTTTGTGAAAATTTCAAAATCCCAGCTCCTTTATTTTTGAGATATCGTGGTGACGGACCGAAAGATAGCTAGATCGATTTTCTTTTCGAATCCGACCCGATTCATTCCTTTGAGCCTATATGCACCACCCCTTCTGCTCTGCGTCCCAAACGTATGAAAATTTAAATATAATGCTTTTTCCGACATTGGTGGGCTGTAACTCCCTAACGGATGGCGCTACAGGAAAAAGTTCTTCAATGAAATTATTTTTTTTGTAATACCTACTTGTGGCTAAAATTTCCTTTCTATATTTTAAACGATGTAAAAGTTTTTGTAAACATACGTACAGACGGACAAACAGACGGACGGACCGTGTGAAACTATGTAGGCAAATTTTTACAAAATCTTTTGAAAATGTGCTAAAAAAAAGATGACTTTAAAAAAAAAAAATGATCTCACCGAGATTCGAACCGGCATTTTTCGATTGAAAGGCCGACGTCCTAACCACTAAGCCATTGATGTAACATTAATGGTCTCGTTTTTATTTTTGTTTTTTTTCTTTTGCATTTCGTTTCAAAGAAAAAAATAATAAAAACGAGGAAGGGTGTAGTAGAGTAGATTGTGTGAACTCTGGGATACCCGTATGACCGAAATATAAACAGTATATTATCATCCTGTTAAATACTTTGGCAAAATTTCAGACACCCAGCTTCAATAGGTATAGAGTAATGCTCATATAAAAGATGGAGTTGTATGGCAGCTACTCGTACCTTAGGCAGTAGACCAACCAAATTTTGCCGTAACTTTGGCCATTACACTACACTACTTTTGGAAAAATTTCAGACACCCACCTTTAATAAGTACGGAGTAATGCTCATATAAAAAAAGAAGTTGTATGGCAGGTACTTGAACCCGTGGACCAAAATGGCTGGATTTAAATATCGATGACGGCTATTGCATAAAAACGAATTTGTGAAAATTTCAAAATCCTAGCTGCGATATTTTTTGAGCTATCGTGCAGACGAACGGGCATACATAGTTAAATCGATTTATTTTTCGATTCTGATGCAAACACTTGAGTCTATATCTACCCCCGCTCCTTCTCTGCGTCACATCTCTGTGGCAGATTTAGTAAACTCTTTTGACTAATAGTCACAAGGGTATAAAAATTAATTTTAACTATGGATACAATTGTATTGTTTTGAAAAACTGTTTTGAGTTTTGTTATAAGAATTAAAAAAATAAAATTAAAAATTATTAAAATAAATGAGAGGGTTTTGTCAAAGTTTTTATAAAATATAAAAAATAAATACATATATTAAATAATAAAGAAAATAAAGAAAACAAAAGATGAATCTAAACAAAAAAAAATTTGACCGAACCTGGAACGTTTTGATTAAAAGTCCGATGTCTTAACCACTACAGCATAAAGTGATTAATAATTTAACTACATTTTGTTTATTTTTATTTAGTTTCTATTTAGTTATTAATTTTTAAAATGTTCATATAAGATCAACAAATTTGTATGGTGGCTGCCCGATTCGAATCGACTTTATTTAAATTGTTTATTAAGGCTAAAATGGAATAGAAGTTGAGCAAGTCACCCGTATAAAATATCTAGGATATTGGTTGGATGAAACATGTATAGTTTTAGCAGAGATCGAATAGAGAATAGAAATGGCACATGATGGTTTCTGCAGATATAAAAGAATTTTGTGCAATAGAGAATTTGATTTCTTGGACGATGAAGATATAAGATATGAATTAGATCGAGGCATTTGCATTGATGACCTGTAGACGAAATTTTAAAATACACAAATGCACAGATTTCAATAATTCTCTGATCAAAATTTATTTTGAAAATGAACTAAAAAAGAAAAATATATATTTATACCAGACACGATTTTTGTTTTTTTTTTTTTTATTTTGTTCCACATAGTTCATAAACAAAATTTTAAAAAAATATTTTAGAAATGTTTAAAAACAAATATGGATTTAAAATTACTTTTTTTAGTGCTATTTGGACCGGGAATAACTTCCCCAGAAATAAAGTCGATTCGATTTTATTTTCTTTTTTTTATCTATTTACTCCAAATATATTTACAATTTTTTTTTTTTTTTTACATATACCTTATTTTAATATTACAGAGTTCAGACTATTAACTTAAATCTATACAACTAAAAAATTTATATTTTTAATGGGTATTAAAATTTTTTTATATAATATTACTAGTGTAAGGAAAATGGGAAAAACTTTAGTGCATTTTTTATTTCTAACTAAAACCATTGATTAAGAATTATATATAGATAAACATTTTCATGTTAAAAATTTGTATGAAACTTTTTTCGCATATTTTTTAAAATTCTCTGAAAATCGTTGGCACGAGATAAATGTATTGTAACTATTTCTATTTTATAGTATACCCTTTATTTTTATTCTCTACATAGTACATGTAACATGATTCAAGAATATGAATACTATGACACTAAAGAAAAGAAAAAAATCGAATAAGAAAAAAAACGAGGAAGTGCGTAGTAGAGTAGATTGTGTCAACTCTGGGATACCCGTATGACCGTAGTATAAACATTATAATCTCATCCGATTAATTACTTTTGGCAAAATTTCAAACACACAGCTTTATTAGGTGTAGTGTAATGCTCATATAAAAGAAGGAGTTGTATGGCACTTACTCGAACCCTCTGCAGTAGACCAACCAACTTTTCCAGTAACTTTGGCCATTACACTTAACTACTTTTGGCAAAATTTCAGATACCCAGCTGTAATAAGTACAGAGTAATGCTCATATAAAACAAGAAGTTATATGGCAGCTACCCGAGCCCGTTGTGCAAACTGGCTGAATTTCAATGGTGATGACGGTTTTTTTTAAAAATCCGATTTGTTGAAAGTTCCAGAATCCTAGCTCCTTTAATTTTTGAGTTATCGTACTTACGGATGGACAGACGGACATACATAGCTAAATCGATTTATTTTTCAATTCTGATCCGATCCATACATTTGAGTCTATATCTACCCCCCTATTTCTCTGCGTCATAAACGTAATGGCAAATTTAGTATACCCTTTTGACAAATAGTCATACTTGTATAAACAATGATTTTTTCATTCATAAATTCATAGTACATTTTTTCAAATTGATTTCGTTTTTTCTAAAAAATTATTTAATTTTGTATGTATTTGCGTACATATCTATATAGATATGTATGCATATAAAGGTTCTAAAATAATTATTTTAAAATCTAACTTTATAGATCTCAATAACAAATACCCTTTATGAATATTTGAAGGTGACCAAACATTTTATTTTCAATTTCTTATGAGGTTTAAATTGTAACAGGAAACTTTTTGTTTTGATTTTTTCATTTTTGTTTAAATAAATAAATTTTTCTAAAACTCGCAAAGTGCATAGTTGTGAATAGAATCTATGAAATTTTATAAAGTGTTTATGTATAGATGTATGTATGTATTTAAATTTCTATTTCTAAATTTTTTAATCTTTAGAGGTTTTTGTTGAATTGAGATCAATTGTAATTTTGTTTTAACTGAAAATTTCTAAATTATCTAAATTTTCAAAATCTTTTTTTTTATTTTTTCTTATTCGATTTTTTTCTTTTCTTTAGTGTCATAGTATTCATATTCTTGAATCATGTTACATGTACTATGTAGAGAATAAAAATAAAGGGTATACTATAAAATAGAAATAGTTACAATACATTTATCTCGTGCCAACGATTTTCAGAGAATTTTAAAAAATATGCGAAAAAAGTTTCATACAAATTTTTAACATGAAAATGTTTATCTATATATAATTCTTAATCAATGCTAAAACTTAAAGCTACTTTAACAATCCTAACCTAACCTAAGAATAAAAACAAAAAAGAAAATAATTCTAATAATCTAATTAATAGGTATAACTAGTATCGCCCTGTGCTCGAAGTTCGAGCTATTTTTGCTTTTAAGTTAACATATAAAATTCGTTTTGTGTAAATTATATTAGACTATACATAATAAAAATTATGCCAACAGTGTTGTCAACAATTCTTACGCTTGAAATTTGCTTAAAAAAAAATTTATAATTTTTCTTAATTATTAAAACGTTGTTAAGTACCAATTTTTGAGTTTTATTACTATAGCTTGAGTCGCTTTAAAGAAAGGATAAATTGGTACAGTTAAATTAATTTAAAATTCTAAATACATATTAATATTATTCTAATAAATACATATTTCTAAACATATACATAATATTTATTGAAGTCAAGAACCCAAAATTCGAGTTAATGCTGTGCTTCGTATAGCAAACTGTACTTTTTTCTAAACATTTTAGTACAGTTTGAACTATGTTGTACGTATTCTGTATCCTAATTAAAAGACTCTATCAATACATAATATGTACAACAAAATTTAACATATCATAATTCATAAGTTTAGAATTTAGTATTATATTATATTGAAGCTGCCAGAAGTACAAATAATAGTCAAGTTGACCGAAGTCTTTTTTTAAATCTCAATCTTAAGATTTATAGCAAAAAAAAAGTTTTTCAATAAATCAAAGAAAAAATTTTTCCTACCTTTTTTTCATCTTTAAATTTAATAGCTACATAGGTAAATTTTTACTACAAATGTGTACCTATCTAAAGTTCTGAAAACATGAGAAAAATGATTCTGAATTCCTTAGTTTACTTTATACCTTTTTGTCTAGTTAATTTATTTAATATTTCCTAAGTTTTTTATTGACAAAAATATATATGATGGCTCATCGTCATGACTCATAAGTTTCTTAAAACAAATAAATATTATTGCTTTCATTCCTTTATGAGGAGCAAACTCTTTTCTACTCTCAACTATTGACAGCTACTCCAGCTCTTGTAAAAGAGTAGATAATGACAGAGTAGATAAATAATTTCCGGCAGATGGCTTTAATTAAAATTCTCTTGAATAGGTTATGTTAAATCATATTTTTTATTTGCTTATTGGTAGCACTTACCTCCTTCCATTTTAAGAAATATTCTTTATATTTATATTAGCAATAAACTTTATTTTTTTAATTTTATTAATATTTAAATACTATTAAATATAATTAACTTCTCAAATGACAGGTAGTTTTAAAATGTCAAATATATATATAACGATTAATCTGACAATTATGTTCTCCTGAAACAAAAATTAGCGTTCCATTTACAAACTACGCCTATCTAATCTTCATGTACACTTTTTATACCCTACACCTATAGAATAGGTAAAGGGGTATATTAACTTTGGTATGGTGTTTGTAACCACCTAAAGCAAGCGAGCTAGATATGTAAAAGTATATATATTTGTGATCAGCGTGACCGCCTTAGTCGATATAGCCATGTCCGTCCGTCCGTCCGTCCGTCCGTAGGCACGATAACTCAAAAAATAATGGAGCTATCTTGATGAAATTTTAACTGTAGGTTACTAGGACTGAAAGTACGGCGGGGATTGCATATGGGCGAAATCGGCCAATGGGTTCGGATTTTGGACCTTTTAATCGATCGAAGGGCTAACGAACATATATAAAAAATCACGATAACTCAACAAATAATGACGCTATCTTCATCAAATTTGTGGTGTAGGTTACTAGTAATGAAACTACTTCGGGGATTGCGTAAGGTCGGGATTGGAAAATGGGTTCCGAACCTAGAACTTTTTGATCGAATTTAGGCCAAACGAGCATAATTCCGAAACCAATAAAGATGGAACCTCCAAATTTGGTATCAGGGTGTCCCTTCCTATTTCCTAAGTGTCTTGGGAATTTGGGCCCCATTGGAGTAGTGGGTCGGGGATCAGCCACACATTTCCGAAGACCTTAAAACATATCTTTAAAATTAATAAAGATAACAACTTGAAAAAATGTAGAAGCTTCCAATTTGCCACAAGGGTGTTCTTTACTATCTCTTGCGTGTTCCCTTAATTTGGGATCAATTGGAGAGGTGGTTCAGTACCCCACTCAGACCTCCCAAGTTTTAAAAGCTTATAATCGAAATTAATAAAAATAGTTACTTAAAATTAAGATAGACCGTTCAAATAGTGTACAAGGGTTAACTAGTACTATAAGTAAAGCGCGGGCTGTATTAGGGCGAAATCAGCCCATGGGTTCGGATTCTGGACCTTTTAGTCGGTGTCAGGGATAACGAACATTATTAAAAATCACGATAGCTCAACAACTAATGAGTTTATCTTCATGAAATTTGTGCTGTAGGTTATTGGTAATGAAACTATGGCGGTGATTACGTATGGTGAGGATTGGACAATATTTCGGAACTGAGAACTTTTTGATCGAATTTAGGCCAAACTAGCGTAATTCCGAAACCAATGAAGATAGAACCTCCAAATTTGGTATCAGGGTGTCCCTTTCTATTGCGTAAGTGTCTTTGAAATTTAGGCCCCATTGGACTAGTGGGTCGGGGACCAGCCACTCAGATCCAAGGACCTTAAAACATATTTTCGAAATTAATAAAAATAGTAACTCGAAACAAATGTAGAAGCTTCAAATTTGGCCCAGGGTGTTCTTTACTATTTCTTCCGTGCCCCCCTAATTTGGGATCATTTGGAGTGGTGGTTCAGGACCTCTCTTAGACCCCCAAATGTGTAAAAGCTTATCATCGAAATTAATAAAACTAGTAACTTAAAATTAAGATAGAACGTTCCAATTGTATACAAGGGTTAACTAGTATTGAAAGTATGACGGGACTGCATATGGGCGAAATCGTACCATGGTTTCGGGTTCTGGAACCCTTGACAAGTTCAAGGACTAAAAAACATATATCTTAAAAACACCATAACTCAAAAAATAATGCCGGTATTTTGATGAAATTTAAACTCTAGGTTACTAGTAATGAAAGTACCATGCGAATTGGTTCTGGTCGAGTTTAATTTCAAAGCCAAAGAATATATTTCCTATGTCCTATGTGTCTCCGAAATCTAGACTAAATTGTAGTGGTTCAGCTATGTTCAAAGGTACTTGCTGCATTTATGTAAAATTTATTTTTATATTTAAATGAATTATATGAAAAGGTGTAAATTTGTAATTGTATTTTAGAAATACATTTATTGCATATTTTGCGTTTATAAGCTTTTCTATTAGGTATATAAACTAACCATTTAAAATAATTGCAATTTTTAAAAATTTGGATTATTAAATATATTATGCTTTGATTATCTTTTTATCACAAAATTTAATAATTAGAATTTTTTCATTTTGTAATTGAATTGGAATAAATATATTTTCATTTATTTCAAGTTTGTTTGTTTTTTAATATTTATAAATAGATAAATTAGTAAGATTTTGTAATATTTTTTAATAGATAGTGTAATTAGAAAATGTTTTTAGTATTATAAAGTTAATTTGGTTAGCTATGTCTTACGATCAAATTAATAACAGCTTTTATGGTGTTAAAATGACTTCTGAATATGTCCTTAAATTTGAACCAAATAGGTGTAGGGTATTTCTAAGTCGGTTGCACCGACTGACGGTTTCTTTACTTGTTGATATATAAAATTCGTTCGTTTTGTCAAAGTAAAACTAAAAATAGTTTTTTATTATAAAAAAACATTATTCGATGTTGAAAATGTGAAATAAACTTTTCAATTATTAGAATGAAATCAAAACATACGACGTACAATTTTTATAGGACAGTACGTCAATACGTCTGTCTACATATCCATAAAAAAAATCAATACGCGCGTACAGTATTTAATTTATCGAAAAATATTTATTTGAATGTTTTAATTTAGTATACCTACAAAAAATATTTTTAATTTCATAATATAGGTATTTTGAATATAAGATATTTTTTAATAAAAATTGTTTTAAAAAAATATTATTTTTTAAAACATAATATTAGAAATATAAGAAAAACCAATAATAATATTTTTATACATTTTGTCAATATTTATAAATTTTAAAAATCCAAAATACACTACATTGCGTTACGCGTATTTGGGCTGCTCTCATGTAAATTTATGTACCTACTTATTTCTAAATTTTTTGACAGCAATTATATGCCGTACGCTTTTATTTAGGTTGGGATGTAAGGAACAAATAATTTTTTTTGAGAAAGCTCACATGTAAATTTTTTTACATAACTAATTATTTCAAAATTTTCTAGAAATTTCCAGAAATTATGCACCGTACGCGTTGATTTTGGTTAGGTCCATAGTAACAAATCATTTAAATTACAAATTATTTTTTTAAGAAAAATTATTTGTTATGTTTTTTCAATTTTTTTGCAAATACATATATTTTTTAAATATCATTACTCTCATATTTTTTAAATATCATTACTTAACAAAAAGCAACAACATTATACGATTAAAAAAAAAAAAATTTTTAAATAAACGAAAACAAAGTACAATACTTTTCGGTTATAACGATCATGATGGGACGGAAAATATTCGTCGTAATAAAGGAATGTCATTTTAAAAGAATGCTGTGAATTTTGAAAAATTAGTATAAGACTTGAACATTGTAGAATGTGCTGATTCTAGAATGGACACTTCGAACGCATTTGCTAGAATCTTATTTGATGTGTCAGCCTCAAGCCTATGTATAGTGCTTTTTTTTCAATTGAAAATTTTTTTAGTATTTTTGATGCGTTATTATAATTTTTTTTATATTCAAAACTAAATAAAAAAGACTTAATTATCGCCAAGCAACATATTTAGATATAATAAGTTTAACTCCGCCGTAGCCGATCCCAAGCCCGGTTGAGAAAGGAGGAGGGAAGAATAGTTGCAACCTGAATGGCAGTAGCAAAACGCTATATAATGCAGTTGAACTCGTAGCATAGTTATGAGAACTTCAACGCATTATATGGCAAATTCTGAAGCAACTCTTCAAACCCAACGGCCCTCCAAAGATGGAGGTTTGGCATACGGTTAACAGCCCTATCCAGTAAAAAAATATTGTTACGAAACCTAAATCAAAGCCTCGGATACAAATGGAAACACGGCGCCGACCCAAGCAACAGAAAATGGATATTGATTTTGCAACATGGAATGTGAGAACACTGAACAAAGAAGGAGCGTTAAAATCCCTGCTACCTGAACTAATAAAATATAAAATAGCGATAGTAGCAATTCAAGAATCAAAATGGAACAACAAAGGTATTTCGGATCTTAGGAGCCACTAGGTATTCTTCAGTAGAAAAGATGGTGGAAAGAGAGAATTCGGCATGACATATTTAGTTAACAAAGCGTACAAACAGGCGATCCTAGATTTTAAACCGGTGAATGAGAGACTCTGTGTAATCCACATCCAAACAAGATTGCACAATGTATCCTTGATAAACGCTCATGCACCTACCGAGGATAAGACGGAACAGGTCAAAGAGGATTTCTATAGTAAACTGGAGGCTGTCTACGATCAAATACCATCAAACGACATTAAAATTCTGCTCGGGGACGCGAATGCGAAAATTGGAAAAGAGGAAGTATACAAAGGAACGATTGGAGAACACAGCCTTCATAGTTCCACCAACGTATCCTTGTATAACGGACAAACGGACAAAGATTATTCGATTTCACGAGTAGCAAAAGAATGGTTATATCATCCACATTCTTCCCCCACAAGGGCATTCATAAGATCACATGGGAAAAACGTTCAACCAAATTGATCACGTTTTAGTTGAAAAGAGAGGGGCATCCCACATCATGGATGTAAGAGTCTATAGAGGAGCCTGCTGTGGATCGGATCATAATCTTGCGAAAGTCAGGTATAGGAGCAGAATCATAGCCAAACGAGCATTGAGGAAACACAATGCAACGAAGCTGGACGTAAGCAAACTCAATATAGCATCTGTGAAAAACGAGTACAAAGCGTCGATCGAGACAAACTTAAATCTAAAGGAGTTGCAACACATGGAGCTAAATGAAATGTGGGATAGTTTAAAAACGACACTGCATCGAGCTTCTGAAGAAACTATTGGTTTCCAGCCAATAAGAGTTCGAAATGAATGGTATGACAGAGAATGCAGAGATTCGGTAGCCACAAGAAATGAAGCACACAATGGAAAATTAAGTAGACCAACACGTGCTAAACAACTACATTTCGAGCAAATTAGAAGAGAGGCCGACAAAATCCGCAGAAAGAAAAAAAGAAAGGTCCAAGATAATTTGCAAAATCGCGATAGTATCAGAACAGCATACAAAGACATCCGCATCATCAGAGATGGTTACAAAGCCCAGTCAAATTTATGTAGAGATGCAGAAGATAATCTTTTATCATCTGAGGATGATATTCAGAACAGGTGGAAAGAATATTTTAAAAACTTACTAAATGCACCAAACGATGAAGTAAATGAACAAGAACAGATCACAGTGGAAAGGCAAACCCAAAATGAAATCACGGGACAACCTACATTAACAGAGGTGGTCAATGCCATAGAGCTATTAAAAAATAACAAGACTCCGGGTGCAGATAACATATAATATATAATGAAGGAGAAACGGTACAAAAAATCCTTCATAAAATAATACTAAAGGTGTGGCAAGAAGAAAAAATACCCGCTGACCCGCAACTAAGTATTATATGTCCAATCTACAAAAAAGGAGACAAGCTCAACTGTAAAAATTACAGAGGGATATCGCTACTTAGCACTTCCTACAAAGTGTTCACTAAAATCTTGAAAGCCCACTTAGAAATAATTGCCGAAAACATCATAGGCGAATACCAGTCCGTTTTCAGGCCAGGACGGTCTACAACGGACCAGCTATTTGTGCTGAAGCAGGTATTGGAGAAGTGCTGGGAAATGTCGATGTACATCAAATCTTCGTGGATTTCAAGACCGCCTATGACTCTATTCAAAGGGAAAAATTATATGTAGTTTTAAGCAACCTAGGCGTACCGGCAAAGCTAGTAAGATTGATTAAAGCTATTATGCAAAACACAAGCGCGAGGGTAAAAATCCAAAGGGACCTCACAAAACCCTTCAACATCAAACAGGGACTGAAACAGGGGGATGGACTCGCGCCTATGCTTTTCAATCTTGCCCTGGAGCATATAGTCAGGAAAATCCCATCTGACCCGAAAGACACGTTGCTATTCAAAACCACCTAGATATCTGCATACGCCAACGACTTAAATCTACTAGGACGATCAGGTGTCAGAGAATGTTATATCTAGTTAGAGAAAACAGCTATAAAACTGGGTCTGAGGATAAACATCGATAAGACGAAAATGTTAATAGTATCCAGACGTAACCATAGAGAGAAACAAAACATTACTTTTGGTGATGACAACGTGGAAGTAGTAAAAAGTTTTGTCTATCTAGGGTCCGAGATAACAAGTAGAAACGATGACACATCAGAGCTAACTCGAAGGATAGGCAAGGCAAACAACGCATACTACTCTGTGTTGAAGATAATGAGGTCTTGAGAAGTCAGCAGAAAATGTAAACTTGAGCTGTACAAATCTCTTATCAGACCGGTGTTATGCTACGGCAGTGAAACGTGGACGATCACCCAAGCGACGGCAAACCTACTTTCCCGTTTCGAAAGAAAAATACTTCGTAAAATTATCGGGTCAATTATCGACCAGGGCCAATTTAGAATGCGACGTAACGCAGAGCTATACAATGTATACACCGACAGCGATGTTGTGACATACATCAAGCTACAACGCCTTAGGTGGGCCGGTCACATACAACGTATGCCAGATTCCTGCATTCCAAAAAAAGTATTGAACGGGAAATTAGATAGAAAAAGATCAGTAGGAAAGCCGAGAAATCGATGGGTTGATGCAGTCGAGTCAGACGCTGTATCAATGCTGCAAGAGCAAAATTGGATAACATACTGCCCAAGATCGCTTGAACTGGAAGAAGATGATTCAGGAGGCCAAGGTTCGACAACGGACTGTAGCGCCATAGAAGAAGAGAAGAAGAAGTTTAAATAAAAGAAATATTAATGTAATAAAAAACTTACATTTTTAGGTAAAATTTAATTTTTTAGCAAAAAGGGTAAGGTTTATTATAATTAAAATTGAACAGAGTTCGTTATAAATGAAAACTACTGTAAAAACCAAATGTATTGATTTCATTTCGAACAGAACTCATTTTTTTCGTTCACTTTTTAAGATAAAGAAAAAACAAACAAAAAAAAAATTTAAAAAAATTCGAATCTCCTTGTTCATTGAATATTTGAACTAAACAAAAAAAAGAAAGATATACATAAGTCGGCGCCTTTAATCTTTTGATTTAGATTTAGCTGCGAGTTACAACCCAAAATGAATTACATTTACACAGAAAGTTGGCGCATAATATTAAAGTTATAAGCCTCAACTTTTAACCGCGTGACCGTTAAACTCAAAATTACGTTAAATTAAAGACAGGTTTTCACCTGAAAAAAACGCAATATTCTTAAAAAAAAATATCATTGTCCTATGAAAACAAAAAAAAGCCTTTCTTTTGGTTCTTGTTTCATTAAAATTGGTCAAATAGTTTACCCAGAAAAGGGATGTTTATATTTGTATGGGAAAAAATAAGCCGATTAAATATTATGATATACTAGCTGATTTGTCTGGCGTTGCCCGGGAGCGTGCAAATTGTAAAAAAGCGGGTTGCAGCCAAATTTTCCAAGTACCCATTGTGATTGTCCCAGACGATTGTCCAAAAAAAATGTTTGGAAGGACGTTATGTCCAATTTTGCGAAATATTGCTTGGTCAAAGTCTCAAAATAAGGTTTGTTCAGTTCCCTTAACCAATTGTGGCACAGCAACTTTTTACAGATTTTTTCCTCACTTTACTTAAGTAGAAACGGTTTATGTAAATACTTAGCATTTTTACGATTAATCAAACAAAAAAAAATTTTTAAGTATATTACGTCCAATTTTTGAAAGTAGGTAAAACTTTTTTGAATTAGGGAAATGTTTAAAATAATTAAATTTTCGAGTTCTTTTAACAGATTGGGAAACAAAACCTTTAAAAGCAGTTTGCAAAACAGTTTGAACGATTATCTCTAATTCTTCTATACGTGGTGGTCCTTGACGATAGAGTTGAGGTTGGTGGGTTTCCGGCAAATAATGTAAACTGAATTAAAATTTTGCACATTATTACTAAATAATTAAGACTATAGGTCAAAAGGGTATACTAAATATGCCATTATGTATATGCCATTATTATATAGTCCATGGTCTAGAAAAGATTTTAAAATCAGCTTTTCAACTTATATTTTGTTTGGTACTTACCTAAAAGTTCTACTACGCTCTTCCTCGTTTTTTATGATTTTAGAATTTTTTAAAATACTATTACTTAAGCATAATATACGAAAATAAATTTTTTGATTTTTAGATTTTATTAGAAAGAGAACTGCAATTTTACATTGAAATCTATTTTTAAAAAACAACAACTTCAAAGTAGATAAAAAACAAAGACTTACGAAAAAATTTGGAGAAGGAAAATGTCATGTTATTTAGATTTAAGGATACTAATATTCGGATTCTTTTTTAGCTCTATTTTTATTATTAATATTAAAATTATCTCATTTAGCTTTTACACTATTTGAGGAGAGCAAAAAAAACTTGTCTTATTAATTAAGTGGTATTTTTTATAGAATTATTCAATATTTTCCATAATTTCCTAGAATCGCTGCCGGCTTTTTCAATATTTCTATTAATATAAATTTTTTTTTCTTCTTTTATTAATTGTTGCACCTTTTTCTTAATTTTTATATATTTTGCCTTTTTTTCACTATTGGTCGGATCATTTTTATGTCGATTATATAATGCTTTTCTTATTTTCAGTTTGTCATGAAGAAAAGGTGTATTTCCCGTTCTCATTAGTATTGTCTTAGTACATAATCTTTTTGCTTCTTGTATAATTTTAACTAAGATTTCCATTTTACTATGGAACGCATTGGATTATAATCGATTTTGTTTATGTTGAAGTTTTTCCTTGGTAACTTCTCAATATTAATTGCTTTAATAGTTACTATTGCCAATTGATGGTCCGATACGCAATATATTTCTATTATAACATCATAATTGCCATTCATGTTTGTTATTATGTGATCAATTAAGGTACTAGAGTTAGTTGTATTTCTTGTACTTTTCGTTTTATTAACTATGCTATATCCAGAAGTTGCTATATTGTCCTTATACTTAAAAATTATATAGGAGTTCTCAAATAGATATAGATTGGTATCTGAAAAAAATATATGGTTTACCTTATCTACCACTTTAAGTTCAAGAAACTCCATAAATAAGTTGCTGTTTTCCACTGCAGCTCTATAAAATGTACCGATTTTTAATTTTGGTTTTGAGTTCAGGATTTCAATTACAGTAAAATTATATTTTTCATCTTTACATATTTCATTGAAACTAATATTATTTTTAATAAAGATTTTTTTTTATTTCTAAAGTTGAAAACTGCATGATAATTGGGGATGTTGTAGGTATCTTTTTCATAATTATAAATCCAAACCTCTGTAATTATTAATATGTCTATTTTTTTATATTAATTAATTAATGTTTCAAGTTCCAGTATTTTATTTCTAATTTCTAAATAATTCTATATTTTAATACAATAACTTTAGATCTCCAATTTGCCTTATATTTTCTTTTATATTGAAGCGGCCAGAAGTACAAAATAATAGTTAAGTTGACAGAATTAGAGATTTTTTTTTTTGAAAATTACAATTTTAAGATTTATAACATACTAGCTAGTACCCGGTGCGCGTTGCTGCGCCTCTCAATGGAGGTTTAATTGAAGATGATGTTACTGCAAAAAGTTAACACAAAAATTACACTCGGTTTACACATGTAAATTTTTAAATGTATGAAAGCAATCTTTTTAAAACGATTTTTCTAGGATTATCCTAGGATTTTTTGAAACTTTCTGTAATTCAAAGCAGTACAATCTACTTTCCAAAAATTTGACGTAATTTACTTCCAAAAAAATTTTTTTGACCAATCGTAGGACCGACTGTTAACAGTCTCAACTCCATTTTCAAGTTGCTTCACACATATAAAATTTGAGGTCAACCGTTTCTAATTTAGAGTTAAGTAACGCAAAAATCTATTAAAAGCCACTGTATCCCACTGGGTTAACGGAACTACACTTACTCTTTGGGCAAAGCAGTATTGCGCAAAATTGGACGTAATTTGCTTCCAAATCACTCAACAAAATTTTTTTGAGGCTTTCTTTTTAGCCAAAGCAGTACTTCGCAAATTTTGACAATATTACCTTCCAAAATTATTTTGACCAACCGTCGGGCCGACATGGGTTAACAAATTCCAAATCTGTTAATAGTGTCAACTCAATTCTCATAGGGGAGCACGTATACAAAATTTGAAGGAAATCGGTCAAACCGTTTTTAATTTAGAGTTAAGTATTGAAAAAACCTATAAAAAGCTGTTGGGCCCCAATGGGTTAATGCAATACAATAACATTTTTTTTGGGGCTTTCTTTAAAGCCAAAGCAGAATTTCGTAAAATCGGACAAAATTTGGACCCAAAATTTTTTTTTACCACCCGTCGGCTCAACATGGGTTAACAAATTCCAAAACTGTTTATATTGTCTACTCAATTCTCAAGGAGCATCACGTTTACAAAATTTGAAGTCAATTGGTTAAACCGTTTCGAATTTAGAGTAAAGTATTGAAAAAACCTATAAAAAGCTGTTGGGCCGCAATGGGTGAATGGAACTCAACAAAATTTTTTTTGGGGCTTTCTTTTAACCCAAAGCAGAATTTCGTAAAATCGGACAAAATTTGGGCCCAAAATTTTTTTTAACCACCCGTCGGCCCGACATGGGTTAACAAATTCCAAAACAATTAATAGTGTCTACTCAATTCTCAAAGAGCATCACGTATACAAAATTTGAAGTCAATCAGTCAAACCGTTTTCATTTTAGAACAAAGAAGTTTAAATACTTGCACCACAGCCCCAACTTGGCGGTCCGTTAGAGCAAAATTTTTGGGCCACGATTTCTTTCCGTACCCAAAAACTCCTATATACAAATTTTCATGAAAATCGGCTGGCCAGTTTCGGAGTCTATTCGCTACAAACAAACAAACATACAAACAAACAAACAAACAAACAAACAAACAAACAAACAAACAAATAAACAAACATTCCCTTTTATATATATAGATATACAAAGATATTAAAAAAAAATAACAAATCAATTAAAAAATTGATAAAATTTTCCTCCACTTATTCCATTTTTAAATTTAACATTTCAATAATAAAATCTGAAATTTTTACTACAAATGCATGTATGCAAAAAATGGTTCTGAATTCTTTAGTTTACTTTATATTAGACCTATTTGTCTAGTTTATTTATTTATTTTTTTCTAGGTATGGTCATGAGTCTTGATTTATAAGTTTCTTCAAACAAACAAATGTTATTACTTGCGTTCCTATATGAGGAGTAAACTACTCTTTTGTACTCTCACCTATTGGCAGCTACACCACACAAGCTCTTGAAAAAGAGTAGATGAGAGGAGTAGATAATTAAATAATTTTCGGCAGATACCTTTAAATAAATTTTTCATAATAATTGAATTTTCGCTTGAATAGATTATATTAAATCATATTTTTTATTTGATTACCAATAAGCACTTAACTCTTCCATTTTAAAAAATAGTCTTTATATATTTCAGCAATAAACCTTAATTTTTTCATTTTTTTTCATTATCTAAATATATTAAATATTATTAACTTCACAAATGACAGATAGTTTTAAAATGTCAAATATTATGTAGGATAATTAATCTGACAATTATATACTCCTGAAACAAAAATTAGCTTTCCATTTACAAACAACTTCTACCAACTCTCCAGGAACAATTTTTGGTAAAAGGAACGCATGCATTATATAAAATGCATGCGTTATGTCAAAGTAAAACTAAAAAGGGTTTTTTATTATAAAAAAAACATATGTTTTAGATGTAGAAAAAATTTTTCATTTAATAGGGACTAAATTAACTTAAATTAAAACATACGGCGTACAATTTTTATACGGCAGTTCGTCGTTATGTCTATCTACATTTCCGTAAATCGATACGCGCGTTCTAATTATAGGTACATATATGTATTTTGAATTTTTTTCAATATGAGATATTTTTTAAAACATAATCTTAGAAATATAAGAAAAACCAACAACAATATTTTTATAAAATTCAATTTGTAAATTTTAAAAATCCAAGTTATGGTACATCGCGTTACGCGTATTTTAGTTGCTCTCATGTAAATTCATATACCTATTTATTTGTAAATTTTTTGACAGAAATTATACGCCGAACGTTTTTATTTAAGTTGAAGATTATTTTATAGTTTTTTTTTGCGAACATAGGTATTTTCAATTATTTTGAATGTATGTTTTTTAAAAAAAAAAATATTATTTTAAAATATTTTATTTTGAAAACTTAATCGTAGCAACATAAGAAAAAACAATTTTAAAATTTAAAATTCCGAAGTACAGTACATAACATACCTACTTATTTCAAAATTTTTTGGCAGAAACTGCACGCCATATGCGTTTATTCTGGTTGATCCCTAAAGAACACATAATTTTTTTTAAGAAATGTTATTTTCTTTTTTTTTTTGAAAATTACAAATTATTTTTTTAAGAAAGATTTTTCGTTTTTAATTTTTTGCAAACATATTTTATAACAACTTTTGTTATACAACTCTCAAACGTAATGGCAACTACAGAATATATTTCAAAAGTCGGTTATTTTGTTATTATAAAAAACTAACCAAAAAGCATCAAGCATTTACGAAGTAGCAAAATCATTTTTTAAAGCAAAAAAAAATTACATATAGTAGAGGTCGCTTAGAACGACCATGAAGAAACAGAAAATATTCGTCGTAATAAACGAAAGTCGTTTTAAAAGAATGCTGTGAATTTTGAAAAATTAGTATAAAAATTGAACATAATGAATGTGCTAATTATGGAATGGACACTTTAAACTCATTTGCTAGAATTTTATTTGATGTGCCAACCTCAAGCCTATGTATACTGCTTTTTCTTCTAATGAAATTTTTATTGTATTGTCATTGCTATGTATATTGTACCAGGCTGGAATATTGAATTGACTTTCCGAACATTAGATTTCGTATTATTTTCGCCTAAAATTACAATAACAATTGAATGCTATTTTTTTCCCCGATTTCTTTTTTGTTATTATATTTTTTTATGCATTTTGTTATTTTCTATTTTTTCTTTATAGTAGAATTAAGTTTAGTGTGTATGAAGATGTCTTTAAGGGAGTGTACATTGACGCATGTTTTATTTTTATTATATTTTTATTTGGATTATAAGGTAAGTTTGTCAATTAATGCTACTGGTTTATATACTTATTAGAGTAATAAGTAATAACTTATATTAGAGTAATGGTTTTTATACTTTTTTGTTTTCAGTTCAGACTGAATTAAAATGCCGTTTAAATGCATTATAGAAAATTGTCTAAATAAATATGAGGGAAAAGAAAATAATAAAATATCTTTTTTTAAATTTCCAAAAAATAAAGAATTAGCAAAAAAATGGAGAGATGCTCTTAATTTAAAAACAATTAAACCTTCTTCCGTGGTTTGTGAAGACCATTTTCAAAATAATGATTTTTTAAATACAACATTAAATTTGGCAAAAAGACAAAGAATTAGTAAATCTGCTATTCCTACACTAAATAAAAATATATGTGATATTAGAGGCTTAATAAAAGAACCAAAAATTTTTAGTTTTTTTGAGTTAAAAAGAGATATCAAAAATTTAGTAAACCTCAAAAGTTTTGAATTAAAAATTAATACTAATGAAATTCTGATATATAACATTAAGAGTGACGATTTAGAAAATGTAAAAATTGAAACAAGCATTTCAATAGACAAAAATTTGAATGTGACAGTAGGGCATAATAAAGTGATTTTAAAATATGCTGACTTAAAAGACATTTTAAAAAAAAAATCTGTTATATCTAATTGGTATGAAATTCAAAATTTAATTGATAAATTTGAAAATTTTAATTTAAGTGATAGTTATAGTAGCTGTATTAACATAAGTTTAAATTATTTAGAAAAAGCATTAAGCATTTTAAATAGAAATGACAGTGAATTTGAAGATAAAAATAATATGGAAGTTATAATTGATCAGTTGCGCCAATTAACTTCGAAAAAAAGAAAATATTCCGTGAGTACAATCATAAATGCATTTACAATTTATTTCCATTCCTCTACAGTTTATAAAATTATTAGAGATAATAATATTTTGAAACTACCACATCCTAAATATTTGCAACAACTTTCTTCATCATATAATATAAATGTTAACAATAAAACCTCAAATCTTAGTTATCTGAAAGAAACGTACAATAAATTATCTGATATAGAAAAAAAAATCAACATTCAAATAGACGAAATTTATATTAAAACACAACTTTGTTACAAAGGAGGAAGTATAAATGGAATATCACATAATAATCCTGACGAACCAGCTAGTACAGTAGTGTGTTTTTTAATTAATTCAATTTTTGGTGGCATGAAAGAACTAGCCAAATTATTCCCTGTAAAAAATTTAAATGGTAAATGTCTTCATAATTATACATTAAATTTAATTTTAGATTTACAGAATTTAGGCTTTAATGTACTTTCAATAACTACAGACAATCACAGGATTAATCAGAATATGTACAAAATTTTTAGTTTTAATAATCATAAATTTCTTAATCCAAATAATGATACTGAAAGTGAAAATTATATTTTTCTTTTTTACGATAGTGTACATTTAATCAAAAATATTAGGAATAATTGGGTTAACAAACTAGATCTTCAAAAAACTTTCTTTTATCCAGATTTTTCAAATAAAAATATTAAATCGGCTTGCTTTTCAGATTTACGAACAGTCCATGAAAATGAAAAAAATCTTTTGATCAAGAAAGCTTACACTTTAAATAACAAATCCCTTAATCCTACTTCTACAGAAAAACAAAATTTGAATTTAGTATTAAGAATTTTTAACCACACGTAGCAGCTCTAAAATCACAAAATTATTTAGAAACTGCTAATTTTATAGATATTATTTTAAAATGGTGGGAAATAATGAACAATACGTCTCTTATAAAGTATAAACTTGAAAGAAATTTAAACTGTACGCCAATTTCTAGTTTAACAGATTGTAATGTTGAATTTCTCAAAAATTTTATAAATTGGTTGGATAATTGGAAAAAATGTGGAATACAAAATTGTGGTCTCACATCCACAACTTTCCAGGCGTTGTACCAAACAACTGCTGCAATGGTAGAATTAATTAATGTTAGTTTCACAAAATATAAAATTAAGTACTTTCTACCAGGTAAAATCCAAACAAGTAATTTAGAAAAAAGATTTAGTTTGTATAGACGGTTGAGTGGTTGTAATTACTTTATTTCCTACCAGAATATTATAGAATCAGAAAAAAAACTTAGAATAAGAAAAATAGTTCGTAATTCTACACAAGAAAATTTTCTTTCAGACTACTATAATTCTTGTAACGACGTTTTAGAAACTAATATATCTGCTTTTGACGACGTACTAGACTCAAATTATCTTGAAGAATATTCAAGAGTATTTGATAAAGATGCGAATCTGTATGTTGCTGGATATGCTAGTTATAGTATTTCAACCAAATTAAAGTGTGAGGAATGTAAAAAATTAATAATGCATTCTAAGGGCGAGCATGCGGAAAACAATGATTATTTTAATTTTATTCAACGCGGTGGGTTAATTTTACCAACTGATACAATTAATTATATTTTATTTCATATGGATGCTTTAATGCATAAAATTATAAAGACAAAAAAACCAGATTTTTTACAAGAAACACATCAAAAAGACATTCTTTGTGCTCTAACATATAAAAGTCTAACATATAAAATGTTTGACATCTCTTTTGAAGAAATTTGTTCTTGTGGTGTGCCTTCAATTAAAATTTACCGTAAAATATTTTCAGTTTTTTCAAATATTTTATTGAAAAATTTTTGCAAAAATATCAATGATATAATTTCTTTTAAATCAAACAAACGGAAAATGGAAACATTCCAAAATTAAGTTTTATATGCTTGCTTTTTATTTTTATTATTATGTACCTACTTATTAATTTTTTTTAGTTTAGTAAAATATGAAATATGGTTTTTGTTCCTAATTTATTTAAATGTTTTTTGTTTCTTCTAGTAATAAGTAGCTAAATAATAAATTGTTTTGTTTTTTTATTATGTACCCACTTTTATTTTTTTAAATAAAATACATAGGTACTTATTTTTTTTTTAGTTTAGTAATATATGAAATATGGTTTTTGTTCCTAATTTATTTAAATGTTTTTTGTTTCTAATAGTAATAAGTAGCTAAATAATGAATTGTTTCGTTTTTTTTATTATGTACGTAGCCACTTTTTTTTTTCCAATGAAATGTTTTGTTTTTAAATTTTTTTTTATTATTTTATACCTATAAAAACAATTTTAAAAAAAATTTGTTTTTTAATTTTTTTTCCATGGTCCATTGTACGTATTAATTTTTTCAGCGTGCCAATAACATTAACTATTACCTCATATCAATATAACCAAAATATATATGAAAACGAAAATACAAAATAAAAAGAGAATTTTTTTAGTCATCTGGTACAATTTGAAGTGGAAGCATGTATGCGGTAAATTTTTTTTGGAAATATTTTTTATTTTTTAAAATTATGAATGAAAAAATTTAAATTTTTTAATGCGGCTCTAGGTATTAATAGATTAAATACTGTCCTTTCATTTTGGTAAATTAAATATAGTCTAAACTTTGTCAGAAGTAAGATCTTTTGAAAAGAAAAACCCCCATAAGATTTACACATAAATTGGATCTTATTTTTACTCAAATTTTTGAGTATTCCGGCCTGTACGAAGTACAATATACAAGGCATTGGTATTGTATTACGCATCAATTATTATGATTTTTTTTATATTCAAAAATAAATATAAAAATACTAAATTAATCACCAAGCAACATTATTAGATATAATTAGTTTAAATAACTTACATGTTTAGGTAAAATTTTATTCTTTAGCAAAAAGTGTAACGTTTATTATAATTAAAATTTAACAGAGTTCGTTATAAATTAAAAAATAAATTTACTGTATACACCAAATGTATTGCTTTCATTTCGAACAGAACTCATTTTTTTCACTGGAATTTTAGAGAGATAAAGAAAAAAAACAAACAAAAAAAAAAAAAAATTTTAAAAAAATTTCAATCCTCTTGTTCATTGTAAATGTTCTAACTAAACAAAGAAAAGAAGAAATAAGTCGGCGCACATTATAGTTTGATTGAGCTGCGAGTTACAACCGAAATTGAATTACATTTACACAGAAAGTCGGCGCATAATATTAGAGTCATCAAATTTTAGCCGCGTGACCGTTAAATTAAATACGGGTTTCACCTGAAAAAGCGCAATATTCTAAAAAAAAAATATCATTGTAATATGAAAACAAAAACCTTTCTTTTAGTTGTTGTTTCATTAAAATTGGTCTTATAGTTTACCTTGAATAGGGGTGTTTATATTCGTATGAGAAAAAAATAAGCCTATTAAATATTATGATTTATTTTGCAATTTCGAATTTGCATACTTTTTCAGTGTTAATAGTGTCTAATTGTTATAAGTAGTATAAATATAATATAGATATAATATAAAAACCTTGAACTTAAATAACCCTTTTATTGCACTTGCATAATTTCCAATAATTGTTTTTAATAAACAATTCTCGGAAATAATAACATTTATATTCATGTCTAAATGATTTCCGCTATAAACGAAAGTTACATTACACCCATAAGGTCATTAACATATTAATAAGTAAATTACTAATATATATTAAGTCAGCAACACTTTCAAGGTAAATTGATTGATCAAGCCTATATTAAACCAATAATGTTATGTAATCAATTATTAAGAATAATTATATTTATTAAGAATTCATGTTAGTAATTAAGAATTATATTAATAAAAGCTGACTTATGCAAAATTAGTTGATAAAATCTTAGTATAAATAGAAGCTAAGAATTATTGTAAGTCAGAGTTCCAGTCTGGCTATCGAAGCCCTAACATAGTAACATCATAATAAGTGTTTAGTGGAATTTTCAAAATAAAATAACTGTAAAAATAAATAAAGTGTTTTTTTTATAAATACTAAAATCCAGTTATAAAATTGGCGCAGTCGGTAGGATACACTAAGTGAATAACATTTGATACTGCACAAGACACCAATTGCATAAAAGTTTACTTGAGTCTGGGTAAACGGTATCAAATCACTTGCATATTAATACTTAATAGTGTATCTCTGCATTACATAGTTTCAGCTAAGGAGCTGTACTATTAAACGTCTAACTTACGAAGCAGAAGTTTGTAAGTTTTGAACTAAAAGCAATATATACTGTGGAACAAGACTTTTTTCTTCGTTATCCTTAAGTGAGTCTGCTTAAGGCACAGTAATATATAAAAAAGGTGCTAGTTGAACTACTGATACCTAAAGGTATAAAAAGTGGACCTTCATCTTACACCATAAAAGTATCAAAAAACAGTTGATACAATTAAAAATAAGTTTCCAGGCCGCAAATATAAAAATTGTTAGGCCAACAACTTAATAAAACAGTACAATTGAAGAGGAGACACAGGCCGCAAATAAAAAAAATTGTTAGGCCAACCACTCAACAAATTGTATACATAGAAGAAAATAAGGTTTTTTTTCTAAATACTAAAATTAAACAGGGGCCCAGTGCGCTGTTTAATAATTAACAACAATAACAACAGTAACACCAACGTCAAAACAACGAAAATAACAACACCAACGTCAACATAAAAACAACTAAAATAACAACACCAAGGTCAACGTCAACACAACAACAGTAATAGCAACATCAACAATACCACTATCAAACGTAAAAACAACGAAAATAACAACACCAACGTCAACATAAAAATAACTAAAAGAACAACACCAACGTCAACACAACAACAGTAATAGCAACATCAACAATACCACTATCAAACGTAAAAACAACGAAAATAACAACACCAACGTCAACATAAAAACAACTAAAAGAACAACACCAACGTCAACGTCAACACAACAACAGTAATAGCAACATCAACAATACCACTATCAAACGTAAGTTTAATTAATTCTAAGGAAAAATTTTTTTAAGTAGACTTTTCTTAATACATTTGTAAGCAAATTCTTTGTTAAAAATGGCTAATAATAACAATCGCGTCAACAATTTAACTTTTGATCCGTTAAAATATTTAGATAGATTACCTACATTTAATGGCGACAGTAGGGACTTACAGACTTTTGTCAATTTAGTAGATAGAATACATCCAATGTTAACAACTTACGACGCATTAGCACAAACCATTTTTTCAGATATTATTAAAAGTAAACTATTAGGTAGAGCTAGGGAAATAATAGAAATCAATTGTCAAGCCACTTCATGGCCTGACATGAAAACAATATTACAAAAAAATAATATTCTTATAACTAAGGGAAAACAAATTCAATTACACTTATCTAATAGAGATCATGAAAATACTTCAACTTATCCTGAAGAGCAGAAGTCTTCAGATAACAAAATTATAAATAACTATTCATCAAAAAGTAAACTAAAATTAACACCTAATATATTTAACTCTAAACAAGTAATAAATCTCCATAACAAAAATTTTCAAATTATTCCAAAATAACTTTATACACTTCCGTTCACACGAACCCTCAAATTTTAATCAACTACCTTTAATAAGAGAAAAATAAATCTTTGCAACTATATAATCAAAGGCACGAGCCAAATGAAACGACACCACAAAAATGTTCTCAATACGAACCAATCCATACCCTATAAAAACAAAACAAGTAAAGAAACAGTCAGTCGGTGCAACCGACTTAGAAATACCCTACACCTATTTGGTTCAAATTTAAGGACATATCCATAAGTCATTTTAACACCATAGAAGCTGTTATTAATTTGATCGTAAGACATAGCTAACCAAATTAACTGTATAATACTAAAAACATTTTCTAATTACCCTATCTATTAAAAAACACTACAAATTCTTACTAATTTATCTATTTAAAAATATTAAAAAGCAAACAAACTTGAAATAAATGAAAATATATTTATTCCAATTCAATTACAAAATGAAAAAATTCTAATTATTAAATTTTGTGATAAAAAGATAATCAAAGCGTAATATATTTAATAATCCAAATTTTTAAAAATTGCAATTATTTTAAATGGTTAGTTTATATACCTAATAGAAAAACTTAAAAACGCAAAATATACAATAAATGTATTTCTAAAATACAATTAAAAATTTACACCTTTTCATATAATTCATTTAAATATAAAAATAAATTTTACATAAATGCAGCAAGTACCTTTAAACATAGCTGAACCACTACAATTAATTCTAGATTTCGGAGACACATAGGACATAGGAAATATATTCTTTGGCTTCGAAATTAAACTCGACCACAACCAATTCCCATGGTACTTTCATTACTAGTAACCTACTGTTAAATTTCATTAAAATACCGGCATTATTTTTTGAGTTATGGTGTTTGTAAGATATATGTTTGTTAGTCCTTCAACTTTTCAAGGGTTCCAGGACCCGAAATTATGGTACGATTTCGCCCATATGCAGTCCCGTCATACTTTCAATACTAGTTAACCCTTGTACACAATTGGAACGCTCTATCTTAATTTTAAGTTACTAGTTTTATTAATTTCGATGATAAGCTTTTACACATTGGAGGGTCTAAGAGAGCTTCTGAACCACCACTCCAATTGATCCCAAATTAGGGGGGCACGCAAGAAATAGTAAAGAACACCCTTGTGGCAAATTGGAAGCTTCTACATTTGTTTCAAGTTACTATCTTTATTAATTTCGAAAATATGCTTTAAGGGCCTAAGAACTGAGTGGCTGGTCCCCAATCCACTACTCCAATGGGGCCCAAATTTCAAAGACACTTACGAAATAGGAAGGGAAACCCTGATACCAAATTTGGAGGTTCTATCTTCATTGGTTTCGGAATTATGCTCGTTTGGCCTAAATTCGATCAAAAAGTTCTAAGTTCCGAACCCATTGTCCAATCCTCACCGTACGTAATCACCGCCGTAGTTTCGCTGCCAACAACCTACAGCACAAATTTCATGAAGATAGCCTCATTAGTTGTTGAGTTATCGTGATTTTTTATATATGTTCCTTAGCCCTGACATCGATTAAAAGGTCCGGAATCCGAACCGTTGGGCTGATTTCGCCCTTATATAGTCCGCGCTGTACTTATAGTACTAGTTAACCCTTGTACACAATTTGAACGGTCTATCCTAATTTTAAGTAACTATTTTTAGTAATTTCGATTATAAGCCTTTAAAACTTGGGAGGTCTGAAAGGGGTACAGAACCACCACTCCAATTGATCCCAAATTAGAGGAACACGCAAGAGATAGTAAAGAACACCTTTGTGGCAAATTGGAAGCTTCTACATTTTTTCAAGTTGTTATCTTTATTAATTTTAAAGATATGCTTTAAGGTCTTCGGAAATGTGTGGCTGGTCCCCGACCCACTACTCCAATGGGACCCAATTTCACAAGACACTTAGGAAATAGGAAGGGACACCCTGATACTAAATTTGGAGGTTCTATCTTCATTGGTTTCGGAATTATGCTCGTTTGGCCTAAATTCGATCAAAAAGTTCTAGGTTCCGAACCCATGGTCCAATCCCGACCTTACGCAATTCCCGAAGTAGTTTCATTACTAGTAACCTACAGCACAAATTTGATGAAGATAGCGTCATTAGTTGTTGAGTTATCGTGATTTTTTATATTTGTTCGTTAGCCCTGAAATCGATTAAAAGGTCCAGAATCCGAACCCATGGGCCGATTTCGCCCATATGCAATCCCCGCCGTACTTTCAGTCCTAGTAACCTACAGTTAAAATTTCATCAAGATAGCTCCATTATTTTTTGAGTTATCGTGCCTACGGACGGACGGACGGACGGACGGACGGACGGACATGGCTATATCGACTAAGGCGGTAACGCTGATCACAAATATATATACTTTTCCATATCTAGCTCGCTTCCTTTAGGTGGTTACAAACACCATACCAAAGTTAATATACCCCTTTACCTATTCTATAGGTGTAGGGTATAAAAATCTCTAAACAAAACAATTACGAAACACACGCTAAATTTATCAAATTATAGTAGACTATTTAAATAAAATTTTTTTTTCCAAATTAAAATCTAAAATTACTAAAAACACAAAAAAAAAATAATATATACTTACATGCATATTTCTTTTCATAATTATAAAAAATGCTTATCCCAACAATTATATTACTCACCTACATAATCACTACACACACACAGACTATTGAAATTCAAGACCTCACTAATAATAACGGGTACATTAATATAAAATTAGAGAACATACAAATTACAGACAACTATACGAAAATAATACATATAATAAACTTAACCGAGTATTAAATTGCAAAAGACAACATATTAGACAATCTAAATGCACTATATAACTAAAAGAAAACAAATTCAATTATTCAAACTACAATTTATAATTATAAATTATTAGAAAATAAATTAAATAAATTGCTTCCCTACCATAGGAAACGTCGCGGTCTCTTTAACGGTTTTGGAACAGATTTGAATATATTTACCAAATTAACTATAACATAGACCTCTTACGAAATCACATCGACGAAATAGAAAAAATAATACTATCCAGTAAATTAGGAATCCTTTCGAGAAATATATTAACGGATGATGAATTACATAAAATTCCAAGCATAGAAGCTCTAGCCAATATAAAAATTACATTAGCCAGTCTTAACAATGAAATTGTAGTAATCCTATTAGTACCGAACTTTTCAAATAAAAAATATTTTACAACTTATGTAGATTCTTTACCAAACAAATATAATAAAACACTAAATATTGATATAACAAAAGAAATAATTGTAGATGAAAATAATAATGTATACATGGGTAACGTAAAAGATAACTATAAGAATAATTTAATAGAAATAAGAAATAAATGTATTAAAAGCATATTTAAATCACAAAATGTATATTGTAATATGAAAGATTTTACCGATAACGTTATAAACGAAATAAGAGATGGATTAGTTATTATAAAAAATATTAAAGAAACCAATATTAATCATAATTGTAACAAATTAAATATTACGGTAATAGGTACTAAACTAATTAAATTTGAAAACTGTGAAATTGAAATTGACAATATCACATATACAAACAATGCAATAAAAATTAAAGACCATCTCATATTACCTAATTATTATACACCGGTAAAAGAAAATAAAAATAATACTGAAATAATTTTTAAGAAATTACACTTAGAAAAAATTTTTAATAATAGGCAAAATATAGAGGAAATCATGGAAACAAATAACTTAAGAAACTTATTAAATATTAGCTTATTTTCGGGCACAATAATAATTGTAACTTTGCTATTAGTGATTACTGTTTACAATCACATTTCAAATAAACGCGTAAAATTTATAATACCTTCGTCGGAGCCTCAGACTAAGAGGGGTGGTGTTATAAGTAGTATAAATATAATATAAATATAATATAAAAACCTTGAACTTAAATAACCCTTTTATTGCACTTGCATAATTTCCAATAATTGTTTTTAATAAACAATTCTCGGAAATAATAACATTTATATTCATGTCTAAATGATTTCCGCTATAAACGAAAGTTACATTACACCCATAAGGTCATTAACATATTAATAAGTAAATTACTAATATATATTAAGTCAGCAACACTTTCAAGGTAAATTGATTGATCAAGCCTATATTAAACCAATAATGTTATGTAATCAATTATTAAGAATAATTATATTTATTAAGAATTCATGTTAGTAATTAAGAATTATATTAATAAAAGCTGACTTATGCAAAATTAGTTGATAAAATCTTAGTATAAATAGAAGCTAAGAATTATTGTAAGTCAGAGTTCCAGTCTGGCTATCGAAGCCCTAACATAGTAACATCATAATAAGTGTTTAGTGGAATTTTCAAAATAAAATAACTATAAAAATAAATAAAGTGTTTTTTTTATAAATACTAAAATCCAGTTATAAAATTTCTAATCCGTTGAATGTTCTGATCTTAAGCTCATTTGAAAGTATGTTATTACTGTTTAAAAATTCAATCAATCTATTTTTAATAATTCTTTTTAAAAATTTTACTAAAAATATAAGAAATAAATAAGATAGCTTTAGCAGCACTCGAAACGTTTACTCGGTTTTGGAATTGCTATAATTTCAGCAATTTATCAAAGCTTTTACTTAGGTCTACCTCCTTTTTTAAAAAATTTTATTCCAAGTAAAGTTCCTCAATTTAATTATTTTTTCTGTAATAATATGATTAAAATATTTTAATTTTGCTTTAAATATAGTCTGCCTGCTTTTAATCCATTTTCGCCTAGCAATTTTTCGCTTTGATATAAAATCTAGTACAGAGTTTGGTACATTTTTGCAGTGGATTTGGTTCCTACTTTAGGTACTGCTAAATTTATAGCTTCTTCTATTTTAGTTTGAAAGTAAGATATCATTTCTTCTTTTCTATACGAATAGGAGAGAGAATCATTTTCAAATTCTAATACTAAATTAATTTTGATATGGTTTTGAAATCAACTCCATTTCCTTTTTATAAATTTAAATGAGTAAACATGTATTTGAGAACAATCTACTTCCAAAAACACAGGAAGATGATCTAATGACAAATTAAATAAAAGAGTAAGCAATAAATTTAAATTTTAATGACAACAACATTATACTCATACATAATTGAAAGGGTTAGAATAATACATTCGATTAGTATTAAAGAGAAAACGAGGAAGAGTGTGGACTGTGTCAACTCTGGGATAACCGTATGCGTAATGTAAAAATTATATTATAGTTGCCCTTGCAAAAAGATTATAAAATCTTTGAAAGATTATAGTTGCCCTTGCCAACTTTTAGATACCCGTGCGTACACTATTATATTTTAAATAAATAAGAATTACATATATTGCAATTGAACTGTTTGACAGAAAATTCAAAATATTTATTTGAAAAAAAAATTAATAAAAAAAAAAATGAATTAAAAAAAAAGACAAATTAAAAAAAAAACAAGTAAAGAAACAGTCAGTCGGTGCAACCGACTTAGAAATACCCTACACCTATTTGGTTCAAATTTAAGGACATATCCATAAGTCATTTTAACACCATAGAAGCTGTTATTAATTTGATCGTAAGACATAGCTAACCAAATTAACTGTATAATACTAAAAACATTTTCTAATTACCCTATCTATTAAAAAATACTACAAATTCTTACTAATTTATCTATTTAAAAATATTAAAAAACAAACAAACTTGAAATAAATGAAAATATATTTATTCCAATTCAATTACAAAATGAAAAAATTCTAATTATTAAATTTTGTGATAAAAAGATAATCAAAGCATAATATATTTAATAATCCAAATTTTTAAAAATTGCAATTATTTTAAATGGTTAGTTTATATACCTAATAGAAAAGCTTATAAACGCAAAATATGCAATAAATGTATTTCTAAAATACAATTAAAAATTTACACCTTTTCATATATTTCATTTAAATATAAAAATAAATTTTACATAAATGCAGCAAGTACCTTTGAACATAGCTGAACCACTACAATTAAGTCTAGATTTCGGAGACACATAGGACATAGGAAATATATTCTTTGGCTTCGAAATTAAACTCGACCACAACCAATTCCCATGGTACTTTCATTACTAGTAACCTACTGTTAAATTTCATCAAAATACCGGCATTATTTTTTGAGTTATGGTGTTTGTAAGATATATGTTTGTTAGTCCTTGAACTTTTCAAGGGTTCCAGGACCCGAAATTATGTTACGATTTCGCCCATATGCAGTCCCGTCATACTTTCAATACTAGTTAACCCTTGTACACAATTGGAACGCTCTAACTTAATTTGAAGTTACTAGTTTTATTAATTTCGATGATAAGCTTTTACACATTGGGGGTCTAAGAGAGGTTCTGAACCACCACTCCAATTGATCCCAAATTAGGGGGGCACGCAAGAAATAGTAAAGAACACCCTTGTGGCAAATTGGAAGCTTCTTTATTTGTTTCAAGTTACTATCTTTATTAATTTCGAAAATATGCTTTAAGGGCCTAAGAACTGAGTGGCTGGTCCCCGATCCACTACTCCAATGGGGCCCAAATTTCAAAGACACTTACGAAATAGGAAGGGACACCCTGATACCAAATTTGGAGGTTCTATCTTCATTGGTTTCGGAATTATGCTCGTTTGGCCTAAATTTGATCAAAAAGTTCTAAGTTCCGAACCCATTGTCCAATCCTCACCGTACGTAATCACCGCCGTAATTCGCTGCCAATAACCTACAGCACAAATTTCGCCTCATTAGTTGTTGAGTTATCGTGATTTTTTATATATGTTCCTTAGCCCTGACATCGATTAAAAGGTCCGGAATCCGAACCATTGGGCTGATTTCGCCCTTATATAGTCCGCGCTGTACTTATAGTACTAGTTAATCCTTGTACACAATTTGAACGGTCTATCCTAATTTTAAGTAACTATTTTTAGTAATTTCGATTATAAGCCTTTAAAACTTGGGAGGTGTGAGAGGGGTACAGAACCACCACTCCAATTGATCCCACATTAGGGGAACACGCAAGAGATAGTAAAGAACACCCTTGTGGCAAATTGGAAGCTTCTACATTTTTTCAAGTTGTTATCTTTATTAATTTTAAAGATATGCTTTAAGGTCTTCGGAAATGTGTGGCTGGTCCCCGACCCACTACTCCAATGGGACCCAAATTCACAAGACACTTAGGAAATAGGAAGGGACACCATGATACTAAATTTGGAGGTTCTATCTTCATTGGTTTCGGAATTATGCTCGTTTGGCCTAAATTCGATCAAAAAGTTCTAGGTTCCGAACCCATGGTCCAATCCCGACCTTAAGCAATTCCCGTAGTAGTTTCATTACTAGTAACCTACAGCACAAATTTGATGAAGATAGCGTCATTAGTTGTTGAGTTATCGTGATTTTTTATATTTGTTCGTTAGCCCTGAAACCGATTAAAAGGTCCAGAATCCGAACCCATGGGCCGATTTCGCCCATATGCAATCCCCGCCGTACTTTCAGTCCTAGTAACCTACAGTTAAAATTTCATCAAGATAGCTCCTTTATTTTTTGAGTTATCGTGCCTACGGACGGACGGACGGACGGACGGACATGGCTATATCGACTAAGGCGGTCACGCTGATCACAAATATATATACTTTTCCATATCTAGCTCGCTTCCTTTAGGTGGTTACAAACACCATACCAAAGTTAATATACCCCTTTACCTATTCTATAGGTGTAGGGTATAAAAAGCTCTGAACGAGATTCGAACCCACACTTTTCAATTAAAAGGTCGACGTAATAACCACTAAGCCATCGAGTTTTTGTTCATCTCAATTTTTTTTTTTAAATTATTATAGTTGCTATGGTATCAATTGTTTTTTAAAATGTATTAAAAAAAAATAAATAATTTTTAAATGAGAGTTTTAAGATGAATTTAAAAAAAAAAAAAAAATTTGCCCTAGCCAGGAATCGAAATGAAACGTTTTGATTACTAGTCCCATGTCCTAATCACTACACCATAGAACAATTAGTAGTTTGCCTACACAACGACTTTTTATTTATCTTGGTTTTTTTTTTAAATAATTGTAGTTGCTATGGTATCAATTGTTTTTTTTAAATAACAGTTTTGAATTTTTTTATAAAAATATTAAAAAAAATTAATAATTTTTAATATAAATGAGAGTTTTCTGTCAAATTTTCTATAAAATAAAATTTTTCATACATAAAATAAATACATATATTGTAAATAGATAACAAAAAATGAATTAAAAAAAAAAAAAAAAAATTTTTCCCTAGCCTGGATTCGAACCGAGATATTTTGGCTACAAGTAACCTTTCCTAACCACTACACCATGAATCAATTAATAATTTAACTAGATTTTTTATACCCGTGCATACATAATATATGACATCGGGTATATTAAAATTGCTCCTCCGTTTGTAACGCATCGATCTAGACGAGCTAGATATATTGTCAAGGGTACGTATCGGCTCAGAATCGAAAAATTAGTCGATCTAGCTATGTGTGTCTGTCCGTCCGTCCGTCCGTCCATCCGTGTGTCAGCACGATAACTCAAAAACTAAAAGGGCTAGAGTCTTGAAATTCACACAAAGTGATTTTTAGACAATTTCTAGGTTCCCTATTGTTTTTGGTTAAAATCGGACCAAGGCTTCGGGGAGCTGCCATACTACTTTTTAGCACCAATATGAATTTCTTCAAAACTAATTATACTACGGGGATGAAAATTACACACGGTTAGTTTTATAATGACTTCAGCACTTATATGAAGTTTCAAAATGTTAGGGCCCCATTTTCGGGGGCTGCCATACAACTTCTTTGCACCAATATGAATTTTTTCAAAACTAATTATACTACGAGGCTGAAAATTACACACGGTTAGTTACATAATGAATCGAGCACTTATATGAAGTTTCAAAATGTTAGGGCCCCATTTTCGGGGGGCTGCCATACAACTTATTTGCACCAATATGAATTTCTTCAAAAGTAATTATACTATGACGATAAAAATTACACACAGTTATTATATAATAAATCAAGCACTTATATAAAGTTTAAAAATGTTACGGCCCCATTTTGGGGGGCTGCCATACAAAGTTTTCGATTCAATAACTGTGAATCTAATGAAGCTACAAGGTTAAAATTAAAATTGGGCAGGTAAAGTAATAGCGCAAGTTAGTTGGCAAAGTTGGACATCACTCGGACCATCGGAATTTTAGGGTGGGCCATTTTTTTTTTTTTTTGTTTGTTTTTTTTTTTTTTTTTTAAGCTAAAGTTATGGGACAATGAATGAAAATTTTGTTATTTGTTTTTTTTTTTGTTAATTTTTTTTTTTTTTTTTTTAAGCTAAAGTTATGGGACAATGAATGAAAATTTTGTTTTTTGTTTTGTAATTTTTTTTTTTTTTTTCTGTTAATTTTTTTTTTTTTTTTTTTACGTCAAAATTATGGAGTAATGAGTTACATGTATAAGAGAAGTAAATTACGGTTTATTTTATACACCATAGTGGGTATGCACGGGTATCTAAAAGTTGACAAGGGCAACTATAATCTTTCTCGTTGTATTTATATTTGGTTTCTATTTAGTTATTAATTATGAAAATATTCACATAATTTCGAAAAATTTGTATGGCAGCTAACCGAGGCTTTTGTCCGATTTTAACCAAAAACAATAGGGAACCTACAAATTGTCTAAAAATTACTTTGTGAAAGTTTCAGAACTCTAGCTCTTATAGTTTTTGAGTTCTCGTGCTGACGGACGGACACACATAGCTAGATCGATTCACTTTTCGATGCTGATTCGATACGTACTCTTGACACTATATCTAGCTCGTTTATTTCGATGCGTTACAAACGGAGTAGTAATTTTAATATACCCGATGTTCATATATTTATGCACGGGTATAAAAATTAATTTATAATTAAGAAGTTAACTAAAACTGAAACTAAAACAAAATTTCAAAGTTTTTAATTTATTATTACATTTCCTAATTTTTTTTTTAAAAGATGTAAAATGATCTATCAATTTTTAATTCATTTGGTAGACTATTAAATAAAGCTAATCCTCTATACATTATATAATTTGTGTTCTTGCATTTCTATATAACGGCAAATCGGAAATTCTCAGCATTTCTAATATTGTAAGGCTGACTGTAGGATATATAGGTCAGATTTCTCCAAAGATATCCCGGAAAATGGGGCCGTAAAATTTTGAAACTTCATATAAGTGCACGATTCATTGTATAACTAACCGTCTGTAATTTTCAGCCTCGTAGTACAATTAGTTTTGAAGAAATTCATATTGGTGCAAAGAAGTTGTATGGCAGCCCTCCGAAGATGGGACCCTAACATTTTCAAACTTCATATAAGTGCACGATTCATTATTTAACTAACTGTGTGTAATTTTCACCTTCGTAGTATAATTAGTTTTGAAGAAATTCATATTGGTGCAAAAAAGTTGTTTGGCAGCTCCCCGAAGCCTTGTTCCGATTTTAACCAAAAACAATAGGGAACCTAGAAATTGTCTAAAGATGACTTTGTGTGAATTTCAAGGCTCTAGCCCTTTTATTTTTTGAGCTATCGTGCTGACACACGGACGGACGGACGGACGGACGGACGGACAGACACACATAGCTAGATCGATTTACTTTTCGATGCTGATCCGATACGTACCCTTGACACTATATCTCGCTCGTCTCGGTCGTTTCGTTACAAACGGAGGAGCAATTTTAATATACCCGATGTCATATATGTATGCACGGGTATAAAAATTATAACATTAAATTTGATGTATTGTTGTACATTCATCAAATTTAATGAGGTTAGCATATTTTGTATGTTTGTATATCTCAATCTGTCACAATTAGAATTATCCTTAAGGCTTTATTTTGCAATACTTCTAGCCTATGAATATTTCCTGTATCACACATAAATAATACTGACGAATAATAGTTGTAATGTGGTAAGATAAGTGTACTATACAAAGTGACTGCATAATCATATATTAACTTGTCCCTAATTCGAGCAAAAAAGCAATTCTTTTTAAATCTTTTTGTAAACATAATCAGCATATAAATTAAACTTTAGCTTATAATTGTGTGTACCCCTAAATATTTAATGTCAACTAAACATTCTATTTCCTCATTATTCAGAAAGAGATTTACGTTGCTGTTTCCTCCATTCAAGACCATTTTTTTGGTTTTGCTGACATATAATTTTAGTTTATTCATACACAAGCATTTGTATAAATTTTCAAGGTTTTTACTGAGTAAATCTCTGGATTAATCTATAATTATCGCTTTAATATACAGGATGTCCGGGAATCAAGTACGCGCACTACACTCAGTGATTGGGGGTATTAAAACAAACAAAAAATTGTACTGGAGGGGGGTCTATTGTGAACCCTTTTCGAGATATGAGGGATTAAAGATTTTAGGAGACTTTTCATAACAAAATCAATAAATTTTGAACAGCTTACTGTAAAGAGATAAAACAAAATCCATTTTGTAGAGTAAGTTGTCAGCTTTAATTTTTTATACTAATGATCCCCATATACCCAACAGTACAAAGTTATGAAGGTTCCAAATGATTTAAAATTTCTTATAAAATATTAATGAAAAAATAAATAGATAAAAAAAAATTTCATAATCTTTCTGTTTGAACCGATTGAAAATAGCACACTTTTCTATTCTTCATATCAAAAATGGTTAGAGATAGAGAAAAAGTTATTATGTACAAATTATAGGGCTTGAAAAGCTGTCTTGAAATAAGCTATAAAAAGTACCCCAAATACAGTGTGCTTCAAAAGAAAATAGAGTTTGAAACATAATTTTTTCATTTTAAATCAATTTGAACTTTCATAACTTTGTAAATGTTGGGTATATGGGGATTATAAGTACACAAAAATTAAAGCTGACAACTTACTCTACAAAATGGATTTTTTTTTATCTCCCTACAGGAAGCTGTTCAAAAGTTATTGATTTTTTTATGAAAAGTCTCCTTAATCTTTAATCCCTCAAATCTCGAAAAGGGTCCACAATAGACCCCCCCCCCTCCCTCCAATACAATTTTTTGTTTGTTTTAATGCCCCCAATCACTGAGTGCAGTGCGCGTACTTGAGTCCCGAACACCCTGTATATTAATGCATTATCCGCAAAAAGCACAAGCTTAGCTTATTTTATTACCGATTTCATATCATTTATATACATATATCAGAAATAGTAAAACAACTATCACTGACCCTTGGGGTAAACCTATTTCCATTATTTTTAAAGCTGACAAAACTGAACCAACCTTTGTTCTTTGTTTCCTTTAAATGTTGTTTTAACCAATTTAACTCTGTTTTAAGTATACCAATTTTTTATAATTTGCTTAACAGAATATCTTTTATCAGTAGTCTCGAAAGCCATTTTTAAATGAATAACAACAATTATATAATTTTCATTCGTGTCTCTCGTCCATTAATTTATCACCCAACTAATAGCAGTTTCACAATAGTGTCCTTTTCTGAATACTGACTGTTCTTCACAAATTATTTAATTTTTTTCCAAGTAATTACTTATTTGCTCAACTGAAATTTTTTCCAAAATCTTTTGGTATATTGTTAGCATGTTTATTGATCTATAATGAATTAGTGCCTTTGCATTTTATATTTTTGGTACAGGAACCACTACAGTATCTCTTCAGCATTCAGAATAAGTTCCACCGCTTAAAGATTCATTAATTTCATATTCCAACACTGGAAAAAATAATTCATTACACTCCATTATTATGTTTTTGTGTAATCCATTGTGGTCGTTTTTGTTGTTGATAATTCTTATTGTTTTTTCCAATATTTAATTTTTAAACAGCTGAAATTTGAAGTTACTTCTTCTGTTTATGATGGTGTCTATATTTCTATACGCTCTATTGATAATACTGCTGTGAACTTTATATAGGCTTTCTAAGAAAAAATTATTCAAAATGCAATTTCCTCCCGTTTATTTACTTTTCTATTATATTTTCTTTTTTTAAATTTTGCTATTTGCCCGTAACATAAATACCCGCAACAATTTTTTTTTAATAAAATACAAAATTTGAAGCTGCGACATTATATTTAAACATATGTTAAAAGCTTTTGTTAAATTTAAAAGGGGTTCTTTAAATTGATGAAAGTGTCTCGTTGTTTTAGCTATTTTTTCTTAGATAATAAAATTTTAAGTACAATTCAAAATTTTGGTTGAATTTTTTTTTTTTATTTTTATTTACTTTACTGAATTTTATTTAATAACAATTATTAAGCTTAAGTTCTAGAAAAGAACTTTAATATTTTTTGTTTTTTTTACATTTAGCTACTCTCAATTTTTTTTTTCTGTTTTTTAACTGTGATATAAAGAAAACATAAAGTTTTGGTATAAGACAAAACAAATTTAAAAAATTAAAATAGTTAAAAAAAATTTAACTCATCATCCCATAATTTTTGCTTAAAAAAACCATAAAAAAGAAGCAAACAAAAAAAAAACAAAAAAATAAAAAAAAAAAAAAATTAAAATTTATTAACCCATAATTTTTACTTAACAAAAAAAAAACAATTAAAACAAAAAAACTTTGAATTCATTATCCCATAATTTAAGTGCCGGATTCATTATAAAACTAACCGTGTGTAATTTTTATCCTGGTAGTGTAATTGGTTTGAAGAAATTCATATTGGTGCAAAATAGTTGTATGGCAGCTCCCCGAAGCCTTGATCCAAATTTAACCAAAAACAATAGGGAACCTAGAAATTGTCTAAAAATGACTTTGTGTGAATTTTAAAACTCTAGCCTTCTCAGTTATTGAGTTATCGTGTTGACACACGGACGAACAGAAACACATAGCTATCATCAATTTACTTTTCGATGCTGATCCGATACGTACCCTTGACACTATATCTAGCTCGTCTAGATAGATGCGTTACAAACGGAGGAGCATTTTTAATATACCCGATGTCATATATATATGCACGGGTATTATTAATGGAGTACTAAGTAATGAAATTTTAATAAATATTGGTGTTCCTCAAGGGTCAGTGCAATGTCCTACATTATATCTGCTTTATATTCATAATATTCAGTATGCGAATTTATTAGCCGAATATAAGATATTTGCTGATGATACACTACTTATTCACAGTGCCAGAATTTGTGATGAATTGGAAAGAATAATAAATTCAGATTTGTGGAGATACAACAATTGGCTTAATGGTAATAAATTAACCATACATGAGAAAAAACACAATACATAGTATATAAAATGAGAAATAAAGTCGATATTAATCCAAAACTACTAGTTAATAATATTGAAATTGAAAGAGTTACTAATTAAAAATATATTTGTGTTATGATTGATGAAAAGTTGAAATGGGAGGAACATATTCATAAAATAGAAAAACAAATTGTGGCTTTGTTGGGTGCTATCAAAAGAATTGGAATCACTCTGAATAGACAAACTGCAGATAGTCTATATTATTTCACATATCAGATATAATAAATCTAGGCTAAAAGATAAAAATAGTATCATGGTAAACAAGGCTATAAAAGGCATATATGACATCGGGTATATTAATATTCGTCCTCCGTTTGTATTGCATGGATCTAGACGAGCTAGATATAGTGTCAAGGGTACGTATCGGATCAGCATCGAAAAGTAAATTGATGATAGCTATGTGTGTCTCTCCGTCCGTGTGTCAGCACGATAACTCAAAAACTAGAGTTTTAAAATTCACACAAAGTCAATTTTAGACAATTTCTAGGTTCCCTATTGTTTTTGGTTAAAACCGGACCAAGGCTTCGGGGAGCTGCCATACAACTATTTTGCACCAATATGAATTTCTTCAAAACTAATGACACTGAGAGGATGTAAATTACACACAGATAGTTTTATGCACTTATATGAAGTTTCAAAATGTTACGGCTTCATTTTCAGGGGGCTGCCATACAACTTCTTTTCATCAATATGAATTTCTTCAAAACTAATTATACTACGAGGATGAAAATTACACACGGTTAGTTATATAATGGATCGAGCACTTATATGATGTTTCAAAATGTTACGGCCCCATTTTCGGGGGTCTGCCATACAACTTCTTTGCACCAATATGAATTTCTTCATAACTAACTATACTCGGAGAATGCAAATTACACACGGTTAGTTATATAATGAATCGAGCACTTATATGAAATTTCAAAATGTTACGGCAGCTGCCATACAAAGTTTTCAATTCAATAACTATGAATCTAATGAAGCTACGAGGTTAAAATTAAAATTGGGTAGGTAAAGTGATAGGGCAAAGTTGGAATTCTTTTTTTGTTTTTTTATTATATGTTTTTTTTTGTTTTTTTTTTTTTTTTTGAACAAAATTATGGGATAATGAATTAAAATTTTTTTTTTTTTGTTTTTTTATTTTTTGTTTTTTATGGTTTGTTTTTTGTTTACTTTCTTTTTTATGGTTTGTTTTTGTTTTTAGAAAAAATTATGGGGTAAATATTAATTATTATTATAATTAAATTATAAATTTTTTTTAACTATTTTACTTTTAAAAATTTTTTTTGGAATATATATAATAGCTTAAGGGAAATAAATAACGGTTTATTTTATTGTATACATCATAGTGGGTATGCACAGGTATCTAAAAGTTGACAGGGACAACTATAATCTTCCTCGTAATTGTAATAGTTTTCCTATTTTTGAGATAAGAGTTAACTAGATCCTGAAAAGCTCCCCGTATACTAATTTCATACAATATATCCAGTAAGATGATTCACGGTGTCAAAAGCTTTTTTTAAATCAAGAAATACAGAACACACATAGCTTCCTTCATCTAACTTATTTATAATTAAATTAGTAGATTCAAAAACTGCAGAGTCCGTTCCAATTCTTTTCTGAAACGCAAATTGATTCATATCAAAGCCTACGGTTCTTGTATGAAATCTTGTAGCCTGACATTTATAATATTTTCAAGCACTTTTCCTATGCAATTTGTAATAGTAATTGGCCTATAATTCGATACATCCAGTGTAGATCCAGACTTAAGTACAAGAACAACAATACTTGATTTTAGACACTCCGGATGAATACCTGTAAAAAGACATATAAAATTTACCATACAAACAATTTTAGGTGTTATTAATGTTGCAACATGCTTTATATCTGCGGCTGGTATATTATCAGCCATTGATGTACTATTTTTTAACTGCTTAATGATTGCATATAATTTTTTTTGATCCGTTAGTTGAAGGAAAATAGTTTGACTAGTCAATCCTTTTTTTTTTGTATACTCATCATTATCAAAGCCCATTACTATTTATTTTCTTTATGAATTTATTCGATTTACATGACTTTTTTAAGATACAATTGTTAAGTATATTATACGTTTTTCTTTGGTCAGACGCAGCCAAATGTATTCTATTATTGAAATAATTCTGTTTTGCTTTGGTTATATCAAGAGCTACCTTATTTTTTGAGCTTTTGAATCTTTAGTTCGAACTTCAAGACTAGGGGAATTTTTTTTCAACGTTTTAAACAATCTATTCCTCTTTTTTATCATATTTAACAAATTAGTTTTCATCCACGAGTAATCTTTTCTGACTCTTATTTGCTTTTTTATTGTAGAGTTTACCTTAGCTCTTTGCAATATATCAATGAGATCATCGACACAATCACTATTATTTGCCATAAGTAGTTTTCTAACATTATCTTGATTATCTTCAAATATATGATAATTTGTGATAAAAAAATCCTTTTTGAAAATAATTTGATATCAAATTCAAAGTTTTCAAGATCTCAAAGAATGTGCTCAATCATACACCAATTTTTAAGACTGTAGTAGTGTTGCTTAGTGAAACAATTATTGTATTGAACTGGTCAAACACTTTAACGACTTTATACTATAAATTCTGTTTGACATAAATTGCAGTTTCACCTCCTCTTGATAAATTATTGGAATTAAAATAAATTAAGTACCCTGGAATATTAAAAAATTTCTTCTCCTCTGAGTATAATACATTTTCTTTTTTTTTTACAAATAATTAAATTTCAAGCATGTTTTTTCTTAGACTTCTTGCATTAAAATGCACTATGTTTTGATTATGACGTTTATTATACATCATGGTATACTAATCACATAACTTTTCCAATTTTCTCTCATTTTTTGCAGATGCTCTCTATATTTATTGTCGATATGCCTCTTAAAGTAAGCTTAATCATGAAGTACTTCTTTTTTGGATACTTCTGTAAATTCATGATAAGTAAAGTACAATTTACTAAGTTCATTATAACTATTCAGCAAAACTTGTTAATGAATAAGTACTCTCAAACTAGTTTGTGTAATACCTTCATAACAATTGTCACTTTGATTATGGAAGAATGATAAAAACATTCTCACTTTTCTCTAAATTCTATGATCTCATAATCTAGATAAAGCATATGTATTCTCACCAGTCTCCACAGATCTATTTGTTAATTTTAAAATTTGTGGAACGAAAGGATCAATAAGACTTGCATTCTTATCTGGAGTTTTTGAATTAATTTCTGGTTTATCACTTATTTTAACACACTTATCATTGATAACCGGATTCAAAGTTTCAGCTTTAATCGAATTTAATAATCATTCCGTAAAAGATCCTTCTTTAACTTTTTGATTTCTTCTCTAACTACCATATTCGAGCTGTTTGGACCTATGTGTGCTTGCACTTCCGTTTTCAATATCGTTATTGGTTTTACAATTTTTAATTTTACTAAACGACATAATTTTCAGAAAAAAATTCTTTTTTCCATTAGTTATATACTTTTTATTGTGACTTTCTTTCACTGTTGAAAATTTGTTTATTTCAACATTTTTTGTTTCAAAGTTATTGTCTCTTACATCTTTTAGATTTAACTTATCAGTATCATTATTATGATTATTATTATTAATTTTAATATTATTAACACTAATATTTGTATTTTCTGTAGTATTCTCAGCAATCTCAGCACAACCAGTAGGTATTGTTTCAATCCCTTCCGATGCCTCCAATTGCTAGTAGCCAATTTTTGGTTTTCTTTCACTTAATTTTTTTATGAATACTGGGCCTAATTTGCTAAACGTATTATGTTTTACATTTAGACCTATCTGGAACTTTTCATTCGACTTTTTACAATTTATGCATTCCATAATTTATAGACACGTTTCTTGATTTGTACAGTCTGCCGATTTGTGACTGGAACCTTTGCATTTGTAGCTTCTAAATACATTGATAGCATCAAAAACTTTGCATCTTTCCCAGCCTATACAGAGTTTTTCAGCATTTAAAATTTTAGGAAAAGATTCGTTATTCACTTCAATAATCACGTTTTGCATTTCTCTGTTATATTTTTTTACCTTATTTAATTTTACTACTTTTAATTCACTCATTTCCAAAAACCACCAGTAAATTTATGAACAATTTCAAATTTGGTTTTAATTTCAACCGGGATTTTAATATCATACTTGTTTTAAATCATAAATAATTTCAATGATATGCTTTAAGGTCTTCAGAACTGTGTGGATGGTCCCCGGCCCACTACTCCAATTGGTCCTAAATTTCCAGGACTCTAAGCCCATAGGAAGACGCACACCGACACCAAATTTCAAGGTTTTATCTTTATTGATTTGGGAGTTATGCTTTCGGAGTTTGGCCTAAATTCGATCAAAAACTTCCAGGATCCGAGCCCATGGTCCAAACTCGTTCGTACGCAGTCCCCGCTATAGTTTCATTACTAGTAACCTACATCACAAAATTAATGATTATAACGCCATTAGTTGTTGAGTTAGCCTTATTTTTTTAATATGTTACTTGGCCCTTGGAATATTTAAAAGGTCCCGAATTCGAACCCATGGGCCGATTTCGCCCATATGCAATACCCGCTGTACTTTAAGTCCCAGTAATGAAAATTTCATCAAGATAGCTCCATTAGTATTTGGACAAATTGAAATGTATTTTTGCTTCTGGTGCTGACATTATGAATTTCATTTCTTTGGTTGAGTGTAAATTGTGTATGGATATTTTCATTGTTAATATCATGTATATGTGTTATTAGTTTAACTTGAATTAAGTCATTTATTAAAAGGAGCTTATTTTCTTTATGAATAAAATGCGTTCTTTCTCTCCAGTTATAGTTGTATAGGTTTTTTATCGCTTTATTTTGAATGACTTGAATATCTACGATTGCCTTTTTAGAACTAGTACTCCATAACTTTATACCACAAGTAAGATGGCTTTGGAATACACTGTAATAAACTGATTTTTTAACGGTGCTAGGCAGGAGATTAGAAATTTTGTTAAATTTTCCTGCAGTCGATGACAATTTTCTGCTCAGTGTTTCTATGTGTGTGCTCCATTTTGGATTTTTATCTATCTATATACCCAAGTATTTGTATTTGGACAATTTTTCCAACGTATCGTTTAAAATCCTTATATTCAGACTAGGTGTTTTTGAGCCAAATAGCATATATTTACTTTTTTTGGCATTTTTTGTAAGTTACTGCTCATTCAACTTTGAACTTTTTTTTACCTCCGCGGTCATTTTATTTCCTAATAATTCGTAATTTTGATCCTCAAACACTATACAAATATCATCTGCAAATAAAAATATTAAATATCATCTGCAAATAAATAATTATTGTAGAAACTTTCCTGTAGTTTTTATTGGCATATCTTTTTTTATTCAAAACTTCAAAAACAATGAAATTGTGATCAAATAAATCAATATTTACATGTGATAATTTTAGTTCTTGTGTGAAATTATTAGTGAAAAAGTGGTCAATTGAAGATCCGGATATTTCTCGAGTTGGAAAAGAGTTGTTGCAGTTAAAAAAATTGTTCATATTCATAAAATTTTTGTATTTAGTTATTTTTGTATTGTTTTCAAATAAATTTAAGTTAAAATCACCAAATATATAGAAGTTTTTGTTGCAATTTGTTTTAGATAAGCATTTTTCAAGTTCGTTCAAAAAACTGTTGAAACTATTGTTATCATCAGTTGGTGATCGATAAACATTTGTAATATTACAAGTGATATTTTATATCTTTATGTTTAAGCTTAAGACACTGTCATAGTTGTTGGAATATGAAAATATGGTCGAGTAAGTATATTTATTGTTGATAAAAACACCACAACCTCCACCAGTTTTATTTTGTCTACATTCACATACAGAAGAAAAACGAGGAAGAGTGTAGTAGAGTAGACTGTGTCAACTCTGGGATGCCCGCATGACCGTAACATATACATAATATCATCCGGTTATTTCAAATTTTTAACAAAATTTCAAAAATTCAGCTTTATTAGGTGTAGAGTAATGCTCATAAAAAAGAAAGAGTCGTATGGCAGTAACTTTGGCCATTACACTGAACTATTTTTAGCAAAATTTCAGACACCCATCTTCATTTGGTGTAGTGTAATCCTCATATAAAAAAAGGAGTTGTATGGCAGCTACTCGAACCCTCAGCAGTAGACCAACCAAATTTTGCAGTAACTTTGACCATTATACTAAACTATTTTTGGCAAAATTTCAGACACGCAGCTTCTATAGGTATAGAGTAATGCTCATATAAAATTAGAAGTTGTATGGCAGGTACTCGAACCCGTGGACCAAAATGGCTGGATTTAAATAGCGATTCTGGTTTTTGCATAAAAACGAATTTGTGAAAATTTCATATTCCCACCTCCTTTATTTTTTGAGTTATCGTGATGACGGACGGACGGACGGACATACATAGCTAAATCGATTTTTTCGATTCTGATCCGATCCATACACTTGAGTCTATATCTACCCCCCCCTCCTTCTCTGCGTCACAAACGTAATGGCAAATTTATTATACCCTTTGACTATATAGTCATACTGGTATAATTAGAAATAGTATATAAGGAAACATCGTCATCTCTTAACCAAGTTTCAGATTCACATATAACACCAATGGAATCATTTAATGTTTTCAACATAACCTCAATATCGTCAATTTTATATTTTATGCTTCTGGAATTTAAGTATAAAATAGAAACACCAATATTTATAGAATTTAGTGAAATTTCATTTAGTGTATTTAATATTTTATTACTGGGTTAAAAAGGAACGGATTTGATATTTTATTTGTTATACTCATTTAAAATATCTATATTTCTTATGTGTATAATTTTACTATCTATGCAATACTATGCAAATTTAATTTTTTTTCTCTTCTTAAGTCTCTGGCTCTTTATACCCGTATGACTGTAGGTCAAAGGGTATAATAAATTTGCCATTACGTTTGTGACGCAGTGATAGACTAAAGTGTATGGATCGGATCAGAATCAAAAAATAAATTGATTTAGCTATGTATGTCCGTCCCTCTGTCCGTCCGCACGATAACTCAAAAACTAAAGGAGCTAGGATCTTGATATTTGCGCAAATTCGTTTTTTTGCAATAGCCGTCATCGCTATTTAAATCCAGCTATTTTGGTCCGTGAGTTCGGGTAACAGCCACACAACTTCTTTTTTTATATGAGTATTACTCTATACCTGTTACAGCTGCGTGTCTGAAATTTTGCCAAAAAAAGTTTAGTTTTATGGCCAAAGTTACAGTAAAATTTGGTTGGTCTACTGTAAAAGGTTCGAGTAGCTGCCATACAACTCCTTTTTTTAATGAGTATTCCACTACACTTAATAAAGCTGTATGCTTGAAATTTTAATCCTCGCCAAGCCGGAACAATTTTTATGAAAGCTTGTTTTTCAACCACCGTCGCGAATAATAAAATTATTCCCGATAATTTACAATTTTTATTACACTTGCCACAAATCGATTTTTTAACATTTGCCGCCATTTTTATTATCTAATTGGAGTGGTGGTTCAGATACCTCTTCTAGACCTCGCAAGGTTTAAAAGTGTATCATCGAAATTTTTAAAAACAGTAACTTAAAATTAAGATAGAATGTTCCAATTGTGTACAAGGGTTAACTAGTATTGAAGATATGGCGCGGACTGACTATGCGAGTTACATAATGTAGCATGACATATGTGTTGGCATAATATAGTAACTCATTCACCTTTCTTTTAAGTATTTTATATTTTTGCAATAACAAGAAATGCAATTTCCTGGTCAATTAATTTTATTAATAAATGTTAAAAAACATTATTTTGATGATCTAGCATTAAGTTAATTAAAACATATTAATTTAAGTATATATAAGTATAATTTTGTAATAATAAAGACAGTCTTAAGACAACACCAAAAAAATTTAAGTCTCTTTATTTTCGTTCTAAAGTAAGCGAAATACATAATTGGTGCATTCAATCAGAAGATTGAATTAAACGAATCGAGAAACTTTTATTCGAAGATAAAAAAAAAAAAAAAAAAAAAAAAAAAACATACAATATAATAAAATTTAAAAACTAATACATAATTGTATTTCTTAACTTAAAAAAAAAAACGAAAAAACAAAAATTAAAGATTGTGTTGTATATACATAATATAAAAATATATATGTAGATATATTTTGGAATTTATTTTTGACAATAAAATAATAACAAAATAAAAAAGAAAATAGTATATTGCTATATAATAAAATTAACAATTAAATACAAATTTTTTTTTGTGAAAAATATAATATAAATAATTAAGAAAATAAAACTATAAACTCTAATGTATGTACAATATTTTAAAGTGTTATTGCAAACAATACTTATCAATTAAAATACAAATATAATATAAATTAAAATTCCTTATCTTCAATTTAAAAATCCATAACACTATATTAGCAGTATAAAAACAGTAAAGAGAACCTTTTATGAAAAACAATACCAGAAATTTAATTTTTGACAAAAACAGAAATAACATGGCAACTAACCAACTAACGGAAGACCAAAAAGATCAAATCATGCAGCAACAAGAACAACAAATACAACAGTGTCAAGCACTTATTCAACAACTGCAACTACAAGTTCAACAACAAAAACAAGTTCAACAACAATTACAACAACAAGTACAACAACAAATTCAACAAAGCAACGAAGAGAAAATTTTGCGCTATCTCCTGAGCATACTTTAACACAGTTCAGACATCTTAAACCATTTAATGGTTCACCAGACCACAGTTTGTCATCTTTTATTAAGAGTGTTGAAGTTACACTTTCTCTTTGCGGAAATAACAATCAGTTATACCCCTTTGCGATGCAGATAGTAGAAAACGAAAAAATAAAAAAAGAAGCAGAAAATTTGTCCAGCAGCTTGGTGAAAATGCTAGTTGGGACGAAATAAAATCAAAACTGCGGCAGAGTTTTCAAAAATCCTACTCAGAATTGTTTAACTATTGCAGATACATAAAGGTTAGTAATTTAAGAAACTTATTTGAAGAGTTTAGGAATGTAAGTTACGAATTAAATGAAATTTATGATTTAGATGATATGAAACCAGAAATTTATAAGCCAGAGAACGTAGATAGGGATTTAACAGAAATTTTATTAGAAAAAATAGATGGTACTATTAGAGCTCATATTCAAGAAAATATGAGCATGTTAGATATTTACAATAAGTTTAGTAAACTAAGATTGTTAGATGATAATAGGACAATAGATTTTAATCACAGAAAATTAAATAATAAAAATAAAATGTTATATAAAAAGTTTAGTAGAATATCTGAACAATTCAGAAATAAAGAATTCGAACTTTCTACAAATAGAAATACAAAAATAGTTTCAGAAGAAATACAATTGCTCATGAAAATAATAACATTAATAATAACGATTATCTTAATAAAAACAACAAAATTTTGTCACAAATTGAAAAACCCAAATTTAATCCTAATAATTCACAACGTTCTAGACAAACAAATATTTCCAATCCAAGCAAAAATATTAATAACTCTAATTAAAGCGGGAGAGTAACCAGGTTTTCTCGCAACTCGCAATTTAGAAAATATTGAAATCTTAATAATCAAGGTCAAACTTATTATAGCAATTACTACAATGATAGTCCAGACTCAATGGAAATTGGAAATTTACAGGGAACTACCGAAAATTTTCAAAAAGAGCCTCGGAAACAAACTTACCAATAATATATTTAACAATATGTAATAAAAAAATCAAATTCTTAATTGATACAGGGTCTAGTACAAGTATTAATCCATTAAAGGTTTTGAATAACTCTATACAAGGTTTTGAATAACTCTGTTCAAACTAAATTGGAAAAACCTTTGTATTTTAGCACTATTAACGGAACTAATAAAATATTTACTGAAATAGTCACCCCAATTCCAAAAGAATTCGAAACTTTTCGAAGAATTTCATAGAAGGTAACAGAGTTAACTGGTAGGAGCTGTGATCCAGTTGTAGGATAAAACATCTTAGTCGCTCTTAAAGCTAAAATTAATCTAGACCAAAAATATATAGAAATAAAAAACAACAAAATCCCTTTTATTGACAATATTTATCCATTTGACATTTCTAACATACCTTAGAATCTAGTAGTGAAAATTTTTTAAACAAATTAGATTTAAGCAATGTAAACAACGATGAAAGAAATAAATTGTTGAAAATTTTGAAAAGAATTAAAAATTTATTTTTTAAAGATGGAGATATCTTATCCTTTACTCATGAAATTCAGCATGATATAAGTTACTGATTTTGCATCAGTCTCCATTATTACTAAATATTATTATAACTAAATTTTGCTTATCCGTCAAATTTTATGTATTCAACTTTATAATACTTTTACTAAATAATATGTAATGGGAATGATTCATTCAACTTTGTATTACTTTCTATTTCATTCAATGTTGTATTACTTTTGTTATGAAATTTTAAATTAATGAAATCGATTGGCTTGCAGTTTTATGTTAACAGAATTGTAAACAACGAAATGAAATAATGAAATAAAGAATATTCTGGGTATTGAGGAATGATTTATTGATTATTGAAATATTATTGATTCATTCTTAATTAATTTTTCTTTGTAAAAGGTCTTAATTTAATCTTGTAATAAAATAATTTGTAAAAATTAAAAATCAAATATTCTTTCATTTAAATAATTAAAAGGAACCCGAGCAGGGACAAGCCAAGTGATCGTGTGTGAAGTGTCAGTAGTGGATATAAAAAACTTGTACTAAAAAATCAATAAAAAAACATTGAACCAGCAAATAAAAATAAAAACTAAAAATAAAATTAAAACTTAAAATTACAACTTAGAACTTAAACTTTTAAAATTTAAAAACTTAAAATTAAAACTTAGTTTAACTTAGTTAGACATTTTGCTTATAAAATTAAAATAAAAATAAAGACTAAATATAAATAAAAATAAAAAAATATATTTTTTTGAAAAAGTGAAAAAGTGAAAAAGTTTTTGTCACTACGTGTGTCTGGAACCTGAACTGATTAGGAGAGGAAACGAGGCCCCGGAGTAGCTGTAGCAAAACGGAGTTACGTGTCATAAACATTAAGGCACGTAACAGCCGCCTGTTCCCGTTGCACGTAGAAGGGCACAACCAATCCATGCAGATTCAGATGCCGGTTCTCTTAATGACCCTGTAAGTTTAAACAAAAACATAAAAAATAATAAAAAAAAATTTAATATCAAAAAAAAAAAAATAAAAAAAAAAATAAATAAATAAATAATAATAGAAATAATAGGTACTGTGAATTAAGCCTACTCTTCGCAACCTAAGGTGAGGCTGCCTTAGGCATAGTATCCTATAAAAAAGGAAATCATATATTTTTTTTTTTTTTTATATGTAATTATAAGAAATTTATTTATGAAATTTATTTGCAAATTTATAAAATATATGAAAATTTTCTATTAATGAATAATATTTAATTATTAATATTTGAGTTGCCAATAAAATAAAGAAATAAGAAAAGAATAATAAAGGAAAAAAGAAGAAAAAAATTAAACCAAATAAAATTTTTAATAGAGAAAAAGGCAACTAATTTAAAAGGTACCAAAAAAAAGAAAATCGACATAGAAAGTGAAATTTAAATTATAGAAAAAAAGTATCCACATCTGTATGGAGAAAAAAAAATTTTTTGGAATTTCACATAAATATTTAATTAATGCATTTTTTTAAAAAAAAAATTATAAAAAAAAAGTAAAAAGAAGAATTTTATAAAGAAAAAATATCATACTAGCCATAAAAAGAAAAAAAAATTTTTCAAATTTTATATAAGTTTGTATAAAATAAATCCAATTGTTTGTAAATTTAAATAAATTAAGAAAAATAATTATAGCTTTTATTCAAAAAAAAAAAATTGATCAATTAAATAGAATTTTAGTTTTTTTGAAAAGTAATATGTAAATGCTACATATGATTAATAATGTTACTATAATTCATAAATTTTTTTTGTTATAATTCATAATCAAAACCAACAGCACATGAAATAAGCAGGGTGCATATCCGTATAGAAAAATTAACTATAGAATTTAATTGTTTTTCATAATTAATTATCTTTTCTCTTTATTATCTTATTTATCTTCTCTTTATTACCTTCAATATATTTACCTTTTTTTTATTTTTTTACCTTTTTTATATTTTTACCTTTGGAAAAAATATAAAGATCCAAAGAAATAATACAATCGAAGAATTTTATCTAGAGGTATATCAACATCTTTCACAAATTTTAAATAAACTTTCCTTAATGGATTTTAATAAGGATTAATTAGATGCTATGGTACAATCATATAGGGATAAAGCCCTAGATACTTTTGTTAGAGGTCTTAAAGGGGATCTTCCAAGTTTACTAAGTATGCGTGAACCTCAAGATTTACCCGAAGCGATATATCTGTGCCTAAAACTTGAGAATGTGAACTATAGAATTAGTCATAGTCACAATCATTCAAACAAGAATTTTAATAATCAGTCCCCATCAATTCCTCGAAAACAAAATCCAATACAACAGAATCAAAGATTCGGATATCATATAAATTTTAATCAAAGACCAAACTTTAATTCATATCGGTATTCAAAACCAAATTTTCAGAATGGCCCACAACAAAACTTTCATAATAATTTTAATAAGAACTTCAATAATCCATTTAATAAAACCCCAAATCACTATAACCAATTTAAACCGGTACATACAAACCAACCCAAATCGCATTATTCAAGAGCGGTAAATTATCAGAATAGAGCTCAAACAACACCAAATTTTACTAATAGGAAAAATATTTCATTACATTCACATCAACCAAATAAATCTCAAAGAATTTATCATACAGAAATTAATCAAAATAAAGCTAATGAAATTAAAACCGAATGTTCTAAGTGCTGCAATATAAAACAAATTTCTAATGAAAATCTTGATTTTTTAGCTTAAGCAGTTCTTCACTGCCATATATTGAACATCAAGTGAAGAACGGTAAAATTTTAAAATTTTTAATAGACACTGGGTCAAATAAAAATTATATTCGGCCTAATTTAATAGAAACCCCCATTGTTAATGCGCAAAAGTTTAATGCAAATTCAATAAATGGAAATGAACAACGGGAAGTATGAGTTTACTCGCCTTCCTTTTGGACTGAAGAATTCATCTGCAATTTTTCAAAGAACACTCGATGTGTACTCGATAATATTAAGAGTACACATAGGGAAAAGATGTTACGTTTATATAGACGATGTAGTAATTTATGGATGGTTGAACATTTAAAAAATCTTGAATAATTTTTAAAACATTAGAGGATGCCAACCTTAAAGTTCAGTTAGACAAGTGTGAATTCCTACAAAACGAAATGGAATTTTTGGGATTCATAATAAATTCAGAAGGTGTTAAAGCAAACCCTAAAATAATTCAAGCAATTTGTGATTTACCTATTCCCAGGACATTAAATGATTTAAGGTTGTTCCTTGGAATGTCAGAGTATTATAGGCGTTTTATTCTCGATTATGCGAAAACTGCCAAAACCTTGACATCCCTTTTAAGAGGGGAAGGAGGACGAGTGTCCAAAAATAAATCAAAAAATGTTGCTATAACTCTAAATGATGAAGCAAAAAAATCATTTCAAATATTAAAAAATATATTAACATCAGAGGAAGTTCTTTTGTCTTATCCTGATTTTAACAAAAACTTCGAGCTAACTACTGACGCGTCCAATTATGCTTTTGGAGGTGTTTTGTTGCAAGACGGTAAGCCAATTACATTTTTATCTAAAACTTTAACAAAAACTGAGGAGTCATACGCTGCTAATGAAAAAGAGATGTTAGCAATTGTATGGGCTCTAACCTCACTCAGAAATTTCCTTTACGGATCAAAAAAAGTTCTTATTTATACAGACCATCAACCTCTTACGTTTGCTCTGAGCAATAAGAACAGCAACAGTAAGATGAAGAGGTGGAAGGCCATAATTGAAGAGTAGAATTATGAGCTCAAATGTAAGCCAGACCATACCAATGTGGTGGCTGATGCTTTATCAAGGATTGTTCCTATAAAAAAGATGAACACATTGACTATAACTCAACATAGTGATGATAGTTCATCCCAGAATTATATTCAACTTGTCGAAACGCCTTTAAATGGTTTTCGTAATCAAATAATGCTAAAAATAGGTTTAAATGGTTTTCGTAATCAAATAATGCTAAAAATAGGTAATAATATTAGTTATGAACTGGATCACCCATTCCAGAATATTACTAGGCATGTCGTAACACAACCAGAATTTTCTGAGAACCGCTTAATTGAAATTTTGAAAAAATATCTAAGCCCTCACATCTTAAACGGTATAATGACCGAAGAAAACATTATGAGAAAAATTCAAGAGATTTATCGCCATCATTTTAAAAGCTATAAAACTCGTTTTACAAGAATCTTGTTAGAAGATGTCAAAAACGAATTTGATCAAGATGAAATAATTATCTCAAAGCATCGGCGTGCTCATAGAAGTTCGGAAGAGAATAGATTGCAAATTATACAAAAATACTATTTCCCTAAAATGGCTAGGAGAGTTAGAGATTTAGTTAAGAATTGCTCAATCTGTCAAAAAAATAAGTACGACAGACATCCCACTAATCCCCAAATACAGGAAACACCTATACCAAATTACTCAGGTCATACCTTACATATCGACATATTTTCCACCGACTCAAAGTTGGTACTCACCGCGATAGATAAGTTGACTAAATTTGTCCAAGCTAGAATAATTACCAGCAGAGCAATAGAATACGTGAGGTTGTCCTTAAGAGACATTTTGTTTTATTACGGTGTTCCGGAGTGGGTAATAATTGATAATGAGAAGTCATTAAATTCGGCTTCCATTAAAGCAATGATGGAAGATGAATTGAAGATTAAAATATTTACCACTCCGCCGTATAAAAGTGAAGTTAATGGACAGATTCAGAGATTTCACTCAACTCTGTCTGTAATAATGAGATGTCTGAAAGCCGAGAGAACAAACCGATCTTTTGAAGAACTTCTCGAAAGAGCGGTAAATGAGTACAACCATACCATACATTAAACTACGGGAAAAAAAACCGATAGAATTATTTCTGGGGAGAACACCTAACACGACCCCAGAAGAGTTTGAAAAAACCAGATTAACTAATATAGAAAAAATTAAAGAAAAACAATTTAAAAATTTAAAACTTCATAATAAAAGTAGGAAACCCTTAAGACAATACGAGATAGGCCAAGTCATTTATGTAAAATATAACAAAAGGCTAGGATCCAAGTTAACTCTTCGTTATAAAAAGGAAATTGTAAAACAAAATAATAATACCACAGTTATCACTAATTCAAATAGGAGAATTCATAAATCAAATATTAACAAGTAAGGAAAAAAACCAAGGGTTTTTAAAAAGCACATTTTCAAAATTATATACGGTTTCTTACTGAATATTTCATCATTTATTTTTATAAAAATATATTTAAAAATAAATGATAATATTAATTTAGTTATTTCATTAATTTATTAATTATATGACTAATAGGGAAATTCTTAGAATATAACTCCAATATACTCAAGCAAACCTTTAATAAGTGCTTTAATAATTTTGGAAAAAACTTACACTGGTGAATAAGTTACTGTTTTATATAAACATAAAAGTTTTAATTTTTAAGACCTAGTAGTCCTTCAATGGGGAAGGTTCCCAAATTATTGCTTAGCAAACTTATGATGGATCTGCCCACCCCCCTCCTGTCCTCACCATTCAATTTTTTTCGGGGAAATCAATTGTGAACTCCACCAGAATTTGGAATTTTACCTAAAATTTTATTATCTAAGCAAAAATAGTTAAAACTAAGAGACAATTTCTTCAATTAAAGAAACCAATTCAAATTTAAGAAAAACCTTTAACATATGTTGAAACATAATGCTGCAGCTGTAAATTTTGTATAATTGTAAAAAAAAATTTGAACACTTTTTGAAGTTACAGGTGTTTAAAAATAGCTAAATTTAAATTTTCGAGCCCTTATAGCTCCTAAACAGGGGACGTGACAAAAAAATTTTGTTAACCGACTCCTACTAATTTCTAAAGGTCTAACTTCTCCCAAAATTTCAAGACCCTAGCGGTAAATTTTAGTACCGTATGGCAACTCTATACACTTTAACTTTAAATATTTGTCAAGCCCATAAAAGCAGCTCTCTTCTCCCGTTTTTAGATTGAAAATACATTTAGCAGAACTCTTGTTATACTAATTTAAATATAGGGCTTTTTTGAAATTTTCGGGGGCTGTAACTTCGGCAGCTTTCAATATTAAGAAAAACCTTTGACACATGTTGAAATATAATTATAGGTCTTTCAATTTACCATATTAGTAAAAAAAAATTTTAACAGGTATTCAAGCTACAGGTGTTTGAAAATACCAAACTTTCAATTTTCCAGCCCTTATAGCTCCTAAACCGGGGGCTTGACAAAAAAATTTGTTAACCGACTCCTACTAATTTTGGAGGACCTAACTTCTCCCAAAGTTTCAAGACCCTAGCTTACCGTTTAGAAGATATGTGTGGCCGAATATTTTACAAAAAATGAGTTTTGCATAATTGTAAATTTAGTACCGTATGGCAATCCTAAACATATATTCTTAATTATTTATAAAGCTTATAAAACCAGCTATCTTTTTCCGTTTTCAGATTGAAAACCGTTTAGAAGATATGTGTGGCCGAATATTTTGCAAAAAATGAGTTTTGCATAATTGTAAATTTAGTACCGTATGGCAATCCTAAACATATATTCTTAATTATTTATAAAGCTTATAAAACCAGCTATCTTTTTCCGTTTTCAGATTAAAAATATATCCTACAGAATTCTTGTTATAACAATTTAAAAATAGGGCCTTTTCCAACTTTGGGGGAAAAGACGGGCAGACAGACGGACGGACGGACGGACAGAGTGAAACTATATAGGCACATTTTTACAAAATTTTTTGAAAATGTGCTAAAAATTAAATATATTAAATTAATCATTTTAGGTTTTTCATACAGGCGGTATTAGGAGAGATACAAATTTTGGACCATACAAACTCACATATGGTAGCCATAAATGTTGGTAAAGGAAAGATACAGGAAGGGAAGTTTAAGTTAATTCATGTCACGGATCTCAGCATATTATTACAACAAACAGTGGAAAAAATTGGAACAGTAATGGTAACACATATAAATGAATCACATCCACTACAACCGTACATGACTCATGAAGTATCACAAATAAAAGATTTCTTAAAAGAATTTAATCAAGGTAGACACAAAAGAGCAATCAATTTTTTGGGAACAACTTGGAAGTTTATCGCTGGAACTCCAGATCATGATGATTTTGTATTAATAAAGAAAAAACTTAATAACATTTTAGATAATAGTAACAAACAGGTAATAATTAATAGTATTTATAATGATAGATTAAATAATTTAACTCAACGTACAAATCAAATTTTAAGAGAAATTAGGTAAAATAATATTGTAACTAATCAACCTATATTGGAGTTGCAATATAAATTAAAACTTATTAAGGAAGAGATAATTAATTTGAAATATGCTATTCATTGGGCTAGAGTAGGAGTTATAAATTCAACATTGCTTTCAAAATCTGAAATTGAAACTTTAACAAATATTTTAGATAAAGAAAACTACCTTACTCTACTCCAGAGGAAGCTTTAGACTTTGCTAATTTAAAAATAATGTCAAACGGCACCTGCTTGTTTTATATTATTGCAATACCGTTAACTAGTTTAGAAATTTATGATCAATTATTGTTAAAACCAATAAAAGTAAAAAATATTGTAAATGAAATAAATTTCTCAAAAATTTTAACTAATGATAATGTAATATATATATATGGTATAAAAAATTATAATAATTGTAAAACGGTAAATTCAATATTAATTTGTAAAAAGAATGATCTTGTAAATTTAGGGAACCCCAGTTGCATACCAAATCTTCTGAAAAGTAAAAATTCAAACTGCAGTATTACAAATAGTCAACATATTCCTACAATTGAGCAAATAGATGAAGGCGTAATCTTGTTAAATCAATATAATGGGACCACTTTTATAAATCATGAGCAGCACAACCTTACAGGTACTTATGTCATCAAATTTGATAATGTAAATGTCAAAATTATGAATCAAATTTTTGTATCAAAAGAAATTACAACATTCAAAGTCCTACCAGCTGTTCTTCAACCAAAATCTATGGGTAACCAATTTCGCGAGCATTTATCCTTGGAGTTGTTAAAAGAAATTCATATAAATAATACTAATCACATCAGTAAATTACAAGAAGAAAAATATATTGACAACTTTATCAATTACAGTATTTCTACTATTGCAATAGTTTCAACCTTGGGAGTAGCCTGCATTTTACTAATTAGAAGAAGGGGTAAAATTACAATTAATAATGAACAACATTCAAAGCCTATTACAAATGATGACTTAGAAATGAATGAACAACATTCAAAGCCTATTACAAATGATGACTTGGAAATTAATGAACAAACTAGAAGTAACTTGAAACCTGAAAATCCATTGCCAGAATCAGTAGCACGATTGAAAACTAAAGTTCGAAGGAAGAAATTTTATGATACATATTTTTTTTAATTAATTCGTCAAATTTGGACATTTGAATCTGAAGGGGGAAGAGTTACCGATTGTGCACCAATCTCCGTTAGTACTAAATATTATTATTACTAAATTTTGCTTATCCGTCAAATTTTATCCATTCAACTTTATAATACTTTTACTAAATACTATGTAATGGGAATGATTCATTCAACTTTGTATTACTTTCTATTTCATTCAATATTGTATTACTTTTGTTATGAAATTTTAAATTAATGAAATCGATTGGCTTGCAGTTTTATGTTAACAGAATTGTAAACAACTAAATGAAATAATGAAATAAAGAATATGCTGGGTATGCAATTGGGGAACGATTTATTGATTATTGAAATATTATTGATTCATTCTTAATTCAGATTTCTTTGTAAAAGGTCTTAATTTAAAATAAAATAATTTGTAAAAATTAAAAATCAAATATTCTTTCATTTAAATAATTCTTAATCTTAATCTTAACAATAATTTAACTTATATTAACAACTACAAATTACCCAATCTATTCTAAGATTTATCGGTATCCAAAAGTCCATGAACAAGAAATGGAACGTCAAATAATCGAAATGTTAGATCAGGGAATTATCACGGAAAGTAATTCTCCTTACAATAGTCCACTTTGAATTGTACCGAAAAAAAGAGATAATTCAAGCGAAAAAAAATGGAGAATTGTGATAGACTACCGAAAATTGAATGAAATTACTACAAGTGACAAATTCCCAATTCCTAATATTGAAGCAATATTAGACAAATTGGGAAGGTCATAATATTTCACAACTCTCGATCTAGCTAAAGGATTCCACCAAATTTCAGTTAGGCCTGAAGATAGAAAAAAAAAACAGCTTTTTCAACTCCTTTTGGCCATTTTGAATATACAAGAATGCCATTTGGATTGAAAAATGCTCCCGCCACATTTCAAAGGTTAATGAACTCAGTATTAAGAGAGTTTATTAATAAAATTTGTGTAGTCTATCTAGATGACATACTGATTTTCAGCACATCTTTGGAAGAGCACTTTACTAATATAACTAAAATTTTTGAAACCTTAGAAAAAACAAGGTTAAAAAAACAGGTAGATAAATGCAATTTAAAAGAAAAATATTTAATTACATTGATGCTTTCGAAAAAATAAAAGATATTATTACGGATTACCCAATATTAAAGTACTCAAATTTTAATAAAAAATTCAAATAAGCTACCGATGCAAGTAATTCCGCAATAGGGGCTGTTCTATCTCAAGATGGACATCCTATTAGCTTTTCATCCCAAACACTAAACGAACATGAAAAAAATTACCCTACAACTGAAAAAGAGCTTTCTACAACTGAAAAAGAGCTTTAAGGGTAAAGAAAATAAAATAGCAGATTTTCTCAGTAGAATCGATGTTAATACTAACGAAATAAATTTATTTGAAAATTATAATAACTCTACAAGTACAAATTCGGTTCATGTTGATAGTAATGAATCTTTACCAACCATTCACTCTCAAGAGGAAAATTTGGTACAACATATACAAATTTTAGAAACGGTTGTTAATCGTTTTAAAACTCAAATTATCTTAGTAGAACAAAAAGAAAAAGATCTAGAAATAATTTTCAATAAGAGAAGAATTTACATAGAAAGAAACGATATTCCTAACAATGTAAGTAATATTATCCGAAGATATATTAACATTGGAAAAATTGGAATATATTCAGAACTTGAAGACCATATCTATAACGAATTTCAACTAAAAATTATCGAAATGTATCCTAACAATAATAAAATAAAATTTGTCAAATGCAGTTATTTTGCCAAGGATATGAAGAACGAAGAAGAAGCTTTAAAACAAATATCTATATTCCATAAAAGAGAATCTTGTCATGCTGGTATAATAGCCAATTTTGAAAGTATCAAGCATAAAATATTTTACCCAAACTTAAAAATCTTAATACATAAAGTAGTAAATAACTGTGAAACTTATACTGCAGGGAAATACGATAGAAATCCGATTAAAAAGAAATTTGAAATTACCGCAACACCGGTGGAAATTAACGAAATAATCCACTTTGATATCTATGTAAATTCTAAACACTCTTTCATTATTTTTATAGACAAATTTTCCAAACATGCTATAGGATTTTATCTGGAAAATAGAAATAATCAAACGCTTATAAACAAATTTCGACAGTATATTTCAATAAAAGGAAAAATGAAAAAACTTGTTTGTGACAATGAATTTAACAGTATAATTATAAAACAGTTTTGCACAGATGAGGGAATAATAGTTCATTTCGTAAAGTCTAATAACCATACAGGAAATGCAGGCATAGAAAGATTGAACAATACGTTAACAGAAAAAATTAGAGTATTGAATATTGAAAACAAAATCCCAAAAAAAGATCAAATTCTTAAAGCCATATAATATTACAATAGTACTTATCATTTGACAATTAAAGCTACTCCATTCGAAGTAGAAAATAACAAAATAGACAAAAAATTATTGAAAATTGAATAAAAGACATGAAAACAAAAAAAAATTACAAAATTAAATAGATCAAGAGAAAATTATACAGAAACTAGACAATTAGGATTTATAAAAAACTATGCTAGCCTTAGACATAAAGAGCAATCAAAATTTCGAAAATACCCTTTACAAAATATTCATGAAAACAACATTAAAAGACCATTAAAATTTTCAGATCAAAACAATACTACTCAAGATAATAATTCTTTGGATACTTCCAATAACATCACCAACAATGATAGTGGAACAATTGAAATCTGAAATGGGTTATGTCGAAATTAAGGTCGATGAAATAGAAATCGTAAGTAATTTTGACATAATCCTTCACATTGTGTACCCATCTGAAATTTTAAAGTTAGTCGATAATTTAGAAACAATAGCTTCTTCTTTAAGATTAGAAAGCAATAAAATATTTGCATTCTAAAATTGTATAATTAGGAATAATTGTAATTTAATTAAAGTAAACAGAGAAGAAGAATACATAGAATTAGACGATAATATTGTAATTTTAAAAAATATAAAAAATAAGAAATTAAATTGCACTTGTGACGAAAGAGAAATTATATTACAAGGTAATAATTTTCTAACTTATTATAATTGTTCAGTTCAAATAGAAAACAATATTTATAGAAGTAACATTAAGCGATTTATTCACAAGTATGTAATACAACAAAATGAAAATTTTAACTTCACAATTAACTATAATATTAGATTTGAGAAAATTATAAGTAACCAGGAAGAAATATTAAAGAAATAAAGGAACTAAAATTTCAGAAAATTGTTAGCTATAACTGGAAAATTTCACTATCAGTGTTCGTAGCCGTAATAATAAAAATATCTCTACATTCCTTTTATTGTTATTTTAAAAATTATAAAAACTTCAAAAATAAAATATCAATGGTTCAAAAGAATCTTGAAATAGAAACAGGAAGAGTCACGTCATTAGTTGATAACCAATTAGACACAAACTCTAAAACAAAATATAACATATCTACATCAACAAATGAAAATGACCCTAAAAATTACCCAATTTCATTCGATTTCATAAGACAGACACATATAATGTATAAAACCATTAATTAAAAAAAAAAGAAAAATTTTTGGCTATTCTAAGGTTTAACTAGTATCCGCGTAGGACCAAATGACTAAATATAAAAGATAGCTGGTGTTGCCAGCTTTCAAAAAATATACAGCTTTAATGGCGCATATTATCCTTTAAGGACGAAAAGGACATTTAAAAGTATCCTTGTTATTTTAGTCTATTTTACAAAAAACGGTATATCTAACGATCTGTTCAATATATATATATATTCAATCAAAGCTATTAATTAAGATAACGTTCTGGAGAATATTTAAACGTCTAACTGATGACGATAGGTGTTGCGTTTTGGAGATATTGCAATTTCAAGTGGAAATTTAAAACAAAAAAAAAAAAATTTTGAACTTTCAAAAAAACCACTATAACTATGAAATTTTCAAAAGCACCTTGCATTTTTTATTATACTGTTAGAAAGGTCTTTTGACACTCTTTCAAACGGTATAGAATAAGTATGGTATATGTTGACAAATAGCCCCACCAGAGAACATGAATGAAAAACTGACACAACAATTTTATTAAAAAATACATTTTCATACTTTATTTCTCATAAATTTATTTTGCCAAAAAATATTTCCATAGCTTTAGCGAGCAAGAATTTTAGAGTTTGTTACAAAATTAGGATTATACGCTTTTTCCAGAATATTTATACATATGTATACGTGAGATTCTGAATTAGGAGGGATTTTAGAGTTGGATTCAAAATCAGGGTTTCAACAATTTGTTTAGCGGGGGTTTGGGGGCGGCAGCCCCCATTATTTTTAAATTTTTATTTGTTGAAATATGCATGTAAAAAATAATTAGGAGAGATTTTATAGTTGGCTACAATTACAGGATTATACGCTTTTTCCAGAATATTTATATATTTGTATACGTGAGATTCTGAATTAGGAGGGATTTTAGAGTTGGATTTAAAATCAGGGTTTCAATAATTTGTTTAGCGGGAGTTTGGGGGCGGCAGCCCCCATTATTTTTAAATTTTTATTAGTTGAAATATGCATGTAAAAAATTACTGTTTTTAAAAAATAGTTTGTCATTAAATTTTGATTTTTGGAATTTTTTTTTGGAATTATTTTTTTTGGAATTGTTTTTTTTTTTGGAATTTTTTTATACCTGGAAACATATTTATAACATATTAAAATTTTTTTTTTCAAAAATAAAATTATTTAATTCATGTAAAAAGTACGGCTGAAAAAATTGTAATACATATCAACAGCTGAAAAAATTGTAAAACATATCAACATTTTTTTATACAGAAAAAATTACAAAACAAAAAATTTTTTATTTCATAAATGCTTATATCTTCTAAACGCTTTAATATAGACATACCTTATATATGCCCAAATTATAGCAAAAAATAAGAGCTTTCCAACGATGTAAAAATATTTAGAGGGTTTCTTTGCAAAATTTTGAAAATATGAGTTTTAGAGAAAGGATGTTAAAAATTTTTTTTTTTGCAAAAATTTTCAACTTTGAACTACAATATCTCCAAAACGGCAACACCTATCGTCATCAAAGAAACAGTAAAATATTCTCCAGACCGTCATCTTAATTATTAGCTTAATTGAATACATATATATTCAACAGATCGCTAGTTATAACGGTTTTTGTAAAATAGACTAAAATAACAAGGATACTTTTAAATGTCCTTTTCGTCCTTAAAGGATAATATGCGCCATTAAAGTTATATATTTTTTTAAAGCTGGCAACACCAGCATTCTTTTATATATAGTCATGTGGTCCTACGCGGATACTAGTTAAACCTTAGAATCCCCAAATTTTTTTTTTGCATTAAAATAAATAAAGTCAGTTACAAAAAAAAAAATAATTGACCTATATTAACAAGAAAAACAAATTTCTTAAGAATGTGGATTTTAATAATAATGTCATAATTTTTTTTTATAAGTGTATTTTGTTTTGTAAGCACAAAAAAAAAAAAAAAAACAAATATAAAAAAAATTAATTTTCATTGTCAATTTCAAATTTTTCAAGTTCATGTTCAACTTCACATTTAATGTATGTTATTTAAAATTAACAAACTGAAATTTAAAACCAAAAAAAAAAAAAACAAACGTATTTTTTCAATTTTTGATTCAAAATTGTTTTTATTCCACTTCATTTAAAAATTATTTTTATCGCAAATTATCATATTACCTAATTTTTTAAGTTCACTAAACTAAGATAACACGGTTGTAAAAACAAAAATTTTTTAATTGAAACTTAAAACTTAAGAAAAAAAAAAAAGAAAACAAATTTTTAACTATATCTAGCTTAGAATTAAGTATATATTTTTATAATCATGATTCAATTTTCAAATTGTAATAATTTTAATGTAAATAACCATAATTTTAAAGACTCAGGAGAGTCTCAAATTTAAGAGGGGAGGAGTTACATAATAGTATGTTGACATAATGTGTATGACATATGTGTTGGCATATTATAGTAACTCATTCACCTTTAAATGTTAAAAAACATTATTTTGATGATCTAGCATTAAGTTAATTAAAACATATTAATTTAAGTATATATAAGTATAATTTTGTAATAATAAAGACAGTCTTAAGACATCACCAAAAAAATTTAAGTCTTTTTATTTTCGCTCTAAAGTAAGCGAAATACATAATTTGCGCGAAATCGGACAATGATTTTCAAAAGTTTAAGTGCTAACGAACATATATCTAAGAAACACCATAACCCAAAAACAAATGACGCTATTTTGATAAAGTTTAAACTCTAGGTTACTAGTAATGAAAGTACCGCGGGAATTGCTTATGGTCTAGATCGGACATTGGGTTCGGATTCTAGAGTTTTTGATCGAATTGAGTCCAAACGAGTTTAATTTTGAAACCAAAGAAGATAGAACATTAAAATTTGGGACACAAGTGTTTTTTCCTATTTGCTTTGTGTCTCCGATATTTAGACTTAATTGGAGTGGTGGTTCAGTTGCCTTCTAAGAAATCCTAATATTAAAAAGCTTATCTTCGAAGATCATGAAAATAGAAACTTTATAATTGATACACGAGGGCTTTTTCTCCTATTTCCGTTCTTATTTAACACTTTTATATTTTTAAAAGGCTAAGAATTTTACTATAAAACATATTATGTGTTATATTTTATAAATTGAAAATAAAATATTTTTTTAATAAACAATTAAGTTTCTTTTTTTTAATTTTTATTGTATCATATATTTTATTGAATAATTACCATAGGTAATATATAATTAAGACATTGTGTACGATACTTAAGTTGTGTTCAAAGTTACTTGCTTTATTTATGTAAAATTTATTTTTATATTTAAATGAATTTTATGAAAAGTTCTAAATTTGTCATTGTATTTTAAAAATATATTTATTCCATATTTTGCGTTTATAAGCTTTTCTAATAGGTACATAAACTGATAATTTGTACTTAACACTTATTCCAAGTTTTTTTGTTTTTTAATATTTTTAAATAGATAAATTAGTAGGAATTTTTAATATTTTTGAATAGATAAAGAAATTAGAAAATGTTTTTAGTATCACAAAAATAATTTGGTTAGCTATGTCTTACGATTAAACTAATAAAAGGTTTTATGGTTTTAAAATGACTTACGGACTTCTCATTAAATTTGAACCAAATGGGTGTAGGGTATTTCTAAGTCGGTTGCACCGATTGACTGTCTCTTTACTTGTTGTTACATATTTTTAAATAAAATTCTTAAAATAAAACAGTAAATAATTGTTAAATTGAGCGTTTTTAAAAACCCTTGGTATTTTTTATAACTTGTTTTCTTTTTATTTATTTATTTATTTATTTATTTATTTATTCGAATATTACGCATAACAATAACTACGTTGTTTTCTTTTTATTTCGGAATATTTTTAATTCTAAATAAAAAAATTTTACGATATTTTTAAAAATAGCTACTTATTAGAGGCATGCTAATGATACACTGCTATAATTCTAAACTTTAACGGAGCAAAGGAAAAATATAAAAATTAAACAAAAATAAATAGTTTATATAAAACAAGAGGCAAAAAATATTTTTTTGAAAGTTAGCTTAAACCAGAAAAAAACAAGTGATGAAAAAACCAAGAGTTTTTAAAAAGCACACTTTCAAAAATTATAAAGGGTTTGTTACCGAAACTAAATATAAAAATAAATGATAATATTATAATTTTGTTATTTCATCAATTTATTAATTATGACTAATAGTAAACTCAGTACTTAGAATATAATCCCAATGTACTTAAGAAAGCCTTTTGAAGGGTGCGGAATATAATGTTGGAGCTTCAATGTTAACGTTTAATTTTGGAAAAACATACACTGGTGAATAAGTTACTGTTTTATAAAAACATAAAAGTTTTAATTTTTAAGAGATAGTAGCCCTTCAATGGGCAAGGTTCCAAGGTTTTTGCTTAGCAAACTTATGATGAATCTGCCCATCGCCCTCCTGTCCTCACCCTTCCTTTTTTTTAGATTCTAGGAAATCAATTGTGAACTACACCAAAATTTGGAGTTTTACCTATAATTTTATTATCTAAACAAAAATTATTAAAACTAAAAGACAATTTCTTCAATTTAAAGAAACCCTTCCAAATTTAAGAAAACTTTTAACACATATTGAAATATAATGCTGAAGCTTCCAATTTTGTGTATTTGTAAAAAAAAAATTTAACAGGTATTCAAGTTACAAAATTATAATATTATCAATCATAAAAATAAATGATAAAATACTCAGTAAGAATCCCTTTATAAATTTGGAAATGTACTTTTTAAAAACTCTTGTGGTTTTTCATCACTTATTATATTTAATAAGGAATTTCTTGCCACTTCAATTCTACATTTTACGTCCGTATCTGAGGTCCAACCTTCATCAAGTTGGCAACCCAAATATTTAAAACTGACAGCGCGTTCGATATATTCGTTATTAATTGCGATAACACCGTCATTGATTAAGTTGTAACGTTGTAACAAACTTTCATGAATTTCGTCTTTTTGATTTTTCATATAAAGACCGTAGTAGATTAAACTCAATATTTTTTTTTTCATATGTAATCAAAGATATGCAAAAACGAGGAAGATTATAGTTGTCCTTGTCATCTTTTAGATTCCCGTGCAAGTTCTGTGTAACAAATCTTCTAATATTGAAAAACGATATTATTTAAATACAAATCCAATAGATAATATTGATACAGATATAAATAGAATTAGAAATGAACAGATAATAATTTTAATAATATTTTAAAGGCCATTTCGGTCAAAAGTAATAAAATAAAATATAAAAAAGAACAGATGTTTAAGAATAAAATTTCTTATATGAAAGTAAAAGATAAGTTTGGATTAAAGATCCTCTGTTCTTAGAAAAGTAATTAAAGATAAGATTGTATAGATAATTTTCTATTGGCCATCAAGTAATAAATATTGTAATTTCCTATTGGTTAGTTAATAATAAGACAAAAATATAAATAGTTTGTAATAACGAAAATAGATTATTATTGTTCAAGCTGAACGTCCTGTAAATGAAAAACGATAAATAACTTCTTATTTTAAGAACAAAATATTTATTTTTTTTTTAATCAAGTAAATAACGAAGAACAAAATTGACACAGTCGGTAGGATAATTCTAAAACGGATTGTGAAAACGAATCGTGAAAACGAATCGTAATCGGTAAATAACAAGAATTTATTTTCGACAGTATAATTTTATAAAACTCGAAAAATTTAAATAAAAAAATTTTTTTTCATATATTGTTAACACCGGTAATAAAAACATTTAGTGAAGTGTTTCAGAATTATTCTGAAAAATATTAAATATTAATTGAAGAAAAGTGGAAAACAAAGAGTAGATAAAATTGATACTCGCAGAAACAAAACTTAATTCAATTTAACATAAACACTAAATAAAAGTCCTGATTTAAAAATAATAATAACAAATAAAAGTGGACAACGAAGAGCTTAAAGAATAAAAAAAAAAAAAAAAAAAAAGTTAATATTTGCTCGCAGAAACAAACTTCATATTTTCAATAAAATAATAAATTGATGAACAAATACGACGTGAATTGCGAAATAAATATGACAGAAACACCTAAACAACAATCACTCCAAGCTCAACATCAACTGTTAATGCAATAACAGATAGCTGACTTAATCGTGGCCTTTCGAAATTTAAGGGCCAAAAACTATTTAAATCATAGCCATCGAAGGAATATAATGAAAGAAATTACATATTCACGGGGCGTAACGAAATAAGCATAAATTCTTTTATATCTAGTGCTAAGTATCATCTTTCATGTGTAACAAATCCAGATGAAAAGAAACAAATGACCAGAGCCATATTCTATGAAAAAATTCAAGGAGAGGCAAAGAATGTAGTTATAAACATCCCTGATCCTTCAGATTGGAATGCAGTTAAACTGGTATTGAGAATGAGATACAAACCGGATACTGAACCAATGGACATCTATAGAAGAATCAATAACATCCGAGTTAATTCGGTAAGTGAACTTTGCGATGAAATTCAAGATATTAAATATAAGTCAGATGAGGTTAATATTTATTATAAAGATGATCAGTGCATAGATTTAAGTAATGTAGATAGTATTCTAATCAATATAATAAAAGATATTACACAAGGGGTATTATTAGATAAAATTTACGCAATAAAAGAGTTCGGTAGTATAATAGAAATAATGAGAAAAAGACGATTTGAAGATTCGTGTATCAGAAACGAATATAAAAAAGGTAGTAATTTTAACAAAAGCTTATGTAGGAATAATAATTTCAGAACACAAAATAAAAATAATAATAATTCAGGGCCGTTTAAAAATAGCTATAATAATAATAATAACGGAAATAATAAAAATAGTTATGAACCTTTTAGGCAAAATAATAATCATAATAATAACTTTCAAAATAATAATTTTAAAAATTATTATGATAATAAATATACCAACTCAGGATTATATAAAAATAATCATGGCAATCCTGAACGGTACTATCAAAGATCAGGTAATCTTAGAAATTACTTGGGCCAATATCGCCAACAACAGAGGTTTACTAGACAAGATCAGATAGAGCCAATGGATAAAGTGAATATCCTTTCAAATAATAATAATTCTTACCAAGTGTCAGGAAACCCTAGAGATAACCCGGGCCAATATCGCCATCAACAGGGCTATACTAGGCAAAGACAGGATGAATTGAAAAGAAATGTAGAAAAGGATCAATCAAATAACGTACAATTTTTTATGAATTAGCCTCGGAAGAACTACCTATGGTTCAGATTACCATAAACAAACGAAACTTTGTAGCATTAATAGACACAGGCTCAACTTTAAGTATTATAGATGATAAAGTTTTAGGGTTTAGAGAGATAGAAATACCACCAATACATTTTTCCACAATTAGTGATAAAGATTCAATTAAATACGAAGTACATACACCTTCACCTGATCAATTCAGATCCCCTCAGGGTGCTCTAATTCGTTGGAAAAAGAAAAGTTTACCACAACGTAAATATCAATTTATAATAGTAAATGATTTATTGACAATACTTAATACAACAATAGACTTAGAAAAAGGAATAATTATACTAAGTAATCAAAAACTGAAATTTCTAAATAACCCATGTTTATCAGAACAAATTTGCACTTTAGAATCATTAGATAATGACATATGCAGACATTTAAAATTAAACCATTTAAACAAAGAAGAATACCAAAAAATAAGAAAGATAATTAAGAGATTTGAAAGTATATTTTTTAAAGAGGGAGATAAATTAACTAGCACTCCAGAAATAGAACACGAGATTATTACAACTACCAATCAGCAAATCAATTCTAAATTATATAGGGTATCTAACACGAATTAGAAGTTAGGAGACAAATTAAATAGATGGAAGATCAGAGAGTAATTAGGAAAAGTAATTCTAGATATTCAAGTCCTTTGTTAATAGTACCAAAAAAGGTAGATAATTCAGGGAAAAAGAAATATAGGTTAGTAGTTGATTATAGAAGGTTAAATGAGGTTACGGTTGATGATAAATTCCCGTTACCCAATATAGATTCATTATTAGATAAATTAGAAAAAGCACAATATTTTACTACATTAGATTTAGCGAAAGGTTACCATCAAATTATGATAAAGGAAGAAGATAGAAAGAAAACAGTATTTGTAACGCCTTTTGGGCTTTATGAATTTAATAGATACCATTCGGTTTGAAAAACGCACCAGCCATCTTTCAAAGACTTATAAACGAAATTTTAAGAGATCACATAAACAAAAATGGTGTAGTATACTTAGATGATATTTTAATATTTAGTACATCTCTTCAGGAACATGTAAGAGCAATTACAGAAATTTTCAAAATACTGGAACAAAAGAATTGAAATTGCAAGTAGATAAGTGTAATTTTATGAACAGAGAAACTGAATGTTTAGGGCACATTTTAACAAATGAAGGAATGAAACCTAATCCAGATAAAATAAAAGTAATAGAAAAATTAGAAGTTCATTACAAAATATTAAAAGAAAGATATGAGGATAAACCTAAAAGATCCAAATTATATTGCTGCGTTCGAAAAGTGAAAAACATCAATCATTAGCCACCCTATATTGAAATATCGAATTTTCGAAAAATCTTTCACGTTAACTACAGATGCTTCTAATTATGCTATTGGAGCAGTTCTGTCGTAAGAGGACACCCAATATGTTTTGCATCTAGAACTTTAAATAACCACGAAAAGAATTATTCTGCAACAGATAAGGAATTCCTAGCCATTATGTGGTCAGTGAATTATTTCAGACCATACTTGTATGGAAATAAATTCAAAATCCTTACAGATCACCAACCAATTAAATATTTACATGCTAAGTATAAGGGTAAAGACATGTCACCAAGACATCAAAGATGGTTGTTAAAGTTAGGTGAATATACCTTTGATATAGAATATTTAAATGTAAAGAAAATAAGTTGCCGATTTTCTTAGTAGAATCGAACCAAACGAAGAAAAAAGATTTCCGAAAGGAAAACATAAGGAATATTTAGAAAATTCTCTAAACAATTACCAAGGAGAATCAGAATCAAATTTACTATTCAATATAGAAAATGAGAATGATAACGTTACAATGGCTACAGTACATTCCGCAGAGGAAGAATTGTTAGACCATATTCCAATTAAGGAGGAAATCGTTAATAAATAAAAAACCCAAATTATTATAACTAACAATAAAACCAAAGAAACAGAAACAATTTTAGGTAGAAAAATTATTTATATAGCGAATTATGATTTCAATAGTTTAGGAGAAATATTTCGAAGACATTTAAACAAAGGGTTAGTAGGTATAATATATTCAGAATTGCAAGATACACAATATAATATAGTACAACAAAAACTTCGCGAAATGTATTCAAATACATAACAAATAAAATTTATCAAATGTTCATTAAGAGCACAGGAAATAGAAACAGTGATAGAAGCAATAAACCAAATTTCGTTTTATCATGTAAAAGAAAGTAACCATTCAAGAAACACAAGAAACTTATAATAATATAAAAAATAAAATATATTATCCAAAATTATTAAATGTTATTCAAATTGTAATTAACCAATGCGACGTATGTCAACAAGTAAAATACGACAGACGTCCAATTAAAGCAAAATTTAAAAAAACATTTACACCAAGCGACAAAAATGAAATTATCTACGTTGATACATATACTATTATGAAATTCAATTTTATGACTATAATAGATTAATTTTCCAAGTTTGATACAGTTTATGACAGTCTATGACAAGACAACAATCAATTGACTTTAATAGAACAATTAGAAAGTCATTTTAGTAAGATAGGTAAACCGAAAGAAATAATTGTAGATAACGAGTGTAATGTACTATAAATCAAAGAATTCTTACAAGAACAAGGAATAGTACTGCGTCTGACAAAACCTAATAGTCACACAGGTAATAGTGATATTGAACGGTTCCATAACTCTTTAGCTGAAAAATTTAGGGTAATTCAACTACTTAATAATAATTTATTCACACAAAGAATAATACAACAAGCCGTTAGAAGTTATAATGAAAGATTCATTCTACAACAAAAAACATACCAAAAGAAGTTCAAGATCGTAAACAAGATTTCGAAAAAATTAAAATGTATATGGAAACGACAAAAATTTAAAAAATAGAAAATTTAAATAAAAAAAGGGAAGATTATGAGGAAACTAGAACAGAAGGGTTTATAACAAATTATAAAGCTAATAGACATAAACAATTACCCAAATATAGAAAATCGAAATTAAATAATATACATGTATCAAATATTTAAAGAAAATTAAAATTTTCAGAGAATACAAACGATGTTGATATGCTTAGTATTAATAACACCGATTAGTGGACATCTGAACACACAGGGAATTGACGAACACAACGGTTTTACTATACTAAATTGAGACAAAACAAAAATAGTACCAGAAACAAATATAATACTACATATAATCAATACAACAGAAATAATTAAAATTATTAATGACATGACAAAAAATGAACAAGAATTAGATATTAAGAATAAACAAATATTAGAAATAGAATTAACAGAATTAACAAATAAAGTTCTTACATTAGTACCAAGACATAAAAGAGAAAAAAGAGGACTCGTAAATATAATAGGAAGCGCCTCTAAATGGTTATTTGGAACAATGGACGAAGAGGACAGACAAAAAATAGAAGAGCACTTGACGACAATAGATTTAAACAATCATAAAGCAATTGATCAACTTAATAAACAAATCAGAATTAATGATAATTTTAATAAAACATTGATAATGTTAAAAGATACAATTTTAAGTGATAGGTTCGAGAAAGAAATAAATATAATTAAATTAGGTACTACGGAAACTTTTATCATGATCAGTTATTAAAAATATAGTTATTAAAAAATAAAATAGGAGACATTCAAGACAATTTAGCGTCTGCAAGACACGGTATTTTACATCCAAACATACTGACCAACAGAGAAATTGAATAATATAATATTGATTTTTTCAAATTACAATACATTAGATTAGGTGTAGCTAGTTTTCAAAACAATTTATTAATATAAGCAATTAAAATTCCAAAAATCTTTACTGAGGTTCAATTAAAATTAATAATACCAAAAAATAAAGAAATAGATTATATGCAAGAAGTCATATTTAATTTTAATAATAAAGATTATAAATATGAAAAACTTAAAACAATTAATGAATTGTCATTATCAAAGCACCGTATCTATAGAAATAATTGTAAGCTAATTAAAAATAATGTAACAGAAATATTGTTAGTAGATGAACAAACAATTGTAATTAAAAATGCACATAACATAACTTTAGACCAATCGTGTGATAAAAGAAAAACATTGTTATCGGGAAATATATTAATTCATTTCAATAACTGTACTTTAAAAATTCTTAATCATCAATTTTCTAATGAAAAAGAAACAAGTAAAGAAACAGTCAGTCGGTGCAACCGACTTAGAAATACCCTACACCTATTTGGTTGGTAAGGACATATCCATAAGTCATTTTAACACCATAAAATCTGTAATTAATTTGATCGTAAGACATAGCTAACCAAATTAACTTTATAATACTAAAAACATTTTCTAATTACACTATCTATTAAAAAATATTGCAAATTCTTACTAATTTATCTATTTAAAAATATTAAAAAACAAACAAACTTGAAATAAATGAAAATATATTTATTCCAATTCAATTACAGAATGAAAAAATTCTAATTATTAAATTTTGTGATAAAAAAATAATCAAAGCATAATATATTTAATAATCCAAATTTTTCAAAATTGCAATTATTTTAAATGGTTAGTTTATATACCTAATAGAAAAGCTTATAAACGCAAAATATGCAATAAATGTATTTCTAAAATACAATTACAAATTTAGACTTTTTCATATAATTCATTTAAATATTCAAATAAATTTTACATAAATGCAGCAAGTACCTTTAAACATAGCTGAACCACTACAATTAAGTCTAGATTTCGGAGACACGTAGGACATAGGAAATATATTCTTTGGCTTTGAAATTAAACTCGACCAGAACCAATTCCCATGGTACTTTCATTACTAGTAACCTAGAGTTTAAATTTCATCAAAATACCGGCATTATTTTCTGAGTTATGGTGTTTTTAAGATATATGTTTTTTAGTCCTTGAACTTGTCAAGGGTTCCAGAACCCCAAACCATGGTACGATTTCGCCCATATGCAGTCCCGTCATACTTTCAATACTAGTTAACCCTTGTATACAATTGGAACGTTCTATCTTAATTTTAAGTTACTAGTTTATTATTTTCGATGATAAGCTTTTACACATTTGGGGGTCTAAGAGAGGTCCTGAACCACCACTCCAAATGTTCCCAAATTAGGGGGGCACGGAAGAAATAGTAAAGAACACCCTGGGCCAAATTTGAAGCTTCTACATTTGTTTCAAGTTACTATTTTTATTAATTTCTATTTATATGCTTTAAATATGCTTTAAGGTCCTCGGAAATGAGTGGCTGGTCCCCGACCCACTAGCCCAATGGAGCCCAAATTTCAAAGACACTTACGCAATAGGAAGGGACACCCTGATACCAAAGGTTGGAGGTTATATCTTCATTGGTTTCGGAATTACGTTAGTTTGGCCTAAATTCGATCAAAAAGTTCTCAGTTCCGAACCCATTGTCCAATCCTCACCGTACGTAATCACCGCCGTAGTTTCATTACCAATAACCTACAGCACAAATTTCATGAAAATAGCCTCATTAGTTGTTGAGTTATCGTGATTTTTAATATATGTTCGTTATCCCTGACACCGACTTAAAGGTCCAGAATCCGAACCCATGGGCTGATTTCGCCCTTATACAGCCCGCGCTTTACTTATAGTACTAGTTAACCCTTGTACACTATTTGAACGGTCTATCTTAATTTGAAGTAACTATTTTTAGTAATTTCGATTATAAGCTTTTAAAACTTGGGAGGTCTACGAGGGGTACTGAACCACCTCTCCAATTGATCCCAAATCAAGGGAACACGCAAGAGATAGTAAAGAACACCCTTGTGGCAAATTGGAAGCTTCTACATTTTTTCAAGTTGTTATTTTTATTAATTTTAAAGATATGCTTTAAGGTCTTCGGAAATGTGTGGCTGGTCCCCGACCCAGTACTCCAATGGGACCCAAATTCCCAAGACACTTAGGAAATAGGAAGGGACACCCTGATACCAAATTTGGAGGTTCTATCTTCATTGGTTTCGGAATTATGCTCGCTTGGCCTAAATTCGATCAAAAAGTTCTAGGTTCCGAACCCATGGTTCAATCCCGACCTTACGCAATCCCCGAAGTAGTTTCATTACTAGTAACCTACAGCACAAATTTGATGAAGATAGCGTCATTAGTTGTTGAGTTATCGTGATTTTTTATTTATGTTCGTTAGCCCTTCGATCGATTAAAAGGTCCAGAATCCGAACCCATGGGCCGATTTCGCCCATATGCAATCCCCGCCGTACTTTCAGTCCTAGTAATCTACAGTTAAAATTTCATCAAGATAGCTCCATTATTTTTTGAGTTATCGTGCCTACGGACGGACGGACGGACGGACGGACAGACGGACGGACGGACATGGCTATATCGACTCAGGCGGTCACGCTGATCACAAATATATATACTTTTCCATATCTAGCTCGCTTCCTTTAGGTGGTTACAAACACCATACCAAAGTTAATATACCCCTTTACCTATTCTATAGGTGTAGGGTATAATGATAAAAGAAAAATTTTATTATCCTAATATAGAAATAAAAATTTTTTCAGATAAAATAAATTTTGAAGATCTTGTAATAAAATATGAAAATAATTTAAAAATACTAAAAGAAGAAAACATTAAAAATAAAAATATTCCAATTAGTATCTGTACTCTATTAATAAGTATAATAATAACCATAAGCATAATGGTAATAGTAATAAAAATAAAATGTTTTAAAAATAAAAGACTTCAGGAGAATTCTAATGTAAAGGAGTGAGAAGTTTTGTATAAGAAATCTCCTAATATTGAAAAACGATATTATTTAAATACAAATCCAATAGTTAATATTGATACAGATATAAATAGAATTAGAAAATAACAGATAATAATTTTAATAATATTTTAAAGACCATTTCGGTTAAAAGTAATAAAATAAAATATAAAAAAGAACAGATGTTTAAGAATAAAATTTCTTATGTGAAAGTAAAAGATAAGTTTGGATTAAAGATCCTCTGTTCTTAGAAAAGTAATTAAAGATAAGATTGTATAGATAATTTTCTATTGGCCATTAAGTAATAAATATTGTAATTTCCTATTGGTTAGTTAATAATAAGACAAAAATATAAATAGTTTGTATTAACGAAAATAGATTATTATTGTTCAAGCTGTCTTAGTTATTAGTCGAAAACGTCCTGTAAATCAAAAAGGATAAATAAATTCTTATTTTAAAAACAAAATAATTATTTTTTTTTTAATCAAGTAAATAACGAATAACAAAATTTGCACGCCCACTATAAAATACTGTTCTCGTATAAAATAAAATAAAATAAAAAAAATATTTTTATCAATGTATACTTTTGTATAAAATGTAGAAAATATAAAAAATGTAGAAAATATAAAAAATTGAAGGTAGATCTTAGAAATTTGTTAAAGTTTTAATATAAAAGTAAATTGATGGTATAAGAAACAGTTCTTTTAAAGTTAGAAAACTTTTAAGCTTAAAATATTGAAAATTTTCATTAACCAGAAATTGGTGGTAGAATCTTTTACATTTAAAAGTGTTTTAATATAAATGTAAATTGCTGGAATAAGAGACAGTTCTTCTTTCTGTTTACATTAATCCAGCAATTTACTTATATATAATAACAATATTATTGTATTATTAATGTTCAGAGATGATTGGAAAAATATATAAAAGCGTTATAAGTATTTGATAAAATCAAAATTGTTTAATTAATACTTTTACTTATAGCTTTGAATGTATACAAAAATACCTATTTATTTGTTTTTAAAGACCCTTGGTATACAAATACTCAAATTTTATTTGATAGAAATTACTTACGATAATTTCTATAATAGTAAAACGATATATACCTTGTTCCTTGTTTATATGTCTTAATATTTTTTTACATATCATAATATTTAATCGGCTTATTTTTTCCCATATAAAAATAAACATGCCTTTTTAGGACAAACTATTTGACCAATTTTAATAAAATAACAACCAAAAGAAAGGTTTTTTTTGTTTTCATATTAGAATGATATTTTTTTTTTGAATATTGCGTTTTTTCAGGTGAAAACCCGTCTTTAATTTAACGTAAATTTTCAATTTAACGGTCACGCGGTTAAAATTTGATGACTCTAATATTGATGACTCTAATATTATGCGCCGACTTTCTGTGTAAATGTAATTCATTTAGGTTGTAACTCGCAGCTCAATCAAACTATTATAGGAGCCTACTTATATCTTTCTTTTTTTTTGTTTAGTTCAAATGTTCAATGAACAAGAAGCTATAAATTCTTTTTAAATTTTTGTTTTGTTTTTGTTTTTTATTTATCATAAAAAGTGAACGAAAAAAATGAGTTCTGTTCGAAATGAAAGCAATACATTTGGTTTATACAGTAGTATTAATTTATAACGAACTCAGTTCAATTTTAATTATGATAAACTTTACACTTTATGCTAAAGAATTAAATTTTACCTAAAAATGTAAGTTTTTTATTACACTGATATATCTCTTATTTAAACTTATTAATTATGTTGCTTTGCGATTAATTAAGTGTTTTTTATTTAGTTTTGAATATAAAAAAAAAAATCATAATAACGAATCAAAAATACAAAAATAAATTTCAATAGAAGAAAAAGCACTATACATAGGCTGACTCATCAAATAAAATTCTAGCAAATTAGTTCGAAGTGCCCATTATAGAATCAGCACATTCTACAATGTTCAAGTCTTATACTAATTTTTCAAAATTCACAGCATTCTTTTAAAATGACATTCGTTTATTACGACGAATATTTTCCGTCCCATCATGGTCGCTATTACCGAAAAGTATTGTATTGTGTCTTTGTTTGCTAAAAAAAATTTTTTGTAAATCGTAAATTGTTTTTGCTTTTTGTTAAGTTTTTTGTAAAATAAAAAACCGACTTCTAAAATAAATTCTGTAGTTGCCATTACGTTTGAGAGCAATGATATTAAAAAATATATGTATTTGCAAAAAATTGAAAAAAATAAAAAACAAATAATCTTTCTTAAAAAAATAATTTGTAATTTAAATAATTTGTTACTTAGAGCCTAAAAAAAATTAACGCGTACGGTGTATTATATCTGGAAATTTTTAGAAAATTTTGAAATACATAGTTAGGTACATGAATTTACATGTGAGTAATCGAAATACGCGAAGTACTAGTACCTCGGATTTAAAAATTGACAAAGCGAAAAATAAAAATAGAAAATTTAAAATAATATTTTTGTAAAATATTTGTTTATTAAAAAATACCTATAATATGTTTGCAGAAACAAAAAAAAAAATATTATTTCTTAAGAAAAATTATTTTTTTCTTATAGATCAACCAAAATCAGCATGTACGGCATTCAGTTTCTGCCAAAAAAATTTTAAATAAGTAGTTATGTAAAAAAATTTACCTCGGAGTTTTAAAATTTAAAAATTGGCAAAGCGTATAAAAATATTGTAATTGTTTTTTCTTATGTTGCTACGATTAAATTTTAAAAATAAAATATTTTAATATAACATTTTTTTTTAAATAATTTTGTTTAAAACATATATTCAAATAAATTGAAAATACCTAGAATATGTTTGCAAAACTAAAAAAGCTATCTTACTTAAAAAAAATTATTTGTTCCTTAGGTCCCAACCTAAATAAAAGCGTACGGCGTATAATTTCTGTCAAAAAATTTAAAAATAAGTAGGTACATAAATTAACATGAGAGCAGCCAAAATACGTAACGCGATGTACTGTATCTCGGATTTATAAAATTTACAAATATTAACAAAATGTATAAAAATATTATTATTGGTTTTTCTTATATTTCTAATAGTATGTTTTTAAAAATAATATTTTTTTAAAATAATTTTTATTAAAAAATATCTATATTCAAAATACCCATAATATGAAATTAAAAATATTTTTTGTTGGTACTAAATTAAATTGTTCAAATAAATATTTTTCGATAAATTAAATACTGTACGCGCGTATCGATTTAAGGATATGTAGACAGACGTATTGACGTACTGCCGTATAAAAATTGGACGTCGTATGTTTTGATTTCATTTTAATAAATCAAAATTTATTTTACATTTTATTGCTGATATGAATATAAAGAAAATTTTTTAAAATGGAAGGGGGTAAGTGCTTATTGGTTTTCAAGTAAAATAAATTGATTTAACATAACCTATTCAAGTGAATTTTCATTAAAGCCATCTGCCCAAAATTATTTATCTACTCTGTCATATACTCTTTTACAAGAGTTGGTGTAGCTGACAATAGTTGAGAGTAGAAAAGAGTTTACTCCTCATAAAGGAATAAAAGCAATATTATTTATTTGTTTTAAGAAACTTATGAGTTATGGCTCATGACCATATATAGAAATATATATTTGTCAATAAAAAACTTAAGAAAAATTAAATAAATAATCTAGACGAAAAGGTATAAAGTAAACTAAGGAATTCAGAATCATTTTTCGCATGCTTTTCAGAACTTTAGATAGGCATACATTTGAAGTAAAAATTTACCTATGCAGCTATAAAATTTAAAAATGGGATAAGAGTAGGAACAATTTATTCTTTGATTTATTTAAAAACTTTTTTTTTTAGCTATAAATGTTAAGATTGAGATTCATAATTCATAATTCATTAAGTACAGAAGTAATAAAAAAAAAATTTATTTAAATATCAAGTGTAGAAAAAAAAAAAAAAGAAAATAAATTTCTTTTTATATTGAAATTGGATCATTATTACTAAAATTAATTGAGGAAAAAAAAAGCAAAAATCAGCAATATTAATAGTTGTTCCAACAACTATGGATTGCCATAAATGTAGAGTGAAAATTCGAGGAGAAACTGGGGTAAAATGTGCTGGAGTATGTGGTAAAATTTACCACTGTCAACCTAAATGTTCGGGATTGGACCAGTCAACTCTAGGAATTTTAGACGTAAATTCACGTTTAAAATATATATGTGATGAATGTATAATGTACATACAAAATATTGATCTGGTATTACAAGAAATGGAAAGATCAGTGAAGAAGAACAATGATTATCTAGTGGAATACAAAGAGGAATTTGACCGGGCTATTAAAAATAATGAAAGGGAAATAATTGGATTACTAAAGGCGGTAGAGGAGAGATATATGGAACGGTTACAACATATTAAAACGGAACAAAAATATGAAATTGAAAAAATGAATAAATTAACGGAAGCATTCAAAATGGAAAGTGAAAAAATAAATAGCAGTATAAAAACATCAATACTCAAGAACGATGAACTGTGTACTGAATTGCAAACATATAGCAATAAAAATTTAAAAAATGAAAATGTAGGTCAAAATGTATCGTTTGCCGAAATATTAAAAAATGCAAGTGTCAGCAAAAAAACTGTGCCATCCATAAAAAAAGTTGTGCCTTTGATTGTGAAACCTAAGCAAAATCAAAAATGTGAACAAACTAAAGTGGATTTAAGTAAAAAAGTCGACCCAAAAAATCTTAAAATCAAAAATGTCGAAAATAGAAAAAATGGTATGGTACTAATTGAAACCGAAACAAAAGAAGAACGTGAAAAAATAAAAAATTTGTTAGAAAAAAAAATGGGAGATTATGAAATAAAAGTGCCAATTGAAACCAAACCAAGAGTGGAAATCATTCACATGGGAGTCAATTATAAAGAAGATGAATTAATAAACAAATTAAAGGCTCAGAATCCTATCTTAGAACATAGTGTGATGAAAGTGTTAAAAATTTATGAGGCAAGGAAAACAAACCATACAAGGTATAATGCCATTGTAGAAATAGATAAGGACACTTTCCCAAAGATAATTGGAAATGAAAAGGTCTCAATTGGATGGGAGCGCTGCAAAGTTTTTGACGCTATACGGGTTCTACGCTGTTTCAAATGCAAAGGCTTTAACCATAAATCTGCGGATTGTAAAAATGATGAGATTTGTGTCAAATGTCATCAGAAGCATAAAAGTGCTGAATGTAAAAAGGATGACATCAATAAATGCATAAATTGTCTAAAAGTGAATGAGAAGCTAAAACTTGGTTTAAATGTTGATCATAATACCTTTAGTGTGATGTGTCAGGTATATCAAAAAAAGCTGAGTATTAAAAAACAAAAGATTGGATATTAGCAATTAAAGACTAATTTTACGGAAAACAACAACTTATCTAATCTTGATAATTTTGATATGAAAGAAAATGGGAATAAAACTAATAATAATAATAATAATAATAACAAAAATTATAATAATAATAATAACATTAATAATAATAATAATAACATTAATAATAATAATAATATTAATAATAATAACAATAATAATAATAATAATAATAGCAATAATAATAATAATAATAATAATAACAATAATAATAATAATAATAATAATAATAATAATAATAATAATAATAATAATAATAATAATAATAATAATATGGAAAATAAATTGGATATTGTAAGAAAAATTATAACAAAAACGGAAGAATCCAATAAAAAACCTGGTCAAAGCAAAAAATGCAGTGTATTACTTAAACTATTACCCTTCAAAAAGATAATTAATGCAAACAAGAAAACTTGCACAATTCAAGTTAAAAAGAACAGTAATAATAATATATGTTTCTCTGACCAAAATTCCAAGGACATCGTAACAACAGATTCCAACAATAAACTTCTTCAGAGTGAAAATATTAATGATAGTCAAAATAAAAATAATAATATTGCTAATAATAATATTAGTCTTATGAATAAAGACATGCCTAAAGATGAAAGACAACTTGTAGTGCCAACAACTAAATATGCTAACTGGATAAAGGGTGAAACGATAAACGTAGGCAGTAGTGAGATTGCAAAGTCAAATAACAAAAGCTTTATTAATCCACTAGCTCCACCGATTGTCAGATTAACTAGAAATGCGATTATATCTGGTGACAATATTTATGCTATTTCTCGGCTTAGAGAACACAGAATATACAACAATGTTAGATTATTTTTGTCGTATTTTCATGATCATGATGATATCTGTTATGAGGGAATGACGCAAACTAGTCTAAAAGTACTTATACACCAAGAAGGTTTGCCAAATAACCATCAAGAGCTCTCTAACCTATACTTTAATTATCATGAAACTACAGGAGTATCAAGAAAGGAAGTGCTACAAGATCTAGCTCATTTTAGAAGACATGTAGAAAATAAATACAGTGAGAATGTGCAGAGATATAGAGAAACATGGCAAAATTATTTGATTGGAAGACCATGATGATGAACAAACTATTGAATTTGAAAATGGTGCATTTTAATGCTAGAAGTTTGAGGAAAAATCTAATCGAAATTGAAACATTTATAAAAATTAAAAATGATGTTGATATTATCATGGTTGGAGAAACTTGGCTTTATTCAGAAGAAGAAAAATACTTTAATATTCCTGGGTATACAGCATCCTTTATCTCTAATAATTTAAGCAGAGGAGGTGGCTGCGCAATATATGTAAAGCAAGGTATTAGTCACAAAGTTTTGGAAACATCTATTACGTTCAATACTATTGTAATTTCTTTAGAAGATACCAAACCTACCATTAATATTGCCGTATGTTACAAAAGCCCGTCTGAAAACAATAAGGCATTTATAGAACATCTAGATCAGCTGTTCAATAAGTACAAAAATATAATTGTGGTTGGTGATACTAACATCGATTTGCTCTCTGAAACGGACGCAAGCAGAATGTATATGGATATGCTAGATGTTAACTCTGTTAACATAAATAACATGAATGAAGCTACTAGAATTACATTAAACTCAGCGACTCTGTTAGATCATGTTCTTTCAGATCTTAAGACGAATCGATTTGGTTTTAATATCACTTTGCATGATATTCCTAACCTAGATCATTAAGCAGTATGTGTTGAAATTAAATCAGTTCTCAGAAAACTTGAAACGATGGTGTATAGTCAAATAACTCGTACTAACTATGCTAAATACTCATATCTGTTGGAATTTCACTTACGTAGACATACTTGTCAAAATATTGATGAATTGATTGAAGTTATAAAATATTGCAAGGAAACTAGTACAAGTGTTAAATATATGAGAATTAGAAAAAATAATTCGTGGATGTCCAGAGAAATTTTAAAACTAATAGAACACAGAAATAAATTGTATAAGTTTCATAAAAAATACCCTAATATTGCGGAGCATAAAATAAAATATAATGAATTAAAAAACAAAGTTAATGTAGAGATAAAGAAAGCAAAGCAAAATTATTTTAATAGAAAATTACAAGAAGCTGGTTCAAATACTAAAAAGATATGGAATGTTCTGAACTCTCAGATAGCAAACCAAAAAGCAGATAGTAACAATATTATAAAGGAAATAAGACACAATGATAAAATTTTAAATATTAGCAAAGACATAGCCAACGGCTTTAATGAACATTTTAGTAATGTTGGAAGAGAATTAGCTGATAAAATACAAACTAAAGAAGAAAATATAATAAAAAATAGAATAAATGAAAGTTCCATGTTCTTGGTACCTACTAATGAAATAGAAGTGCTTAATGTTATTATGAATCTAAAAGATAATTCACCTGGCTCGGATAATATAGCAGCAAAAGACTTAAAAGCGGTAGCTGAGATAATATCTCCGATAATTAGTAATTTTATTAATGATAGCTTTCGCACAGGAAACTATCCTAGTTTATTAAAATGCAGTACTGTGATTCCAATATACAAGAATGGTTCTCCCTTGGAAACATCTAATTACCGGCCGATAACACTCACTAGCTGCATGAGTAAAATATTTGAAAAAATAATTAATAAAAGAATATGTGAATTCATTAAATGTGCAGGCGGATTTGACATCAATCAGTTTGGCTTCCAAAAGTCGCATGGAACTGATGTAGCAATCAATGATTCTGTGAAATCTATTATTGGACATCTTGATAAAGGAAACTATGTATGCTCTGTTTTTGTAGATCTGAGTAAGGCATTTGACACAGTGGACCATCAAATATTGTTGGACAGATTATATGAAATTGGAATAAGAGGACTACCACATGAACTACTAAGAACGTATTTGAGAAACAGATTTATCAAAACGAAAGTTAATGGTGTTTGTAGCAATGAACGTGCCATAAATATAGGTGTGCCACAAGGGTCAGTTCTTGGACCTACCTTGTATCTATTGTATGTGCATAATATGCAATTTTCTAACATTAAAGCTGATTATAAAATATTTGCTGATGATACATTGCTTATCTATACTGCAAAAAATGCGGAAACATTAGAAAGATTGGTCAATAATGATTTGAAATTATATATGAGATGGTTAAATGGAAATAAATTAACAATGAACATTGAAAAAACAAAGTACATGATTTTTAAACGTCTAAATAAGCCTGATATCAATCCAAAAATTTGTATTGATAGTAGAGAAATTAAAAGAGAACAAACTTATAAATATCTCGGTATTATAATAGATGACAAATTATCATGGAATGATCATGTTAATTACATTATAAAAAAGATAATGCCATTGCTAGGCTCTATTAGAAGAAGTGGAATAATATTAGATGACAAATCAGCTAAACTTTTATTTCATGCACACATCATGTCTCATATAAGATACAATGTGGCGACATGGTCGTGTTGTTCAAATACATTAAAAATGAAAATGAAAATATTAATAAACAAAGCAATCAAGATACTATACAAACTAAATTGGCGTACTCCAACTGATGATCTATACAAAAATACGGGATTCCTTAACTTAGACGAATTAATAATATTGGAAAAGGCTAAAATTATACATAAAATAGAAAATGGTGTTACTAAAAGTAAAACTTTATTACCAAAAAGAAGGAATATTCACAATTATAACACAAGAAACATGGGAAAGCTATGTCATGAAAAAACTCGAACTGAATTGGCTAGAAGCAGTAATTTTTGCTCATCAATAAGAATTTACAACTAGCTTCCGGAGAATTTAAAGAATTGCAGTGGTATAAGTCGCTTCACATTCAAATTGAAAATATTATTAAAAAAAGATCAGGCTTTATTAAAAAAATTGTTAGAATTATAACTAAATTAATATTTTATTGTTAAATATACATTAGGTTATAATAAAAATATATATTTAATTTTTGTATTTATACTCCATAACTGTATATATATATATTATAATTGCTAAGACTCTTATACCAATTTTAAGTTATTGTCTAAGTCTAGTATATTGTAATTTTATAACTGTAATATCATGAATTTATAATAAATAAATAAATAAAATAAAAAAAATAAAATAAAAAAAAAAAAAAAGGCTTCGGTCAACTTGACTATGATTTTGTACTTCTGGCAGCTTCAATACAATATAATACCAAGTACTAATCTTATGAATTATGATATTTAAAGGCTTAAGCGTTTTTATAATTGAACGACGAAAACAACGTTTTTATAATTGAGAAAAATTATAATTTTTTTTTTAAGCAAATTTAAAGCGCAAGAATTGTTGACAACATTGTTGGCATAATTTTTATTACGTATAAGAAAAAAAGAAATAATTTGTCGTGTAATATAACACAAAACGAATTTTATATGTTAACTTAAAAGCAAAAATAGCTCGAATTTCGAGCATAGGGTTATACTAGTACACATATATGTGCTCGTAATAATATATCATATATTTTCACTAATCTAATTAGAAATATAATTTTCATTAATGAAAATATTCATTAAAATATTTTTTGAAACAAAATACGCACACGCATATTCATGTAGAGATTTTTATTAATACTTTTATTATCTATCGAAAATAAAATACAAATAAACTTACATTATACACATATATGTATACTTTACTATACTATATACATATGCATAGAACAAACATATTTTGTATTTGCATATCAATACCAAAAACACTAAACCAAAATCATTTCACACCATTACATTTTTTATTACGCACTTTGGATTTTTAAAATTTGAAGATGAATAAGGAAAGTATATATAATGTTAAGAAGTAGTTTCACTTGGTCACGCGATCACGACTTTTCTTGCTAACATTTACTCTTTCCACACATACATAAGCAAAATTTTATTCAAATTGTTGGAAGTAGATAGTAATAAGAATATTTCATGCAAGAAAAAGGCGGAAAATTAAAAAAAAAAATTGAAATTGAAACATTGCAAATGCATAGTGTGTCGTAGGTAATAAACCAATAATAATCTTTAAAATATTATTGTAAATGTTTTAATATAAAATTATGTAAATTTGAATTTTTTATTAAAAATGTGTCACACTAAAATACTTATGTTTATTATCAAATTGTTTTACATTTTTGTTGAAAGTTTTTATTACAAAATATATTCTTATTCTAAAGTACATTTTTATAAAATAATTATTATCATATTTATCACAACTCTTATAATTGAAATTATTTTTTAAATGCTAATCATCGAATCCATTTCTATTCATCGTACGTATTTCTCCCAAAAAAATTAAGACATTATATATTATATATGTATATAATATAAAAAAAATATTTAAAAAATCTACCTTTCACTTGATTTTGGCAAGCGAAAAAAAATATTTTCAGTTTCACCACTTTTAAAACCGCACAAGAAACTTTTATATGTATGTTTACCCATTTTTCACAAAATCTCATATAGATATGTAAGTATTTTAAATATTTGAAATATTCTCTTTTGCTAAGATTAATTCGTTTAGAACAATTTAACACCATGTACTCAGCTAAAAAAAATTTCAAATGAGCCGGCACTATATATACACGCGATTTCAATTTTAGTAGTTCCTAAAGCTGATACATTATACTCTTGCATAGACAATTTACTAAGAGCCCGCCTTTAAAATTACATTACAAAAATACATAGTGTTGTTTTTTTTTCATACATGTTTTTCCTATACACAGTGAATTTGAAACAAAAAAAAATATATTGTATAGGCTTATACACATAGAGTTTTTTTTTTTTTAAAATGTATTAGGTTTAGTAAAAGTTTGGTAAAAGAGAGTGAACTTACTTCTTAACAATAGATATACTTTGTGAATAAGTTAGGTAGTCTACTTTTTGTATGTTCCGTATTTTATAAAGTGGGTTCGTTGGTTCAAATTCTTTTCATGGTAAATTTTTATACCCGTATGACTATATAGTCAAAGGGTATAATAAATTTGCCATTACGTTTATGACGCAGACAAGGAGGAGGGGGTAGATATAGACTCAAGTGTATGGATCGGATCAGAATCGAAAAATAAATCGATTTAGCTATGTATGTCCGTCCGTCCGTCCGTCCGCACGATAACTCAAAAACTAAAGGAGCTAGGATCTTGAAATTTTCGCAAATTCGTTTTTTTGCAATAGCCGTCAATCCAGCCATTTTGGTCCATGGGTTCGGGTAGCTGCCATACAACTTCTTTTTTTATATGAGCATTACTCTGTACCTATTAAAGCTGCGTGTCTGAAATTTTGGTTGGTCTGCTGCTGAGGGTTCGAGTAGCTGCCATACAACTCCTTCTTTTATATGAGCATTACACTACACCTAATGAAGCTGGGTGTCTGAAATTTTGCTAAAAATAGTTTAGTGTAATGGCCAAAGTTACAGCAAAATTTGGTTGGTCTACGGCAGAGGGTTCGAGTAGCTGCCATACAATGTTTAAAAAAAAAACAAAGCAAAAAAACATAATAAAATTTTAATTCATTATCCCATAATTTTTGCTTAAAAAAGAAAAATAAATAAATTGCGAACTTTGTATGGTAGCTGCCCGAAATGGGGCCGTAAAATTTTGAAACTTTATATAGGATCTGGTTCTATTGTTAATTAACCGAGTGCAATTTTCATTCTCGTAGCATAATTAGTTTTGAAGAAATTCGTATTGGTGCAAAGAAGCTTTATGGCAGCCCCCCGAAAATGGGGCCGTAAAATTATGACTTCATTTAAGTGCTTGATTCATTATAAAACTAACCGTGTGCAATTTTCATCCTCGTAGTATAATTAGCTTTGAAGAAATTCATATTGGTGCAAGGAAGTTGTATGGCAGCCCCGCGAAGCCTTGGTCCGATTTTAACCAAACCAATAGGGAACCTAAAAATTGTTTGTTTGAATTTCAAAACTCTAGCCCTTTTAGTTTTTGAGTTATCGTGCTGACACACATAGCTTTTTTAATATACCCGATGTCATATATGTATGCACGGGTATAAAAATATATTAGAGTGCACATTTTTTATTTCATACAATTTTACTTTCATACGAAATTAAAACGCATACATATTGGGTATTATTCATTTCTAGCAATTTTGAAACTACCGCAAGATATAAATTACATTTATCGCATGTGAAAATTTAATTCTTAAAAATAATTTATCACTATATGCAAAATTGAAAAAGTGCGCATTATACATAAATTTTTAAATGTCCAATAAAAAATAAAAACAAGTAAAGAAATAGTCAGTCAGAAATGTGGGATAGTTTAAAAACGGCACTGCATCGAGCTTCTGAAGAAACTATTGGTTTCCAGCCAATAAAAGTTCGAAACGAATGGTATGACGGAGAATGCAGAGATGCGGTAGCCGCAAGAAATGAAGCACACAAAGGAAAATTAAGTAGACCAACACGTGCTAAGCAACTACATTTCGAGCAACTTAGAAGAGAGGCCGACAAAATCTGCAGAAAGAAAAAAAGGAAATGGCAGAACGATGCGCTAAGAAAGGTCCAAGATAATTTGCAAAATCGCGATAGTATCAGAGCAGCATACAAAGACATCCGCATCATCAGAGATGGTTACAAAGCCCAGTCAAATTTATGTAGAGATGCAGAAGATAATCTTTTATCATCTGAAGATGACATTAAGAACAGGTGGAAAGAATATTTTGAAAATTTACTAAATGCACCAAACGATGAAGTAAATGAACAAGAACAGATCACAGTGGAAAGGCAAACCCAAAATGAAATCACGGGACAACCTACATTAACAGAGGTGGTCAATGCCATAGAGCTATTGAAAAATAACAAGGCTCCTGGTGCAGATAACATTCCGGCTGAACTTCTGCGAGATGGAGGAGAAACGGTACAAAAAATCCTTCATAAAATAATACTAAAGGTTTGGCAAGAAGAAAAAATACCCGCTGACTGGCAACTAAGTATTATATGTCCAATCTACAAAAAAGGAGACAAGCTTAACTGTAAAAATTACAGAGGGATATCGCTACTTAGCACTTCCTACAAAGTTTTCACTAATATCTTGAAAGCCCGCTTAGAAATAATTGCCGAAAACATCATAGGCGAATACCAGTCCGGTTTCAGGCCAGGACGGTCTACAACGGACCAGCTATTTGTGCTGAAGCAGGTATTGGAGAAGTGTTGGGAAAGAAATGTCGATGTACATCAAATCTTCGTAGATTTCAAGACCGCCTATGACTCTATCCAAAGGGAAAAATTATATGTAGTTTTAAGCAACCTAGGCGTACCGGCAAAGCTAGTAAGATTGATTAAAGCTACTATGCAAAACACAAGCGCGAGGGTAAAAATCCAAGGGGACCTCACAGAACCCTTCAACATCAAACAGGGACTGAAACAGGGGGATGGACTCGCGCCTATGCTTTTTAATCTTGCCCTGGAGCATATAGTCAGGAAAATCCCATCTGACCCGAATGCCACGTTGCTATTCAAAATCACCCAGATAGCAGCATACGCAGACGACTTAAATCTACTAGGAAGATCAGAGGCAGGTGTTAGAGAATGCTATATCCAGTTAGAGAAAACAGCTATAGAACTGGGTCTGAGGATAAACATCGATAAGACGAAAATGTTAGTAGTATCCAGACGTAACCAGAGAGAGAAACAAAACATTACTTTTGGTGATGACAACGTGGAAGTAGTAAAAAGTTTTGTCTATCTAGGGGCCGAAATAACAAGTGGAAACGATGAAACATCAGAGGTAACCCGAAGGATAGGCAAGGCAAACAACGCATACTACTCTGTGTTGAAGATAATGAGATCTCGAGAAGTCAGCAGAAAATGTAAACTTGAGCTGTACAAATCTCTTATCAGACCGGTGTTATGCTACGGCAGTGAAACGTGGACGATCACCCAAGCGACGGCAAACTTACTTTCCCGTTTCGAAAGAAAAATACTGCGTAAAATTATCGGGCCAATTATCGATCAGGGCCAATTTAGAATGCGACGCAACGCAGAGCTATACAATGTATACACCGACAGCGATGTTGTGACATACATCAAGCTACAACGCCTTAGGTGGGCCGGTCACATACAACGTATGCCAGATTCCCGCATTCCAAAAAAGGTATTAAACGGGAAAATAGATAGAAAAAGACCAGTGGGAAAGCCGAGAAATCGATGGGTTGATGCAGTCGAGTCAGACGCTGTGTCAATGCTGCAAGAGCAAAATTGGATAACTGCTGCCCAAGATCGCGTGAACTGGAAGAGGATGATTCAGGAGGCCAAGGTTCGACAACGGACTGTAGCGCCATAGAAGAAGAAGAAGAAAGAAATAGTCAGTCGATGCAACTGACTTAGAAATACCCTACACCTATTTGGTTTAAATTTAATGATATATCTGTAAGTCATTTTAAAACCATAAAAGCTGTTATTAATTTGATCGTAAGATATAGCTAACCAAATTAACTTTATAATACTAAAAACATTTTCTAACTAAACTATCTATTAAAAAATATTACAAATTCTTACTAAATTATCTATTTAAAAATATTAAAAAACAAAAAAACTTGAAATAAATAAAAATACATATATTTATTCCAATTCAATTACAAAAGTGAAAAAATTTTAACTTTTAAATTTTGTGATAAGAAGCTAATCAAAGCATAATAATATTTAATATACAAATTTTTCAAATTTTACAAATTTAGAACTTCTCATATAATTCGTCTAAATATAAAAATAAATTTTACATAAATACAGCAAGTAACTTTTAATATAGCTTAAGTAACGTACACTATGTCTTAATTATATATCACCTATGGTAATGATTCAATAAAATATATGATATAATAAAAAATTAAAAAACAGGAATGTAATCGTTTATTAAAAAAATATTTTGTTTTTCATTTATAAAATATTATACATAATATGTTTTCTTGTAAAATTCTTAGCCTTTTAAAAATATAAAAGTGTAAAAAAAACAGAAATAGGAAAGAACCCTCGTATATCAAATTTAAAGTTTTTATCTTTATGAATATCGAAGATAAGCTTTTTAATTTTGGGATTTCTTAGGAGGCACCTGAACCACCGGTACAATTAAGTTTAAATTTCGGGGACACATAAGAAATAGGGAATATATCGGAATTATTCTCGTTCGGCCTCAAACCGATCAAAAGCTTCTAGAATTCGAACACATTGTCCGCACTCGACCAGAACCAATTCCCATACTTTCACTACTAGTAACCTAGAGTTTAAATTTCATCAAAATAGCGGCATTATTTTTTAGTTATGGTGTTTTTAAGATATATGTTTGTTAGCCCTTGAACTTTTCAAAGGTTCCAGAACCCGAAACCATGGTAAGATTTCGCCTATATGCAGTCCTCGTCATACTTTCAATACTAGTTAACCCTTGTATATATACTATTTCCTATTTCTGTTCCTATTTAACACTTTTATATTTTTAAAAGCTAAGAGTTTTACTATTAAACATATTATATATTATATTTTATAAATTAACGAGGAAGAGTGTGGTAGAGTATACTGTGTCTGGAAATTTTGGTTTGCCTACTGCAGTGGGTTCGAGTAGCTGTCATACAACTTCTTATTTTATATGAGTATTTCACTACATTTAATAAAGATGTATATTAGAAATTTTGCCAAAAGTAATTAACCGGATGATATAATGTATATGTTACGGTCATACGGGTATCCCAGAGTTGACACAGTCTACTCTACTACACTCTTCCTCGTTTTTGTATTAAAATAATTATATGAAACTGTTAAAAATTTATCATTGTATTTTAGAATTATATTTATTGCATATTTTGATTATTAAATTTTGTGATAACAAGCTAATGAAAGCATTAATGGTTTTAACTAACATTAAAAACCATGAAATTATATAAGCTTTTATATGTATATTATTACAAATTAATATTTCGTTCGAATAACTTTGAGTTTAATTCTATAGAATATAAAAAAATAAGAAAATTAAGAGAATAAATTTAAAAATGATTGAAAATTGAATAATTAACCAAGGGTACTAAATCATTCTACAGTGAATGAACTACAGCTTAAAATTCTGAAAAGGAGTTATTTGCTGCATGGGTGTAAAATTTTACTGGATAAAAATTTTAAATATGTAATTTTGTAATTGCATTTAACGAATCCATTTATCTCAATTTAATTTGTTGTTTAATATTTTAAATAGACAAGTTAGTAAGAATTTTTAATATTTTTGAATTGATAAAATAATTAGGAAATGTTTTTAGTATTATAAAAAAAAATTGGTTAGCCATGTCTTACGATCAAACTAATAAAAGCTTTTATGATTTTAAAATGACTTATGGACTTCCCATTAAATTTGAACCAAATAGGTGTAGGGTATTTCTAAGTCGGTTGCACCGACTGACTGTTTCTTTACTTGTTTTTTACTATTTTTGTTAAAAGTTAATAATATGAATGTAAACAATTTTTATTTTGCATTTTTTTTAATGATATTTTTAATTTTTTTTAATCTCTTCGAAGGGATTTCGAAGCATTTTTTTAGTGAGGTGTTGTAAAATTTATTATACTTAAGTTGTAAAATTTCTTAAATAATATAGTCAAAGGGCATAATAAATTTGCCATTACTTTTGGGACGCAGAGAAGGAGGAGGGGTAGATAATTTTAATATTATTTTATTTTGCTAATTTTTTGAATATTATTTTTCTGAGTCGGTTGAATTTTTTAATTTTTGAATTTATGAGTTTAAAAATATTCAAAGGATTAAACGAGGATTATACCTATGTGGGACACCTCACTAAAAAAATGCTTCGAAATCCTGAAGAGTAGTAAAGCAGGTACCTGGGCATGGGAATTCTGTGCGAGAAAGAGACAGCAAATATTAAAGTAAAGGTGTTGCTATTGGCGCTTGCATAATTATTGTAGAAATATTTATGCAAATTAATGTCGTGATTGGCGTTTGCATAATTAGTTTCCGGAAAAAGCTTTTGTAAATAATACAAGTAAGTACAATGATCTTGTTGTGATTGTATATAGTAACATAGATTATTGTAAATAATAAGAATTTATTTTATTTTACGGTCACGGTCATTTTATTTCACGGTCAATCAATTATTTTAACGTAATATTAACACAAGAATGCAGTTGTTATTTATGAGAGAAATAAAATGCAAATATTGACCTTGATATTGTATCTTAGTTTTAAAGTAATTTAAAAAATGTATTTATTGATTAATTGTTATGTTTATTGCAGAAAAAATTTTTGAAAGAAAAAATCCAGGTGTTTGATAAAAATTTATGTTAATGTTAATTGATTTATTATATTAACTACTTTGTATTTTGTAAATAAAAAAGTCAGTTATTATTAAATTTTCTGCTACTTTGTATAATGTAAATTAAATTTTCTGTTATTGTAGATACAAATTAGAACATTATAAAATCAAATAGATTTATTGTGTTGCAGAAAAAATTTTTAAAAAAAAAATCCAGGTGTTTGATATGAATTTATGTTAATGTTAATTGATTTTTTATATTAACTACTTTGTATTTTGCGAATAAATAAACGTCAAAAAAAATTAAAAATAAAAAAGCAAATTAGTTTCATATAATATCGTTTTTATTTACCCAAGAATTGTGATCTTTATCAAAACCTAACCATTTAACAAAAACTTGATTTCCTTTTCTTTTCAATATTTTTTCAACAAGAAAAGTGTCAGGATTTTTGATTCGAGTAAGTTCAGGCTCGTAAAAAGAACCTGAAATTGGTGTTTTTGTATAATCAAGTAAATTGTAAGTAATTGGGTCCGTGCGTTTTACTTCTTTGATTGTAAATATTTCTGTTGACCAATTTGGTTGATAACCTTTTGCAAAGTTTCCTTTGTATTTACTTATACGTACATAATCTCCAACTTTGTATTTAGCTTTCTGATAAAATTTCAGCTGTATGTAAATATTCTTCAAAATATATTTCTCGTTTGCTTTTGTAACTTTTTTAGGTTGAAGCTTAATTGTACGATGATATGTTGAGTTGTATTTCTCAATAAGTGAGGGTAAAATAGATATCCATTTATAATTACCCTGAAAACTAAACTGCTTCCACATTGCATTTTTTAAAGTACGGTTGAAACGTTCTACTATGGATGCTTTCACTTTAGAATATGTATGATAATGATTAATTTTTTTAATTTCCATAAGTTTTCTAAATTCCAGTGTTCGAGTGTTCCAGCACGTTTAAAAATCTTTTGCATGCCCAGTAAAACGTTATTCGCATTTTTAGTTTTAATTGGTTCAGCATAAGCATATTTCGAAAAGATATCTATTACAGTTAATAAATATTTATTTTCTTTGTTATACTTTGCATATGGAATCATTTCTACTAAATCGATTTGCCATGTATCGTTTAAACCTTTTTGAATAAATTTTCTTCGACGGAAGTTTCGTCTGGCTGGTCTATGTATTTCCGATACTATTTGTGCCCTTGATATTATGTTTGTACCATTTAATCAGATTTTTCAATTCTATTTTATAATTTTCTATAAAGCAACAGTTACATGTATCCGGTCCAGATGACGAGTTATCGTAAGCCCAAGGACAAAGAGCCAAATGAGTTCCGTATATTGACGTAAATTTTTCTGTTGTTGAAAATTCTTGAATGTATTTATGCATGTGAAAAATACGTTGCTTATGCTCATTTAATAAGACAGAGGAATATAATTTTAAAAACTCTTCCACCTCCTTCACCTCCATCTTTCAAAATGAGAATAAGTTTAATACACGTTTTTATATATTTGAAAAACAAATCCAATTATCTTTCAATTACTTTTAAAACGCGAACCAATGATGATATATTTTAATCATCCATTTACAATGATGGTGGCGGGACCATCTGGTTGTGGAAAAACAACATTTATATGCAACTTAATTATAAATATTAACAGATTGATACATCAAGAATTGAAACAATAAAATGGTGTAACCCAGAAATTTCAGCTATTCCGAAAAATATAGATTTTTCTGATATAGACTTTTTTACCAGTATTCCGGAAAAGTTTAGTGAGAATGAAAATAAACCTACATTAATAGTTTTAGATGATTTAATGTTAGATTCTGCAAATAAACAGGTATGCGAATTATTTACTAAAGGTTCACACCATCGTAATTTATCTATTGTATTGTTAACGCAAAACGTTTTTCATCAGGGGAAATATTCAAGAGATATTTCATTAAATTGTAAATATTTAGTGCTTTTTAAAAACCCTCGAGACAAATCACAGATTTTTCCTCTTGCTAGACAACTATATCCGGAAAATATAAAAGGTTTCCTGGGGGTATATAATGAATCAACCTCAAGTCCACATGGTTATATTGTGTTGGATTTAACACAAGACGTTAACGATTTGTTTCGTATTAGAAGTAATATTTTTTCAAAAGAATATTGCATATGCTTCTGTAATACGAGTGATTTGAAAAACTGTCAAAAGTATGAAACGATTGAAGAAAAACCAACATATATTACATGTACTAGGAAAATTTAAGAAGAAGAAATTTCGTGAAAATATTCTTAAATTTTGTGATGATGATATTATAAAAACTATTGCTGAAATTGCAATCAATATATTAAATGGTAATAATAAAATTTCACCAGCACAAAAAGCTAAATTAAAAAAACATAAAAAAAAATTAAGATTCCTAGCCTGTGCAAAGAAAAGTATAAAAGCCAAACGAAAAATATTAGTTCAACATGGTGGATTTTTACAAACTTTAATCGGTACTATATTATCTGGTGTAATAGGAAAATTGCTCAGTAAGACATAATGCAGCGAATGATTGTTATGTCACCAGAAATATTTTCAAAATTTAGTAAATTATTTCAAGATGATAAAAACTTGGATTTATTAGATCAAAAAATGAAAAAAGTTTTATATGACAAAAAATTAAAACCATAGCAAAAATGGTACTTATATCGGCAAAATCTCCTCAAATATGGAATTAACAAAAGACACGCAAAAAAATTACCAGAAAAGACTAATAATCTTACATTTGATATAGGCACTCAAACAAAATTTTTTTCTAAACGAAATGCATATACAGAAACTGAATTACCTAAATACAAATCAACATCAGCACAGACCGATTTTTACCATTAGTTACTGATGATGTGTTTGAATATGATCCTAAAAAAGAAAATTCAAGTATGGATATCGATTTAACACATTATGATTTGGATGATGAAAATTCATTTAAAAAATTAGCTCAAACTGAAATGTTGAAAGATGAAAAATTAGTCGAAAGACCATCTCTAAGTTCTGATTATCGAATGTTTGAAACACCAAGCGGTGATGTAATTACCGTTGCTGTACCATCTCCTGAAAAAAAGAAGACACTAAGATCAGCCGGTAGTTCAATTTCCTCAACTATACTTTCACAATTTCCTGAAACAAAAAAACGAAAACTAAAACCTTTACTAAGAAGTCCAAAACTAAGAACTTCATCAACACCGGAATGGACAACATATAAATAGTTCAACATTTTATGTTTTAGTAGAAGTTAACAAAGATGGATAGTCAAGATGACTTCTATGTAACATTGTTTAGTAATGATAATTTAACACTGTTTCCAAACAGCACTTTAGCTTCATTTGAAAATAAATTACCTATTCCCTTTGATTTAAGAAATGGAAATTGGAAAGTTGGTCTTTCAGAAATATATCTGAACGATTTCCTACAAACAGAAGAATTAAACAAAAAGAAATGTGTTTTTATTAATATTGGACAGTATAATGTTTATGTAACAAATATTGAAAAACCTCTCGAAAAAATTAAAGTAACCAAATCTATAGGCTACACATATTATTCATATAACGATTCGGAATTACATTTGGATGATTGGAAGTTTAATTTTTTGCCAACGCTTATTAAAAATATAACTCCTAATCCCGGGTTTACTCGAAATGAAGTTTTCAAAGAATTTTTTAATGAAATTTTGACATATATCTCTACTCCTAAAAATTATGATGATATAATATTTAAAAAAGTGTCAGAATCTAACCGAGGGGATTTAATTCGAATATCGCAGACTTTTGATGAAGACAGTTTCTATATAAAAGTTAATCAAAGTTATAATGTAAAAACATTACTAACTGAATTATTTCAACAGAAAAAAAATATAAAAAATTTCAAAACAAAATTACCTGAACTATTCAAATTAGCTGTTGCTAATAATAAAGATGAATTGAATGGAATGGTGATGATTTATTCAGATATCATTCAATCATCTGTTTTTGGAAGTAGCAAAGTGCGGGCGTTGAGAGCTATCAACATAGAAAATTGTAGAATACCTACAAATATTGAATTTGAAAATGTTCATTACATATCCGTAGAAAAAAATTGTTTTGAAACAATAGCAATTAAAATTTGTAACCAATACGGTGATGAAATAAATTTTGTTTCCAGTTACTATCCAACAAAAATTGTATTACACTTTAAAAAGCATTGATTCCCCAAAAACAATATAAATACTACTACTCAAATATGGTATCCTATCAAACATGGAAAGAGCTTACGTGAGATATTATTCCTCTCAAGTAGGTGGAGGAGTCAACGATATTGGGCCTTTATTACAATTTTATCCAGCTATACAAAGAGGTCGTGGTTTTGGAAATATATTCGGAAGTTTAATTCGTTACTTAAAGCCAGTTTTTACATCAGGTTGGGACTTAATTAAAAAAGAGGCTGTAAACACAAGTAAAAATATTTTTAATGATATAGCATCTGGTGCAAACATAAAAGAAGCTTTAATTGATCAAAGCAAAGGCGGTATAAAAAATTTACGGAAATCAGTAGTTAACCAACTGCATTCGATGTATGGTGGAAGACAAAGAACTATAAAAAGACAAAGAGCTATTAAAAGACGAACAGTTTCTAAAAAGACACATTTGAAGTCGAAACGACAAAAAAAGCAAAGTAAAACATCCGACATATTCAATTAAAAATGGAATGTATGAAATCTGAACTTGATATTTTTGCGTCATTACCCGTACAAACAAGTATTTTGCGTTCAGAAGAGGTAGCATACAATCCTTTAGCTTCTTTAGAGGCATCACCGTCAACTATTGAATTTATTTCACTTGGAAATGGAGATACATATCGAGATTTATCCTCCACCTATATAAAATTTAAAGTTCAAATATTAAAAAAAGATGGATCAGTTTGGAGTGCAAATGATAAAGTAGGAACCGGAACTGAAGCAAAGTCAGCTCCGCAACCTAGTGTTGTAAATAATTTATTACACTCTTTAATTAAACAATGTAATGTAACTCTAAACGGAAAAAACATCACTCCTTCAGACTCCTTATACCATTATAAAGCATACTTAACTACTTTACTAAATTATTGTACAGATTCCAGTCAAACACATCTGGAAGCATCTGGTTGGGAATTGGATAAACCAAATGTAAATGATTTTAATAATTCTGGTTCTAAATCAAGACAAAAATCATACAACAATTCTACTGTAGTAGAATTAATGGGAAAATTACATGTAGATTTCTTCAATACTCCTAAATTACTTTTAAATAATGTTGACATTCGAATTGCTTTAGCCCTAGAAAAACAGGATTTTTTTATTTTCTTTAACGATGCCGATGAAAGCTATTTAAAAATTCTCGAAGCTACGTTATACATGAAACATTTAACAATTAATCCTAGCATATTGATAGCACATAATACTGTATTGGAAAAGGCTAACGCGAAATATTTTTATACCAGAAGTGAAATCAAAACATTTACAATTCCAGCTAACACATCTAACATATCATTGGATCATATATTTATAGGGCAAATACCAAAAGCTCTAGTATTTTGTATGGTTAATAATGAAAATTTCAATGGTAAGAGATCAAAAAATCCATACCATTTCGACCATCAAAATCTCACACAATTTCAATTATATGTGAATGGAGTGCCTACACCAAACTCTTCAATTGAAACAAGTTTTACACCGAATAATTCTTGTAATTCTCGAGCATATTTAACATTATTTAGCGGAACAGGTATACATCATTCTGATAGAGGACATCAAATTTCAAAAGAATTATTTTCAAAAGGTTATACAATACTGGCTTTTGATTTATCACCAGACGGCTCGGGAACAGACACATGTCAGAGTTTATTAAACCAGGGAGTAGTAAAGATTGAAGCAAGACTCAGCTTGCTTAAGACTTCAACATTAACTTGTATTGTATTTGCAGAATTCGATGCTAATATCGAAATTGATAAAAATCGTAACGTCTACGTGAACATATAAAAGGAAGTTTAGTAAATCATCTCTATTCATTTCAAAATGACATGTGCTCTAGTAGATTTATCGTTCTGTACGGACGATAACAATACAATATTTATAAAAAATATTGCTGTGGCTGGTATAAAAGAAAAATGTAAAACTATTGTAAAAGAATTAAAGTATAAATTTCCTGTCAGAGATTTGAAAAAAACGGATATTGAGAATTACTCTTTTGGACATATCGATAACGAAAAAATAACTAATAACTTAATAAATTTGCTTGAAAAATTCGATATAGTCTTAACAAATGGAAAACTTAAAGCAGAATTTTTGATAGCATTTATACGAGGAAATACTCGACTAATTGATATCTCACGATTGCAAGATAATGACTACACTTCAGATTTCAAAGGTTCTGAAATGTAATAAGTTAACACATAAAATATTTAGAGGCGTTTATGCTCTTGATAAATTACCAAAACAAGTTTTAAAACCTAGTATTTTGGTGGTAAATACCGATAATTCTAATGAAAAGGGAACACATTGGTTAGCAATATTTGTTCCAGTTCAAGGGTGTGCAGAATATTTTGATTCATTTGGAAATCCCCCGTTTCACAATGAGATTATAAAATTTCTACAAAATCAATCAACATGTTTTGTTTTCAACAATAAGCGTTTACAAAGTAATTTAACATCTGTTTGTGGACATTATTGTTGTGTATATCTATGGATGCGAAGTTCCCGTAAAAGCATAAAATATTTTCTTAATTTATTCGACACATCATCCCCACTTAAAAACGATAAAAAAATACAAAGAATATTTCGAAAAATTTTTAAAAAATGTGGAAGAAAAACTATAAATACAAAATTCTAAAATAGAATTCATCAGTTAAACCAAAACAAAACAATGGAGCAATCTACAAATTCAGAAGTATTTAAAACAGAAAAAGGTGAGCCACCGCAGAACCTTTTATTAAGCTATATTTATTTTTTGGATAAAAAACAAACAATAAAAATTCAAATTGGATTTAATATTGAAAATTTAGCTGCAACAATAATTTTCCAACGACAAAACAAAGTGATTAGCGAAATGAATTATTTGGAGTGGTGTGCATTTTATCACGAATTTAAAAACAATGAAGCAAAATTAAATTCAAAGGGATTTCTGCTAACATTTAATCATGCTGATCGCACTAAAAAACTTACGTTGCAGCTAGATCAGTACACCCATTTCTGTCTTATGCTAGACTTTATACAAGCAGTGATGTCATATAACAATGGAGCTGAACTAAATGTACGAGAATATGTATTCAAATATTTTGAGAGATGTATTGAAAAGAATAAACTAAGATTGGAACAGGAAGATTTCTACATTCCAATGAGCTTACACATAGCTCAGTGTAACTATTTCAGACTATTTTATGAAATACCTATGTTTTTGTCAGAAAAAATATCTTGTTCAATAATAAATAAAACAAATATTTTTTAAAACCAATTTTTTTCTTTTATTAAATGCATATATAAATTCATACAATTTTTTACAGCACATCTTAAATGATTTTCCTTATGTTGAGGGCAAATAGTTGTGAAATTCCTTAGTTTCTGAAGAGATGGAATTTTATTATCCAAATTGATAACTTCCACTGATCTTGAAATAAATTTATCTAAAAATTCTTTTTTCTTAGATCCTTTTACGTAAATGACATCAAAGAAGTCAAATAATTATTTAAGATATTTTTAATTTCTGAGTATTCTAAGAATCCATCATCCCAATCAAGTCCATTGATTGTATTTTTGTTGTATTTATTTTGTTGTTCAACATTTTCACTTAACTCCTCAAGTGAATAAGGCGCTTTAAATACAAACAATATTGGAATGAGGGAGCCTTCAGCTACCAAAGCAAATTCTTTCAAAAAATGTTGTTTATTGTTACCAATAACAAATTGTAAATCTGCTACTGCCTTGCTGCTCATTTTGTACCTTACTAAACTAGAATAATTTGAAAACCTCTAATTTATACTTATGATAATACACAACTCAGTGAGGAAAAAAAGAAAGCTGTCCTGATGTACAGTAAATTAAAAAAAAAAAAACCGGAAAATGTACAGTTTTGCAATTAGAGGCCTATTAATTGGATTTATTCGAGCCAATTAATTTAGAAAAATTGCAGTGCAAATGCGCCGCCAGAGTTCTGTCGCAATCGCCGGAGTTCTGGCACCAGCCACAGTCGCCGGAGTTCTGACGCTGTCGCCAGAGTTCTGGCCCCAGCCGCCGGAGTTCTGACGCAATCGCCGGAGTTCTGACGCAGTCGCCGGAGTTCTGACTGCAGCAACAATGCTGAAAGAGAATAAATCGGTGGACTTGCATTGTTATGAAAAAAAAAACAAGGAATCTAAAAACCTGAAATTCAAAATCTCAACCTCACATATCACCAGCGTAATGCAATGAATTAAAAAATATGTAAAAAACAAATTTATAATTTTAGTTTTTTTATTTTAAAATAAATCTATTAACAAAAAAAAAAAAAAATTTCATAGAACCATTCAATTTATTCCTTTCTCTAATAGTTATTTAGTGATATAAAAATGCATGCTTTAAAATGCATTAATTTAGAAACAAAACAACATGAACGCACCAACATTAAAACCTATGGCATTAGCAAAATGGCTTAATTCTGAACCATTTAACTACGAATACTATCAATATTTATGTCGCCGAATGGACATAGAAAACATAATTTTCTATTGTCCATACTTACAAAGGGATGTCACAATAAAAGATTTGAGGAGAATTTGCAGAGGCATAGGAATATGGCCTCAGCCAGCAACTGTCAGAGCAGTCACCAGAAATTGTTATGAAAGAGTTCCACTGGGTTCAGTGGGCTCAGTGGACCTGCATTGTTACGAACAAATGGCAGAGGAGAATGAGGAATCTAAAAACCTCAACAGAAGTTTCTGAAATGCTTTTAAAAATATAATAAAAAAACCAAAATTTATAATATTAATTTTTTATTTTTTCATTTTTATTTTTTATTCGGGTATTAGCTCAAAAAGAGCCATATTCAGGCGATCTGGATCCCGTCCCAAATATTTGAAAAAATGACTTACATTGTTCAACTCTTTTAGATCTTCCTTAGTTTTCACCTGCTTAGTTACACGTTCTGGCACATAGAATGTAGCTTTTTCGTTGGTTACACAGTGGCGAACTTCCGCCAGCAGCACCTGTTGTCCTCTTTTTGTTGTGAGGAAATACCATTTCATAATTTTATACAGTTGGTTCGTTTCCAGATCGTCTATTCTCTTGTAGACTTCTTGGTCCCCCTTGGCTGCTGCCCGTAAGCTATCTAAAAATGACTAGAATAGGAAAAATAAAAAAATTAAAAATATAATTTTAAAAAATGTACTGGGACTTCGGTAGCCTTGTAGATAACCGAAGGTGGAGTTTGATCCCTGCACAGGTCGTAAGTGGGTTTTTTTACAAACCCCTTGCGACCAAATAAATAATATTTTTAATCCGTCACACCACTCTCCTATCACATTTCTGTGGTTTAAGAAGATTAAAGTTTAAGATTAAAATTTTACTTACCATTTTAGTATAATATTTGCAACTGACTTTTTGCTTGTAATAGAATGATAAACTTGCAGCTTATTATATACAAGTCAAACATATTATCCCTTCCTTTTTTCTACCAGGAAATTCTAAAATAAATCTATTAACATACAATCATTAGAACCAAAATCATTTCCTAGAACAAAAATCATTTCCTAGAACAGTCGTTTAATTAATTCTTTAAAAATAAATCTATTAACTTAAAATAGTTTTCTTGAACACTCCTTAAATTATTATTTTATTGAATTCCTTGTCTAATAATAATAATTTGGTTATATAAAAATGCATGCTTTAAAATGTATTAATTGAGAAAACAAAACAACATGAACGCACCAACATTGAAATCAATAGCAATAGCAAAATGGGTTAATTCTAGACAATTTAATTATAAATACTATCAGTATTTATGTTGCCGAATGGACATAAAAAATATAATTTTTTATTGTCCATACCTAAAGAGGGATATCAACATAGAAGAATTGAGGAGAAATTGCAAATGGTTAGGAAAACGCAGAGACCCTGATGGAATCATCCAGTTAACGGCTACATACTATTATTATAAAATTCTGGCAAAATAAAAACTGTGCTGCTTTATAAAATTAAAAATATTAAAAATTTAGTAAACTTTATTTTTAAAAAACTTTATTTTTTCTTTTAAATCCAAATGGTACAGAACTATAATTTTCATAAAAAGACGTGTTGCGGTCTGTAAATTTAAATTAAAATATAAAAAAACTTTTGTTTAATTGTATAATGAATAAACTTTATTAAATAAAATGAAAATTTGTAATAAAAAATATTTAACTAACTATCTTTGTTTTTTGTATCCAAAAGGAAAAGAACTAAAATCTTCATTAAATTTTCTTTTTTCAGCCCTTAATCTATAAATTTTCGTTTCAGGAACTGTTATTACTTGATGATCTTTTGTCCTTCTAAAATTCTTATTTAAAATGTTTACGCCTTCTTTATCATTGGATAAAACCATTTCCTTAATTTTATCAAAATTTACTATTTGTGAGTTTTCATAATTTAATCTAATTCCTTTTACTTTGCAAACAACGGTGTAACTTTGGGTATTAGGCGAAAATATTTTATAAGCGTAGTTCTTCGGACCACCACTGACAAATTCAGTTATATAACTGCCTTCTCCGAAAGGTTCTAGTTCATTTGTCATATCTCCGATAAAATTTCCTATTGTCGGTTCATAATCGCCTTCTTTAGAAATATATATGACTGAATCTGTGTCATAATACAAAACACGGTCGCCAAGATTTTCCAGATAACTGTAAAGTTTTAGACATGCTTGCGCTGTTGTGTAACTTGCAATACATACATTAACAGTACGTAGTAAATCCATTTCCTCTGTTTTGTACTTCCAGTTAACTAAAACTGTTTCAGAGTTAATTATCATAATGTGCATCACATCTTTATTGGGGTCTGTCAATATAGAGTAAAAGTCGGCAGGACTTTTTATTATTTCAGTTTTTGTCTGATTCTCCCTTTGCCCAAACTTACCCCAAAATGAGTTTAATATGAGCTTACTATAAGATCTTCTTCCAGCATTTTTTTGAATATTTTTATAATTTAATTGAATGTTTTCTTTGTTAAAAAATTCTTCTATATATTCTTTTTTAGAATGTTCTGATGAGCATTCTTTAGGCCATCCTGAAGCTTCTTGTTTTATTTTAAGAAACTTGTCCATCATTTCTGTAAATAATCCATGTTCGCCCAAGTTTTTGTCATATTGTTGTACCTTGTATTTCCAAATTTCCTGGATTTCAATTATTTTATACCCTTTTTTTATTCCTTTTATTACTTCGTCAATAACCCAAGTTCCTGTAATTGCCCTTTCTCTATCCGAATGAAAACATTCATGTTGGTACCCTTCATTACTGCAAGTTGCACAAAGTGTAAACATTAGTTTATTATTCTGCTTTATTGGAAGAACAGGATGCAACAAATTGCATGGTGGAAGAATATTGCATTTGATTAAACCATTAATATCTTCAATATTGACTTTAGAACATACTTCATTTCCCACCAAAATTTCAGGATGTCCTACAGGAAACTTTCCATATTTGCACACATATGGATATAACGAGCAAATATCAATGTATTTTATTTTTTCATTGTCCTTTGCTTTATAATACATGTAGGAGTTTCCAGTTCGACCACCATAAAAAGCATCCCGCGGATTTAGAGGAATATTTTTTAAAATGGGATGATTCATTAGATATGCCATTTCTTCTTTTTCTTGTAACTGCGTTCTGAATTCACACTCCCATATTTGAATTACCTCGAATCCAAATGATCTTAATCTTTCTTCTCTCATTACGGTGTTTTCAAATCTAATGTCAAGAGTGTCAACACCATTGTCACGTATAATTTCATCTCTTTTATGTGGATAGCATTTTGGATGTCCATGAAAATAACAGCCATAAAATTCAAAGATTTGCTTTGTTTCTACACAAATCCCATCTACCTTTATGCCATTTATGATTGCTTCTTTTTCTTTTCCTGCGTGACGAATGTAAATTTGTCTTTGATCTTCCTCCCAAATTAACCACTGCAGTGCTATTTTTGATTGGATGTCTGTTAATCTGTAACCTAGAAAAAATGTCTTATATAAATTCTAAAATATTTTAAAAAATATTAAAATAAAACTAATAATTATTACCTTTTTTAGGTATTAATCCTATAGTTTCCGGTTTTAAAAAGTTCCTTCGAAAAACCAAATTGCAGGCTGAAGCTATGGTTGCAGCTTCAGTAAAAGGGCAGACATTATTTTCTTGCAGTAGAAGATTTCTAAATTTGATGCATGCTTCCGTTAAAATAAGTACGTCGTTTTTACAATATTCAATAAAATCGTGCTTCATATTAAATTCTGTATTTTTATTTTGTTCGTACCAATTTAAAAATATTTTTCGGTTTTCTGTTGACATTGTATCTGGACTGTAGTAATGCATAGGTGGTAACAGACCAACGTAATTTTGATTTTCTGTTTTATTAAATAAGTGTGGAAAATATCCCTTTTTAAAATAACCTGGTAAATCAAAAGCTTTCGGAAGCTGTGATAGTGCCATAGGTAGATAATTTAATGAATCCAAAAATTTAATGTTATTTAGCTGCATTTGTATAATCTTTGTCCCTCTCATTATTAATTTTGGTGTTTTATTACTTTTATGAAGTAATTTATTTAAAATAAATTGATGGTCAAAACTTTGACCATTATGAGCTATTACTACTACTTGCTTAAACTTTTTGGACACTTCAAAAATGTGATTAATTAAATTCGAAATAACATCTGAATCAAAAACTTTTGTTCTAAAACCAGATTTAGAACAAAAAAATAAATTTTGTTCCGCAATACAACTATGACATCTTGAAAAAATAACACATAAGTTTGCTTCGTGCAATGTTACGTCCTCATTATGCTTCTGGTATAATGTTTTCTCTTGCATTGTCTCTAAATCGTAAAATAAAAATAGAAAATCATTGGTTTTTGGTTGACGTCTGTCTACATTAATATAGCAAAAATGGTTTCTTTCTACCATTTTGTTGCAATTCTTGCAAAAAATCGTATCACATTTATGTGAACCAAATGTTGTAAAATATATTTTTAAACAAGTTGTGCACTTATGGATCTTTTGACATGTATTATTTTTATGATTGCGAAAGCATTTTTCACCTCGAAATGACCGTTTACAGTTTTTGCAAGAAATGTTGGTCGGTATGGAATTACATGCAGGAGATTGTCGGCAGTAAATACATGTATTTTCACATCTGTGTCGGTTTCGGTTAGTAAAACCTACATTACACCTTTCGCAGTAATAGTCGACGCAAAATACGGATGTTAGGGAAGTAATAACATTAAAATGATTTTCAAAATATAATAAATTGATTCTTTTTCCCTCATTTTTTCTATCAAAAATAATATTCTTATTATTTGCTCAATCGTAAACAACAATTCTATACTCATTACCCAAAAATTCTTGTATTTTGTTTAGTTCCGGCAAACCTGCACCTTCTAGTAAATTTATATTTGTTTTTTGCATTAACTCCAATGCAAGATTTTTTTGCACTTTTTTTGTGTCCTTACGAATTTGATTGTAGTTAATATCTCCATCAGCAAATGCTTTTGCTACAACAATAGCACGAGGCAGACAAATGTTATCCTTGTTTCTGATAGTAACGATCCCCTTACGTTTTAAACTTTCTTCATCAAAAGTAAAATATCTTCTTGCACGTCCACTTCCGGAAGGCAACCGCGCAGTAGTTGTTGTTAGTTGAAAAGATTCATAGCTTAAGCCTTCCGAATTGCTTTGAAATATTTTACTTATTAACTCCCAGACATCTTCAAATTTGACCAAACTTGCAAGTTTAAAGTTTATCCAACCTGGAGTTTGAAAATTCTCTCCGACAAACGTCATTCCAATTAAGTCATTTGGTTCAACATTTTTCACGGAGTATTCCACAATTTGATTAATTCCTTCCTTTGTCCAGGGAAGCATGTTGTCTTCATTGGGACAGGTCTTTATTTTGAATGTTATTTTCTTTGACACTACGCCAAATTTTCGTGCTATTTGATTTTTTTCTTCTAAAATTTCAAATTTTGGCGATTCTTTTTCGAGATATTTAGCAAAAATTGCCTTTTTTGCCATTGTACTTCTATTATTGTTTGGTTTTTACGTTATAATGATAGTGTATACCGTTATAACTTAACTTTTATACCCGTTAATAATTACATATATTTTGCATCAAGTTACTATTACTTAATTTATGGGTAATTTTGCATAACACAATGTAGTTAACAATATGTATTGAACAAAGAAAAAGAAATCTTTATTTACATATTTTATATTAAACATATTTTATAATTCCTTTTATTTATTAATCTATTCTATTTGTTGACTATCTGCATAATACATCAGCAGTTACAAATCAGGAAATGTATTTTAAAGACAAGAAATTTTATTCAAATCGATTGTTTGTTAATTAAAATTTTTATTTTTCATTATACAAAGTAATTTATAAGAAAATAAATAGTGTAATATATTCAATTTTCATAAATTCCAATTATTCTTTCAATTAAACATAGCAATTAATCACGAAATTCCAAATTTTTTTCACACCTAAACTTTGCATAATACACACCTCAAATTTGTATAATACAAAGTATTTTATAAGAAAATAATTAGTATAATATATTAATATATTCATAGTATAGTATTTTTTTTTTTTTTTTTTTTTTTTTTTATCTCATAAATAACAACTGCATTTTTGCATTAATATTATTTTCCAGAAAACTAATTGACCTTGAAAGCTTTTTATTAAAAAATAAATTCTTATTATTTACTATAATATCTATGTTACTAAACTATCACAACAATATCATTGCACTTACTTGTTCTACTATATCTAGTTAACCTTCTATATATATATATTATTTCCTTTTATACCGTAAAAGCTTTTTATAAAAAAATAAACTAAATTCTTGCATATCACTATACAATATGGTCTATGTTATTATAGTACAACACCTGTTTAGGTCATTGCACTTACTTGTTCCACATTATCTAGTTGACCTTCTATAATATTATTTACAAACACTTTTCCGGAAACTAATTATGCAAACGCCAATCACGACATTAATTTGCATAAATATTTCTACAATAATTATGCAAGCGCCAATAGCAACACCTTTACTTTAATATTTGCTGTCTCTTTCTCGCACAGAATTCCCATGCCCAGGTACCTGCTTTACTACTACTCTGAAGTGATTTGGAAGCGATTTTATAAGGGCGCAAAATTTCGAAATTGCACAGGGCGCCGGTGCTGGTAGTTATTTCTGTGCACATTGGCCTTGTCAACTAGATACTGTAGATCTCCCAGGTTTTCAGATATTAGAGTTGTATCATTTACATATTGAATTTTGTTTATGTAATTTCCGTTTACTCTAATTTTTTTATTATTTGAACTGTTTGCCTCCTGGAAAATATGTCCAGATTACAAATTGAATAGTATGGCGATAAAATGCAACCCTGTCGGACACCTTTCCTTTTTGCAGGTTATCTGATATCAAATCGTTAATTTTAAGGGCTGCAGTCTCTTTAATACAGACATTTTTGATACACTGAATGCCCTTGCCAGAATATCTATCATTTTTCCGTGCTGTACTCGGTCGAATGCTTTTTCATAGTCAATGAAGCGCAAATATACGTCCCTTTCTACATCCTTGCAGTGCACTAGTGCACTAGAGTTTGTAGAATAAATAAGGTTTCTTGTATTCCCCTTCCTTCTTTGAACCCGAAATGTGTGCTGTATAATTTTAAAGAATATTTTCAAAGCGTGACACATTAAGCTCAGTAGTCTGTAGTCATTGCATCTATTGGTGTTATATTTTTTTTCGGAACTGCTATGAAGGTTAATTTTAACCAGTCTACTAGAAAAGCTCCACTGACATTAGTTTTGTTAAATACTTTTACCAAAATATTTATGTTATCATCGCTGATTAATTTAATTATTTCAGTCGGTAATTTATCAGGGCCAACTGCCTTGCTGATTTTCGGTCACTCTATCGACCAGAGAATTGTGCTGATGACACTTGATCGTATATTGTCTGGAAACCGCTGGTTTATGTAGTTTTTCCACATTTCTTCTTTTTCTTCCGCACTTGTAACAATTTCGTTTTGGCTATTTATCAAGAGGGATGGAGATGTTTTAGTTTTACGATAAATACCAGAAGATTATGAGATTTTTTTATTTACATTAAAATTGTCGTGGCGATGTTGTAAGCTTTCAATTTCGGAACATTCACGGTCGAGCCAGTTGATTTTCGATTGTCTAATTTCGGATCGAATCACTTGTTGAAGACGACTGTGTTGCACTGGATCGATGTGGCGATATCTTCTTCTTTCCTGCATAAGATCAAGAATTTCGTCTGTCACCCACCTCTGTTTGGCCTTGTACTTTTTTGTTCCTAATTTTCGTTTCGCCACACTTTTTGAGATATCAGTTGTTTGATTCCACAAGGATGTTAAATTATTTTCATGATGGTTAAGAGAATGAATTGAATCATAAATTGAAGTTTACATTAACAAGCATAATTTACTTTTAAAAAATTGTCTTTATTATAAATTTAATTAAAAAAATTAATTTAATATTTTTAATTTTAAAATATATATATTTAAATTTTATAAAATAAATTTAAAAAAGAAAGTAAAAGTTAAAAGTTTATAAACAAAAAACTAAATTATCAAAATTATTATAATATTAAAAAATTAATTTAAAATATGGCTAAAAAAAGAAAAATAAAAAATAAAACAGCAATTCAAATAAAATTAGAGGAAAAATTTAAACAAAATTATTAAAATTTGAGTTTCTAATTAACAAACAAATTGAAAAAGTGCTTAAAATTATCATCAATAGAAGATTTGCAGTAATGACCACCATGATGAATTTGCAACGGATGAATAAATGACAAATTCAACATATATATACACCAACAGAATTTTAGATTTTCTCACTTCATTACTAAATAAGATATTATTAATAATTTTATAAATTTATAACCTCACTTTTAATTACATGTTTAACTTTCATTTTAAGCTGATTTTATTAATTTTGCTAGATTTTTCTGTAAGAACACACATTTGTTTTTTTATTTGTACATAATTCCAAATGAATTAACTTTCTTTTTCTTTTACAAATTTATTTTATATTAAAATTTTAATTTTAAATTAATTTCTAAATTTATTTTATAATTTTTGTTATTCTAAATAACTATTTGATACAATGTTTTTTTTTTTACTATTTTAGATAAATAATTTTTTATTTTGTTTTTAATATTCTGATTGTAAACAAATTTAATAGATCTAAATAAACAAGCGGTGATACAAACCAAGGATTTTTATAAAGCACAGTTTGACAATTATATAGGGTTTATGACTGAGTGTTTTATCATTTGTTTTTATAAAAATATATATAAAAACAAGTAAAGAAACAGTCAGTCGGTCCAACCGACTTAGAAATACCCTAGGTGGTTTGGTTCAAATATAATGAGATATCCATAAGTCAATTTAAAACCATAAAAGCTGTTATTAGTTTGATTGTAAGACATAGCTAACCAAATTAACTTTATAATATTAAAAACATTTTCTACTTTATCTATTAAAAAGTATTACAAATTCTTACTAATTTATCTATTTACAAATATTAAAAAACAAAAAAACTTGAAATAAATGAAAATATATTTATTCCAATTCAATTACAAAAATGAAAAAATTTGAATTATTAAATTTTGTGATAAGAAGCTAATCAAAGCATAATATATTTAATACACAAATTTTTCAAAATTGTAATTATTTGAAATGGTTAGTTTATGTTCCTATTAGAAAAGCTTATAAACGCAAAATATGCAATAAAAGTATTTCTAAAATACAATTACAAATTTAGAACTTTTCATATAATTCATTTAAATATAACAATAAATTTTACATAAATACAGCAAGTACCTTTGAACATAGCTTAAGTCTCGTACACAATGTGTTAATTATATATAACTTATGGTAATAATTCAATAAAATATATGATATACTAAAAATTGAATTTAATCGTGTATTAAAACTATATTTTGTTTTTAATTTGTAAAATATTCTACATAATATGTTTTATGATAAAATTCTTAGCCTTTTAAAAATATAAAATTGTTAAAAAAAAACGGAAATAGGATAGAACTCACGTGTATTAAATTTAAAGTTTCTATCTTCATGAATTTCGAAGATTAGCTTTTTAATTTTGGGATTTCTTAGGAGGCACCTGAACCACCACTATAATTAAGTCTAAATATCGGGGACACATAGGAAATGAGCAAAGAAGCACCCTGATAGCAAATTTGCAGGTTCTATCTTCATTGGTTTCGGAATTATGCAAGTTCTAAGTTCCGAACTCATTGTCTAATCCTCACCGTACGGGCCGTTGTTTCATTACCAATAGCCTACATCACAAATGTCATGAAGATAACGTCATTAGTGGCTGAGTAACCTATCGTGAATTTTTATATATGTTCGTTAACCTATAGACCTATTAAAAGTTCCAAAATCCGAACGCATGCGCTGATTTCGCCCATATGCAGTCCGCGCTGTACTTTAAATACTAGTTAACCATTGTACACAATTGGAACGTTCTATCTTAATTTTAAGTTACTATTTCAGTAATTTCGGTTTTAAGCTTTAAAACCTTGGGAGGTCTAAGAGAGGTACTGAACCACCACTCCAAGTGATCCCAAATTAGGGGGACATGCAAGAAATAGTAAAGAACACCCTTGTGCCAAATTCGAAGCTTCTACATTTTTTCAAGTTTCTATGTTTATTAATTTTAAAGATATGCTTTAAGGTCTTCGGAAATGTGTGGCTGGTCCCCGACCAACTACTCCAATGGGGTCCAAATTTCAAGGACACTGAGGAAATAGAAAGGGACACCCTGATACCAAATTTGGAGGTTCCTTCATTGGTTTCAGAACTATGCTCATTTGGCTTAAATTCGATCGAAAAGTTCTAGGTCCCCAACCCATGGTCCAATCTTGACCGTACGCAATCCCCGTTGTAGTTTCATTACTAGTAACCTACAGCACAATTTTGATGAAGATAGCGTCATTAGTTGTTGAGTTATCGTAATTTTTTATATATGTTCGTTGGCCCTTGGATCGATTAAAAGGTCCAGAATCCGAACCCAAAGGCCGATTTTGCCTATATGCAATACCCGCCGTTCTTTCAGTTCTAGTAACCTACACTACAAATCAATACTTAGAATACAATCCCTGTTAACAAGTGCGAAATATAATGTTGGAGCCTCAAATTTGATTTTGGAAAAAGATATCCTGGTGAGTAAGTTACTATTTTATAAAGGCATAAAAGTTTTAATTTTTAGGACCTAGTAGTTCTTCAAGGGGTATGGTTCCCAAATTTTTGCTTTGCAAACTTATGATGAATCTGCTCATCCACCTCCTGTCCCTTTCCATTTTTTTAGGTTCTAGGAAATCAATTGTGAACTCCACCAAAATTTGGAATTTTACATAGAATTTTATTATTTAGACAATAATGGATAAAACTAAGAGACAATTTCTTCAATTTGAAGAACCCCTTTCAAATTTAAGAAAAGCTGTTAACATATTATGTTAAAAAATAATGTTGCAGCTTTATATTTTGTACATGCAAAAAAAAATTTGAAGAGGTATTCAAGTTACAGGCTTTTAAAAAAAGCAAATTTTTAATTTTCGAGCCCTTATAACTTGACAAAAATATTTTTAACCGACTCCTACCAATTTCTGAGGATCTAACTTCTCCCAAAATTTTAGGACCCTAGCTTGAACCGTTTAGAAGATATGTGAGGTCAAAAATTTTACAGAAATTGAGCTTTGCATAATGGTAAATTTTAGAACCGTATGGCAATCTTAAACTTTTAACTTAGTATTTTTGTAAAGTCTATAAAAATAGCTCTTCTTTATTGTTTTTAGACTGAAAATGCACTTAGCAGAATTTTGTTATACCAACTTAAATAAAGGGCTTTTTTTAAATTTTCGGGGGCTGTAGCTTCAGTACCCTTCAAGATTAAGAAAAACCTTTGACACATGTTGAAATATAATTAAAGAGCTTTCACTTTTGTATATTACTATAAAAAAAATTTTAACTGGTATTCAACTTACAGGTGTTAAAAATAGCAAAATATCAATTTCGAGCCCTTAAAGCTCCCAAACAGAGGCTTGAAAAAATTTTTGTTAACCTACGCCTACTAATTTTTAAGGACCTAACTTTGACCTAAAATTTCAAGACCCTAGCTTGAACCGTTTAGAAGAGATTTCTGGCCAAAAATTTTGCTAAAATTTAGTTTTTTATAATGGTAAATTTTAGTATCGTATGCTAACCTTAAACATTTGCCTGTAAAAAAATTATAAACTTTATAAATCCAGCTATCTTTTACTGTTTTCAGATTGACAATGCACCATACAGAACTCGTGTTATAACAATTTAAAAATAGGGCTTTTTCCAAATTTGGGGGGCTGTAGCTCTGTAACGGGTGGGGCTACAGACGGACAGAGTGAGGCTATATAGGCACATTTTTACAAATATTTTTAAAATCTGCTAAAAAATACACCCTAGTCCTTCTTTTTCCCACATTTTCCTTTAAACTGATATAACAAAAAAAATTTTGTTGCAAGCATTTTTTTGCTCATTTCCAAATAATTAAAATTGCAGTTTTAATATGTTTTCAATATACCTACGTGTATTCCTAAAATTAATTAAACTGCAAGTGGAAAAAAGAAACATAATATTACATTATATTATAAGAAGGTTCATGTCCTAGTAATGGGACTATGGCGGGGATTGCGTGCGGTCGAGATGAGTTCGGGTCCTAGAAGTTTTTTATCGAATTTAAGCCAAACAAGCATAATTCCAAAAACAATGAAGATAGAACCTTCAAAATTCTTATCAGTGTGCCTCTTTCTATGTCCTTAGTGTCATCGAAAATTGGAACCAATTAGAGTAGTGGGTCGGGGATAGTACAAATAGTTTCGAAGACCTTAAAGCAAATCTTCGAGAATAATAATGACAGCAACTTCAAAGAAATTTAGAAGCTTCAAATTTAGCCCAAGGGTGTTCTTTACTATTTCCTACGTATTCCCTTAATTTATTATCAATTGGAGTGGTGGTTCAGGTGGTTTTAAGTATTATCATCGAAATTAATAAATAAATGGTAACTTTAATTAAGATAGAACTTTACAATTCTGTACAAGGATTACCTAGATATCGTACCACGGTTTCGGGTTCTGTAACCTTTGCAAAGTTCAAGGCTAACAAAGATATATCTTAAAAACACCATATCGCTACTATTTTAATGATGAAATTAAAATTCTAGGTTACTAGTAATTAAAGTACCATGGGAATTGGTTCTGGTCGAGTTCGGACTATGAGTTCGGATTCTAGAAGCTTTTGATCGAGTTGAGGCCAAACGAGTATAATTTCGAAACCAAAGAAGATAGAACCGTACATTTGGGGCACAGGTGTTTCTTCTTATTTGTTTTGTGTACGTGAAATTTTGGATAATTTGGAATAGCGGTTTACGTACCACCCCCACTACTCCCAATAACTAAAAGCATATATTCGAAATTAATATAAATAGAAACTTAAATTTGATGCACTATTTCCTATTTCCGTTCTTATTTAACACTTTCATATTATTAAAAGCTAAGAATTTTACTTTAAAACATATTACGTATTATATTTTATAAATTAAACACAAAATAATTTTTTAATAATATCTATATTTTATTGAATTATTACCATAGGTAATATATAATTAAGAAATTGTGTACGATACTTTAGTTGTAAAATTTATTTTTATATTTAAATGATTTATTTTTATAAATAAAAATCTAATGAAGGCATTCATGGTCTAATTAACATTAAAAACCATCAATTTATATAAACTTTTATCACAGACTAATATACTAATATACTATAGTATAGTATATTAGTCTGTGCTTTTATGTGTATATTATTAAAAATTAATATTTCTTTCGAATAACTTTGAGTTTAATTATATAAAACATTAAAAAATAAGTAAATTAAGAGAATATATTTAAAAATATATATTTAGAATTGAAATAAATAATCAAGGGTACTAAATCATTCAACGGTAAATGCACTACGGCAAAAAAAATCTGAAAAAAGTAATTGCTGCATGTGTGTAAAATTTTATTGAATTGGATAAAAAGTTTTTAATATGTAATTTTGAAATTGCATTTTGTGAATTCATGTATTTCAAGTTTATTTGTTGTTTAATATTTTTAAATAGTAAGAAAAAAAGCCAAAAATATTCAACGCGATCGGACGTGTTTTTAATCGCGGAACAATTAAAAAACAAAAAAAAAATCATCATATTGTGTATTATTTTATTCAGTTGTTCCTATAACGTATAGGCATGGCTGAATGTGGGAAATGTCGCTCAAAAATTAGAGGAGAAACGGGTATTCGATGTGACGGCGTGTGCGGGAAAATATTTCACAGTGCGTCAAAATGCTCGGGGCTCGATCAGGCGGCAAATAATTTATTAGACTCAAATAAGAACATTAAATTTATTTGTGATGACTGCATTTTATATATACATAATGTAGACATGGTTATTCAAAATATTGAATGTGAAGTGAAAAAAAGTAACGACTACTTGAATGAATATAAACAAGAATTTGCAAATGCACTAAAAAAAAATGAATTAGAAACAATGCAATTACTAAAAGCTATTGAAGATAGATATATTGAGCTTTTAGAAAATATAAAAAGTATGAAACAAAAAGAATTCGAAAAATTTTCTAAAACTAGTGAATTATTCAAAACGGAAAGTGAAAAACTGAATGTAGCTATGAATAATACATTAGTAAAAAGCAATGAACTAAGTGATCAAATTACAAACTTAAGTGAAAAAGAAATTAAACAAAATATAGGTCAAAATTCGTTGTTCTCTGATATTGTGAAACAAAATGCATGTGTAAGCAAAAATATTGTACGTGAAAAGAAAGAAAAAATACCTTTGGTCATTAAACCTAAAAGTAAGCAAAAATGCAATATAACTAGAATGGAATTAAATAAGAAGGTAGATCCAAAAAATTTTAAAATTAAAAATATTGAAAATCGTAAAAATGGAGTTATTATTGTGGAAGCTGACAATAACCAGGAAAGAGAAAAAATAAAGTCTGCTATTGAAGATAATTTAGAAGAGAATTATGAAGTTATAATTCCCTCGGAACTTAAACCAAGAATAGAAATTGTGCATATGACATCTAATTATTCAGAGGATGAACTGTTAAGCAAACTTAAGTGTCAAAATCAACACTTAGAAGAGAGTGAGGTGAAATTAATAAAAACATATGAGATAAATAAATATAAGGAGCAAAAATATTTCAATGTAATTATTGAAATTGATAAGGAGTCTTTTGCGAGAGTTATAAAAAATGAAAAAGTTTCAATTGGTTGGGAACGTTGTAAAGTATTTGATGCCTTGAGAGTGCTTCGATGCTTTAAATGCAAAGGGTTCAATCATAAAGCTGCTGACTGCAAAAATGAGGAGACATGATCTAATTGCCTCCAAAAACATAAAAATAGTGAGTGTAAGAAGGAGAAAGTAGTAAAATGTATTAACTGCATCGTAGCAAACGAAAAGCTTAAACTTAACCTTGACGAGTGCCATGATACATTAAGCAAACTTTTTCCGGTTTATCTAAGAAAACTGGACGTGCTTAAGAACAAAATCGGTTATTAGCAATTACAGCTACATATTAACGAAATAAACAAAAAAGCTATGTCTAACTTGAATGAAATTGCAGAAGATCAGTTGGGAGTTACCGAAACAAAAACATCATCGAATTCAGGAAATGAAGTTTCAACATCGATAAATTCAAAAAATGTAACATCATCATCAAATTTTAGTAACAAAAAAGTAGTAAAAAAAGATGTCCCTTCAACAAATCCAATAATTAAAACCAACAGTATATTAAATAAATATCTATCAAAAATATGGAGTAAAAAGCAAAAATCGGTAAATAAAAATAACAATCATAATAGTAACAATATTAATAATAGTGATAATAATAATAATAATAATAATATTAATAAAAATAATAATAATAATAATAATAATAATAATAATAATAATAATAATAATAATATTAATAATAATAATAATAATAATAATAATAATAATAATAATAATAATAATAATACGAATAATATTAACAAAACCAATATTGTTAAAGATTCTCCAAGTTGCAATTATACAAATTGGGTTAAAGGTGAAACACTGAAACCTCAAATCAAAGAATCTGCAAACAAAATTGTTACATTTGATCCACCGATTGTAAGACTAACTCGTAAAGCAGTATTAGAAGGTGACAGTATTTATGTGCTCTCACGACTAAGAGACCACAGAATTTACAATAATGTTAGACTTTTTTTATCATATTTTTACGACCAAAGTGATATATGTTATGATGGCATAACACAAACGAGCCTTAAAGTCTTAATAAATCAAGATGGCTTACCAACAAATTATAAAGAACTTTGTAAAATATATTATGAATACCATGATAGAGTAGGAATATTCAAAGAAGATGTAAACAAAGATTTAAATTCATACAGAATACATATTGATAATAAATATAGAGATTACCTTCAAAAAGTTAGAGAAAATTGGAATAATTATATGAACCCTATTTCTAAATGATGGAGACCTACAATAACCTAAAAAAAATTAAATCAATAAATATTCTGTATGTGAATATTAGAAGTATGAGAAATAAATTAGACGATCTAATCTTATTGATTAAAACGCACTCTCCAGAAATTGTTATTCTAAATGAAACATGGATTTACTCATCTGAAATTCCATTTATGCAAATTCCTGAATTTTCAGCCATTCATTCATGTAGAGATAATAATCGGGGAGGTGGTACCGCAATTTATATAAAAAACGGAATTTCTTTTACAACTCTTCTCTGCCTAATTCAATTAATGATAAACTAAATACAATCGGAATACAAATACTTTTGACAAAATACTTGACAATTGTCAACCCAACATGAAGATCTTCACAATGTATAATGCTCCGGACAATGACAAAAATGATTATATAAACGCACTGGGTATTCTTCTTAAAACATTTAATAAGAACTGCATCATAGTAGGTGACACAAACATTGATTTACTCCAAAGTAATGAAATCACGAGTACTTATGCTAACATAATTGATTCATACAACTTCAATATTCTCAATGATACGACTACTTGCGGAATTACTCGTCTAGCCGTCAATTGCAGCTGCCAAATCGATTGTAATCATGGAAGTATTCTGGATCATGTTATTGCAAACTTTAAAACCTTTAAAGCATTGATCAAATCATATGATAATCCCATTAGTGACCACAAAGTTTTGGATATTAATATTGAAAAATGCGACATTATACTTGAACCAATGACACGAGTCACTATTGAAAAAACGAACTGGAATGTATTTCAGAATCTAGTTGCGCAAAGAGTTGAAACGTGTAATTCATACGACAAGCTCACGGAGTGTTTAAAAGAAAGTAAAGCTCTGGCATCATCATTAAGAATAGTTAGAAGAAGAAATCAAAACCTCTGGGTTACACCATTTATACTTAGCGTAATCAAAAAGAGAAATAAACTATACTCTAAACTTCGCAAAAACAAAGACAACTCTGAACTACAAGATAGGTATAGAAGAATCAAAAATTATGTTCAAAAATTAATAAAAAAGCAAAAGAAGATTACTTTAACAACCAAATGAGTGAAAGTACCAACCCTCAACAGATGTGGAAAGTCATCAATAAGCATTTAAATCAAAATAGCTCAAAAGAAAATTCAACAATTCGCTTAAATAAGAATAATGGTGAAATCTCTACATCTGAGCTAGAGGCAGCAAACATTCTCAACAATCATTTTGCTACCATTGGAAGCACATTAGATAAAAACTTCACCAACCAAACAGTTAATGAAATAAGTACACAGCATTGCATAAATCAGAACTCAATATATTTGATTCCAACAGACAATAATGAATTAAAACATATCATAAACTCTTTTAAAACTAATTCATCTCCTGGGCCTGATGGTATTTCAATAAAACACATTAAATCAGTCGAGCAAATAATATCAAACAAACTAGTTAATATAATAAATGAAGTTTTATCTACTGGTGTTTTTTCTGATATGGCTAAAGAATGTACTATCACTCCAATTTTTAAATCAGGGGATAAAATGGACTGTAATAATTATAGACCGATAACCTTAACAAACTGTCTATCAAAAATTATTGAAAAAGTTATTAAACGTCGTTTAATTACGTTTTTTACTAACTCAAAACTAATTGATGACCACCAATTTGGTTTTTTAAATGCAAGCAGTACTGAATCAGCAGCACTCGAAGTTGTGAACTTCATTAATACAGCATTGGACAAAAATAATTATGCAGTAGCTATTCTATTAGACTTAAAAAAAGCTTTCGATACGGTAAATCATGATATACTTCTAAATAGTCTTGATAAAATGGGCATTCGAGGAGTTGCAGCCAATCTATTCCATTCCTTCTTAAAATTTCGTAAAATCAAAACTAAAATAAACGAACTTATTAGTGAAGAAGCAAATCTTGAAGTTGGAGTTCCTCAAGGCACAGTTCTTGGTCCTATTCTTTATTTAGCTTATGTGAATAGCTTTAACAAAATTGGGCTAAGTGGACATTATTCAATGTTTGCGGATGATACCATAATTTTATATAAAGGCAAAAGCAGTAATCTACTAGAAGAATATATTAATTTGGATTTAAATAAAGTTAGTGAGTGGCTAGACCAAAAGAGACTAACGATTAACGTAACTAAAACTGATCTCATAATTTTTAAGCAAAAAAATAAAGAAAACATTAACCTATCAATTTCTATTAATCAACAACAAATAAAAAGAGTTAAATCTTCTAAATATTTAGGATTAGTTATTGATGAAGACCTATCTTGGAAAATACACATTGAAAAATTAAAAAAAACAATAATGTCAATAGTAGGTGCCATTGGAAGATGTCCTAAATTAAGCGAACAAGTTGCAAAAATAGTCTTTTACTCTCACATTCAGTCTAAAATACGGTACTTAATTCCAGTTTGGAGCCAGGGTTGCAAATACATTACCAATTCAATAAGCATCCTTATCAACAGAGCTATAAAAATTTTATACAGATTACCATATGATTATCCGACTACTCAATTGTATTATACTTGTAACTTGCCTTCTGTTGAACAAACAATATTTTTAGAAAACTGTAAGTTAATTTACAAATTATCAAATAACCTAATGAAAAGCAACCTAAAACTACAAACAAATGCTTCAGTTCATAATTACAACACAAGAAATGCACAACATTACCGACTAGCAGCACCCAGAACCGAAAGAGGTAAAAAATACGTTATGTTTAATGGTATAAAAATTTTCAATAGCCTTCCTAACAATATAAAATATGCTCCTAAGTTAAGATTATTCAATAAAAGATTGAAAGCTGTATTGCCAAAAAATAATAACTAAAAAAAAAAAAGAAAATAATAAAAATAAATAATTAAACTAATAATATTTAAATTGTTTAATAAGATTGAATTATATTTTATTAGATATAAGCTAGTTATAAGTGAAATTTATACCAGTTTTTTTGTAACTGTCTATCTCTATACAATAAATAAAAAAAAAAAAAAAAAAAAAAATATTTTTGAATTGATAAAATAATTAGAAATTGTTTTTAGTATTATAAATTTAATTTCGTTAGCTATGTCTTACGATCAAATTAATAAAAGGTTTTTTGCTTTTAAAATGACTCATGGACATCTCATTAAATTTGAACCAAATGGGTGTAGGGTTTCTAACCGACTGACTGTTACTTTACTTGTTTTTTTGTCTTTTTTGCTCAATACAAATTTCAATTTAATTTTTTTTTTTCTTCCTAGTCCGTTCACAAATTCTATAAATGGTTACAAATTTTAATTCATTTTCTGTAATATCAGAGGTTTAGTATGTAATTTTTAATCAGTTGAAGCTCACCTCCAATCGGAAAAACCAGCTATATTAGCCCGAAGCAAAGCTCAGGTTAAAAGCGATTACACTAATTATAGTATCAACGGCTATACTTTAGTTCCGGTTTTCATCCCACACCGAGGTGTCGTTTATATATACGTTCTGACGTGGCCTACAGCACTCTTCAAGACTTCTGAGGCTCCAAGCCAATATTCTACTATGTTTGGGTAAAACTACGTGTTGGAAATGCCACAATCTTTTTCTATTTTATGTACAGATCTCCCCAAGCCAATGAGCTAGAAACTGCTGTGTTGACAGTTACAGAAACAGTTATCTGACACTATCAATCAAATTTTGAGAACGCACAATGTGAGATAGTTATTGCAGGTGATTTCAATGTCCATAACAAAAACTGGCTCAGTTTTTCTAGTCACAATTCACCGGAAGGCAAGCAAGTTGAATTATTCTCAAACTTATTCCAACTTTCTCAACTTGTACAAAGCCCAACTAGAATTACTGACCGTGACACTCCAAACGAATATCTCTTGAACTTGAAATAATGAAGGTGGTTTTCTGTTTCAAGATTGGCCTTAATTTCATTATTTTTAAGCTTTTCCAGATCAAATTTTTGTTGCTTACGAGTTGAAGCTAGTTTAATTTTTATTTTAGCAACAAGTAGATTGGAAAAAAAGCTCCTGGAAAAATGTTGAATTTTTTTACTGATGTGCTAAATCCTTTGTTTACTAGTATAAAGTCAATTGGATTCCTAACAATATCTTCTTTGGTACATCTAGGGGAAATCCAAGTATATAGTCATCTAGGTGGTAAGCAGAACCAATTATTGGTGACTTAATATTTTTCCTTTTGGCAGAAATGTACTAGCCAAATATACTAGACCATAATACCCTGCAACTTCATCTGTTTTTCCTTTGCCGTTCATAGCGTTGAAATCACCCATAATAATGTTGAGTTCATGTGGCTTTGTGTTTTGGACTTCTTCGTCGCTTGCTTCAGCCATTAGGGCATAAACCTGAATCACATTTAAATTGATTAGTGTCGTGTTAAATTTCAGAAGCATCATTCGGAGTGAGGTATAAAATCTGATACAAAATTTATTAGTTTCCCTGATACAATTATGTCACTCCTTCTCTGTGTTGAGCAGTGTCATTGCCTGATTAGAACATTTTACACCTTCAGTTTGACAGTGACCACTATTACTCAAAGCAACATGAGGGACCGTGAAGGTGAGATTTGCTGTTAAGTTGTAGAGTCTAGGTTTTCTTAGATTTTCAATAGATACAATTTTACTTTTTGTTTATATTGTAATATTTTGTATTTCAGTTATTTAATATTATATACCTGTGAATTATATTATTCAATTAAATTATTTGTTTATCTTTTGCATTTGTTTATATTGTTATAATAATGTATTTTTTATTAAAGATATATAATTATTAATTATTGATTATGCCATTAATTTGAACCCAATGGCGAATGGTAGCTCAGTCGAGTCGAAAACCAGAAAAGTTTTTTCACTTTCACCGGGATTAGAACCCGGGCCTTCCGCATGAAAGATTGGAATTCTAACCACTGTTCCACCCAGCCCATATTTCAATAAAGAAAAAGTGCAAAGAAAAACAATTTTTTAGTAATTTTATTTGCAATTAAAAATTCATGACTCTTCCCGTAGGACTCAAACCCGCACACCCACAGTTAGTAAGCCAAATGTCTACTCAAAAAATCATTGAGGCCCTAGCTTGCAATTTTTTGGGTAAAATTTTTATTTTATTTATTTTTGTCTCTTTTTATACCCTACACCTATAGAATAGGTAAAGGGGTATATTGACTTTGGTATGGTGTTTGTAACCATCTAATGGAAGCGAGCTAGATACGGAACAGTATATATATTTGTGATCAGCGTGACCTGCTGAGTCGATATAGCCATGTCCTTCCGTCCGTCCGTAGGCACTATATTTCAAAAACTAATGGACCTATCTTGATGCAATTTTAACTGTAGGTTACTAGGACTCAAAGTACAGCGGGAATTGCATATGGGCGAAATCGGTCCTTGGGTTCGGATTCTGGGCCTTTTAATTGTTCTAAGGGCCAAGGAACATATAAAAACAATAAGGATAACTCCACAACTAATGGCGTTACAATCATGAATTTTGAGATGTAGGTTACTAGTAATGAGAATATGGCAAGGATTGCGTACGGTCGAGATTGGACCATGGGTTCGGAACCTAGAACTTTTCGATCGAATTTAGGCCAAACGAGCATAATTCCGAAACCAATGAAGATAGAACCTCCAAATTTAGAATCAGTGTGTCCCTTCCTATTTCCTTAGTGGCCTTGGGCCCCAATTTGGGCCCCATTAGAGTAGTGGGTCATTTCTGAAGACCTTAAAGCATATCTTCTTAGACCCCCCAAGGTTTAAAAGATTATCATCGAAATTAATAAAAATAGTATTTTAAAATTAAGATAGAACGTTCCAATTGTGTACAAGGGTTAACTGGTATTGAAAGTATGACGGGGACTGCACACGAGCGAAATCGTACCGTGGTTTCGGGTTCTGGAACCTTTGAAAAGTTCAAGGGCTAACGAACATATATCTTAAAAGCAGTATAATTCAAAAAATTTTGCCTATATATTGATGAAAGTTAAAAACTAGGTTACTAGTAATGAAAATACCATGGGAATTGGTTCTGGCCGAGTTCGGACAATGAATCCGGGTTCTAGAAACTTTTGATCGATCTGAGGACAAACGAGTATAATTTCAAAGCCAAAGGATATATTTTCTATTTCCTATGTGTCTCCGAAATTTAGACTTAATTGTAGTGGTGGTTCAAGTTGCACCTAAGAAATCTCAAAATTAAAAAGCTTATAATCGGAATCCATGAAGATTGAAACTTTAAATTTGATACACGAGGGTTTTCCCTATTTCCGTTTTTATTTAACACTTTTATATTTTTAAAAGGCTAAAAATTTTACCATAAAACATATTTTGTATAATATTTTATAATTATTAGCATAGGTGATTTATAATTAAGACATTGTGTACAATACTTAAGCTATATTTAAAGGTACTTGCTGCATTTATGTAAAATTTATTGTTATAATTAAATGAATTATATGAAAAGCTCTAAATTTGTAATTATATTTTAGAAATAGATTTATTTCATAACTCGGAAACTAATTACGCTATTTTGATGAAATTTATGTACCTCCACTACTCCCAAGACCTTAAAGCATAATATATTCGAAATTAATAAAGATAAAAAAATCAAATTTGATATACTATTTTCTATTTCTGTTTCTATTTAACACTTTTATATTTTTAAAAGGCTAAGAGTTTTACTATTAAACATATTATGTATTATATTTTATAAATTAAAAACTATATATATCTATATTTCATTGAACTATTACCATAGGTAATATACAATTAAGAAATTGTGTACGATACTTAAGTTGTAAAATTTATTTTTGTATGTAAATTAATTATATGAACGGTTCTAAATTTGTCATTGTATTTTAGAAATACATTTTTTTGCATATTTTGATTATTAAATTTGTGATGAAAAGCTAATGAAAGCATTAATGGTTTTAACTGACATTAAAAATAATGAAATTATATAAACTTTTATATTTATATTATGACAAATTAATATTTCTTTCGAATTTCTTTGAGTTTAATTATATAGAACATTAAAAAATAAGTAAATAAAGAGAATAATTCTAAAAATTATTGAAAATTGAAATAATTAACCAAGGGTACTAAATCATTCAACAGTAAATGCACTACAGCTAAAAATCTGAAAAGGACTAATTGCTGCATGTAAAATTTTATTGAATTGGATAAAAGTTTTAAATATGTAATTTTGTAATTGCATTTTACGAATCCATTTATCTCAATTTAATTTGTTGTTTAATATTTTTAAATAGATAAATTAGTAAGAATTTTTTGAGTTGATAAAATAATTAGAAAATATTTTTAGTATTATAAAGTAAAGTTTGTTAGCCATGTCTTGCGATCAAACTAATAAAAGCTTTTAGATTTTAAAATGACTTATGGACTTTCCATTAACTTTGAACCAAATAGGTGTAGGGTATTTCTAAGTCGGTTGCACCGACTGACTGTTTCTTTACTTGTTAGTCCTTATTTATACTCAACAGTTTTTGCATTTTATATAATTCTAAATTCTAAGCGCGTAATAAATTGTACGAAAATAATAAATTATGTTCGTTATAGAGCACTACAAACAATTACAAAAAATACTATCAAATAATTACACTGCTGTATTAAAATTTTTTTAGTATATTTTGTTTAATTTGAATCAAATTTGAAAAATAATTTTTAATTTTTCTTAAACTTCTATTAAAATAATAAATTATTTATTGATTGAAAAATAAAGTGAATAATAAACAATGTAACGCTTGTAAAGCATTTAACGCTGATCGTGGCTGTTGCGGTGGCAATTTTTTTAAACCGAAATAATTTCGTTTTGTTTTAAATTATAAAGAAGAAAAGAAAAAAAAAAAAAAATTTTAAAAATCTAAAATTATGTTAGGGGATTTTTTCGAATTTTTTTTTTTTTTTTCTCTTTTTTTCTTTTTTATTTATTGCAACCGACTTAGAAATACCCTACACCTATTTGGTTCAAATTTAAGGACATATCCATAAGTCACTTTAACACCTGTTAAAAGCTGTTATTAATTTGATCGTAAGACATAGCTAACCAAATTAAATTTATAATACTAAAAACATTTTCTAATTACACTATCTATTAAAAAATATTACAAATTCTTACTAATTTATCTATTTAAAAATATTAAAAAACAAAAAAACTTGAAATAAATGAAAATATATTTATTCCAATTCAATTACAAAATGAAAAAATTCTAATTATTAAATTTTGTGATAAAAAGATAATCAAAGCATAATATATTTAATAATCCAAATTTTTAAAAATTGCAATTATTTTAAATGGCTAGTTTATATACCTAATAGAAAAGCTTACAAACGCAAAATATGCAATAAATGTATTTCTAAAATACAATTACAAATTTAGACCTTTTCATATAATTCATTTAAATATTCAAATAAATTTTACATAAATGCAGCAAGTACCTTTGAATATAGCTGAACCACTACAATTAAGTCTAGATTTCGGAGACACATAGAACATAGGAAATATATTCTTTGGCTTTGAAATTAAACTCAACCAGAACCAATTCCCATGGTACTTTCATTACTAGTAACCTAGAGTTTAAATTTCATCAAAATACCGGCATTATTTTTTGAGTTATGGTGTTTTTAAGATATATGTTTGTTAGACCTTGAACTTGTCAAGGGTTCCAGAACCCCAAACCATGGTACGATTTCGCCCATATGCAGTCCCGTCATACTTTCAATACTAGTTAACCCTTGTATACTATTGGAACGTTCTATCTTAATTTTAAGTTACTAGTTTATTATTTTCGATGATAAGCTTTTACACATTTGGGGGTCTAAGAGAGGTCCTGAACCACCACTCCAAATGTTCCCAAATTAGGGGGGCACGGAAGAAATAGTAAAGAACACCCTGGGCCAAATTTGAAGCTTCTACATTTGTTTCAAGTTACTATTTTTATTAATTTCTATTTATATGCTTTAAATATGCTTTAAGGTCCTCGGAACTGAGTGCCTGGTCCCCGACCCACTAGTCCAATGGGGCCCAAATTTCAAAGACACTTACGCCATAGGAAGGGACACCCTGATACCAAATTTGGAGGTTATATCTTCATTGGTTTCGGAATTACGCTAGTTTGGCCTAAATTCGATCAAAAAGTTCTCAGTTCCAAACCCATTGTCCAATCCTCACCGTACGTAGTAACCGCCGTAGTTTCATTACCAATAACCTACAGCACAAATTTCATGAAGATAGCCTCATTAGTTGTTGAGTTATCGTGATTTTTAATATATGTTCGTTATCCCTGACACCGACTAAAAGGTCCAGAATCCGAACCCATGGGCTGATTTCGCTCTTATACAGCCCGCGCTTTACTTATAGTACTAGTTAACCCTTGTACACAATTTAAACGGTCTATCTTAATTTTAAGTAACTATTTTTAGTAATTTCGATTATAAGCTTTTAAAACTTGGGAGGTCTGAGAGGGGTACTGAACCACCACTCCAATTGATCCCAAATTAAGGGAACACGCAAGAGATAGTAAAGAACACCCTTGTGGCAAATTGGAAGCTTCTACATTTTTTCAAGTTGTTATCTTTATTAATTTTAAAGATATGCTTTAAGGTCTTCGGAAATGTGTGGCTGGTCCCCGACCCAGTAGTCCAATGGGACCCAAATTCCCAAGACACTTAGGAGATGGGAGGGGACACACTGATACCAAATTTGGAGGTTCTATCTTCATTGGTTTCGGAATTATGCTCGTTTGGCCTAAATTCGATCAAAAAATTCTAGGTTCCGAACGCATGGTCCTATCCCGACCTTACGGAATCCCCGAAGTACTTTCATTACTAGTAACCTACAGCACAAATTTTGTGAAGAAAGCGTCATTAGTTGTTGAGTTATCGTGATTTTTTATATATGTTCGTTAGCCCTTCGATCGATTAAAAGGTCCAGAATCCGAACCCATGGGCCGATTTCGCCCATATGCAATCCCCGCCGTACTTTCAGTCCTAGTAACCTACAGTTAAAATTTCATCAAGATAGCTCCATTATTTGTTGAGTTATCGTGCCTACGGACGGACGGACGGACGGACGGACGGACGGACATGGCTATATCGACTCAGGCGGTCACGCTGATCACAAATATATATACTTTTCCATATCTAGCTCGCTTCCTTTAGGTGGTTACAAACACCATACCAAAGTTAATATACCCCTTTACCTATTCTATAGCTGTAGGGTATAAAAACGAATCAATATTACAAGGTTTTTGCATTTATTATATGGTTTTTCGATATTTATAATTATTTTCCTAAAAATTTTTTTCACAACTTAACTAATCTTAATAAACGTCTGTTGAAACATTTGATTTTATTCACGACAAGAAAAAGGAAATGAATTTAGGAATTACAGATAAAAAACCTAAACCAACAAAATTTTTTTATTACTAATTTGTTGTTAAGTTGTAATATGTATAATACGAAATATGTATGTATATATGTACATATATTTCTTTAATCAAAAATTAGTAGTTGTACGTTCATAGTAATAGTTCCATCTACAAAAGCGCTGGTTCAGGTTGTTTGAAGTTTATTATTGATATAGAAGTGTAATAATAAATTCATAATTAAAATGGAAGGTTATGTAGATTCTGTTGTTCAAAAATACTTCAATTAATTAATGTTGTATCATCTTCTCAGAAAAATGGTGAAAATTTAAAAAATTTTAAAGATGATCTCGAGGAATTGAACAATCTTTTGACTACAATTAAACATTTGATAAAAAAAATGATTTTCTACAGTTACAAAATTCAGATCATTTATTAATATCAATGAAGTAAATAATAATATGATCAAAGGAAGCGGCAACATTGATACTAATAATAGTGCTAATAATTTGATTTGGGAAGATTTAAAATATTCAGCATTTATGTGCAGAATACGATCAGCTATTATAACAAACATAATACATAAAGATCTAAAAATATTTCTTAAAGAATCCTAAACAATAATCATAACTCAATTGAAAAAAATGTAACCATATATATGAAAGATGATTTGGATAATATTATAAGTGAGTCTATTGTAGATACATTGTTTCAAGAAAAAGATAGTGGATGGGATCTTTCAGCAATTCTCAATCTAGTAATCAATATTAACTTCTTAAGACTTTCAAAAGTGGTAGATAAAGATATAACAATAATTTTAAGTTAAACTAAGTTTAAAATTACAAATATTTTTTTTAAATTTTAGATAAACAACATATCAATTTATTGTTATTAGAAGAAGTAACTGATATTGATGATGGTGATGCAATTGTGATCAAACAACATTATTGATCAAAAACTGGTCAAGGCTAGTTTCATCAAATATATCTAAGCATAATCATTTTATACATATTTGTAATCACTGCTTGCATTATCTTCACAGCGAGGAAAAACTAGAAGTTTATCAGGAAGATTGTTTCAATCAAAATAATTATAAGATAAAATTACCCACTTTAAAAAATAATACTCTACCCACTTTAAATAATACTCATTTTAAATAATGAATTGTCTCAAACTAAACAAATGAAAATTTCAAATGAGGAAGAATTAAATTTTAGATTAGCTGAAAAATGTTTTATTTGTCAAAAAAAATTTACTTCTACTTGTAAAAAAGTACATGATCATTGCCATTTAACGGGTAAATTTCGTAGAGTTGCACATAACAGCTTTAATTTAAATTTTCAAGATGACTTAATTATACCATCATTATTAAACGAATACCCAATATTAGAATTAGAATTTTCAAATTTAGTATCTAATTAAATTAATTTATTAAAAAGAAAAGGTGTGCATCCATATGATTATTTTTATAATTTTGGAAAGTTTAAGGAAGAAACTCTTACTTTTTAGCACATTTTCAAAAAATTTTGTAAAAATGTGCCTATATAGCTTCACTCTGTCCGTCCGTCCGTCCGTCCGTCCGTATGTTTACAAAAACCTTTACACCGTTTGAAATAGAGAAAAGAAATTTTAACCATGGGTTGTTTTTGCAAAAAAAATAATTTCGTAGAAGAATTTTTTTCTGTAGCCCCACCTGTTACGGGGCTACAGCCCCCCAAAGTTGGAAAAAGCCCTATATTTAAATAGTTATTACAAGAGTTCTGTTAGATATGTTTTCAATCTGAAAACGGCAAACGATAGCTGGTTTCCTAAGCTTTATAAATTTTTGACAGGCAAATATTTAGGGTTACCATACGGTACTAAAATTTAACATTACACAAAACTCAATTTTTGCAAAATTTTTGACCACACATATCTTCTGAACGGTTCAAGCTAGGGTCTTGAAATTGGGAGAAGTTAGATAATCAGAAATTAGCACGAGTCGGTTAACAAAATTTTTTTGTCCAGCCCTTTATTTAGGAGCTAGAAGGGCTCGAAAATTGAAATTTTGCTATTTTTAAACACCTGTAACTTGAATACCTGTCCAATTTTTTTTTTAGTGATATACAAAATTCAAAGCTGTATAATTATATTTCAATATGTGTCAAAGGTTTTTCTTAATTTTGAAGGGTTACGAAGCTACAGCTCCTGCAAATTCCAAAAAAGCCCTATATTTAAAATGATATAACAGGAGTACTGTTAGGTTTATTTTCAATCGAAAAACGGTATAAGAGAGCTGCTTTTATAGACTTAACAAAAATACGTCGATCAAATGTATAGGGTTGCCATACGGTACTAAAATTTAGCTTTATGTAAAACTCAATTTTTGCAAAATTTTTGGTTCCACATATCTCTTAAACGGTTTAAGATATGGGCTTGAAATTTTGGGAGAAGTTAGATGCTCAAAAGTTAGTAGGAGTCGGTTAACAAAATTTTTTTGGCAAGCCCCCTGTTTAGAAGCTATACTTACTTACTTTAATTCCTTTAACCCCTATTGGGGCATAGGGCAGAAACAAACTCCTTCCATCGCTCGCGTTCTTTAGCCAGACGCTTCACTTGCAGCCAGGTTTTCTGTTGTGACCCTGCTTCAGCTAAGACGGTTGTCCTCCATGTTTTCTTTGGCCTTCCCACTCGTCGTGTCCCTTGAGGATTCCAATCCAAGGCTTGCTTTGCAATTTCTGTATTGTCTTTCCTCAAGGTATGTCCGATCCACCGCCATTTCCGTTTTCGGATCTCGACATCGATCGCGACTTGGTTAGTTTGCTGCCACAGTGCTCTGTTTGAAATAATGCGTGGCCAGCGGATTTTCAATATGCGACGAAGGCATCGGTTAATATACACCTGCAGTTTTTTAGTGATGGTTGCGGTGACTTTCCATGTTTCGCAGGCGTATAAAAGGACACTTTTGACGTTTGTTTCGAAAATTCTTAGCTTAGTGCGCATGGTGATTGCGTTCGATTGCCATACCCTAGAGAGAGCGCCAAATGCAGTACGGGCTTTGCTGATTCTGTTTTCAATGTCAAGCTCAGCTCCTCCATCTGGTGTCAATATACTACCCAGGTATTTAAACTGCTCTACTTCTCCTACTGCTACTTCATTGAAAAGTATGGCTTGATGTGTGCTGCGGCTCGTCCTAATAATCTTTGTTTTTTCAACATTGATTTTTAGCCCAACTTTGATCCCGTTGTTATGTAGGGCTTGACACATTTCGTTGAGTGCGCTACTTGAATGTGCCATTAGACACACATCATCGGCATAATCTAAGTGGCTTAGGCGTTTGAATGTATGCCACTGTATGCCATTTCTCTCATTTTCACCAACAGCGGTAGTCATAACGTCATCAACTACCGTTAAGAACAATATTGGTGAGAGTATGCATCCTTGACGCACACCTTGCTGCACTTCGAAGGGTTCAGTCAGCTGTCCGCAGTGCAAGACGTAGCTCCTTGCATTTTCATAGGAAGCTTTTATGATGGCTACTATCTTTTCTGGAATTCCTCTCCTATTTAAGGATTTCCAGATGTACTCCTGCTTTACGCGATCAAAGGCTTTCTCAAAATCTACGAACATTAGGTGTAATGGTGAGTTTAGTTCTGTAGATTGCTCAATAATGATACGTAGGGTGTTTATGTTATCAACACAAGAATGGCCGCTACGAAATCCTGTCTGGTGCTTTTTGAGCGTTGAGTTAATTCTTTCTTTGATGCGTTCTAGTACTATTCTCGCCATAAGCTTGGAGAAAACGGATAATAGTGATATACCTCGCCAGTTATTGCAATTGGTCAGGCTACCTTTCTTAGGTATTTTAGCAATAACTCCTTCTTTCCAGTCACTCGGGTATATTTCTTCTTCCCATATAGCCTGAAATAAGGGAAGAAGTATAGATGCCGTTGTGTCTGGGTCTGCTTTTAAGAACTCTGCTGGTATACCATCTATTCCTGCTGCCTTGTTGTTTTTTAATGAGCTGATTGCTGATTTGATTTCTTGTACGGTTGGATTGCCCGTGTCAATGCCTCGAAAAGATCTGCGGTTTTGGGGGCTCACGGGTGTTGACTGTTCGACAAACTGATCATTGAGCAGTTTGCAAAAATGCTCCCTCCATCTTCGCAGTTGATCTTCCATCGTTACAAGTAGTTTGCCATTTTCGTCGGCAATTGGTTTTTGCGCTCTATTTTTACGGCCAGAAATTTGCCGTGTGATTTTGTAGAGCTCTGCAGCATCATTTCTGGCAGCAGCAGTTTCCGCTTTCTTTGCAAGGTCTTCCATATGTTTTCTTCTATCTCGTCTTACACTGCGCTGTGTTAACTTATGTGCTTCTTGATATTGAGTGCGAAGGATGTCTCTTTGGTGTTGATGTTGCTGGTGATTAATGTTATTCTTCAGCTGCTTCCTCCGGTCTATAAGATCCCATGAAGCTTGAGACATCCATTGATCCCCTCTTCTTCGCATCGCACTCGGCACATGTTCCAAACCAGTGTCAATAAACGCTTTTTTGATATGATCCCATCTGTCGTTTATAGATATTAAGTTGTTCGATGTTGCGGTTCTGTCACGAAGTTTATTTACAAAATTGCGACAAGTTGATGGGTCTTTTAAACCGTTGACATCGAATTTCGGTATTCTGGTTTGGTTTAACAATCTACGCTGGACAGCTGCTGTGCGTAACTGTAGACTGGCTACTACCAAATGGTGATCACTTCCGATGTCTGCACTTCTTCTGTTTCGAACATCGCAGAGGGATTTTCTCCACCTTTGTTGAATAATGCAATGGTCGATTTGGTTTTGAACTTGACCATTCGGAGACACCCATGTAACTTTATGACAAGTTTTGTGTGGAAACAGGGTTCCGCCAATTGTTAGTTGTCGTTCGTTGCAAAAATCAACTAACATTTCGCCATTATTGTTCCTTGTTCCCAGCCCGTGCCTGCCCATTACACGCTCTAATCCTACATTTTCCGTGCCGACTTTGGCGTTTAGATCGCCTATGACGATTTTAATATCGGCTTTTGGAGCGCTGTCATAAGCATTACTCGATTGGGTGTAGAAATTAAGTTTCGCTTCTTCCTCTGCGTCTTCGGTTGGAGCATAACAATGGATGATCGTGATGTTTCTTACTCTGGATCTGAAACGTGCTGATATCAATCTTTTGGAAATAGGAGCCCAGCTTATTAGACTGTGCTTTGCGCCAGTAGTCAACATGATACCAACACCACCTATTCTTGGTCCAGTTTGGTGTTCATCTTCGCCAGAGTATAACATGAATGTTTTCCCTGTAGAGGATGTATGTTCTCCAAGTCCTCTCCATTTGGTTTCGCTGATGCACATTATTAGGATGTTAGCTTGAAGCATTTCACGTTCTGCTTGCTCATATTTTCCAAGATCTAGCAAGGTACGGACGTTCCATGCCCCAATCAATGTGCGAACCTTATAATTGAAGGTCGGCTGTTGCGAGCGATTTCTTTCGTTTGTTTTTGATTCTTTTATCTTTGATTTATTTCCACTATTTTTGCATGAAATTCTTCGCACCCCCACATCCGATGTGCGATTTACTGCAGTTCTAGGAGCTACAGGAGGATTTCCTTCATTTTGAAGGTTACCCCGTGAGGACCGATTTTTCCACGTTTTAGATTTCATGTTTTGAATACTAGAAAGTAGACCTTCTTGTGTTTCCAGAGATATGGATGATAACGCCATAAGCTCAGATCTGACAGGCACACATGCCCTGCGGACGGTCAGATACATCTACAATTTAGGCCGCCCACTGTGGGTACAGACGCCTTTCATAGCCGCTTCTTGGAAGTACAGACGCTACTCGTATTTGTGTTTAATTTCGGAGTTTACCTCTCCTAGCCTTTGGGAATCCAATCCCACGTAGTACAAGGCAGCACTATCGGCAGTTACTTTGAGAAGAGAGTTCCAGGAAGGAGTCTAGGTAGCTATGCTACCAGGCCAACACTACAACCCACTCCTCTATTTTCGCTGCGCATCCCATATGGGTGGCTCATCCGCCTTCTTCGCCGTTGGACTTACATCTCATCCGCCTCCGAAGCCGTTGACCGGTTGACCAGATGAAGTTAGGTCCTTGAGAAATTTGGCAACCTTCCCCATTGAAGGGCTATTAGAACTTTAAAATAAAAATTTTACTGTTTTTATAAGTAAGCAGTAACTTAGTCACCAATGTATATATTTCCTAAATTAAACGTTAATATTGAAGCTTGAACATTATATTCTGATAAAATACTTAGTATAAAACATTATATTATTTTGAAAATGTGCTTTTTTAAAAACCCTTGGTTTTTTATCATCACTTGTTTATTTAAAAACACACTAAATAAAAATCCAGCTCATTTTTATGCACTTCCTGGTTATACATGGGATTCAGTGTTATTGTTTATAAATATAGAGTTGGAACTTCTTACAGATATTGACATGATAATGTTTATTGAGAGGGATATACGTGGTGGGTTTACACAATGTGCAAAAAGATACTGTGAATCGCTTCAATATAAATTTAAATAAAGATAAACCAGGAAAATATTTAATGTATTTCGATATAAATAATTAGTATGAATATGCTATGACACAATATTTACCATATGGAGGTTTTAAATGGATTAAAAATATTGAAAAATTTACAGCTGATACAATTTCTGCTATTTCTGATGATTGTGATAAGGGATATATTTCCTAAAACAATGAAGATAGAACCTTCAAATTTAGTATTAGTGTACCTCTTCTTATGTGCTTAGAGTCCTTAAAATTTAGGACCAATTGAAGTAGTGGGTCGGAGACAATCCACACAGTTCTGAAGACCTTAAAGCATATCATGAGAAATTAATAAAAAAAGTATCTTAAAATTAAGATAGAACGTTCCAATTGTGGACAGGGGTTCAGCTCAAAATTAGAGCTGTAAAAGCACTACAGCTCAAAATCCTGAAAGGAAGTAATTGTTGCATGTGTGTAAAATGATATTGAATTGGATAAAAAGTTTTAAATATGTAATTTTGTAATTGAATTTTACGAATCCATTTATTTCAAGTTTATTTATTGTTTAATATTTTTCAATAGATAAATTAGTAAGAATTTTTAATATTTTTGAATTAATAAAATTCGTTTGTTTGTCGTTTGCTATGTCTAAGGGTGCGTTTATGTTGGAGCTGCGATAAGTGATAAGAGCATCGATGAGAGCATCGATAAGAGCATAGAAAAAGCTATGCTCTTATGCAGTGTTTATATTGGAGCTTCGATATAAGCGATGTAGAATAAAAAAATAATATTATTTATGGTTGTTTTAGATTAAAAAAATAATATTTTGTATGGTTGTTTTAAATTTATCTGGTAATATTCTTAAAATAAAAAAAAATAATAAAAAAATTAAATTAAAAAATCTTTTAAGAATTAAATATAATAAAGCATAATTATAATTGTTTATTTATTGAAAGGTGGAAGTAATAATAAAAATATATTAAATTGAAAAAAAATTAAATTATATATTTTAAAAAGTTATTTTATAATTATAAAAAATTAAAAAAAAAATTATATAAAAAAAAATTAAACAAAAAATATTTTATTAACAATAAAAAAAAAAATTTATTTTATTACATTATTAAATGTATATTTGCACCTCCTTGAGAGTTTGTATTAAAAAAAAATAAACAAACGAAAATAACATTTATTTAAAAAATTACAATAACAAAAACGAGAGCAAAACAGTTATTTAAAAATTTTGATCATCGATAAGAGCGTAGAAAACTGAATAAAGAGTTTTCTATGCTCTTATCGTTTATCGATGATCAAAGCGATGCTCCAACATAAACACCTCTATTTAAATTATGTATAAAGTTTTCTTCGCTATGCTCTTATCGACGCTCTTATCACTTATCGCAGCTCCAACATAAACGCACCCTAACGATCAAACTAATAAAAGCTTTTATGGTTTTAAAATGACTTATGAACTTTCTATTAAACTTTAACCAAATAGGTATAGGGTATTTCTAAGTCGGTTGCACCGACTGACTGTTTCTTTACTAGTTTTAGCGTCTTTTTGGTTTAAATAGAGAGAAATAACCTTGAGCTTGAACAAAATTATTAAAGTAGGTCAGTTTTAAAATCGCTTTGATGGCTAAGAATAAAAAACATTATATTTTTGTTATGTTTTATTTACTGATTAAATATTTTTTTTTTTTTCTTAACAATATGAAAAACTAAACATAAATGTCCACAATTGTAAGAATTAAAATTTTAATATTTATTATAATTATATAAAAGCTTTAATTCTTTATTTGCTATATTATTTGGAGGAAATATTAATAGTTTTGCAGCCGACTGCTCTCTTTCTTATAGCGAAAAAACATGTATTTTCTAAAGGAAAGTTTAAGCTCTGATTTAAATATGCTGAAAAATTGGTCCATGGATCATAAACTTATAATAAGCAATAAAACGAAACTAATAGTATTTAATTTTAAAAAACGTTGTTCTGAGCCTAAATTTCATGCAAATAACTCTAAAATGATGGTGTGTGAAAACGGCGCTGGCACTTCAAATCAATTGTTGTTGTTCAGCAAATTGTTTTGAAATCGAAACTGTTGAAAATTATTAATATTTATTAATTATATTGTTACATAATTTTATAACAACTATTTGACATAATCATATCAAACGTAACCCTACACCTTAAAATATTAGAATGGGAACTTTAACTACCTTTAGTTCACACACAAAAAAATTACGTTGCAATCACACGTTATTGCAACTGAATTATAACTAATTAAGAATTAAAATAATAATTTTAAGTTAGTATTAAGCAAGATCTCGTAAAGTGAAATAAAAAGGGAAATTAAAATAAATTAAATTAAAATAAAAAGAAAATAAATAAAGTAATAAAATAAAGTGTAATATTTATTATTAATAATTATTGAGGAAAAACAAACAAGGAGTTTTTATTTAATCTTATAACTGGCGCAGTCGGTAACGGTCGAGTGAAAAAGATTTAGCTGACCGTTCGAACCTCAAACCTATTTTATATTTTGAAATAAACATTTGGCATAAATAATTTTAAAAAAGTAATAAAAAAAAAAGACTAAAGAACATTTTAAGTTCAAAACTTTTACAAAAAAAAAAAAAAATTTTTACAGAATTTTTGTGACTTATTTTGAATTGAGTGCTAATTGTTAAAGAACTAAAAGAAAAAGAAAACTAAAGCAAAAATACAAAAATAATAACTACCTATTTATAACATTTCGAAGATTCTATAAAAACTAAAAAAGAAATAAAGCTTAGTGCTGCTAATAAAAGAATAGATAGACATAGTTGTGCATTTTTTTTACCTACATTGGCTAAATATACCCAGATTCCAGATCATTATACAAAAATCATCAGATCATCTATAAAAAAAAAGCAGAGTCAAGATTATCAGCTCATCATACATTCAACATACATCTCCAAAGTTAATGTCAAGTTCACCGTATTTTTTCAAGGTAGGAAATTTAATTAGAGATAAATACTAAATAAGAAATAATTAAAAAAAATAAAAAAACAATACATGTTATGTATACATGGATTAAAAAAAAAATTTTACAAATAAAATTTTTTAGTTTATTATTAATTTTAAGCTTGGAATAAATTTTGTTATTTAAAAAACAAATACCTACATAAAAAAACAATTTTAAATAAAAAAAAAAGTAAAAAAAAAAATAATAGATTTTTAAGATTAAATTGATTTCTTTCTAATATCTTCTATTCTATGTTTTTAAATTTTTTTAAAATTCTAATTTTTAAAAGAAAAATTAAAAGATAGCTTTAAATTGAATTTTACAAAAATTTTATAAGTTTAATGGACGACAACTTAGAACATTAAATAAGAATTAAAATTGTTTAATTGAGTAAATTCCATAATTTTAAATTTTAAATAAAAAAAAAAAATTTTTTTCAAATATTTCAAATAAATAATTTAATAAAAAAAAAACAAATTTTTTTAAACAAACATTGTTAATCAACAAATACTCCTTGATAATAGTTCTTCTCTATTGAATTAAAAAAAAATGGACAATTTATCAGAAATCACAATCTTTAACTTATTAGTTAAAAGTGTAGCACAGGTTGCACCATTTGATGGTAACAAAATAAATCTCACAGACTTCATTAATAGAATGGAATCTTTTATCCCCGTAATTGAAACTCTGACCGAAAACCAAATTAAAAAACTCCTTTTAGGATAGAATTATAGGGCCAGCAAAAAACACTCTCCTTATAAACGGAACACCTGAAACGTGGAGTCAACTTAAAACTATTTTGATTAGAAATCATGGTGAATTAAAACCTATATCTAAACTAATAGAAGAATTAAATTTAGTTAGATGTACCACTACAATAAAAAGCTTCTATAACAGAATTAACGTTATTAAATTACAGAATTAACGTATTTTTAAAGAAAATTTACCAGAACCAGTTTGTGGTATAATCATTAACAGAGATCCAACTACTCTATTTGACGCTTATAATATTATTGCAAGCAATGGATACTCTAGCTTTTCTGGCATAAATAACAATAACAATGTACAAATAAGCCAATATAATAATTTTGGTAATAGCCGTAGGAACTTTCACTCTAACTCCAATCATAGTAATAACCGACATTATGTTTCTAATAATCCTGCAAACAACACCTACAATCAAAATATTCAATTAAGTAACCATCCAAACTGTCACAACAATCGTAATTCATTTAATTCTCAGCAACAAAATATTAAGAGGTCAAACCAAAACCGATCCAATCGCTTTAGAAACTATAATAATAATAATCATAATTCCAATTATAATCGTAGTAGAATAACTCAAATATTAATAATAATGAAACTATGAACCAAAATTTTCAAACAAACGCCCCAGACAACTACCCTATATAATAGTTAAAACCCTAATCAAAACTTTAAAATTCATTTTAGACACAGGTGCCGAAATAAGTATAATCAACCCCAAAATATGTAGTCCCAAATGGAAATCAAAGATCAACCCCGTAACTCTCTCTGTCCTTAATAGAAAAGTTCAAACCAACGTCAAATGCACATTTCCCTTGTTTGAAATATTCAGTAGAAAAGATTATTATGTGGAAATTTTAGAATTCCCTTTCCACCATTATTTTGACGGAATTATCGGCAATAATATTCTGGCATCTCTAGACGCCATTTTAAATTATAAGGAACGTTTACTTATAACATCAAATGCTAAAATTCCTTTTTTTCTGTATAATTATGAAGAATTTTATTATGAAAATAGTAACGAACCCTTAAATATTTTTGGTTGTGATCTCGAAGTTAGGAATAATTTTAAAATTAACACCGCCGCGCATTTAAGCAAAGACGTTGCCAAAATAAACTCACTTTTGAGTTGTTTCAAAGATGTTTTTATCAAGAGAATAGTAAACTGTCTTTTACGAGCGAAATTAAACACAGAATCATTACAAAAAATAATGTACCAATTTATTCGAAAGGATATAGGTATCCCGAAATCACACAGAGAGGAAGTAGAGAAGCAAATCAACGAAATGTTGAAACAGGGAGTTATTGTCAATAGCAATTCTCCATACAATGGTCCTATCTGGGTTGTCTCTAAGAAAATGGACAATTCCCAAAAGCAAAAATGGAGAATTGCAATAGACTATCGTAAGTTAAATGATGACAAATTTCCAATGCCAAATATTGAAGATTTATTTGGAAAACTGGGAAATTGCAGATACTTCTCAACTGTCGATCTGGCCAAAGGATTCCATCAGATCGAAGTTCATCCAGATATTCTATCATTAAAAAAAGTTCTTCAACGCCTTCGCGAAAAAAATCTAAAAGTACAAATCGACAAATGTAATTTTGCAGAATTGTCAACCAACTATTTAGGCCACATAATCACCCAGGGAGGTATAAAATCAGATCCAAATAAAATAGTGACCATGCAAAAAATTTATCTTCCGTTAACCCAAAAACAGATAAAATCGTTCTAAGGGCTAAGCGGATATTATAGAAAATTTATCAAGGATTACGCGAATATAGCGTATCCTCTTATAAAATGCCTAAAGGAAGATGGAAAATTAAGAAAAACGATTCAGAATATATCGAGCCCTTCAATAAGTTAAAAATACTCTTAACATCTAACCCCATTCTCGTCAATCCTGATTTTAAAAAACCTTTTACCCGAACTACCGACGCATCTAATTTTGCACTGGGAGGAGTTTTAAGTCAAAACAGCCACCCGGTTGCTTTTGCTTCACGAACCCTCAATAACCATGAAACAAACTATTCTACGGTAGAAAAATAACTTTTGGCAATCTTGTGGGCCACAAAACATTTTCACACCTACTTGTATGGCAAAAAGTTCTTAATCCAAACGGATCATAAACCGCTTGTTTGGCTAAATAATCTGAAGGAGGCTAATATGAAACTTCAGAGTTGGAAAATTAAACTGAACGAATACAATTTTACCATTAGTTATGTCAAAGGGAAAAATAACATTATAGCGGATAGACTCAGCCGTCTTCCGTACAATAACAACCAAGATACAATAACACCAAATAAAGAAAACTCATTTCTGCAATTTACGAACGAAATAAATTCTAGGGAATTCGATTTTGATGTGGAAGTTAGATCCACTGATGCTTCTATACATAGTGCAGAAGAAGATGAACTAAACTACATTCCAATTACTGATAAACCAATTAACCTCTTTAAAAATCAAATATACCTAATTGTTAGCAATAAAGATAAATGTACCACTAAAATTATAAACAAGAAATGCCAAAACTTTATTTATGTTACAATTGATAAAGGAATAATGTGTGTTTTCTGTAAAGACATACAACTATAGGTGAAATTATAAAACTTATATCGCCGTTACTTTGCAAATAATAAGAACATAAAAATCTTAAAGTCTAGTATTAAACTAATAGATATTTCAGATGAAAACGACAAAGTCGAAATTATAAAAAAAGAGCATATTAGAAACAACCACAGGGGAATAATGAAGTATTTTTGGAATTAAAAAATATCTATTATTTTTCAAATATGCTTAGGGTGATAACCAAATTTTTTAATAATTGTCCAACCTGTTGTTTTGCTAAGCACGAAAGACAACCTTCAAAACTATTCTTTGAAATTACAGAGTCTCCCCACAAAATCAACGACATAATCCACATGGACATTTGGTTCCCTTACAGGAACATTATGTACTTAACTATGATCGATAAGTTTTCGAAATATGCCACTATTCATAGGTTAAAAGATAGAACATGGATATCAATTTTGAAAGCCATAAAAGAAAGAATTATGTAATTGGGCAAAATGCGGAAACTTTTGTCAGATAATGAAAAATGTATCACCCTCGGTTTACTAGAACAATTTTTAAATGAAAATAAAGTCGAATTTCACAGGACAACAGCAGGAAATAAAACAGGAAATTCAGACGTTGAAAGACTGCATGGAACCTTAAACGAACACCTAAGAATTTTGGAAAATGAACAAACTGACGACACAAACGACGAAATAGATAATAAGATATTTAAAATTATTATCACTTACAACAATACCATTCACTCAACGACCAAATGCAGGCCAATCGATTTTATAAACAAAGAAATTTCTAGAGAAGAAATCGAAAGGCTAGCAAAAAAATTTGAAACTGAAAAAAATCGACGTACCGAACGAATAAACCAAAACAGAAATAACAATACCCATTTACAAGATAATATAGTGTTTAATAGAGATATACCAAAAAATAAACTAAAATATAAAAAGCTAACAAAATTCAAAGCAGACGTTAAATATACGATAGATACTAGTAATAAACGATTGATAAAATATTACAAAAAACAACGAAAACGAAAATACAAACATCAATAAAAAATAATAACCATCAAACAAAACTTCAAAATATCTTTATAAATTAATAATATCTTAATCGCCTTTTAGGACATGGAACTGAAACTATTGCTCGTTTTGATCACCCCAATATACATGCAATCAATTCAAATCATACCACTTAAGGATGATAATGGATTCGCCCTAATTCAACTAGAAGAAATAAAAATTGTCGAAAATTACAACATTGTTAACATAACTGAATATAGAGAAACAATTGAAAAAGAACAAAACAATATGAACCTTCTTCAACTACATACAACAGATATAGATTATAAACTTTAATTAGAGAAATTTCTAACTCACATTTCGTACATTGGACTCACTAGTGCCTAAAATTACTAAAACGGCGCGTAAAAAACGGGTATTAGACAATTTTTTTGGCAGCTCCCTAAAATTTTTGGCAGGGACAATGGACAACGAAGATTCAGACGAAATCTTCAAACATTTACAAAATTTGGACATAAATTAAAAACAGTTGACAGATAGTGTTAATAAGCAAATAATCATCAACAAACACTTGCAAACCAATTTGAATCTAATTACTGACCACATCTATAATCAAGAAGCAATAATCCAAAAATACCTACAAGAAATGGAGAACACAACCTCCACGTTTCTTGAAAAAATCGCGCGACCAACTCTTATAATGCGGTTATACACAGATACAAGTTCAATTCATAAACCTTGGAGGTGTTTATTAAAGATATTATTTTTCACAACATCCTGACGGAAGAAGAAATCCAGAAGTTTAATTTAACAATAGAAATTCTACCGTACATTAAAATCGGCGTTCTTTTTAATGATAATTTAATAGTTATTATTTTATACATTCCAAATTTCACTAAAGAAAAGTATGTCCAAACTCTGGTTTTACCATTTCCAAATGATAAGGACGAACAATTAGATGAGCCTATACATAATGTAATTCTAAAAGACATCGACATATTTGATCTTAATAACAAGAAGTATTTGTTGAAAAGTAGCTTAAATTCCCCAAATAATGTATGTATAAGAAATTTATTAAAATCCAATAACACTTGTAATTACAAATTGAATTCAATAGAATCTGTAACAAAAATAAATGATGAAATGATATTAGTTGTTAATTTTCCAAAATCAAAAATCAATCAAAACTGTATTAATCAAGATATTATAACAGTCAGTCGGTGCAACCGACTTAGAAATACCCTACACCTATTTGGTTCAAATTTAAGGACATATCCATAAGTCATTTTAACACCATAAAAGCTGTTATTAATTTGATCGTAAGACATAGCTAACTAAATTAACTTTATAATACTAAAAACATTTTCTATCTATTAAAAAATACTACAAATTCTTACTAATTTATCTATTTAAAAATATTAAAAAACAAACAAACTTGAAATAAACGAAAATATATTTATTCCAATTCAGTTACAAAATGAAAAAATTCTAATTATTAAATTTTGTGATAAAAAGATAATCAAAGCATAATATATTTAATAATCCAAATATTTAAAAATTGCAATTATTTTAAATGGTTAGTTTATATACCTAATAGAAAAGCTTATAAACGCAAAATATGTAATAAATGTATTTCTAAAATACAATTACAAATTTACACCTTTTCATATAATTCATTTAAATATAAAAATAAATTTTACATAAATGCAGCAAGTACCTTTGAACACAGCTGAACCACTACAATTAAGTCTAGATTTCGGAGACACATAGGACATAGGAAATATATTCTTTGGCTTCGAAATTAAACTCGACCACAACCAATTCCCATGGTACTTTCATTACTAGTAACCTAGTGTTAAATTTCATCAAAATACCGGCATTATTTTTTGAGTTATGGTGTTTTTAAGATATATGTTTGTTAGTCCTTGAACTTTTCAAGGGTTTCAGAACCCGAAATTATGGTACGATTTCGCCCATATGCAGTCCCGTCATACTTTCAATACTATTTAACCCTTGTACACAATTGGAACGTTCTATCTTAATTTTAAGTTACTAGTTTTATTAATTTCGATGATAAGCTTTTACACATTGGGTGGTCTAAGAGAGGTTCTGAACCACCACTCCAATTGATCCCAAATTAGGGGGGCGCGCAAGAAATAGTAAAGAACACACTGGGCCAAATTTGAAGCTTCTACATTTGTTACAAGTTACTATCTTTATTAATTTCGAAAATATGCTTTAAGGTCCTAAGAACTGAGTGGCTGGTCCCCGACCCACTACTCCGATGGGGCCCAAATTTCAAAGACACTTACGAAATAGGAAGGGACACCCTGATACCAAATTTGGAGGTTCTATCTTCATTGGTTTCGGAATTACGCTCGGTTGGCCTAAATTCGATCAAAAAGTTCTAAGTTCCGAACCCATTGTCCAATCCTCACCGTACGTAATCACCGGCGTAGTTTCATTACCAATAACCTACAGCACAAATTTGATGAAAAAACCGTCATTGGTTGTTGAGTTATCGTGATTTTTTATATATGTTCGTTAGCCGTGACATCGATTAAAAGGTCCGGAATCCGAACCGTTGGGCTGATTTCGCCCTTATATAGTCCGCGTTGTACTTATAGTACTAGTTAACCCTTGTACACAATTTGAACGGTCTATCCTAATTTTAAGTAACTATTTTTAGTAATTTCGATTATAAGCCTTTAAAACTTGGGAGGTCTGAGAGGGGTACAGAACCACCACTCCAATTGATCCCAAATTAGGGGAACACGCAAGAGATAGTAAAGAACACCCTTGTGGCAAATTGGAAGCTTCTACATTTTTTCAAGTTGTTATCTTTATTAATTTTAAAGATATGCTTTAAGGTCTTCGGAAATGTGTGGATGGTCCCCGACCCACTACTCCAATGGGACCCAAATTTCAAAGACACTTACGAAATAGGAAGGGACACCCTGATACCAAATTTGGAGGTTCTATCTTCATTGGTTTCGGAATTACGCTCGGTTGGCCTAAATTCGATCAAAAAGTTATAAGTTCCGAACCCATTGTCCAATCCTCACCGTACGTAATCACCGGCGTAGTTTCATTACCAATAACCTACAGCACAAATTTGATGAAAAAACCGTCATTGGTTGTTGAGTTATCGTGATTTTTTATATATGTTCGTTAGCCGTTACATCGATTAAAAGGTCCGGAATCCGAACCGTTGGGCTGATTTCGCCCTTATATAGTCCGCGTTGTACTTATAGTACTAGTTAACCCTTGTACACAATTTGAACGGTCTATCCTAATTTTAAGTAACTATTTTTAGTAATTTCGATTATAAGCCTTTAAAACTTGGGAGGTCTGAGAGGGGTACAGAACCACCACTCCAAGTGATCCCAAATTAGGGGAACACGCAAGAGATAGTAAAGAACACCCTTGTGGCAAATTGGAAGCTTCTACATTTTTTCAAGTTGTTATCTTTATTAATTTTAAAGATATGCTTTAAGGTCTTCGGAAATGTGTGGATGGTCCCCGACCCACTACTCCAATGGGACCCAAATTCACAAGACATTTAGGAAATAGGAAGGGACACCCTGATACCAAACTTGGAGGTTCTATCTTCATTGGTTTCGGAATTATACTCGTTTGGCCTAAATTCGATCAAAAAGTTCTAGGTTCCGAACGTATGGTCCAATCCCGAACTTACGCAATTCCCGAAGTAGTTTCATTACCAGTAACCTACAGCACAAATTTGATGAAGAAAGCGTCATTAGTTGTTGAGTTATTGTGATTTTTTATATATGATCGTTAGCCCTTCGATCGATTAAAAGGTCCAGAATCCGAACCAATGGGCCGATTTCGCCCATATGCAATCCCCGCCGTACTTTCAGTCCTAGTAACCTCCAGTTAAAATTTCATCAAGATAGCTCCATTATTTTTTGAGTTGTCGTGTCTACGGACGGACGGACGGACGGACATGGCTATATCGACTCAGGAGGTCACGCTGATCACAAATATATATACTTTTCCATATCTAGCTCGCTTCCTTTAGGTGGTTACAAACACCATACCAAAGTTAATATACCCCTTTACCTATTCTATAGGTGTAGGGTATAAAAAAAGTTTTGCCCCAACCAGGAATCGAAACGAAATGTTTTGACTACTAGTCCCATATCCTAACCACTACACCATACAACAATTAGTAATTTGCCTACAAAACGAGTTTTTATTTATCTTAATTTCGTTTTTTTAGATATTTGTAGTTGCTATGGTATCAATTGTTTGTTTTAAATAACAGTTTTGAATTTTTTTATAAAAATATTAAAAAAAATTAATAATGCTATTTTTAGACAACCTAAGCTGGTAGTTACATCTTAATCATTTACATAAACACATGCTGCTTTGCTTGCGAAAATTCTACCTACTAAAAACCTTTTGCTATAAAAAACTTTTACTAAAATTTTATTTTGCTATAGTGCACTCCAAGTTACAATATGGAATTGCACGTTGGTGCGGTACTTATTTTAATTCAATCGAACTTGTTCTTATAGTGAAAATGTACATTTAGGATTATTTTTTTTAAAAATAGGAAATTCAGATGCTGGCCTTTATTTCAAGAATCATATATACTTCAGGTACGCCACATAAATGCTTTTAAATGGAAAACTTTTTCAAAAACCGACTATAAAAAGTTTTTTGACAGCTTAGGTCCTAAATACTTTAACAAATTTCCAAATTATATAAAGGAAAATAAAGATTATAAAAACAGTATTATCAAGATATTCAAAATTATGTAAATTCTGGTTATTATCAATTAATTATCATAATTTACAAAGTTTAAGTTAAAAATACCTTCAAAACTCTCACCTATTTCTTCCCTAGAAATTTGTAGTGAGAGCTTTAAAGTATTATAAATTGCAATAGTTCCAATTTTCGTTTTCAATTTCGTTTCTCCTTAGAAACAAAATATGTAAAATACATATTTTTCCTTTATTAAAACAATATTTAAAAAATTCACTTTAAGGCACATTTTCAAAAAATTTTGTAAAAATATGCCTATATAGTTGCACTCTGTCCGTCCATCCGTCTGCCCGTTCTGTATGTTTACAAAAACTTTTACATTGTTTGAAATAGAGGAAAGAAATTTTAACCACGGGTAGGTATTGCAAAAAAAATAATTTCATAGAAGAACTTTTTCCTGTAGGCCCACCCGTTACGGAGCTCCCGCCCCCCAAAGTTGGAAAAAGCCCTATTTTTAAATTGTAATAACAAGAATTCTGCTAAGTGTATTTTCAACGGCACAAAATAGCTGGTTTTATAAACTTTATAAATTTTTAAATGCCAAATTTTTAGGGTTGCCATACGATACTAAAATATACCATTATGCAAAACTCAATTTTAGCAAAATTTTTGACCAGATATGTGTGTCTAAACGGCTAAACGGTTTTATAATTTTGGGAGAAGTTAGAAGATCGGAAATTAGTAGGTGTCGGTTAATAAAATTTTTTTGTCAAGCCCTTTATTTAGGAGCTATAAGGGCTCGAAAATTGAAATTTTGCTATTTTTAGACATATGTAACTTGCATACCTGTCCAATTTTTTTTTTTTTAGGGATATAAAAACATTTAACATTTGCGAATGGTTTTTCTTAATTTTTAAGGGTGACGAAGCTACAGCCCCCGAAAATTCTAAAAAAGCCCTTTATTTAAATTAGTATAACAAGATTTCTGTTAAATGCATTTTAAATTTAAAAACGGAGAGCTGCTTTTATGGCTTCACAAAAATATAAGGTTAAAAGTTATAGAGTACTAAAATTTACCATTATGCAAAGCTGAATTTTTGCAAAATTTTTGGCCACACATATCTTCTAAACGGTTCAAGCTTGGGTCTTGAAATTTTTGGCGAAGTTAGACCTTCAGAAATTAGTAGGAGTGGCTTAAAAAAATTGTTTTGTGAAGCCCTCTGTTTAAAAGCTATAAGGGCTCGAAAATTTAAATTTTCCTATTTTTAAACACCTGTAACTTAAATACCTGTTCAAATTTCTTTTTACAAATATACAAAATTTAAAGCTGCAGCATTATGTTTCAACATATGTTAAAGGTTTTACTTAAATTTGAAAGGGTTTCTTTAAATTGAAGAAATTGTCTCTTAGTTTTAACCATTTTTGCTTAGATAATAAAATTCTAGGTAAAACTCCAGATTTTTGTGGATTTCCTACAACCTAAAAAAATTGAAAGGTTGGGTCAATAGGGGGATGGGCAGATCCATCATAAGTTTGCTAACCAAAAATTTGGAACCTTCCCCATTGAAGGGCTACTAGGTCTTAAAAATTAAAACTTTTATGTTTTTATGTTTTTATTAACATTGAAGCTCCAACATTATATTTCGTACTTGTTAACAGGTTTTCTTGAGTGCATTGGCATTATATTCTAAGTATTGATTTCGCTTTTAGTCATAATTAGTTAATTGATGAAATAATTAAGTTATAATATTATCATTTATTTTTATATATATTTTTTTAAAAATAAATTATAAAATACTCAGTAAGAAATCCTAATTTTTAAAATGTGCTTTTTAAAACCCTTGGTTTTTTTCATCCCTTGATTTTCATATATTTTGATAAATAATATACTACTTTAATTTTAGAGTTGCATGAAGTAGAGAAAAATAGTAAGTTCAATTGTAGGAATGAAATTACAGTTGCTTTCGAAAAGAATTTTTTCAAATCTATATACATACGAGGACATGAACAATCGTTGATAGATATTAGACCTGATTTAAAAGGCGATGATGTTATCTTCTACAGCACTTCCCTTTATCGTTCTAAGACTTGCTGCGAATTAATGGATTTACTTATTAATTTAAATGATGCAAAAACTTTTCTATGTAATGTTTTAGACATTCCAGCTTAATGCAATGTGTCAAAAAGCTATATTACTGTACCCTTTAACTATTGACAAGAACTTTCTACTTTAGAAATATCTGTTTATACCCGTGCATACATATATGGATCAGGTATATTAAAATTACTCCTCCGTTTGTAACGCATCGAACTAGACGAGCTAGATATAGTATCAAGGGTACGTATCAAAATAGCATCAAAAAGTAAATCGATCTAGCATTGTTTGTCGGTACGTCCGTCCGTTAGCACGACAACTCAAAAACTAAAGGAGCTAGAGTTCCGAAATTTTCACAAAGTAATTTTTAAACAATTTCTAGGCTCCCTATTCATAGCCGTGCATACATATATGAACACTGGATATATTAAAATTACTCCTCCGTTTGTAATGCATCGAAATATACGAGCTAGATATAGTGTCAAGGGTACGTATCGAATCAGCATCAAAAAGTGAATCGATCTAGCTATGCGTGACCGTCCGTTCGTCCGTCAGCACGATAACTCAAAAACTATAAGAGCTAAAGTTCTGAAACTTTCACAAAGTAATTTTTAGACAATTCCCTATTTTTATGTAGGGTATAAAATAGGTAAAAGGATATATCAACTTTGGTATGGTGCTTGTAACCACCTAAAGGAAGCGAGTTAGATATGGAAAAGTATATATATTTGTGATCAGCATGACCTCCTGAGTTGATACAGACATGTCCGTCCTTCTGTCCGTCCGTCCGTCCGACCGTCCATCCTTCCATAGGCACGATAACTCAAAAAATAATGGAGCTATCTTAATGACTCTTTAACTGTAGGTTACTAGGACTGAAAGTACGGCGGGGATTGCATATGGGCGAAATCGGCCTTTGGATTCGGATTTAATTTGTGTCCCCCTAATTTGGGATCAATCGGAGTGGTGGTTCAGTACTCCTCTTAGACCTCCCAAGTTTTAAAAGCTTATAATCGAAGTTACTAAAAATAGTAACTAAAAATTAAGATAGAACGTTCAAATTGTGTACAAGGGTTAACTAGTACTTAAAGCACAGCGCGGACTGCATAAGGGCGAAATCAGTCCAAGGGTTCGGGTTCTGGACCTTTTAATCGGTTTCAGGGCTAACGAACATATATGAAAAATCGAAAAAAAAATAATTTGTAATATTTTTTAATAGATAGTGCAATTAGAAAATGTTTTAAGTATTATAAAGTTAATTTGGTTAGCTATGTCTTACGATCAAATTAATAATAGCTTTTATGGTGTTAAAATGATTTATGGATATCTCATTAAATTTGAACCAAATAGGTGTAGGGTATTTTTGATTTCGACTGACTGTTTCTTTATTTGATTTTGGTTAAAATCGGGCAAAGGCTTAGGGTAGCTGCCATACAAATTTTTTGAAATTATATGAATATTTTCAAAATTAATAACTAAAATGGAAACCAAATATAAAAACAAACAAAATGTAGTTAAATTAAAATGTAGGTTCGAATCCGGGCTTGGTTTAAATTTTTTTTTTTTTAATTCATTTTTTGTTATCTATTTTCTTTTATTTTGATTTTAATAAAATATATGTATTTATTTTATGCATGTAAAATTTTATTTTATAGAAAATTTGACGGAAAACTCTCATTTATATTAAAAATTATTCATTTTTTTTAATATTTTTATAAAAAAAATTCAAAAATGTTATTCAAAACAAACAATTGATACCATAGCAACTATAATTATTTTCAAAAAAATAGTTAAGATAAATAAAAACTCGTTGTGTAGGTAAATAATTAATTGTTTCATGCTGTAGTGGGTAGGACATGCGACTAATAGTCAAAACGTCTCGGTTCGAATCAGGGCTGATTCAAAATCTTTTTTTTATTTAATTCTTTTTTTGTTTTCTATTTTCTTCTATTTTCTTTTTAATAAAATATATGTATTTATTTTATGTATGAGAAATTTTATTTTATAGAAAATTTGTCAGAAAACTCTCACTTATATTATATACTATTCATTTTTGTTAAATATTTTTATAACAAAATTCAAAACAATTTTTCAAACAATACAATTGATACCACAGAAACTATAATCATTTTCAAAAAAAATTAAGATAAACAAAAAATCGATGGCTTAGTGGTTAGGATGTCGACCTTTTAATTGAAAAGTGTGGGTTCGAATCTCGTTCAGAGCATAATTTTTGTTTAAATTCATCTTTTTTTTTTAATTCATCTCTTTTTTTATTAATTTTTTTTTAATTAAATATAAAAAGACAAATACTTTGAATTTTCTGTCAAACAGTTCAATTGCAATATATGAAATTCTTATTTATTTAATAATAATACTTATAGTATATAATAATTTAATACTTATAGTGTACGCACGGGTATCTAAAAGTTGACAAGGGTAACTATAATCTTCCTCGTTTTGTTTGAATACGGATAAAGGCTTCGGCTAGCTGCCATACAAATTTTTTGAAATTATAAGAATATTTTCAAAATTAATACCTAAATAGAAACTAAATAGAAAACGAGGAAGAGTCTTGTAGAGTAGACTGTGTTGACTCTGGGATACCCGTATGACCATAACAAATACATTATATCATCCGGTTAATTACTTTTGGCAAAATTTCAAACATACAGCTTTATTAAGTGTAGTGCAATACTCATATAAAAGAAGGAGTTGTATGGCAGCTACTCGAACCCGCTACGGTAGACCAACCACATTTTGCAGAAACTTTGGTCATTACACGAAACTTTTTTTAGCAAAATTTCAGACACCCAGCTTCATTAGTTGCAGAGTAATGCTCATATAACATAAGAAGTTGTACTGCAACTCCTCGAACTCACTGCACTAGACCAACCAAATTTTGTAGAAACTTTGACCATAAAACTACTTTCACAAACGTAATGGCAAATTTATTATACCCTCTGACTATATAGTCATACGGGTATAAAGATACAAAATTTAGTTAAAGTATTAATCGCTTCATGATGTAGTGGTTAGGACATGTGACTTGCAGTCAAAACGTCTCGGTGCGAATCCAGCCTAGGGCAAATTTTTTAAATCCATATTCTTTTATCAATTCTATTCTTAATTAAATGTATGTATTTATTTTATTTATAAGAAATTTTATTTTATAGAAAATTTGACAGAAAACTATATAGTCAAAGGGTATAAAAAATTTGCCATTACATTTTTGACGCAGAGAAGGAGCGGGGTAGATATAAACTCAAGTGTATGGATCGGATCAGAATCGAAAAATAAATCGATTCAGTTATGTATGTCCGTCCATGTATCCGTCCACACGATAACTCAAAAACTAAAGGAAAATTCGTTTGTTTGCTCGATTTTAATAGCCGTCATCGCTATTTAAATCCAACCAGTTTGGTCCATGGGTTCGGGTAGCTGCCATACAACTTCTTTTTTTATTTGAGTAATACTCTGTATCTATTACAGCTGCGTGTCTGAAATTTTGCCAAAAGTATTTTTGTTTTATGGCCAAAATTTCTGCAAAATTTGGTTTGTCTACTGCAGTGGGTGCAAGTAGCTGCCATACAACTCCTTCTTTTATATGAGTAAGTATTCCACTACACTTATTAAAGCTGTATGTTTGAGCCAAAAGTAATTACTCGGATAATATAATGTATATGTTACGGTCATACGGGTATCCCAGAGTTGACACAGTATACTCTACTGCACTCTTCCTCGTTTTAAATATTTTTATAACAAAATTCAAAACAGTTTTTCAAAACAATACAAATGATACCATAGCAACTATATTAATTTTCAAAAAAAAATTAAGATAAACAAAAAATCGATGGCTTAGTGGTTAGGACGTCGGCTTTTAATTTAAAAGTGTCAGTGCGAATTTCGCTCAAAACATATTTTTACACCCGTATGACTATATAGTCAAAGGGAATAATAAATTTGCCATTAAGTTTGCGACGCAGAGAAGGAGTGGGGGTAGATATAGACTCAAGTGTATGGATCGGATCAGAATCGAAAAATAACTCGATTTAGCTATGTATGTCCGTATGTTCGCAAATTCGTTTCTTTGCAATAGCCGTATTCGCTATTTAAATCCAGCCATTTTTGTCCATGGGTTCGGGTAGCTGCCATACAACTTCTTTTTTTATATGAGTATTACTCTGTACCTTTTATAGCTGCGTGTCTGAAATTTTACCTAAATTAGTTTAGTGTAATGGCCAAAGTTACAGCAAAATTTGGTTGGTCTACTGCACAGGGTTCGAGTAGCTGCTATACAACTACTTCTTTTATATGAGTACTAGCAGATTTACCCGGCGTTACCCGGGAGCGTGCAAATTGTAAAAAAGCAAGTTTCGGTAAATTTTTGGAAGTGCTGCTTTAGTTGAAAAGAAAGCCTCAAAAACATATTTGTAGAGTCCCGTTAACCCGTCTCGGCCCAACAGCTTCTTATAGGTCTTTTCGTTACTTTGCTATTAATAAGAAGTGGTTTTACCGATGGACAATTGCCGCCCGATAATTGTCTAATGTACAAATTTTGGAAGGATATTACGTCCAATTTTGCGAAATATTGCTTGGTCAAAGTCTCAAAAACAGGTTTGTTGAGTTTCATTAACTCATTGCGGCACAGCAGCTTTTTACAGATTTGTTCGTTACTTTACTCTTAAGCAGAAACGGCTTGACTTTAAATTTTGTATGCGTACATTTATATACTTGTCATTGCTACGATTGGTGAAAAAAAATATTTTATTAGTATATTACGTCCAATTTTTGAAAGTAGGTAGGACTTCTTCGAATTAGCGGAATGTTTAAAAACAAGTTAAGAAACAGTCAGTCGGTGCAACCGACTTAGAAATACCCTACACCTATTTGGTTCAAATTTAAGGACATATCCATAAGTCATATTAACACCATAAAGGATGTTATTAATTTGATCGTAAGACATAGCTAACCAAATTAGCTTTATAATACTAAAAACATTTTCTAATTATACTATCTATTAAAAAATATTACAAATTCTTACTAATTTGTCTATTTAAAAATGTTCAAAAACAAACAAACTTGAAATAAATGAAAATATATTTATTCCAACTCAATTACAAAATGAAAAAATTCTAATTATTAAATTTTGTGATAAAAAGATAATCAAAGCATAATATATTTAATAATCCAAATTTTTAAAAATTGCAATTATTTTAAGTGGTTAGTTTATATACCTAATAGAAAAGCTTACAAACGCAAAATATGCAATAAATGTATTTCTAAAATACAATTACAAATTTAGACCTTTTCATATAATTCATTTAAATATTCAAATAAATTTTACATAAATGCAGCAAGTACCTTTGAATGTAGCTGAACCACTACAATTAAGTCTAGATTTTGGAGACACATAGGACATAGGAAATATATTCTTTGGCTTTGAAATTAAACTCAACCAGAACCAATTCCCATGGTACTTTCATTACTAGTAACCTAGAGTTTAAATTCCATCAAAATACCGGCATTATTTTTTGAGTTATGGTGTTTTAAGATATATGTTTGTTAGTCCTTGAACTTGTCAAGGGTTCCAGAACCCCAAACCATGGTACAATTTCGCCCATATGCAGTCCCGTCATACTTTCAATACTAGTTAACCCTTGCATACAATTGGAACGTTCTATCTTAATTTTAAGTTACTAGTTTTATTAATTTCGATGATAAGCTTTTACACATATGGGGGTCTAAGAGAGGTCCTGAACCACCACTCCAAATGATCCCAAATTAGGGGGGCATGGAAGAAATAGTAAAGAACACCCTGGGCCAAATTTGAAGCTTCTACATTTGTTTCAAGTTACTATTTTTATTAATTTCGAAAATATGCTTTAAGGTCCTCGGAACTGAGTGCCTGGTCCCCGACCCACTAGTCCAATGGGGCCCAAATTTGAAAGACACTTACGCAATAGGAAGGGACACCCTGATACCAAATTTGGAGGTTATATCTTCATTGGTTTCGGAATTACGCTAGTTTGGCCTAAATTTGATCAAAAAGTTTTCAGTTCCAAACCCATTGTCCAATCCTCACCGTACGTAGTAACCGCCGTAGTTTCATTACCAATAACCTACAGCACAAATTTCATGAAGATAGCCTGATTGGTTGTTGAGTTATCGTGATTTTTAATATATGTTCGTTATCCCTGACACCGACTAAAAGGTCCAGAATCCGAACCCATGGGCTGATTTCGCCCTTATACAGCCCGCGCTTTACTTATAGTACTAGTTAACCCTTGTACACAATTTAAACGGTCTATCTTAATTTTAAGTAACTATTTTTAGTAATTTCGATTATAAGCTTTTAAAACTTGGGAGGTCTGAGAGGGGTACTGAACTACCACTCCAATTGATCCCAAATTAAGGGAACACGCAAGAGATAGTAAAGAGCACCCTTGTGGCAAATTGGAAGCTTCTACATTTTTTCAAGTTGTTATCTTTATTAATTTTAAAGATATGTTTTAAGGTCTTCGGAAATGTGTGGCTGGTCCCCGACCCAGTACTCCAATGGGACCCAAATTCCCAAGAGACTTAGGAGATAGGAGGGAACACCCTGATACCCAATTTGGAGGTTCTATCTTCATTGGTTTCGGAATTATGCTCGTTTGGCCTAAATTCGATCAAAAAGTTCTAGGTTCCGAACGCATGGTCCAATCCCGACCTTACGCAATCCCCGAAGTAGTTTCATCACTAGTTACCTACAGCTCAAATTTGATGAAGAAAGCGTCATTAGTTGTTGAGTTATCGTGATTTCTTATATATGTTCATTAGCCCTTCGATCGATTAAAAGGTCCAGAATCCGAACCCATGGGCCGATTTCGCCCATATGCAATCCCCGCCGTACTTTCAGTCCTAGTAACCTACAGTTAAAATTTCATCAAGATAGCTCCATTATTTTTTGAGTTATCGTGCCTACGGACGGACGGACGGACGGACGGACGGACGGACGGACTTGGCCATATCGACTAAGGCGGTCACGCTGATCACAAATATATATACTTTTCCATATCTAGCTTGCTTCCTTTAGGTGGTTACAAACACCATACCAAAGTTAATATACCCCTTTACCTATTCTATAGGTGTAGGGTATAAAAATTTTGTCGAGTTCTTTTGACCGATTGTGAAACAAAAAGTTTAAAAACAGATTATATTTAATTTTTCTATTCGTGGTGCTTCTTGACAAATTGGTGCTCCTTGACGATAGAGTTGTGGATGGTGGGCTTTCGGCGAAGATTGTTAACTGAATTAAAATTTTTATTTATATTATTATTTAATAATTATGAAATGTTTTAAGTGAAATTTGATAAATTTGTTGAAAACTTGCAAGAATAATTCTAAAAAAAGGTTTTTAAAAAAATCTCTTTATTAGATTTTAAAATTAACATGTACCCCATCTGTAATTTTTGTGTTAACTTTTTTCAATAACATCAATTTTAATTAAAACTCCATGGGCTGGCGGGGCAACGTGCGCCGGTAATAGCTAGTTTACATATAAGTATTATTATATCCGTTTGACTATAGGTCAAAAGGGTATACTAAATTTGCCATTACGTCATTATGTCATCATTAGGGCAACCTTAATTTTCCGCGTTTTAAACGAATTGTTCTGCGTGAAATTTATATCAAAATTAAGCCTTCTTTGCTTAATATTCTAAAATTTATTACTGATATGCATATAAAATGAGGAAGATTATAGTTGCCCTTGTCAATTTTAAGATACCCGTGCATCATAGTGCACGGTATACAATAAAATAAACTGTTATTTATTTCTCTTAAGCTATTATATATATTACAAAAAAAAATTTAAAAAAGTAAAATAGTTAAAAAAAATTTAACTCATCATCCCATAATTTTTGCTTAAAAAAACAAAAAAAAATCCAAAGAATAAAGAAAAACATAAAAAAAACAAAAAAAAAAAATTTGAATTGATAATCCCATAATTTTTGCTTAAAAAAAAAAAAAATTATCATAAAAAAATAAAACAAAAAAAAATTGAAATCATTATTCCATAATTCTTGCTTAGGAAAAAAAAACAAAAAAAAAACCAAAAAAATTGCCCACTATCTTCCGAATGATGTCCAACTTTGTCAAGTAACTTGCCCTATTACTTTACCTGCCTAATTTTACTTTTAATCTTGGAGCTTCATTAGATTCATAGTTATTGAATTGAAAACTTTGTATGGCACCAGCCCGAAAATGGGGCCGAAAAAGTTTTATGGTAGCTCCCCAAAGCCTTGGTCCGATTTTAACCAAAAACAATAGGGAACCTAGAAATTGTTAAAAAATGACTTTGAATTTCAAAACTCTAGCCCTTTTAGTTTTTGAGTTATCGTGCTGGCACACGGACGGACGGACGGACATATACACATAGGTAGATCGATTTACTTTTCGAAGCTAAATACGTACCCTTGACTTTATATCTAGCTCGTCTAGATCGATGTATTACAAACGGAGGAAAAATTTTAATATACCCGATGTCATATATGTATGCACGGGTATAAAGAATTACCGAAATCGAACGGATTTCCACTTTGGTAGAACGTAGTGATATGCAATACTTTAGCTGCGAAAAATTAATTTATCACAATTTATACTAAATTGCATTTGCTGTTCTATGTATGTTGCAGTTGTACAATTAAATAATTAATTGTTAATTATATGTAAAACGAGGAAGATTATAGTTGCCCTTGTCAACTTTTAGATACCCGTGCATACCCGCTAACCGTTATTTATTTCCCCTATGCTATTATAAATATTACAAAAAAAATATAAGAAAGTAAAATAGTTAAAATAAAATTTAACTTATTATCCCATAATTTTTAATTAACTTATTATCCCATAAAAAAAAAAAAAAATAGCCCACCCTAATAGTTGGTCCGAGTGATGTCCAACTTTGCCAACTAACTTGTCCTATTACTTTATCTGCCCAGTTTTGATTTTAACCTCGTAGCTTCATTAGATTCACAGTTATCGAATTGATAACTTTGTATGGCAGCTGCCCAAAAATGGGGCCGTAACATTTTGAAACTCCATATAAGTGCTCGATTCATTATATAACTAACAGTGTGTAATTTTCATCCTCGTAGTATAATCAGTTTCTTAGAAATTCATATTGGTGCAAAGAAGTTGTGTGGCAGCTCCCCAAAACCTTGATCTGGTCTTAACCAAAAAGAATAGGGAACCTCAAAAATGTCCCAAAAATATTTTGTGTGAATTTCAAAACTCTTGCTCTAATTTTTCAATTCGATCTCTTATAATTAATTTTTAATTCACGAATATATTAAACTTAAGCCAAATCAACTTCATATGATCATATTCATATAATAATCATCATGATGATTCATCATATATATTCATAAATATCTATCAATATCAATAAGCCATTTACTTAAAAAAAATCTTTGTGTTCTTTTTTGCTTATCTTAAATAAACTACGCATCATTTAAATCATATGAAATTCTAACTCGAAATCGTTATCTATACAAAAAAAAAAATAAACAAAAAAACAAAAAAAATTCATATAATTTCATGTTACATACAAGATGCGTAGCTAAATTTCAAATTTTTGTATGAAAATATTGGAGTTAAAAAAGTTAGCTGTTCGAGAGCTACCCGAAGTTTTGGTCCGATCTTAACCAAAAAAAATAGGGAACCTAGAAATTGATTGAAAAATATTTTGTGAAAATTTCAAAACTGTAGCTCTTTTAGTTTTTGAGTTATCGTGCTGACACACAGACGGACGGACGGACGGACGGACAGACACACATAGCTAAATCGACTAATTTTTCGATTCTGAGCCGATACGTACCCTTGACACTATATCTAGCTCGTCTAGATCGATGCGTTACAAACGGAGGAGCAAATCTAATATACCCGATGTCATATATGTATGCACGGGTATAATGAAATATAATTAAACTGTAAAATTTTAAAATTACTAATTTATGTAGTTTCTTAAATTGAAATTGTAAAGTAAAAAAATATTTTAACCTCACATTAACATTAACATAGTTTTGCCTTGGAATTTTTTTATAATTTAACGTACGAATTGTAGAACACTAGTGGTTTATCCACTACTGTATAAATAATATTTATATTTTTGTTTTCTTTATATAAATTTATTTTTGTAGTCGTAAGAATTAAATATTGTTTTTTAGAAGGAAATTGTAAAAAATAATTTATAATGTAACAAAGATTTAAATAAATACAATAATTATAACGTGATCCAGGTTACAGGTATGGAAAACATTAATTTCAGATTGACATATTGCGATTAGAATTGGTTAATTCTCATCCTTTATATTTATGATAAGAAATTAGCACTTCTGTTATAAATAAGTAGTACAATCATAATGCTGCTGTTATCTGTATCACTAATTTTCATTAAAATCGATGATTAAAAAAAAGTTATTCGAATAAAATATTTATTTGTGACAATATATATATATATAAAGGTTTATATAATTTGATGGTTTTTAATATAAATTAAAAACAGTAATGCTTTGGTGTGATTTTTATCATAAAATTTTATAATTCAAATTGAAATCAAAACTAAAATTAATTTAAATTATTAGTAAATGTACTTATTAGAAAACCTTATAAATATTTGAATACTGTTTCATATATCTAAAATTTCTTATAATTTATATATAAAATTTATTAAATTATATGAAAAGTTCTAAATTTCTCATCCGCTACCTTAATGAAATTTGTGCTGTAGGTTACTAGTAATGAGACTATGGCGGTGTTTTCATGCGGTCGAGATCGGCCCGAATTTAGGCCAAACAAGCATAATTCCGAAGCCAATGAAGATAGAACCTTCAAATTTGGTATCAGTGTGTCCCTTCCTATTACCTTGGTGGCCTCGGAACCATCAACACAGTACCGAAGACCTTAAAGCATATCATCGAAAATAATAAAGATAGTAACTTCAAACAAATGAATAAGCTTCAAATTTAGCACAGGCGTGTTCTTTACTATTTCCTACGTGTTCCCCTAGCCTATGATTAATTGGAGTGGTGGTTCAGGTCCCTCCTTTGGACCTTCCAAAAATTAAAAGCTTATCATCGAAATTAATAAATATAGTAAATTAAATTAAGATAAAACGTTCAAATTGTTAACTAGTATTGAAAGTATGGCGGAGACTGCATAAGGGCGAAATTGAACCATGCTTTCGGGTTCTGGAACCTTTGGAAAGTTAAAGGGCTAACAAACAAATATCTAAAAGACACCATAATTCAAAAACTAATGACGCTATTTTGATGAAATTTAAACTCTAGGTTATTAGTAATAAAAACGAAGAAATCCCAAAATTATCACTCTTAACTTCGAAGTTAATAAAAGTAGAAACTTCAAATTTGATACAATATTTTCTATTTCCGTTCTTATTTAACACTTTTATATTTTTAAAAGGCTAGGAATTTTACTATAAAACATATTATGTATTATATTTTATAAATTCAAAATATTTTTTTAATCAACGATTAAATTTTTTCATATATGAATATATAATTGTTTGGTTTATTATAACCATAGGCAATATATAATTAAGAAATTGTGTACGATACTTAAGTTGTGTTGAAAGGTACTTACTGCATGTACTTACAATTTATTTTTATATTTAAATGAATTATATGAAAAGTTCTAAATTTGTCGTTGTATTTAAGAAATACATTTATTGAATATTTTGCATTTATAACCTTTTCTAAAAGGTACATATACTAAGAATTAATTTTTTCAATTTTGAAAATTCTGAATTATTAAATTTTGTGATAAAAATCTAATCAAATTATTCCAATTTTGTAACTGAATGTATTCAACATTTATTTAAATTTTTTTTGCTTTTTAATATTTTTAAAAAAATTAGTAAGAATTTTTAATACATTTAAATAGATAAAGTAATTAGAAAATGTTTTTAGTAGTAAAAAGTAAATTTTTATTAGCTGTGTCTTAAAATCAACTATTTACTATTAACAACACAAACATAATAACATTTAAATTTTAAAGTGCTGTTATAATATTTAGCTGACTCTTATGTAACATTTATTTATTTTTTGTGTTTCTTAACCTTTACGTTTTAAAAAACAGACAAGTAAAGAACTAGTCAGCTTGTGCAACCGACTTAGAAATACCCTACACCTATTTGGTTAAAATTTAATGGGAAGTCCATAAATCATTTTAAAATCATAAAAGCTTTTATTAGTTTGATCGTAAGACATAACCAAATTTACTTTATAATACTAAAAGCATCTTCATTGGTTTCGAACTTATGCTTGTTTGGCCTAAATTCGATCAAAAACTTCTAGTATCCGAACCCATGGTCCGAGCTCGATCGCACGCAGTCCCCGCGATAATCTCATCACTAGTAACGAACACCACAAAATTCATGATTGTAGCGCCATTAGTTGTTGAGTTAGTCTTATTCTTTTTATATGTTCCTTGGCCCTTAGAACAATTAAAATGCCCAGAAATCGAACCCATGGTCAGATTTTGCCCATATGCAATCCCCGCTGTACTTTAAGTCCTAGTAACCCACAGTTAAAATTCATCAAGATAGCTTCATTAGTTTTTGAGTTATCGTGCCTCAGAACGGACGGACATTGCTATATCGATTCAGGAGGTCATACTGATCACAAATATATATACTTTTCCATATCTAGCTCGCTTCCTTTAGGTGGTTACAAACACCATACTAAAGTTAACATACCTTTAAGTCCTAGTAACCCACAGTTAAAATTCATCAAGATAGCTTCATTAGTTTTTGAGTTATCGTGCCTCAGAACGGACGGACATTGCTATATCGATTCAGGAGGTCATACTGATCACAAATATATATACTTTTCCATATCTAGCTCGCTTCCTTTAGGTGGTTACAAACACCATACTAAAGTTAACATACCTTTAAGTCCTAGTAACCCACAGTTAAAATTCATCAAGATAGCTTCATTAGTTTTTGAGTTATCGTGCCTCAGAACGGACGGACATTGCTATATCGATTCAGGAGGTCATACTGATCACAAATATATATACTTTTCCATATCTAGCTCGCTTCCTTTAGGTGGTTACAAACACCATACTAAAGTTAACATACCTTTTTCCTATTTCTAAGGTGTAGGGTATAAAAAGACCGTAAAAAACTTGCTCTTAACGGATCAGTTTATCAGCTTTATTTTCTTCTCTGGATGCTGCTACTACTTTGGAACCTAAGTACTTCAAACCGGGTAATGGTACCTTTTTTTCTTTTTTTTGTTATTTGATTTAATTTCAGATAATTTTTCAATACATATAAAATTATTGTATATCACATTATTTAATTAAAACTACAATCTAATAAATTATACAATTACAAGTACAGTTAATTTTAGTTTAAATTTGAATTCTCTAATTTTACTTATTTTTAGTTTTTAATTTCAAAAGTATTTTATATATTTTTTAATGAATTTAACATTTTGATAACACTACATTTTAAACTTTTTTGTTTCTTTGTGGTTCCAGCTTTAGGTATTTCAATATTTCTTTTATTTCTAGTATTATATTTATGAACATTTTCTCTATTTATTAAATTTAAATTTTTTTTAAGATTACTATTTATAACTAAACTAGGTAAATACATTTAACCTTTTTCAAAATAGATTAATTGGTTAATGTCTAATTTATTTGTTTTTTTATATAAATACTTAGTACCGGTTCTGTAATTATAGTTGTAAAGAATTTTAAGCTCTTTATTCATTAAAATACCAACTTGATCAATATGGAAATTTGAGCAATGGCTCCAACTACATATATTATACCTTATTCTTGATAGTATATGACTATTCAAGATAAGCTCGGCTGCATGCTGGAAAATCCGCCACATCTATTTCTAGCTAATATAAAAGGCATAACATTTTTCTTCACGTTTTTGATATGATTGTCCCATTTCAAATTATTATTCGAAGATATTTAACTTTATCTACTCTTTCAATAGTTGTTTCTCTTATTTTAAGAGTAATATTTTCCTTATTTTTTCTTTGTGTTTTAAATAACAAATAGTTGATTTTTTTTAGCATTTATGCAGAGTTCACTGTAATCTAGCCAATTACATATCGAATTTAGATTCTTATTTATTACATTTTCCAGTTCTTGCACTGTTCTAGCTTTAGCAATGATATTAGTGTCATCTGCATAAACGTTATAATTTGAAATAAAATTATTTTCGGCAAACTCATTATATATAAAAGGTATAACAACGGTCCTAGCAGTGAGCTTTGTGTTACACCTGTTTTTATAATAAGTTCATCGCTAAGAACTTCGTTCACTTTTACACACTGAGTTCTATTTGTTAAGTAACTGCTTAATAAAAGATTAATAGTACCTCTTATACATAGTATATCTAGAAAATTACTCAGTCTACGATGATTTACTACATCAAAAGCTTTCGTAAGATCAATAAATACTACACCGACGAAATATCCTTCATCAAGTGCGTCATAAATATATTCTAACGTAGCTGTTATTGCGGATTCTGTACCGCTGTTTTCTGGGAAACCATATTGATTTGGATCAAAACCAATCGTTTTTGAAATAAAATTTCTTATCATTATATTAATTTTTACTTTTTCCTATATATAGGTTCAGGATGGAAATTGGTCAATAATTACCACATTCATCTTTAGATATACTTTTCTGAATTGGGGAATACTTTTTCTTCAAGGCATTTATTTATCAATTTTTCCAATATTTTTTAAATAATATTAACTAATTCTTGTAAATCCTTTACCGTTATTTTATCTAATCCTAGGGCTGCATTTTTGTTTAACTTCATACTCATTTGATAAATCTCCGTTTCAGTAACTGGTCTATGAAATAATGTTTTATTATTTCTTATGTGTTCTATAGTTACTATATTATAATTTCGTATTCCTTTTACAGTGGATTTTCCTACTTCCTTAAACAATTCATTTAAGGTGTTTGTCGTTTCGTTTTCATCATTTGTCCTTTCCCCACTTAGTTTTGCAATTCTTGTTATATGTTCTGAAATTTCCTTATTAGTATTACTTATAGTATTATTTAACACTTTTCATAATTTTCTAGAGTCACTTCCAGCATTTTAAATGCTTTTATTGATATAAATTTTTTAGCCTCTTTTATTTGTTTATCGACGTTTTTCTTAAATAGAGTATATTTTATCATTTTATCTCTGTTATTTGAATCTCTTTAATGGCTATCGTATAGTGATTGTCTAATTTTTAATTATTTATATATCGACGATGTTATCCATGTATTATTCCTAGGTGTAACCGACATTGAATTTGTACATAAAAGTTTAGCTTCTTGTATTATTTTTGTCAACGTGTCTATTTCAATATTCTTTAGTGTGCTTTTTTATTTTCATAATACTTATTACTTTTAGCACCAATTGGTGATCGGATAGACTTTTATTTTCTATTGTAAAATCAATATATATTTATAATTTCAATTTGTTAAAATGTGATCTATTAAGGTATTGGAATGAGCTGTGTTTATTGTACTTTGTGTTCTGTTTATTATACTATATCCATTTGTTGCTATATCGTCTTTATACTTAATTACGGTATTAGAATTATCAAGGAAATTCAAATTAGTATCAGCAAAAAATATGTAAATTGCTTATTTTTTAATCTATTTTCTAAATATTCTATAAATATGTTACTATTTTCCGCTGGAGCCTTGTAAAATGAACCAATTCTTAATCTAAGTGCAGAATTCAGAATTTCAACTACTCTAAAATTCTAGTTTTCGTTTTTTAATACTTCAGTCAAATTTATATCATTTTTTATAAAGATGACAGTTCCACCACCTCTTTTCTCATCTCTATGCAATTGAAAACTGCCATATAGTTTGGAATATTATAAGTAGTGATTTCATTGCTGTACTAGCATATCCATACTTCTGTTAGAATCACAATACAATTTCTTTACATTCATTAATTAATCTTTGTAATTCATAAATTTTATTTCTTAAGCTGCATATATTTAGATACAAAATTTTTAATTTACCCGTTTCTAAAGTATTTGTGGAATTAACTGCCATTCGGTCTACCAATTAAATAATTTTGGGTGAAATTCCAAATTGTTTGTATATGTTCTCTGTATTTATTATATGTATGTTGCCTATATGCTGCTTTGTCTTTTTGTAATTCTTTGTTGATGATTCCCCTACTTTCATGGAATTTATAATATAATTCACGTAATTCCTGATAATTCGTTGGCAATCCTTCCATATCAACCAATACTTTGATATTTGTTTTCGTAATACCTTCATAACAAATATCCTCTTGATCATGCAAAAAAGACATAAATAATCTAACATTATTGTATATTGTGGGGTATCGTAATCGTTATAATACATATGTACTATCACAATTTTCAACCGCCTTTTTTGTAAATTTAACAACTGGAGGTTCTATTGGATTTAAAAAGCTCTTGTTTGCAAGTTGTAAATTTTAAGTACTATAAGAAGAATTTTCCATTTTTTCGTTTTGTTGATACAGTGTTTCTTCTTTAATCCAGTTATGGTATTTAGAAGCTAATTCCACTTTATTGGCACTATCGCTAACGCCTAAGTTTTCGTTACTATTCTTAATTCCATCCTTATTGTTACAAAATTCATCCCTACTATTGTCATAATTATTATTAATATTACTATTAGTGTCTCTATTATTGTTATTATTTTTATCAATTTTGCTATATTATGATCAGCACTATTACTATTGTTATTATCATTATTCTTAACATTATTTTTATCATTATCATTATTAGTATTACGTTCATTAATTTTCGTGTCATTTATTGATATTCTTTTTTTGACCAAAATTTAGGCATGTATGAAAGTATGCTAACATGTTTTTTCTAGTTTGTGTTAGATAATATATTATAAATTTTATAACCGTAGCTACTCGTTTTTCAGCTCTATTTTTATTTTAATCTTTAATATCTATCATAATAGCAGAGTTACTATTATTATTGTATACATTTTTTTTTGTACTTTTACTAATTTCATTACTATTATTAATCTTAACACTAATACTATCAATATTTTTGATTTTATTAGTAGTATCATTACTAATATTATTAGAACTATTACTATCATTAATGTTATTATTGTTTTTAAACTTAGAATTATTATTATCTTGGTATTACGATTTATATAAGCATAGTTGATGCAGGAATAAACACTTTTTTTTATCTATATTTAAGTTGTTATCCTCCACTTCTAACTCCTTTAATTGCTATTATCCAATTTGTCGCTTTAATATATTTAATTTGTTCTGGTACACTGGGCATAATTTACTTGAAGTTTTGTGATTTACATCTTTACAAACTGAATTTTTTATTAGATTTTACACAATTTATGTACTTTTTGATTTCTTCTTTTTGGCATTCACTAGTTTGTGTTTTCCGTGACACTTCAAATAACTAGATTTAGTGTTTGTGCAGTCAACTGATTTATGGTTGAAACCTTTACATTTGAAAGACCTTGGTACGTTTAAAGCATCAAACACTTTGCACCTTTCCCATCCTATACATAGCTTCTCACTAGCGATTATTTTTGGAAACGATTCCTTATCAACTTCTAATATTACGTTAAACATTTCCTTGCCATGTTTGTTTACATTAAATACTTTAACCACTTTCATTTCGCTCCTTTTCAAAAAGGCGTTTTGCTTTTTGAGCTTATCTACTATATCTTCCTTACTCAATTTATTATTCATGTGCACTATTTCTATTTTGGGTTTGATAATCACTGGTATTTTTATGTCAAGCCTTCCTTCATTTTTTCTTCTAATACTTTGAAATTTTGTTTGATATTTTGATATTTTCCCGATCTTCCGTTGTCGCCGTTTGAATTAATATCATTCCATTACTTTTGTTTTCAATATTTTTAATTTTCAAATTTTTTGGATCTAGCTTAGTATTTAGATCAATTTATATTCAGTTATCAAGTAGTGCGGTTATTAGTGATAATAATTTAAATATTTAAAAAATTAATTTGAAAATGGATTTACAATTCTTTATTAGTGAAAAAGGAAAACAGAAATTGTTTTTGAATGGATGTTTATTCTATAAGGACAAAAGTTTTGAAGCCACAATATATTGGCGATGTGAAAACTATAAAACTAAATGCAGTGCTCGTGTAATAACGGTAAACGGCATTTTAGTTAACTTTAAAAATATTCACAATCATGTGATAGATGCAGCAAGCGTTCAAGCTAAAAATGTCATCAGCTGCACTCGCCAGGAGCCCTCATTACTCGTGATGCATTACAATATATTGTAGCTTCATCTTAAGCATTAGTAAGCCGAAGTGTTGCCGCCAAATTGCCCAGCGTGCCTAATCCTGCGAGAACTATACGGAATGTTAGAGCGAAGAAAAATAAAGGACCACAGATCAAGGCGTGATATTGTATTCAGTGATGAATATACAAAAACAAACAAAAATGAAAAATTTCTTTTATATGATTCTGGAGCTGAGGATGACGACCGCATATTAATTTTTTAAACACAAGCTAATTTGAATATTTTACGGCGTTCTCTTCATTGGCACGGTGATGGTACTTTTAAAACCGTTCCTCCATTATTTGAACAATTATATACTATTCATGGATTGGAAGATAATAGGTCAATTCCATTAGTATTTGGTCTCCACCCAAATAAACGAGTGGAAACATATGTACGTTTTTTGAAAGCAGTAAAAGAACTGGTTATTGCAATCCTCAAGCTATAATGACGGATTTTGAAGTCGCACTGATCAACGCATTTCAACGAGAATTTCCACTATCCAGGCATTGTGGTGGTTTTTTTCATTTAAATCAATGTATTTGGCGTAAAATACAATCATCTGGACTAAAACAGCAGTACGAAAATGATCCAGAATACGCATTAAAATTTCGAATGCTTGCTGCAATGGCATTTGTTCCAACAAATGTTATTATGAACACATTTGAAGTTTTATGTGAAAGTAATATATTTATTGACGATATGCTACCTGTGCTACCTAATCGTCTCATAGGACACCGCCCACCGAAATTTAATCACCAATTATGGAATTGCTATGAAGCGGTATTGCAGAATTTGCCCAAGACGAACAACAATCTCGAAGGATGGCACAATGGATTTCAGACATTGCTGAACGCTCTTCATCCAGGAATTTGGAAATTCATCGAACTGTTAAAAAAAGAACAAAACTTAAATGAACTAAAAATAGCACAATACCTAAGTGGACAGCAACCTCCACAAAAGAAGAAAAAATATCGTGATATTGAAGCAAGATTGTTGCGGGTTGTCAATCGTTGGGATGAAAATATTGATATAAATGATCATTTACGATCGATTGCTCACAATCTTTCATATTAAATTTTAAAATTATAATATAAATATTAAGTACATATATAAATAAAATATTTAAAAGTTTTTAATTTTTTAAAAAGAGACATGCTTTTTTGAGATAAAATCCACAATTCGTAAGTTCCTTAAAAATAATATTTTTCGATAAACTCGTCATTCGATCAATTTATCATTCGATAAACTCGTTTTCGATAAACTCGTTTTCGATAAACTCGTTTTCGATAAACTCGCTTTCGATAAACTCGTTTTCGATAAACTTACCGGGAATCCATGAAATTTTTGCACATTCAATATCCGTTTCACCTTTTTTTTTAACTTGCAAGTTTGGCACGAAGCCACGAAGAATTAATATTATAATCTATAAAGAAAAATAAAACACGTCCGTACTGTATTGTAGTTTAATTAAAATTGGAAAAAATTATAAACCGATTTCTAAAGGTTATGATATAATAACTTATAAACACTGGAAAAATGGTACTATAGTTCAACATTTTAAAGACTCTACACTTAATAAGTCAAACACTAATTCAAACAAAACTCTTCTTAATTCATTTGCTATTTCTTTTAATAATGCTAAACCAAAAAGAGTTCATTTCAACATTGAGACAATTAACGCAGACGCACAACCATCTGTTAGAAAGCAAGATGGGAAATTTGTTGAAGATGTAACGTTGAAAGCGGGTTTGAATAGTAAGAATTTTTCGAAAGTAAATAATAATTATTATCCTAATTTTGTTCAGGGAGACGCGTTGGTACCGTCATCTAGTTATCCAATTTATAAAATTAATAGTAATTTCATTAGTGACAATACTAATAATTTGATCAACAATAAAAACAACGATAATAAGAATATTAGCTATTTTAATAATAATAATAACGACAATAAAGAAAATAATAATCATAACAATTATAGTAACAATAATTACAACAATAATAATAATAATAATGATACTACTAACAATATTAATAAGAACCAAAATATTAATAATATTAATGATACTAGTAATAGTAGTAATAATAATAATAATCATCATCATAATAATATTAATAATAATAACAATAATAAAAATAATAATTATCATAATAATATTAATAACAATAATAATAGCAATAATTAATATAATAATAACAGCAATCGACATATTTTCATTAGCCATAACAAGCTCGCTCATGATCCGCTCATACCTCCAATTATTAGAATGACAAAACAATCATTAACTGAAGATTGTAGATACGCACTGTCTAGATTCAGAGATGACAAAATTGTTTATAATGTAAGACTTTACCTTCCTTATCTACATAATGATTCGCATAATGGCGTCTTAGAAGGCAGAACTAGGACTCACTTATCAGTTCTTATTGACAATGCGGGCCTGCCATTTATTTATAAAGATTTGTATAGACTTTTTCTCAAATTTCATGAAAATATAGGCTTTACTGCAAAAGATGTCGATGAGGACCTTAAAGCTTTTCATAGTATATTTTATCATAACTGTAGTGGTATGAGAAGCAAGCCAAAAAAGCTTTATGTTGATGCTAAGTCATGTAATTTCAATATATTCGCTATAACGGAAACATGACACAGTAATTCGTTTAAGAACGAAGAAATTCTTGATGGTAATTGGTTCATATACAGAAAGGATAGTGATTATCTTTCTGTAAATTGTTCGCGAGAAGTTTGTGTACTCCTTGCTGTAAATAATTACTGATCTATCAATAATTGCTGGTACATATCATTTCTTTGATCATTTATAAAATTAAACCTAGATACGAATAATATATTAATAAAATATTGTTTATTTTCCTCCGTGTCCTGACAGTTCCTCATATTCTGAATTTTACAATGTCTATCACAACATTATTCCGGATATGCATGAGGATGACTCAATCTTTATTTTCGGAGATTTTAATCGACCTTCTCTTTCATTTATTATCGATGACTCTGATAATTTATTATTACCTATTAACTTCTAACATGAAATTGACTTCGGTCTCATTAGTGACCGATTAGTATAGTAATGATTTCCAACAAATTATTAGTTATCTTAACAGTAATGACAAGTGGTTAGATCTTGCATTTTCAAATGCATATGATAAAGTGGTGGTCAATCTCGCTGATTTGAATCTTTTCACTAACACTAATCATCATAATGAGTTTTCCACTTCTATCCCACTCTTCCCTAAATCTTACAATAATATAATTAATACGATTTTTTAATGCTGACTATCAAAGTATCAATAATGCTTTGTCACTTATTAACTCGGGCGAACAGTTACTTCAACTGGATATCATTCGCTTATCTTATTATACCCTACACCTATAGAATAGGTAAAAGGGTATATTAACTTTGGTATGGTGTTTGTAACCACCAAAAGGAAGCGAGCTAGATATGGAAAAGTATATATATTTGTGATCAGCGTGACCTCCTGAGCCGATATAGCCATGTCCGTCCGTCCGTCCGTCCGTCCGTCCGTAGTCACGATAACTCAAAAAATAATGGAGCTATCTTGATGAAATTTTAACTGTAGATTACTAGGACTGAAAGTATGGCGGGGATTGCATATGGGCGAAATCGGCCCATTGGTTCGGATTCTGGACCTTTTAATCAATCGAAGAGCTAACGATCATATATAAAAAATCACAATAACTCAACAACTAATGACGCTTTCTTCATCAAATTTGTGCTGTAGGTTACTGGTAATGAAACTACTTCGGGATTGCGTAAGTTCGAGATTGGACCATGGGTTCTGAACCTAGAACTTTTTGATCGAATTTAGGCCAAACGAGCATAGATCCGAAACCAAAGAAGATAGAACCTCCAAATTTTGCATCAGGGTGTCCCTTCCTATTTCCTCAATGTCTTTGAAATTTGGGCCCCATTGGAGTAGTGGGTCGGGGATCAGCCATACATTTCCGAAAACCTTAAAGCATATCTTTGAAATTAACAAAGATAACAACTTAAAAAAATGTAGAAGCTTCAAATTTGGCACAAGGTTGTTCTTTACAATCCCTTGCGTGTCCCCCTAATTTGGGATCAATTGGAGTGGTGGTTCAGTATCCCTCTTAGACCTCCCAAGTTTTAAAAGCTTTTAATCGAAATTATTAAAAATAGTAACTTAAAATTAAGATAGAACGTTCAAATTGTGTACAAGGGTTAACTATTGCTTAAAGTTAAGCGTGGACTGCATAAGGGCGAAATCAGCCCAAGGTTCGGATTCTGGACCTTTTAATCGGTTTCAGGGCTAACGAACATATATAAATAATCACGATAACTCAACAACTAATGACGCTATCTTCATGAAATTTGTGCTGTAGGTTATTGGTAATGAAACAACGGCGGCGACTGCGTACGGTGAGGATTGGACAATGGGTTCGGAACTTAGAACTTTTTGATCGAATTTAGGCCAAACTAGCATAATTCCGAAACCTATGAAGATAGAACCTTCAAATTTGGTTTCAGGGTGTCGCTTTCGATTTCCTTAGTGTCCTTGGAATTTAAGCCCAATTGGAGTAGTGGGTGTGGACCAGTCACTCAGTTCCAAGGACCTTAAAGCATATTTTCGAAATTAATAAAGATAGTAACTTGAAACAAATGTAGAAGCTTCAAAAAGGGTGTTCTTTCCTATTTCCTGCGTATCCCTCTAATTTTGTATCCTTCATAGACCTCCCAATGTGTAAAAGTTTATCATCGAAATTAATAAAAGTAGTAACTTAAAATTAAGATAGAACGTTCCAATTGTGTACAAAGGTTAACTAGTATTAAAAGTATGACGGGGACTGCATATGGGCGAAATCGTACCATAATTTCGGGTTCTGGAACCCTTGAAAAGTTCAAGGGCTAACAAAAATATATCTTAAAAATACCATAACTCAAAAAATAATGCCGCTATTTTGATGAAATTTAAACTCTAGGTTACTAGTAATGAAAGTACCATTGGAATTGGTTCTGGTCGAGTTTGGCCAATGGGTTCGGATTCTAGAAGCTTTTGATCGATTTGAGGCCGAAGGAGTATAATTTCGAAAACAAAGAATATATTTCCTATTTCCTATGTGTTCCCGAAATTTAGACTTAATTGTAGTGGTTCAGCTATGTTCAAAAGTACTTGCTGCATTTATGTAAAATTTTTCCATATCCTACACCTATAGAATAGGTAAAAAGGTATATTAACTTTGGTATGGTGTTTGTAACCACCTAAAGGAAGCGAGCTAGATATGGAAAAGTAATAGGAAATATATTCTTTGGCTTCGAAATTATACTCGTTCGGCCTCAAATCGATCAAAAGCTTCTAGAATCCGAAACCATTGGCCAAACTCGACCAGAACCAATTCCAATGGTACTTTCATTACTAGTAACCTAGAGTTTAAATTTCATTAAAATAGCGGCATTATTTTTTGAGTTGTGGTATTTTTATACCCTACACCTATAGAATAGGTAAAGGGGTAATATATAATAACTTTGGTATGGTGTTTGTAACCACCTAAAGGAAGCGAGCTAGATATGGAAAAGTATATATATTTGTGATCAGCGTGACCGCCTGAGTCGATATAGCCATGTCCGTCCGTCCGTCCGTAGGCACGATAACTCAAAAAATATTGGAGCTATATTGATGAAATTTTAACTGTAGGTTACTAGGACTGAAAGTACGGCGGGGATTGCATATGAGAGAAATCGGCCCATGGGTTCGGATTCAGGACCTTTTAATCGATCGAAGGACTAACGAACATATATAAAAAATCACGATAACTCAACAACTAATGACGGTTTTTTCATCAAATTTGTGCTGTAGGTTACTAGTAATGAAACTACTTCGGGGATTCCGTAAGGTCGGGATTGGAACATGCGTTCGGAACCTATAACTTTTTGATCGAATTTAGGCCAAACGAGCATAATTCCGAAACCAATGAAGATAGAACCTCCAAGTTTGGTATCAGGGTGTCCCCTCCTATCTCCTAAGTGTCTTGGGAATTTGGGTCCCATTGGAGTACTGGGTCGGGGACCAGCCACACATTTCCGAAGACCTTAAAGCATATCTTTAAAATTAATAAAGATAACAACTTGAAAAAATGTAGAAGCTTCCAATTTGCCACAAGGGTGTTCTTTACTATCTCTTGCGTGTTCCCTTAATTTGGGATCAATTGGAGTGGTGGTTCAGTACCCCTCTTAGACCTCCCAAGTTTTAAAAGCTTATAAATGAAATTACTAAAAATAGTAACTTAAAATTAAGATAGACCGTTTAAGTTGTGTACAAGGGTTAACTAGTACTATAAGTAAAGCGCGGGCTGTATAAGGCGAAATCAGCTCATGGGTTCGGATTCTGGACCTTTTAGTCGGATAACGAACATATATTAAAAATCACGATAACTCAACAACTAATGAGGCTATTTTCATGAAATTTTTGCTGTAGGTTATTGGTAATGAAACTACGGCGGTGATTACGTACGGTGAGGATTGGATTGGGGTTCGGAACTGAAAACTTTTTGATCGAATTTAGGCCAAACTAGCGTAATTCCGAAACCAATGAAGATATAACCTCCAAATTTGGTATCAGGGTGTCCCTTCCTATTGCGTAATTTTTGAAATTTGGGCCCCATTGGACTAGTGGGTCGGGGACCAGGCACTCAGTTCCGAGAACCTTAAAGCATATTTTCGAAATTAATAAAGATAGTAACTTGAAACAAATGTAGAAATTTCAAATTTGGCCCAGGGTGTTCTTTACTATTTCTTCCGTGCCCCCCTAATTTGGGATCATTTGGAGTGGTGGTTCAGGACCTCTCTTAGACCCCCAAATGTGTAAAAGCTTATCATCGAAATTAATAAAAATAGTAACTTAAAATTAAGATAGAACGTTCCAATTGTATACAAGGGTTAACTAGTATTGAAAGTATGACGGGACTGCATATGGGCGAAATCATACCATAATTTCGGGTCCTGGAACCCTTGAAAAGTTCAAGGACTAACAAACTTATATCTTAAAAACACCATAACTCAAAAAATAATGCCGGTATTTTGATGAAATTTAAACTCTAGGTTACTAGTAATGAAAGTACCATGGGAATTGGTTCTGGTTGAGTTTAATTTCAAAGCCAAAGAATATATTTCCTATGTCCTATGTGTCTCCGAAATCTAGACTTAATTGTAGTGGTTCAGCTATATTCAAAGGTACTTGCTGCATTTATGTAAAATGAATTTAAATGAATTATATGAAAAGGTCTAAATTTGTAATTGTATTTTAGAAATACATTTATTGCTATTTTGCGTTTGTATGCCTTTCTATTAGGTATATAAACTAACCATTTAAAATAATTGCAATTTTTAAAAATTTGGATTATTAAATATATTATGCTTTGATTATCTTTATATCACAAAATTTAATAATTAGAATATTTTCATTTTGTAATTGAATTGGAATAAATATATTTTCATTTATTTCAAGTTTGTTTGTTTTTTAATATTTTTAAAAAGATAAATTAGTAAGAATTTGTAATATTTTTTAATAGATAGTGTAATTAGAAAATGTTTTTAGTATTATAAAGTTAATTTAGTTAGCTATGTCTTACGATCAAATTAATAACAGCTTTTATGGTGTTAAAATGACTTATGGATATGTCCTTAAATTTGAACAAAATAGGTGTAGGGTATTTCTAAGTCGGTTGCACCGACTGACTGTTTCTTAACTTGTTAAGATATATGTTTGTTAGCCCTTGAACTTTTCAAGGGTTCCAAAACCTGAAATTATGGTACGATTTCGTCATATGCAGTTCCCGTCATACTTTCAATACTAGTTAACCCTTGTACACAATTGGAACGTTCTATCTTAATTTTAAGTTACTACTTTTATTAATTTCGATGATAAACTATTACACATTGAGAGGTCTATGAAAGGTATAAAATTAGAGGGACACGCAGGAAATAGTAAAGAATACCCATGGGCCAAATTTGAAGTTTCTACATTTTTTTAAGTTGTTATCTTTATTAATTTTAAAGATATGCTTTAAGGTTTTCGGAAATGTATGGCTGGACCCGACCCACTACTCCAATGGGGCCCAAATTTCAAAGACATTAAGAAAATAGGAAGGGACACCCTGATGCAAAATTTGGAGGTTCTATCTTCTTTGGTTGCGGAATTATGCTCGTTTGGCCTAAATTCGATCAAAAAGTTCTAGGTTCCGAACCCATGGTCCAATCCCGAACTTACGCAATCCCCGAAGTAGTTTCATTACCAGTAACCTACAGCACAAATTTGATGAAGAAAGCGTCATTAGTTGTTGAGTTATTGAGATTTTTTATATTTTATCATTAGTCCTTCGATCGATTAAAAGGTCCAGAATTCGAACCAATGGGCCGATTTCGCCCATATGCAATCGCCGCCGTACTTTCAGTCCTAGTAATCTACAGTTAAAATTTCATCAATATAGCTCCATTATTTTTTGAGTTATCGTGCTTACGGACGGACGGACGGACGGACATGACTATATCGACTCAGGAGGTCACGCTGATCACAAATATATATACTTTTCCATATCTAGCTCGCTTCCATTAGGTGGTTACAAACACCATACCAAAGTTAATATACCCTTTAACCTATTCTATAGGTGTAGGGTATAAAAATATTGAAATATTTTCGGAGTTTACAAAACAAACGGAGTTTAACACAGAGATAATTAAAAATCGCGGTTGAGCTCTTAAGATCATGAAGAGTACTGAAAGCAACATTAGAACGTATATATAAAGCGACTCCTCGATGAGGGATGAAAAGTGGAACAAGTGTATAGCCGTTGATATTATAATTAGTACCATCACCTACAACTTGTGTGTCGCTTAAAGAAAGTATAGCTGGTCTTTCTGAGTTAAGATGGACTTCAACTGAATGGAAGTTACATGCTAAGCTTCTTATATTACTAAATTGTAATAAAAAACGAGGAAGAGTGTAGTACAGTAGACTGTGTTAACTCTGGGATACCCATAAGACCGTAACATAAACATTATAACATCTGGTTAATTACTTTTGGCCAAATTTCAAACATACAGCTTTATTAAGTGTAGTGGAATACTCATATAAAAGAAGAAGTTGTATGGCAGATACTCGAACCCTCTACAGTAGACCAACGAAACTTTGCAGAAACTTTGGCCATTACACTAAACTATTTTTAGCAAAATTTCAGACATCCAGCTTCATTAGGTGGAGAGTAATACTCATATAAAAAAAGAAGTTGTATGGCAGCTACCCGAACCCATGGACCAAAATGGCTGGATTTAAATATCGATGACGGCTATTGCCAAAAACGAATTTGCGAAAATTTCAAAATCATAGCTCCTTTAGTTTTTGAGTTATCGTGCGGACGGACGAACGGATGGACGGACGAGCATACATAGCAAAATCGATTTTTTTTTCGATTCTGAAGCGATCCATACAGTTGAGTCTATATCTACCCCCACTCCTTCTCTGCGTCACAAACGTAATGGCAAATTTATTATACCCTTTGACTATATAGTCATACTGGTATAATTATTCACAATTGTCAACAACTTGAGGGCGAAAAAGGATGGAAATAATTTAAATAATTTGAAATTAAATTTTAAAAAAATATTTAATTCAAACTGAAATATTATAATTTCAGAAAACATGTATCACACATTGAACATACACATTAATTAGAGCACACAAAAAAGGAGTATATTGATATAAAATTGAAATCAAGAAAATATACATAATAATAAAAATAGTGACAGCACCAAAATGATGGAGAACATTACAAACGAAAATTGTACCCTTATTGTACCCATAGATTGTTTACAAAATTCACCATTAAATTAGTGCGGACACAAAAATATCATTTAAATTAATTAATGCTGTTATTTTTTTATATAAAAATTATAAAAAATTAACAGCATTAAATAATTTAAATGAGAGTGAAAAATTGAAAAAAAAACAAAGTGCTTAAGGCTATTAAGGTAGGGTACAATAAAGTGTAATAAAAAATTAACAGCATTAAATAATTTAAATGAGAGTGAAAAATTGAAAAAAAAACAAAGTGCTTAAGGCTATTAAAGTAGGGTATGTCATAGACAAAGATCGTTAGTTAGCGTGCATTGCTATATTCAAGTTTTGACAAATTATAATATAAACCAGTGATGGCGAACCTTTTTGAGCTTGCGTGTCATAAATATATATTTTTTATAAAATAATATGACGCGTGCCACAAAATAAAATAAAACCAATGCATAATATTATTGTGAAAATAAATTTCAGAACAATAATAATAGACAAATTTTTTTGTGTTAATAGATTATTTTTTTATTAAAAGAAATATTTAAAAAAACTATGGTTGAAATCAAATAAAAAATTCACATTTTTATGTAGTTATATAAATAAATTAAGAATAATTCAGAAATGAAATTTTTTATTATTATTTGAAAAAAAAAACACACATAAAATATCATTATTAATGAGATTTCTGTTGTTGTGTGCTGGATGATAAATATTTTGTACCTGGCTCATAACTAGTGGATTTTAATAAGGTGCAAGAGGTACTGCTATCATCTGTGAGTCTATTTCTCATATTTGACTTAATTAAATTCATCGAAGTAAACAATGTTTCGCAAGCATAAGTAGATGAAAAAATTGTTAAAATAGCCATTGCTATCTTTTAAGGCAAGAAAAATTTTCTGGAATAGATTTCCAAGTTTTTAAATTTTTATTTTCGGCATTTCTCTGGACTGCTCCAATTAATCGATCTCGTTCAATTTCTTCCAACATGATTCTCAAATCTATCAATTTTTGTTTCCAAATCGAACTGGATTGAAAATCCACCAATTGCATCTCGAAATCTTCTAAATTCATGAACTCAAATATCGATAAATTTAACTGTTCTAAATGAACATTAATCTTGATATCCACTCAACATCTGATAGCTCTTTATACTGATTTTGATTTTGATCATCTAAAAACATCCGAACTTCATCCAAACACTCGACGAAAGGTTGAAGTACTTTGCCGCGACTGAGCCAACGAACATTATTATACATAGTTAAACCATTGTACACCGAGTTGACTTCATTTAACAAAGATTCGAACTTCCTTTTATTTAAAGCATGTGCGGCGATATAGTTAACTATTTTAGTCACAAGTTTCATTGCGTCTTCAACTAATTTAAATCCGTTCTTTGCACATAACGCTTCCTGGTGAATTATACAATGAAATCCCAATAGTGGATGTCCAACACACTTTGTAAATAAACTGACAAATACTACTTCTTTTCCAATCATACTAGGTGCACCATCTGTAGTTACAGATACGACTTTTGAAAAATCTATTTCTGCTTCAGAAAGAACCTCTGTTACTCCCTTGCAAATACCTGTACCTTTGGCAGTTGTTAGTAAAGATACCAAATTTATCAATTCTTCCTTTATTTTATTGCCAACAAAATATCTGACAAAAATAGCTAATCGAGCCGAAAGAGTGATGTCGCTGCTTTCATCAGGACAAATTGAAATAAAATCACATAACTTTATATCTGATTTTTGTTTCTGTTTTACATTTTTACCCATTTTCAGAATTCTATCTTTTATTGTATTGCGAGCAATAGGCAATTCTTTTATTCGCTGAAATATTTAATCTTTATTCGCAAAATCCTCAAAGAGAAATGGTACACATTCTAACCATGCATTCTTAATGTAATCTCCATCGCTGAACGGCTTTCCTTTTTTGGCAATTACTTTAGCGACTTCAAAGCTAGCAGCTACGGTATTTGAATTATTATTCATGCACTTAATTAAAGCATTCGACTGCAGATTTTTGTTTTTAATTACTCGTAAAATATATTCTTTTTGTTCATCTTTGCTTTTGTCAAGAAGCCACTTGTGAATTGTTTCATAATGTCTTTCTACAGATGATGTTTTGCATACCACTGACACAGAACATAGCTCACATATAGCTTTATCACCTTTTTTAACAACACCTTCCATTTCGGTCCACCAACTCTGAAATTGTCTGCTGGAATTACTGTTACCAGCTTCGACAAGTTTTTGTTTTTTCTTCGGAACTGCCATTTTTATAATTTTTACTGAAATTTAAATAAAATTATACATTTTGCAATATAAGAAAAGAATAACAACTAAAATACTTCAATAAAATTTCACTGTTCTCTATAAATTACTAATCGAATTTAAAGAAGAGTAAGTTAAAAAAAAACTTTAAAACAACAGTTCTTGTAGTCATAAATAAGAATACATATCCAAGTAGGCTTTGCATAATAAACACAAGTGTTGTTCTTAGAATTACAACAGAAATTGTATTTTTGTTATTTTATCTATTGCGTAGCGATGTCCAAATACAAATTTTGAAATTGCATAAATATCGAAAAAAATATGAACAAATTTGAAAAATCTGAAATAAAAGAATATTACATATTTTTTGCAAAAATTCTTTTGTAAAAATTTTTAAATTCGAGTGTCACCAAAAACCTATCGCGTGCCATAGGTTCGCCATCACTGATGTAAACAAAAATCAAAATTGATTAACAACTAAAATTCTAAGCTAATTATTATTTAAATTATATAAACTAAAATCATAATAAACCAAAAAATGAATAAAAGTGCAAAAATTAAATTAGCTAAATTTTAAATAAATGTTTGAAATATAATAAAATTGTTTTAAATGTAAAATAAGAAAAGTTTTATAAATTTTATTTTTTTAAGTTTAAAAATTGTAATATCTAAACAAACAGTCAATTATTCATTTTAAAAAAAATAAATCAAAATCAAATTATTTGAATTATTTATGGAGAAACAAAAAAATTAAAGTTTAACTATAAAAGTAAAAAATTAAAATTAAAAAAAAAAAAAAAACAAGTAAAGAAACAGTCAGTCGGTGCAACCGACTTAGAAATACCCTACACCTATTTGGTTCAAATTTAAGGACATATCCATAAGTCATTTTAACACCATAGAAGCTGTTATTAATTTGATCGTAAGACATAGCTAACCAAATTAACTGTATAATACTAAAAACATTTTCTAATTACCCTATCTATTAAAAAATACTACAAATTCTTACTAATTTATCTATTTAAAAATATTAAAAAGCAAACAAACTTGAAATAAATGAAAATATATTTATTCCAATTCAATTACAAAATGAAAAAATTCTAATTATTAAATTTTGTGATAAAAAGATAATCAAAGCGTAATATATTTAATAATCCAAATTTTTAAAAATTGCAATTATTTTAAATGGTTAGTTTATATACCTAATAGAAAAACTTAAAAACGCAAAATATACAATAAATGTATTTCTAAAATACAATTAAAAATTTACACCTTTTCATATAATTCATTTAAATATAAAAATAAATTTTACATAAATGCAGCAAGTACCTTTAAACATAGCTGAACCACTACAATTAATTCTAGATTTCGGAGACACATAGGACATAGGAAATATATTCTTTGGCTTCGAAATTAAACTCGACCACAACCAATTCCCATGGTACTTTCATTACTAGTAACCTACTGTTAAATTTCATTAAAATACCGGCATTATTTTTTGAGTTATGGTGTTTGTAAGATATATGTTTGTTAGTCCTTCAGCTTTTCAAGGGTTCCAGGACCCGAAATTATGGTACGATTTCGCCCATATGCAGTCCCGTCATACTTTCAATACTAGTTAACCCTTGTACACAATTGGAACGCTCTATCTTAATTTTAAGTTACTAGTTTTATTAATTTCGATGATAAGCTTTTACACATTGGAGGGTCTAAGAGAGCTTCTGAACCACCACTCCAATTGATCCCAAATTAGGGGGGCACGCAAGAAATAGTAAAGAACACCCTTGTGGCAAATTGGAAGCTTCTACATTTGTTTCAAGTTACTATCTTTATTAATTTCGAAAATATGCTTTAAGGGCCTAAGAACTGAGTGGCTGGTCCCCAATCCACTACTCCAATGGGGCCCAAATTTCAAAGACACTTACGAAATAGGAAGGGAAACCCTGATACCAAATTTGGAGGTTCTATCTTCATTGGTTTCGGAATTATGCTCGTTTGGCCTAAATTCGATCAAAAAGTTCTAAGTTCCGAACCCATTGTCCAATCCTCACCGTACGTAATCACCGCCGTAGTTTCGCTGCCAACAACCTACAGCACAAATTTCATGAAGATAGCCTCATTAGTTGTTGAGTTATCGTGATTTTTTATATATGTTCCTTAGCCCTGACATCGATTAAAACGTCCGGAATCCGAACCGTTGGGCTGATTTCGCCCTTATATAGTCCGCGCTGTACTTATAGTACTAGTTAACCCTTGTACACAATTTGAACGGTCTATCCTAATTTTAAGTAACTATTTTTAGTAATTTCGATTATAAGCCTTTAAAACTTGGGAGGTCTGAAAGGGGTACAGAACCACCACTCCAATTGATCCCAAATTAGAGGAACACGCAAGAGATAGTAAAGAACACCTTTGTGGCAAATTGGAAGCTTCTACATTTTTTCAAGTTGTTATCTTTATTAATTTTAAAGATATGCTTTAAGGTCTTCGGAAATGTGTAGCTGGTCCCCGACCCACTACTCCAATGGGACCCAATTTCACAAGACACTTAGGAAATAGGAAGGGACACCCTGATACTAAATTTGGAGGTTCTATCTTCATTGGTTTCGGAATTATGCTCGTTTGGCCTAAATTCGATCAAAAAGTTCTAGGTTCCGAACCCATGGTCCAATCCCGACCTTACGCAATTCCCGAAGTAGTTTCATTACTAGTAACCTACAGCACAAATTTGATGAAGATAGCGTCATTAGTTGTTGAGTTATCGTGATTTTTTATATTTGTTCGTTAGCCCTGAAATCGATTAAAAGGTCCAGAATCCGAACCCATGGGCCGATTTCGCCCATATGCAATCCCCGCCGTACTTTCAGTCCTAGTAACCTACAGTTAAAATTTCATCAAGATAGCTCCATTATTTTTTGAGTTATCGTGCCTACGGACGGACGGACGGACGGACATGGCTATATCGACTAAGGCGGTAACGCTGATCACAAATATATATACTTTTCCATATCTAGCTTGCTTCCTTTAGGTGGTTACAAACACCATACCAAAGTTAATATACCCCTTTACCTATTCTATAGGTGTAGGGTATAATGATGATTTCTATCACATCCAATGTCGAGAAACAAAATCTCTGATTAAATGGCTGCTACAGCCAGACATCCAGTTGTTGATTATTATTATTTTTTTCAATTGTGTTTAAGTTAATTTATTCTTTTTTTTTAAATTAGTGACGGTCATTTAATTTATCAAATTTAAAATTAATAGTGGTCATTAAAGATATATAGATTCAACAACACGTTGTTGCATCATCTCCGGTTTAAATATTTAATTAAAGTAGTTAAAAGATTAATGACAATTATAATTTATAAAAAAAAAAAAATTGTTAAAAAAGTGAGTGTTATTTACACTTACAAACTCTATTGTGTATATATATTATGTATATAAACGCGCATAAAAACAATTTAACTATAGACTTAATTTAAAATTAATCATTTAAAAACAATTTTATCATATTATATTTAATGGTGTGTATAGCATATACTACATAATGCCAGAAGAGTGCAATAAGTGTAGAGGTGAAATTAGAGGAGATTCGGGTGCATGGATGTATGTGGCAAAATTTTTCACTCAGGAGTGAAATTTAGTGGTTTAGATCAGTTTAGAACACTAATATAATGATTAAATTTATTTGTAATGATTGCTTTGTTTATATACAAAACGTTGACCTAGTGCTTAAAGATATTCAAAATAAGGTTAAAATGAATAATTTTCAACGTAAAGAATATAAAAATTAATTTGAAATTTCTTTACAAATAAATGAATTTGAAATAAAAAAATTATTAGAGGCGATAGAAGTAAGATATAAGGAAAGACTAAATTATATGATAAATACACAAAGTGTGAGTGAAAAGAATGTAACTGAGATTAAAAATTCTTGTAATAGTGAAATGCAAAAAATTTTAAGTATGGTGAAAGAACTTAAAGAAAAAAATGAAACAAAATTTGAAGAAAAAAATACTTGTAATAACGAAATTAAAAAAATTTCAAATATGGTAAAAGAACTTAAAGAAAATAGTGAAACAGTGATTAAAAAAATGACTTATGAAGAAAAATTAAAATTTCCTGTAATTATTAAACCAAAAAAAAGTGTACAAGGCCAAGGAAGTAAGCAAACTAAATCTGATTTAAAAAAAATATTGACGTATGTAATTTATCGGTAGAAATTAATAGAGTATATGAGAGAAATAACGGTTCAATTTCAATATGCTGCTCAAATAGAGAATCGGTAAAATAAATTGATAGCGAAATACAAGCAAGAATGAGTGATAATTATGATGTGTTAGTACCAAAGCTACATAATTCAAAAATTTTAATAAGTGGGATGGACGAATAGTTAAGCGACGAAAAAATTATTAATGCAATTAAAAATCAAAATAATTTAGAGTGTTTAACTATTAAATGTTTGAAAACATATCCATCATTTAATAATAAGGAAGTACTTAACACTATTTTAGTAGTTGATGGAGAGTCATTTAAAAAAATTATAACTTTAAGAAAAATAATAGTGGGATGGGATATACGTCCAGGATATGAAAAAAAAAGTATTTTGAAGTGCTATAAGTGTTTTGGTTTTAATCATACAAGTAATAGGTGTAAAGAGGAAGAGCAGCGTTGCCATAAGTGTGGTGAAAGAGGCCATAGCAAATTAGATTGAGTTAAAAATGTAAATGAAATTCAATGCATTAATTGTTTAAAATTTAAAAAAAAATTTAATTTAAGTGATGATGATTGCAACACTTTCCATCTACCTCTGAATTCCGACTGCAAGGGGTACCAAAGAAAATTGAAACAAGAATCGGATAGAATTTGTTACTAGCAATTAAATGAAATTGTGTGTTTATCGTTAAATGTCCAAGGGCTAAGAAATAACTTTGATCAACAGGAGGTGCTAATAATTAATAATAAGTGTAAGTTTGTGTGTTTAACAGATGATGATGAGAATTCACTATTACAAACCGATGGATACAGATTAATAAGAACGGATAGACACACTGGGGGTGTAGTATTTTATATACGAGATTATTGGAATGTTGAGGTTATTAAAAGAATTACTATAAATAATGAATTATGGGTATTGGTTTTGAAAACATATCGTGATAATAGAATATTTTATCTCTGTGGATTATATAGAGCACCGAATATAGGCACTGAATATAGAGACAGAATTTTTTCGTCACCTGAATAATCTAAGGGATGAATTATTGAAAAAGGATAATGTTTTAATAAAGGGGGATTTTAATGTGGATTGGAAAACGGATAATAGAATTAAAAATAAAGTTAGCCAAATATTAGTTGATAATGCGTTCAAACAAGTAGTAAGTGAATACACAAGAATATCAAAAAATAGTAAATCTTTGATTGATTGGGTTTTAACTAATAAATTTAATAATATTGATATACAAATAGACGAAAAGCTTAAAATCTCTGATCATGAAACTTTGAAAATAATAATAAAAGACGAAATAATGTAAAAAGACAAAAGACTAAAATTAAATTTTTGTAATATAACAAAAACTTATTTAGATAAGAATAATTTTTAATGATATTGCAACAACTTACTTTGTATATTGCAATAGTAAAGCAAATATATTTAGTAATAATTTACATAATATAGTGAAAGACTTTGTGGTAGTAAAATATATTTAAAAAAATCAAATTAATTGGTATACAAATGAACTATGGTTATTGAAAGCTCAAAAAATTAATTTGTACACTAAAGCAAAATTAACTAATAATAATAGCGATTGGCTTAATTATAAGCATATTAGAAATTTATATAAAAGCGACTTAACTAAAACAGAAAATGCTTATCTAATATATAAAGGAGAAAATTTGTTTGTTTGTTTGTTTGTCCAGGATTCACGTGAAACCCACTGGTCCGATTGTCACAAAATTTTAAAGGAATAATTCTAAGAGCCCGGGGAGTGACATAGGTTATGTCATATTTTTATAAGTCAACAGTAAATTAACCCATTTCGGCCTGGCGGGCTTCCAAAAAATTTTGTGTTTCCGATTTGTGTCCAATTTTACAGGGTGGTTTCGCAGTCGAAAAGAGAGGCTGACACAAATTTTTGTTGAGTTCGGTTAGCCCTTGTGGCCAGAGGGCGCAATGAAGCTTTTTCAATGTCGAGTCAAAACGGTTTGACCAATTGACTTGAAATTTTGCACAAATGTTCCTCTTAGCAACCGGAATTTGTTGTATAAATTTGGTTGGAATAAAATAATGCATTTCTGCCTGGCGAGCTTCTAAAAAAGTTTGTGTTTTTGATTTTTGTCCCCAATTTTACAAGTTGATTTTGCAGTCTAAAAGAGAGGCTGCAAAAAGTTTTAGTTAATTCGATTAACCCGTTTTCCACGACGACGGCATGAAGTTTTTTATAAATTTTATTTGCTTAAACGCGTAAAAGAATTTTCTTGAAAATTTTGTACCAGCATTTTAATTAAAACCCTCAGGGTTAATTTGGTTTTGACCTGTTTGCGCGTTTTGAACAAAGGTTCAATGAAATTTTCAAACGCAAGGTAACTTTTATTCCAAAAGCTCACTTAATTAATAAGACTAATTTTTTTTGCTTAAATAGTCTCGAATAGTTAAAAGCTAAATGAGATAATATTAATAATAATAAAAATAAAGCCAATAATGAATCCGAATAAAAATATCTTTAAAATTAAATAACGTAGTATTTCCAAAAAAAAGCTCCATTTCTCTCATAAAATCTTTAAAAAAAACTAGGAAGAGTGTAGTACAAATCTCAGGTAAGTACTAAACAAAATATAAGTTGAAAAGCAGATTTTTAAATTTTTTCTTAACCATCGACTATATTTTATTCAAACGTTGGCAATTCAAGAAAACTACTATTGACATAGTATAATGACATAATGGCAAATTTAGTATATCCTTTTGACCTATAGTCATTTTAATTCAGTTAACATTATTCACCGGAGTCAAGGAGCACTAGATTGTCAAGAAGCACCATGTATAGAAAAATTAGAGATAATCGTTCAAACTGTTTTGCAAACTGTTTTTTAAAGTTTTTGTTTCGCAATCGGTTAAAAGAACTCGACAAAACATTTTTTTAAGCATAACTCTAATTCAAAGAAGTTGTACCTACTTTAAAAAATTGGACGTAATTTACTTACAAATTTTTTTTTTGAACAATCGTCGGGTCGTCAGGGGTTAACAAATTCCAAATCTGTTAGTAAAGTGAACTTCATTTTCAAAGAGGAACACATGTACAAAATTTGAAGTTAATCTGTTAAATCATTTCTAATATATAGCAAAGCAACGAAAAAACCTATAAAAAGTTGTTGGGCCTCAATGGGTTAACGGAACTCTACAAATATTTTTTTGTGGCTTCATTTATAAGTAAAGTAGTATTTCAAAAAATGGCTGAAACTTGCTTTTTTAACAATTTGCAAGCTTCCGGGCAACGCCGGGTAAATCTGCTAGTATCAGTAATAAAATTCAAACTAGTGATCATCTGTAATGTGGAGAAATATAAAAAAGTATGTTCTTAAAAAAAATCCACATGAAGTAATTTTTAATAATGAAAAAATAATTGAACCTAAAAAGATTGCTAATAAATTTAATAATTTTTTTGTTGAAAGTATAAATGAAATAAATAATAATATGAAATCAGTAAAACATATAAATATAATTGAAAATAATACCATTAATCCTTTTAAATTTAAATAAAGAAATATAAATCAACTTAAAAATATCTTAAATAAAATGAATGATAAAAAAGACTTTTACTTCGTAAATAAATAGATTATACTGTATAACCTGGATTTTATTGGTAACAACTTTGTGTCAATTGTAAACAGCTCATTACAGAGTGGACTGTTTCCTGAGATATGGAAAGAAGCGGTAGTGATACCCATTGAATAAAACAATGGTACTAACAAGGCTACAGAATTTAGACCGGCTAATACAATTACATTGGAGGTAAAAATTTTTGAGAAAATAGTCTATGACCTGTTGCTGAATTGTATGGAAAGATATATGGTATAGAGTAAGTAGAATTGGAGTGGTTTCGTTCTTGTCTATCTAACAGGAAGCAAAGAACTAAATTTAATGATACTTTATCAGATGTTGTTGATGTTTTGTTATGTGTACCGCAAGGCTCTATTCTTGGTGTGCTACTATTTCTAATATATGTTAATGATATAAAACGAGTGATATTATCAAATATTGTTTTATTCGGAGATAATGCTTTGCTTTATTCTGTTGCCGATACCGTAGAAGAAGGTATACAAAACATTAATAATGATTTAGGTAGTTTGAGTATCTGGTTTAGAATGAATAAACTTAGTATAAATAAATAAATAAGTAAAGTATTAATTGAATTTGTAATGAAAGTTAATTTCAAAAAACAAAATCACCGGTAACAGTTTTTTTTTTCTTTTTAATAAATTTTTGTTGTTGTACACAGGCAGTAATATTAATATTTGAACTTATATTTTATGAACTTATATTTTAGTTAAATTTAAGTTTAAGAAAAAAAAAAAAAAAAAATTTAATTTATTTGTTTTCCTTTAGCATTAAATTGTTTCTCCAAACACAAAACAGAAGCCCAAAAGCAAAAGTGCACGCGTATTTTAAACCACCTGCACACTCGATGCGATATATGTGAAAAATGTATAAAATACTTAAAAATATATAAAGTTTTAAAAGATAAATCTGATGCAGTTATACTTCAATCCAGCTTATCAGTTTTACAAACTTGGTGTACATTTATTAAGTTGGAGCTTAAAGTATAAAACTGCAAAGTTATCAGTTTTACCCAAAAACGTTCTACTTTAGTAAATGACTATAAAATAGATAATTTTACTCTTGAGAGGGTTTCTAGCATTACTGATTTAGGAATTCTTCTCGATAATAAACTTAATTATAATCTTCACTATGAACAATTAGTCTCCAAGGCTAATAAAATGTTAGGTTTCATTAAGAGAAGAGCTAAAAAATTTAATGATTTAGCGGTGACAAAATCCCTCTATCGTTCTTTTGTTCGATCTATTTTAGAATACTGTAGCATGATTTGGAATCCAACGTTTTAAGTTCACTCCAATAGAATTGAATTAGTTCAAAAGCAATTTTTCTTATTTGCATTAAGAAGTGTATATAATCCTTCCAATTTTGTTAATCTTCCTAGCTACAACACAAGACTTAAGTTATTAAACTTGCTGTCTTTATCTTCACGAAGACAACTTTGGACATCATGTTTTACTTTTGATATATTAAATAACAGCTACCTAACTAATTATCTAAAAATTTTTGCTGGAATTTATACATCGTGCGCTGATTTTGGTTAGGCCCGAACTTATCATTTATTTAAAACAGATATTTTTAAGAAAGATTTTTTTTTTTTTAATTTTATGCAAACATATTTTATCATATGTTCGTCTCTCAAACCTAATGGCAACCACAGAATATATTTCAAACGTCGGTTTTTTATTTTCAAAAACTTAGCAAAGAGCAAAATAAAAAAAAATGACTTTTGAAATATATTCTATAGTTGCAATTACGTTTGACAGAATAATATTAAAAAACATACTTGCAAATTATTAAAAGAAAAAAAAAATTTCTTAAGAAAATAATTTGTAATTTAAATAATTTGTTACTAAGGGCCTAACTAAAATCAACGCGTTCGGTGTATAAAAAAAGTAGTTATGGAAATAAATTTACATGAAAACATTAGTCGCGTATGTACTGTACCTCGGAGTTTTAAAATTTAGAAATTGCCAAAGGGTATAAAAATATTGGAATTGTTTTTTCTTATGTTGCTACGATTAAGTTTTAAAAATTAAATATTTTAAAGAAATTTTTTGTTTTAAATAATTTTGTTTAAAACATACTATTTAAAAATTAATTTTGTTTCAAAATAATTGAAAATACCAATAATATGTTTGCAAAACCAAAAAATAACTTTCCTTAAAAAAAATTATTTGTTCGTTAGGTTCCAACCTAAATAAAAGCGTACGGCGTATAATTTCTGTCAAAAAATTTAAAAAAGGTACATGAATTTGCATGAGAGCAGCCAAAATACGCGTAACGCGATGTATGTAAATATAAAGAATATGTTTGAAAATGGAAGGTCTTATTGGTTATCAAAAAAATTGGTTAAAAAAAAAAAAAATGACTTAACAAACCCTATTCCATCTGCCGGAACTTATTTAATTACCTACCTGTCATCTACTCATTTACAAGAGATGGTGAAGCTGACAGTCGTTGAGAGTAGAAAAGAGTTTACTCCTTATAAAGAACACAAGCAATAACATTTGTTTGTTTTAAAAAACTTATGAGTCATGGCTCATGACCATAGTTACATAGAAATATATTTTTGTCAATGAAAACTTCTACTTACCTATGTAGCTACTAAATTTAAAAATGGAATAAGGGGAGAAAAAATTTATCAATAGTTAAAACTTATTTTTAGATTTATTAAAAAATATTTTTTTATATCTATGTATATTGTTATAAATCTTAAAATTGAGATTTAAACAAAAAATCTCGACTTCTGTCAACTTGACCAATATTTTGTACTTCTGGCAGCTTCAGTGATATTATTACAAGTATTATTAGTATAAGATTTATTTATTTGATTTTATTTTTTTTATTTTTAAGTAGCCATTACAATGTTTTTTTTATACCCGTGCATACATATATGAACATCGGGTATATTAAAATTACTCCTCCGTTTGTAACGCATCGAAATATAAGAGCTAGATATAGTGTCAAGGGTACGTATCGAATCAGCATCGAAAAGTGAATCGATCTAGCTATGTGTGAGCGTCCGTCCGTCCGTCCGTCCGTCAGCACGATAACTCAAAAACTATAAGAGCTAGAGTTCTGAAACTTTCACAAAGTAATTTTTAGACAATTTGTAGGTTCCCTATTGTTTTTGGTTAAAATCGGAGAAAGGCTTCGGGTAGCTGCCATACAAATTTTTCGATATTTTATGAGTATTTTCTAAATTAATAACGAAATAGAAACCAAATATATAAACAAACAAATTGTTGTTTAATTATTAATCGATTCATGGTGTAGTGGTTAGGACATGTTACTTGTAGCAAAAATGTCTCGGTTCAAATTCAGGCTAAGGAAAATTTTTTTTTTTTTAAATTCATTTTTTGTTATCTATTTTCTTTTTAATAAAATATATGTATTTATTTTATGTTTGAAAAAATTTTGTTTTATAGAAAATTTGACAAAAGACTCTCATTTATATTGAAAATTATTAATTTTTTTTAATATTTCTATAAAAAAATTCAAAACTGTTAATTAAAACAAACAATTGATACCATAGAAACTACGATTATTTAAAACTGTTATTTAAAACAAACAATTGATTCCTTAGCAACTACAATTATTAAAAAAAAAATAATGAGATAAATAAAAACTCGTTTTGTAGACAAATTATTAATTGTTCTATGGTATAGTGCAGTGCTTCCCAGACTTTTTTCAGCGCGACCCTTTAAAAAAATAAAATAAAAATGCCGACCCTTAGAACTCAGAATACAAAAAAACTGCCACTAGTAGTAGAGCATTCCCAACGATGGTTGTTAAAATTATAGTAAAAAAAGTTTAATTTTTATTTCATTTTAGTATTTATTATATGACTTATAATTGTTCATTTATAATTGAAATAAAAATTTTCTTTTCTTAAGAATATAAAACAAAAACAAAAAGTCCATTAACAAAAACAAGGATAAAAACAAACGTAAATTCTTTTATATATAAAATAAATACTTAAAATTAATTGGTTGCATTTTTGCTAACAGCAGGTCAAACCGTGGTTCAATTTTCGACAGTGCTGGCCGGATTTTCTCTTCAATATTTACAATACTGTTTCGGTATATATTTTTAATGTAAATAAGCGTCGAAAAACCACTTTCACACAAATAAGTGGTAGCAAAAGGTATCAGAATTCTTAAAGCTGCAGCTTATAAAAGTGGATATTCATTTCTAATTAGTAGCCAAAAGTTATTTAAATTTTCCTTATCAAAAAACATTTTCAGATCTCCATCAGTGGTAAGTTCTGCTAGTTCTTCTTGCATTTTTAAATCAAAATGTTGCAATTCTTCAACCTTCATATAAAACGGTTGTCTGATCCAGTCATATTTTTTAGTATTTAAATCAGCTGAAAAATACTTTTGAAACTGTTTTTCTAAACAATTGAGATGATTGAGCACAACAGTTTTTACCAAAGATAATGGCAACTCATTTTCTACGATGAAAATATTTGTCCATGGAAACATATCAATGTTATCGTTTTCTATTTTTATCTTCCAAATTTCAATTTTTTTAATAAATCCTTGTATTTTATCATACAAATTTAGAATATTGGTGTTTTCTCCTTGAAGAGCACTATTTAATTCGTTTAGCCTTTCAAATATATCTGCCAAATAATATAATGAACACAACCATTGTTCATTAAGAAACATCCATTATCGAATGTTTTCCCATAAGAAATATTTGAACTTCATCCTTAAGATCTATCAGTCTTTTTAACGTTCTCCCTCTTGAGAGCCATCTTACCTCCGCATGAAGCAGCAGTTTCTGATAATTGGATCCCATATCTTTACACAGATTTGAAAATAGTCGACTGTTAAAAGCTCGACTCTTAATATAATTAATGATTGAAACAGCATCCTGCAAAACTTTGTGCAATTCTGGATCTATTTTTTTGGCTACTAATGCTTCTCTGTGGATGATACAGTGTGTGCAAATTATATCAGTCGATTTATTTTGCCGTTTAATTAGTGTAACAAGGCCGGCTATTTCCCCTGTCATGGCGGCTGCACCATCAGTGCACACACCAAGGCAATCTTTCCAATTTAAACTATTTTCTTCAAAAAACTGGTTAATTTTGAAAAAAATATTTTCTGCTGTTGTTCTTGCTTTCAAAGGATGACAAAATAAAAGATCTTCGTGAAATTCATCATTAAAAGTATAACGCACATATGTCATAAGTTGAGCCATATTTGTTACATCGGTGGTTTCGTCAAGCTGTATTGAGAATTTGGGACTACTTTTTATACGGAATATCAATTGTTCAAGGATATCGTTACTTATTTCTGTTATTCTTCGGCTAACAGTGTTATTTGACATTGGCACTTTTCTTACTGCTTCTGCAATTTCCTTGCCGTGTATTATCTCGACAATTTTCACTGCTGCGGGTAAAATCAGCTCCTCGCCAATTGTGTCGGGTTTTTTTGCCTTGGCAATCAAATATGCAGCTGAATACGATGCCATTATTTGTTTTTTAGGAACTGATATATGTTTTGTTAGAACTTTTTTTTGTTGATTTATTAATGTTAACCTTCTCTCAAAAAACGAATTAGGTTTGTCGATATACTCACTATGATTTGTTTGTAAATGTCTTTTAAGTTTTCCAGGTTTCATGCTCTCATTTGCCAAAACATCGTTGCAAATGACACATACTGGCCGTTGCTCATTATGAATTTCGTTAAACGTAAATCCATAACCTAAAAATGATTCATTGTATTTCCTTTTTTTTTATTTTGTTTAACTTTACGCATTGATTGGGTGTTGATATTTGTTCGGTACTTGTGGTGTTCTTTTCTAGGGCAGCTGGTGCTTTCGTATTATGTACTTTTTTATTGTTTTATTTAAATTTAACCACTTTTTCATAGTGTTGTGGGTACCTACAATTTATCAACATTATATTTGAATTGAATTTATTCCGAAATATATTTATTCATACCAATTTAAGTAAATCACACGTAATATCGGAAGAACAATAATTTGAATATATTTTATTATTAATCTGCCAAATTTATAGAGCCTGTCAAAAGATTATGCATAAAATCTTGTGAATTATTTCAATACGTGAAGTTGTCAAATATTTTATCTTTATAAAGATATAAATTTCGTTGTTGATCAGAGCATTCTATCGGCAAATAATTTAATTAATATTTACGATAAAATACTCAAAAACAGATGATTTGAGATAATTTTGACATCAAATCAAATAATTTGTTTTTAAACAAAAGAAATTTTTTTTCAGTTGGAAAATATCAAAGTGAAAAACAATAAATTAAATAAGTTCAAATAATTTAAGTTAAAAACAATATATAAAAAAGTTCAAATAATTTGAACTTTAATATTTTTATTTGAAAAAAAATACTTCGTTAATACTTAAAAATTTATATTTTAGCGACCCAATTTTAAATCTAACCGACCCAATTTAGGGTCGCGACCCCCGGTTTGGGAAGCGCGGGTATAGTGGATAGGACATGGGACTAGTAGTCAAAACGTTTCGGTTCGATTTCTGGCTGGGGCAAAATTTTTTATACCCTACACCTATTAACTTTGGTATGGTGTTTGTAACCACTTAAAGGAAGCGAGCTACATATGGAAAAGTATAAATATTTGTGATCAGCATGACCGCCTGACTCGATATAGCCATATCCGTCCGTCCGTCTGTCCGTCCGTCCGTCCGTCCGTAGGCTCGATAACTCAAAAAATAATGGAGCTATCTTGATGAAATTTTAACTGTAGATTACTAGGACTGAAAGTACGGCGGGGATTGCATATGGGCGAAATCGGCCCATGGGTTCGGATTCTGGACCTTTTAATCGATCAAAGGGCTAACGAACATATAAAAAAAATCACGATAACTCAACAACTAATGACGCTATCTTCATCAAATTTGTGCTGTAGGTTACTAGTAATGAAACTATTTCGGGGATTGCGTAAGGTCGGGATTGGACCATGGGTTCGGAACCTAGAACTTTTTGATCGAATTTAGGCCAAACGAGCATAATTCCGAAACCAATGAAGATAGAACCTACAAATTTGGTATCAGGATGTCTCTTCCTATTTCCTAAGTGTCTTGGGAATTTGGGTCCCATTGGAGTACTGAGTCGGGGACCAGCCACACATTTCCGAAGACCTTAAAGCATATCTTTAAAATTAATAAAGATAACAACTTGAAAAAATGTAGAAGTTTCCAATTTGGCACAAGGGTGTTCTTTACTATCTCTTGCGTGTCCCCTTAATTTAGGATCAATTGGAGAGGTGGTTCAGTACCCCTCTCAGACCTCCCAAGTTTTAAAAGCTTATAATCGAAATTACTAAAAATAATTACTTAAAATTAAGATAGACCGTTTAAATTGTGTACAAGGGTTAACTAGTACTATAAGTAAAGCGCGGGCTGTATAAGGGCGAAATCAGCCCATGGGTTCGGATTCTGGACCTTTTAGTCGGTGTCAGGGATAACGAACATATATTAAAAATCACGGTAACTCAACGACTAATGAGGCTATCTTCATGAAATTTGTGCTGTAGGTTACTGGTAATGAAACTACGGCGGTGATTATGTACGGTGAGGATTGGACAATGGGTTCGAAACTGAGAACTTTTTGATCGAATTTAGGCCAAACTAGCGTAATTCCGAAACCAACGAAGATATAACCTCTAAATTTGGTATCAGGGTGTCCCTTCCTATTGCGTAAGTGTCTTTGAAATTTGGGCCCCATTGGACTAGTGGGTCGGGGACCAGGCACTCAGTTCCGAGGACCTTAAAGCATATTTTCGAAATTAATAAAAATAGTAACTTGAAACAAATGTAGAAGCTTCAAATTTGGCCCAGGGTGTTCTTTACTATTTCTTCCGTGCCCCCCTAATTTGGGTTCATTTGGACTGGTGGTTCAGGACCTCTCTTAGACCCCCAATGTGTAAAAGCTTATCATCGAAATTAATAAAACTAGTAACTTAAAATTAAGATAGAATGTTCCAATTGTATACAAGGGTTAACTAGTATTGAAAGTATGACGGGACTGCACATGGGCGAAATCGTACCATGGTTTCGGGTTCTGGAACCCTTGACAAGTTCAAGGACTAAAAAACATATATCTTAAAAACACCATAACTCAAAAAATAATGCCGGTATTTTGATGAAATTTAAACTCTAGGTTACTAGTAATGAAAGTACCATGGGAATTGGTTCTGGTCGAGTTTAATTTCAAAGCCAAAGAATATATTTCCTATGTCCTATGTGTCTCCGAAATCTAGACTTAATTGTAGTGGTTCAGCTATGTTCAAAGGTACTTGCTGCATTTATATAAAATTTATTTGAATATTTAAATGAATTATATGAAAAGGTCTAAATTTGTAATTGTATTTTAGAAATACATTTATTGCATATTTTGCGTTTATAAGCTTTTCTATTAGGTATATAAACTAACCATTTAAAATAATTGCAATTTTGAAAAATTTGGATTATTAAATATATTATGCTTTGATTATCTTTTTATCACAAAATTTAATAATTAGAATTTGTTCATTTTGTAATTGAATTGGAATAAATATATTTTCATTTATTTCAAGTTTGTTTGTTTTTTAATATTTTTAAATAGATAAATTAGTAAGAATTTGTAATATTTTTTAATAGATAGTGTAATTAGAAAATGTTTTTAGTATTATAAAGTTAATTTGGTTAGCTATGTCTTACGATCAAATAAATAACAGCTTTTATGGTGTTAAAATGACTTATGGATATGTCCTTAAATTTGAACCAAATAGGTGTAGGGTATTTCTAAGTCGGTTGCACCGACTGACTGTTTCTTTACTTGTTTTTTTTTTAAATTCATCTTAAAATTCTCATTTATAAATTATTTATTTTTTTTAATACATTTTTAAAAAAATTCAAAACAGTTATTCAAAACAAACAATTGATACCATCGCAACTATAATAATTTAAAAAAAAATTTGAGATGAATATAAAGTCGATGGCTTAGTGGTTAAGACGTCGACATTTTAATTGAAAAGTGTGGGTTCGAATCTCGTTGAGAGCATATTTTTTTTTAAATTCTTCTTTTTTTTAATTCATTTTTTTTTTATTAATTAATTTTTTTTGTAATTAAATATAAAAAAACAAATATTTTGAATTTTCTGTCAAACAGTTCAATTGCAATATAAGAATTTCTTATTTATTTAATACACGCACGGGTATCTAAAAGTTGACAAGGGCAACTATAATCTTCCTCGTTTTCTTGTGTTTTTGATTTGCACTATTTTATTTATAATTAGATATTAGATTGTTTTATTTGTTGTAATTGTGATAAGTTTAGAGTTTTGTTTTTATATTCTTAAACAATTTTAAACAGTTATATAGCTAATTTGAAAAAAACTTGCCAACGTAGCTATGATGACAATGAGCGAATCTAAAGCTTAAATAATGATACAATCAAAAATATCGACAGAATTTTATATTATGTCGGGTGTAAGACAAGGCGACGCTCTCTCTGCCATGCTCTTTAACATGGTATTGAATTATGCAGTTGAGAAACTCGATAAAAGAGGAAACATATTTATAAAGTCTCATCAAATAATTGCTTATGCTGACGATATAGCAATCGTATCAAGAAGTTATAGAGGTATGACTGAGGCGTTTATTGTGCTCGAAAGTGAAGCAAAAAAAGTTGATTCAGCTATCAATGAAAATAAAACAAATTATATGAAAATGTCGCGAAATGAAAGTAGAAGATACCCACAGAATATTACCATTTGGGAATACAATTTCGAAGGTATTAAGAGTTTCTCATATCTCGGAGTAATAGTTAGAAATGACAACAGTATGCATCATAACGTTCAAGATAGAATTAATGCAGAAAACAAATGCTACTACGTACATAAAAAGCTAATACAATCTAAATTAATAACCAGACAATCAAAATTAATAATTTATAAAACTATCATACGACCAGTGATAACATATGGCTGTGACGTATGGAGTCTGACGAGGCATAATGAAAATAGCTTAAGAGTATTTGAAAGAAAAATATTGCGTAGAATTTTTGGCGCAAAAAGACTCGAAAGTGGAGAATATAAAAGAAGAACTAATTCTGAACTCTCCGAGTTAATAGAAGGAAAAGACATAGTAAAATATGCAAAAGCGCAGCGCCTAAGATGGGCAGGCCATGTTGCTCGTATGAAGGAAAACCGCGCTCAATATAAAATTATGTATGCAATCCCTGAAGGAACAAGAGCAAGGGGACGACCAAGAAATAGATGGGCTGATAATATTGATAACGATGCTAGAATTCATAATGTCCGAAATTGGAGATCAGGAGCACAAAATAGAGAACAATGGCGAGCAGTTGTAAAGCAGGCCCAAGCTCACCCCGAGCTGTAGAGCCATATGATGATGATGATATATAGCTAATTTAATTTAAATTTAAAAGTTATACTTATTTTGAGTTTGTTTTTTCCTTTATACTTTTTTTCTTTTATTATTTTATTCTTATTTTTATTTTTAGAAACAAACCGACTTCTCGAAAAATAATTATAATAAAACAAAAAATCTTTGATTTCTCAAAAAAGTATGTCTTTATTTCTAGTTGTCAGAAAAAGAACTGAATTTTTGGTTTAATCTAATATACTAACTTAGTATGAAATTTTTAGTTACGAAATATAATTTAAATTTTACGTAATATTTTACATGTCAAATTTTTTTTTATATATTAATATAACTCCTCCGTTTGTAAGGCATCGATCCAGACGAGCTAAGTATAGGTCAAAGATACTTATCGAATCAGCCTTAAAAGAACAAGAAAGATAATAGTTGCCCTTGTCAACTTTTAGATACCCGCGCATACCCACAATGATGTATGACATAAAATAAACCGTTATTTATTTTCCTTATATGCTAATCTAAATATAATAAAAGACAAACTGCTGCTGACCAGCGTGCCCTATGTTATGTTAAGTGTTATTCACACATGTAAAATACTTCTAATTACAAATCCTTACATTCAAAAGAGAAAGAAAAAATGTTAATAAAATTTTAATAAAAACGTATAAAGAAATTTTTTACATTTCAGTATGTATACTTTTATTTAAATATCACTTACAGTTACAGTTATGTTAATGTTAAGTGTTATTCACACATGTAACATACTTCTAATTACAAATTCTTACATACAAAAGAGAAAGAAAAAATGAAGCTTATAAAATGTAAATTATGAACAGAAAAAAAAATCAAAGCGTATGAAAAATCTGTTAACAGGTAGATACAGAAAATTTTTTATAAATATAATAAAAGATGCTGAAATATAATTAAAGAGCAATTATGTTAATGTTAAGTGTTATTCACACATGTAATGTAACATACTTCTAATTACAAATTCTTACATACAACGGAGAAAGAAATAATGAAACTGATAAAATGTAAATTATGAATAGAAAAAAAAGTCAAAACGTATGAGAAATCTGTTAACAGGTTAATACAGAAAATTTTAATAAAAACGTATAAAGAAATTTTATACATTTCAGTATGTATACTTTTATTTAAATATCACTTACAGAACTAATAACTAACTACAATTTGCAGCATTTATTTTTTATAAATATAATAAAAGACGCTGCTGCTGTTGCATTATGTTAATGTTAAATGTTATTCACACATGTAACACACTTCAAATTACAAATACTTACATACAAAAAGAAAGAAAAAATGTAAATTATGAACAGAAAAAAAAAAATCAAAACGTATGAGAAATCTGTTAACAGGTAGATACAGAAAATTTTAATAAAAACGTATAAAGAAATTTTTTACACTTTAGTATGTATACTTCTATTTTATTATCACTTACAAAACTAAAACAAACTATATATAATGTTAAGTTAATGTTATAATGTTAACTTAATGTTCTTTAGGTAACAAATTTCCTTTTATTGATTCAGTAGCGCAATAGCAGGAAAAAAGAATATATATAAAAAGAGAAATTAAAATTATACCTGTCGTCCGACAGGCTTTTTTACTAGTACAAAAAAAATTTAAAAAAGTAAAATACCTATAACTTTTGCTTAAAAATTAAACCATTAAAAAAAAAAACAAGTAAAGAAACAGTCAATCGATGCAACCGACAATATAAATACCCTACACGTATTTGGTTCACATTAAATGAGTAGTTCATAAGTCATTTCAAAACCATAAAAGCTTTTATTAGTTTGATCGTAAGATTAGCTTAACAAATTAACTTTATAATACTAAAAACATTTTCTAATTATTTTATCTATTCAAAAATGTTAAAAATTCTTACTAATTTATCTATTTAAAAATTTTAAAAATCAAAAAACATTTGAAATAAATGCTGAATACATTTATTAGAATTCAGTTACGAAATTGAAAAAATTTGGTTAGCTCTTTATCACAAAATTAAATAATTAAACTTTTTCAAAATTGAAAAAAATAAATAAATAGTATATGTACCTATTAGAAAATCTTATAGATGTAAAAAAAATATGCAATAAATGTATTTCTAAAACCAATGACAATTTTAGAACTGTTCATATAATTCATTTAAATATAAAAATAAATTTTACATACATGCAGGAAATATCATTGAACACAACTTAAGTATCGTACACAATTTCTTAATAAATTATTATATATGGTAATAATTTAATAAAATATTAGATATATTAAAAATAAAAAAAAATATAAAATTTATGGTTTATTAAAAAAATATTTAGTTTTTAATTTATAAAATATGTTTTGTAGTAAAATTATTAGCCTTTAAAAATATTAAACTGTTAAATAAGAACGGAAATAGTAAATAGTGTATAAAATTTGAAGTGTCTATCTTTATTAATTTTGAAGTTAAGCTTTTTAATTTTGGGATTTTTTAGGAGGAACCTGAACCACCAATACAGTTAGTCTAAATTTCGGGGACAAAAGGGAAATAAGAAAAAACACCGTTATACTAAAATTAAAGGTTCTATATTTATTTTAAGTTACTGTGTTTATTAATTTCGAATATATGATTTAAGGTATTGGTAGTGATGGGGGTATTACGCAAACCGCTATTCCAATTCATACAAAATTTCACGTACAAATATCAAATAATAAGAAACACCTGGGCACCAAATTTTAACGTTCTATCTTATTTTGTTTTAATTTATACTCCTTTTGCCTTAATTTGATCAAAACCTTCTAGAACCCAAACTCAATGTCCGATCTTGACCAGAACCAGTCCTCGTGGTACTTTTATTACTAGTAACCTAGGGTTTAAATTTCAAAAAAAAAGCGTCATTAGTTTTTGAATTATGGTTCTTTAAATATACTTTCGTTAGCCCTTGAACTTTTCAAAGGTTCCAGAACCCGAAACTATACCCTAGTTTCGTCATACCTTCAATATTAGTTAACCTTAGTGTACAATTGGAACGTTCTATCTTAATTTTAAGTTACTATTTTTATTGATTTCGATGATAAGCTTTTAAACCTTGGGGGTTCTAAGACAGGTACTGAACCACCACTCCAATTGATCCTAAATTGGGGGGACGCGCAGAAAATAGAAAAGAACACGCATGTGCCAAATTTGAAGCTTCTATTTTAGTTTCAAGTTACTATATTTAATAATTTCAAAAATATGCTTTAAAATCTTCGGGCCTGTGTGGCCGGTCCTCGACCCACTACTCCAATTGGTCCCAAAGAGACACCCGGATTCCAAATTTGGAGGTTCTATCTTCATTGTTTCGGGAGTTTCTCGTTTGGCCTAAATTCGATCAAAAAGTTCTAAGTTCCGAATCCATTATCCAATCCTCACCGTACGCAATCGTCGCCGTAACTTCATTACTAGTAACATACAGCACAAATTTCATGAAGATAGCGTTACCAGTTGTTGAGTTATCGTAGTTTTTTATATATGTTCGTTAGCCCATAGACCGATTAAAAGGAACCGAATTCGAAACCATGGGTCGATTTCGCCCATATGCAATCCTCGCCGTACTTTCAGTTCTAATAACCCACAGCTAAAAGAGCTCCATTATTTTTTGAGTTATCGTGCCTACGGATGAACGGACATGACTATATCGACTCAGGAGGTTACGGTGATCACAAATATATACACTTTTCCATATCTAGCTCGCTTCCTTCAGGTGGTTACAAACACCATATCAAAATTAATATACGCCTTTGCCTATTCCATAGGCTAAAAAAAAACCAAAAATAATTAGCCCATCCTAAAAGTTGGTCCGTATGATGTCCAACTTAGTCAAGTAACTTGCCCTGTTACTTTAAGTGTTCAGTTTTAGTTTTAACCTCGGAGCCTAATTAGATTAATAGTAATCGATTTGAAACTTCAGGCATGTTCCATTCAAAGGTGTCAATTCTTTAACTGCTAATATTTTTGTTTTTGCGCGAGAATGGAATGGTCGAAAATTTGGAAGGATATTGTAGAGAAAGATTTTAGTATTCTGCTTAAATTTAATTAAGTCGCACACATACGAATTACCAACTTTAGGACACACATTGGACGGAATGTGACTCCATAATCTCGACATGCGCATAACAAACGAATTTCCATAATTTCTGGTTTAACTCGATGCCCAAAATATATAAATCTGTTGAATCCTGCAAAGCTTCTACCTGTAAAATCTAGTTCGGAATAAAAGTTGCTATTTTTCGCGAGATGAGACAGCATTGGGTTTTTTTGGTGTTGAATTGAACACGATTATTTTCACCCCATTTATACATTTTTCCTAAATCATTATTTGCTAAATAAATTTTTTGCTGTTGTATTAACCTGATGATTAATGTTGCAGCGGCTATGAAATTCATAGGAAGCTACAAATGTGCTGTCATCTGCGAAACTGTGAATTGGATTGGAGGTTAAAGATAGAATATCATTAATGAATATTAAGAGTGGGAGAAAGAATAGATACCTGATGTACAGCAGCGTTTACTATTAATTTGTCAGATGATAAACCATCGACCAGTACTCGAATCGTACGATTCGAAAGTAAATCTCCAATCCATTTGAGAAAGACTCTATCTAACCTAATAGGCCTGCATTTAGCTAAAAAAGCAGCATGCCATACACGGTCGAAAGCTTTAGAAATATCCAGTGCTACAACATCTGATTCACCAGAATGGTGAAGACTAATATTGAGCTGTTCTTAAAGGTGAGTCATGAGATCACCAGTTGAACGACATGATATGAACCCGTATTGTCGATCATGAAGCAAACCTTTATGATCCAGATATTTCAATAGCTTTTGGTTTATAATTTTTTCCATTTGGAAAGAACCGAAGTTATAGCTATATGGCGGTAGTTTGAGGGATTGCTTTTATTACCTCTTTTTGGAATTGGAAAAACGTGCGCAATCTTCAATTGACCAGGATGAATACCCGAAGTAAAGGATAAATAAAAGAGGTTGCGTAGAGGTTTTGAAATGGTAGATTAGGTAGAGTAGAACCATCGTTGGGATACTATCGAGACCGGCTGATTTGTTTGTATCTAGATTCCTCAACATTTTCATCACTCATCGTGTTGAATTAAAGGAAAATTGTTTGCCAAACAAGTTCGCCTTTTCTTTCGAATCTGACACAATTGAGTTGTTTTTATCAATAGAGGAAGGAAGGGTCCTCTTTTAAATTTTTTGCAACCGTCCAAAACGATTTGCTATTCTTGGGAATATGTAGGAATTTACGTTTCAACTCTAGGTTCAATAATAATTTTAGTTATTGATAACTCTATTTTATCTGGGTTGAACCACGATATAGTTGGCCTTGTCACAATCTAGCCCACTGTTTCGGTTTTGCTTAAAAGCCTCCTTCTTTTTACGAATTGCTTCTCTACAAGTGCGATTAAACCATGCTCTGAATTCTCGTTTAATACTTTTCATGGAGTGAGAAATATACGACTTCATTCCAAGTAAAGTTGACATATTTACCGCGGAAGAACAATGGCCAGTCCCATGCTTTGAATAAATTATTTAAACATTCCCACTGAAACTACATAAGTTTCAGGGTGTGCGGTTAAAAACGGGTTTCGACTCAAAGAAAAGTTACTTGAAAAATGAAGCCAGTCTTTTTCGTGTACGTTGAAACCCCCTGCCAGAACAATTTCAGTTTTTGGACATGATTCCAAAATTTCATTGATCTGGCTTAAAAGATTGTCAATTTCTACAGCAGTTTCTTGTTCATTTTAATTGGGATATATGTATAAGAAACAGAAATGTATTACATGCTTTTCAACGAGAATTTTGAACCAAATATAGTGGAAGGTCGGGCTAGAAGGTTTATAGTTATCTAGGGTGTTGAAAGAAATGTCATTTTTAATGTAGATCGAGACTCCTCTTTTGTGTACGAAGTACGAAGATTATCATTTACTTCACTGACCTATTTTTCACCAAGGACTAGGGTTGCTGGTTTTGTTTTGCTGGTTAAGACTATATTCTACGGCATGAAAATTAGCTTGTAGCCTTAGTTGCATTATAATCTAATGCAACTACGACGTTAAAAATAAAACTGGGCAAATAAAGTTGCTTAGTAAAATTATTTTGAAAAGTTGGACACATTAAATTTTTTTTAACAATATTATTATTTTATATTTGGTTTTAATATAAAAGCATAAAGAAATTAATTAATAGTTTATTTAATTTTATATATAGCGTGGGTATGCGCGGGTATCTAAAAGATAACAAGAGCAACTATAAATTCCTCCTGTTATATGAAAAATAAATTTTTTCATATATTGTTTTCTAAAATTTTTTAATATTATTTTGTTTGGCAGATATATTATTATATCATCAGTTATGTTTTTCTTTGTATTATAAAAATACAGGAAGATTAAAATATATAATATTTATATGCCTTTCTAGACGAGCTTTATCCTTTATGGCATATCTACTTATTTCATCTATAACTTTGGAAATTTGTAAATCTCTATGAATATCACTATTACGTATAAACCAGGGAGCACTTACTATGTTACGTAGGACTTTATTCTGAAAGGTTTGTATTTTTTAATATGTGTTTGCTTGGCAAAACCCCAAAATTGAATGCCATATAACCATATAGGTTTAAGTACTTGGTTGTAAATTAACACCTTATTATAATATTGTTAATTTAGATTTACGCCCTAGGAGTCAGTCAAAATTAACTAAATTAATTATAATTTTCTCTATATTTATTTTCATTTATTCTATATTTATTTTAGTTCTGATAGAGTATTAGACAAGTACGATTCGATAATCTCTACATATTGTAAAGGTATCAATCTCCTTAATTTAAATATTAATCCTTCATGTCAAACTTTGCCAAACGCTTGTGCTACGTTTAGAAATATCGTAGCATATTTGTTTTTCTTCAAACGCTTTTTCTATAATATTTGTTATTCTATGAGCTTGGTCAATTGTTGTATGCTTGGATCTAAATCCAAATTGATGGTTTGGAATTAAATTTTTATTTTCTATAATTGGATTCAGCCTTTTCAACAAAAATTTATCATAAAGTTTTGACTTAATTGGTAGCAGAGATATTGGCCTAAAAGATGTTGCCTCATTTAAAGGCTTCCCTGGCTTTTCTATCATAATGATCTCTGCTACTTTCCAGGCGGTTGGAACATACTTCAGTTTTACTGCTTCATTTATGATTTTTCTTAAAAATTTTAGAGGTTTTTGTGGAAGCTTTTTTATAATCTGCGCTGTAATAAGATCAAAACCTGGGACTTTTCACTAATCACTAATTTTTTCTTGTGTAAATGGATTAATATTCTTCTCTTTAATTGTAACATCCTCCACTAAACAAAGATCTGAATTTATATCATTTGGTCTAAATATGTTTTCTAAATAATCTGCAAATAATTCGGATCTAGTTTTATTATCCTTTGTCCAAGTGCTGTCTGATTTCATGAGCAGCGAGGCGTGCTTTATTGAATTTATTACAATCTTCGTTGCTTTCCACAACGAGTAATTTAATTCTCTTGTTGCTGATAAGCTTTTTATATAATTTGCATATTATAATGATTTTAAAATCTGAGTTTGTCTTTTAGGAGATTGTCTTTAAAATCTTCTTATCATCATGGTAACGTTATTGTTGCCATCTACGGTAGCCCTTTTTTTCGTTTTATTAAATCAGTTATATCTCTAGGATAATTATTTGCTGCTGACCTATACTCAATTATTTTTGTGTTATTCTTTTTGAATTATATTAATAAAGCCTTCTAATTCCAAATCTAATTGTTCTTTTAATTGTAAATTTATGTTCAAATTAATATTATTTGTGATTTCATTCTTAAAGCTTAACCAGTCTGTGGTATTATTTGTCAGTCTGGGCTTATTTTTTTTCTAGTTATTTTTTCTTTCAACTCTAGTATGACAGCAAAGTGATCGGAATCCAAGTCATGATTATTTTCTAAATTTATTAAGTTACTTGAAATTCTTTTGGTTATAATGAAGTCCGAGGACATTTAGGAGTTCTTTAAAGATATTTTCTTTATATTATATTTTGGTGAACAACATTAAAATCTTGTTTAGTAGATCACATATTTATCAGAGAAAGTTGAATTTCTTCAGATTCAATTTTGAATTCTTCATTATGTTTTATAGTGCTCTTTATTTGAATTGCACTACTCCTCTCTGATAATTACTTTGATGAACAGCCTTATTGCATTCATAACCTAGAATCTTAAATTTTGTGTTTATTGTTAAATGAGTCTTTGATAGCAGACATATATGAATATTTTTATATCTTAAGAACACTTCTTGTTCATGTTTTTTATTGAGGACACCAAGCTGCAATATGTTTTTAAGCTAGATACATTTTCTATAATTTTTTGAGGTGTTTGTTGATATTCATTAATGGATCTCTTTTCTATTTTATTTAATCTTATGCAGATTTCGTCAAATTTAAGAAATAGATTTTACATTATGTGCATCACTTCATTGTCATTGCGTTTAGGTTTCATAACCTTAGTTTCTTTTTCCGTAGTTTCTGTAGTTTTTTCTAAGTTTTGCATCTTGTGCATCACTTCATTGTCATTACGTTTAGGTTTCATAACCTTAATTTGATTTTCTGATTTTTAATTGAATTTTAGTTTTTAGTGCTTGGGAGTATAAAACTCCATTCGCAACTTTAGTGGATATAAATGGTGTAGTTTTTTTCGGTATTTTGTTTCATTTGATTGTTTGGGTTTGCGCATAGTCAATCTCCTTTTCTGTAATTCTTTTGCTACCAAACAACCACGATAGCTTGCAGGGTGTGCCTCGTTGCAGTTTGCACAAAAGGCTTGGAAATTTTCTTTTTTACTACACTCTGCTGCCATATGATTTCCAGCACATTTTACATATTTTATTTATCTCCTCTGAATGATCAAAAGATAGCATAAATAGTGGAAGCTTGGTTTCAATATTTATATTTTTATCTTTAGTTTTTCCTCTTGGGTTTAAATTGCGTTTCCAAACATGTGTTAACATCTGGGGACTTATCCGCTTTTCGATTTCTTTTTTTTATTAAGAATTCAATCAGTTGCTCTGTTAAATCTTCTTCATCAGTTTCGTATGTCACAATTTTAGTATCTATGGATATATTTGGCACATTATTTTATTCATTTCTTTTTTTATTAAGAATCCAATTAGTTTCTCTGTTAGTTCTTCTTCATCAGTTTCGTATGTCACAATTTTAGTATCTGTGGATATATTTGGTACATTATTTTATTAATATTTTAATTTTAAATTTTCTGCCTTAAGTTGACAGATTTCTCTTCGTGATTCTTTACACAACGTTTCCAACTCATTAATTCTGGAGTTGACTTCCGTATTACTTTCATGTAATATTGAACTTTGAATTTTATAATTACCCTCTTGTGTTTTCTTTATATCACTATTAGAATTTTATGTAGTTAATTTTATCTAAATTAAAATATTTATTTATAAATATAAATTAAATTAATAAAAGAAAATGTTTAGGTTAATAATAATTTAAGTATTCTATCTTTGACTTGAATTAAAAATAAATCAAAATTTTTTTTGAAAATACATATTAAATTTAAATTTAAATTGAATTAAAATAGTGCTCTCACTAATATATAATATAATGGAGTGTGCGCAAGTTACGTCACAGTCGGTAAACCCCACCAATATAATAAAAAATAAACCTCCAAAAGATAAAACTCAATTTCATATTTATGAAATTGAAAATATAAAGAAATATCTACAAAAGAATAATTTCATATTTTTATACCCGTATGACTATATAGGCAAAGGGTATAATAAATTTGCCATTACATTTGTAACGCAGAGAAGGAGGGGGGGTAGATATAGACTCAAGTGTATGGATCGGATCAGAATCGAAAAAAAAATCGATTTAGCTATGTATGTCCGTCCGTCCGTCCGTCCGTCCGCACGATAACTCAAAAACTAAAGGAGCTAGGATCTCGAAATTTTCGCAAATTCGTTTTTTTGCAATAGCCGTCATCGCTATTTAAATCCAGCCATTTTGGTCCATGGGTTCGGGTGGCTGTCATACAACTTCTTTTTTTATATGAGTATTTCTCTGTACCTATAACAGCTACGTGTCTGAAATTTTGGCAAAAGTAGTTTAGCTTTATTGCCAAAGTTTCTGCAAAATTTAGTTGGTCTGTTGCAGTGAGTTTGAGTAGCTGCCATACAACTCCTTCTTTTATATGAGCATTACTCTATACCTATTAAAGCTGGGTGTCTGAAATTTTGCCAAAAATAGTTTAGTGTAATGGCCAAAGTTACTGCAAAATTTGGTTGGTCTACTCCAAAAGGTTCGAGTAGCTGCCATACAACTTCTTATTTTATATGAGCATTACTCTATACCTATTAAAGTTGGGTGTCTGAAATTTTGCCAAAAATAGTTTAGTGTAATGGCCAAAGTTACTGCAAAATTTGGTTGGTCTACTGCAGAGGGTTCGAGTAGCTGCCATACAACTCCTTCTTTTATTTGTTTGAAATTTTGCCAAAAGTAATTAATATTTATAATAATAATGATATAATGTTTATATAACGGTCATACGGGTATCCCAGAGTTGACACAGTCTACTCTACTACACTCTTCCTCGTTACTTTTTGTTTTACTTTTTATTCTTCTTTTTTTTCATTTCATACAAAAATGTAATTAGCTACATTTTTGTATACCCAACATAATTACGGTCAATTGCATTTGAACCACTTTCAACTTTGATTTTAAATAATATAAAAACAAAAGATATCAAATAAAAAAGTCAGCACAATAATGGTCAATAGCACTTGAACTAATTTTAACATAATTGCACTTGAAATTATTTTAACATTATAATATAGTAATACGAAACCGAATACATGTTGAAATTATTCTGTACAAAATTCAGTACGAACATTTATCAAATAATATACCGATTTTGAAATAAGTAAAATAAGTAAATTTCTTTTTGCAATTCGATACTGAATTTTGTTTCGAAAGATATTTTTAAGTAATAAATTATAATTAGTACTAATATAAGAAAATTGTTTTTGTAAAATAAAAATAAAGATTTTGTATTTCTAAAACAACAACATTAAAAAAGCTAGTTTTAAGACCACATTCAAACAATAAACTTGAATAATAAAATTTTGATTTAAATTTAAAATATTTTGGTGTTTTTATTTTAAAGAACTCATAAAACACATAATTGGCGCAGTCGAGTAATTTTTACTATCTAAAGATAGAAAATTTTGTGATACGAACTGTTAATTAAAATAAAAAAAAATAATAATATATATATATAATAATATACCTTTATTAGTTATTCAAATAACTAATATATAACTCTAAAAGTTTAAATTCTAACAAATTTAAAAGTTCAATAATCTAACAAAATAAGTTCAAGAGTTTAACAAATAATATAATAAAACTAAAAACTATTAATTAAAGTTGTATACATATAAGATATATTTTAAATAAAATTAGAAAAAAAAAACAGAAGAAACTTAAAATTTAAACAAAAAGAGAAAAAAAAGAAAAAAAAAACAATTTTTTTTCTCAAATATAATTATTTCAATTCAAACAATTAATGCCAAAAATTAGACCAATAAAAAACAATAATAGATTCAATTTATATACTATCAGTGAAGAAATAGAAAATAGTAGTGAAATAAGCGAAAAAATAATTAATAGTGAAACAAATATGCAGAATCCAAAAACATCACCATTTACAATTTCTGCAAATGATATATTGAAGAACGCTCAGCGGATTCATGATTCCGTGCTGATGTTCAATGTCCATTAACACATTTCTGAGGGAAGGAGATACAATTCTCCTTCTAATTACATGCCAACAGGCAAAAACATACATCTACCAGAGGATTATCCAGTAAATAAAATCCAGGGTCCAGCGTTGGATGTCGTAAGAACATTAGGAACAAATGCAGATTAGAACCAGATAAAAACATCTTTAATCACTAATTTTGGAGTCAAGGAAAGTTACCATAAACTATGCTATCAAGCCCTTGCAGTAAAAAATTATCAGGTTAGAGAATATTATAATATTTTAGTTTTAGTACTAAGTAAATTTAATGAAATATTTGAATACGATATAAATAAACCAGCAGAATTTTCTGCTGATAAATGATAATAATGAAAAATTTATTTTAAATATATTTTTAAGTAACATAGATGCAAATTTGGTATCAATTATAATAAATAAAAACATTACAAAAATACGGGAATCTTTTTACTCACTAGAAAGTTTAGGTATGATCAGAGATAGGCATAAATTAATTAATAATTTCAATAATAATTTTAAAAATATGAATAAAAAAAATAATTTTAATCAAAACTATAACAATCGTAGGAATTCGCAATAATAATGTAGGAAGGACAGTACAATTATTCCGACAGAACACAGAGACACAAAATCAAATAACTAGAAATAATAACCGAAGTACTTACCAAAATAACCATAGAAATTATAACCAAAGTACTTACCAAAATGCTTCTAGAAATAATTTCCGAAATACTGACCGAAACACTACACACTCTGGACAGTCAAAAACTAGCCGAAATAGTCGATTTAACAATAATAGAAATTTTGGACGATCAGAGCCCATGGATACTGACGAACAAGTTGAAGAGGAGGTAAATTTTCTTTCACTGCCTCTCAAATTAACTTACCAATAGTATTACTTACCGTTGACAAAACAAAGCTAAAATGCTTAATAGATACTGGGTCCTCCACATCACTACTTCATGAAACCCAGTTACCACAATATAGAAGAAAAATGTTGAGAAATCCTATTAGTTCTACCACTTTAAATAATGAATTATCTGTGAAAAAAGAAATACAAACGGACTTACCTGTAGAATTTAATGAAGACGCTTTTATAATTTGGAAATTGACGAGTTTTCAAAATAAGTGTTTCGATGCAATAATAGGTCAAAATTTACTAAAATCATTAGGTGCCGTAATCGATACGGAAAAAGAGTCCTAAAAATTAAAAATAATGAAATAAAATTCATAAACAGTTGTCCATATAAGTTTGATGAAATCCTTCAATTAGAACAAACAAATCTAAATAATGATCAGTTTAAAATTCTTTTTAAATCATTAAATTATTAAACTCAAACAAAGATATTTTTTTTAAAGAAAGTGATCATTTAACAAGTACTCCAAATATTCAACACCAAATCATAGTGACCACCGATAGGCCTATATATTCCAAAATATATAGATACCCTCCTATTTATGAACAGGAAATATCTACTCAAATTTCAGATATGCTGAAGCAAGAGATAATAAAAGAGAGTAGTTCTCCTTATAACAGCCAATTTTGGATAGTACTTAAAAAACAAGACAATTCGGGAAAGAAAAAATGGCGTCCTGTTGTAGATTACAAAAAAGTAAATGAGGTAACCATAGATGATAAATTTCCTATACCCAATATAGAAAATATATTGGATAAATTAGGAAATTCTCAATACTTCACAACACTGGATTTGGCTAAAGGTTTCCACCAAATCTTAGTGAAAAAAGAAGACCGTCCGAAGACAGCCTTCTCCACACCTTTTGGACATTATGAGTACGTAAGAATGCCGTTTGGATTAAATAATGCTCCGGCTACTTTCCAACGTCTTATGAATAATGTTCTTAAGAAATATATTAATAAAATATGTGTTTGTTACCTCAACGATAATCTTATATTTTCTTCTTCTTTGGAAGAACATTTAATTAGTATAAAAAAAATATTTAACAAGCTTAGAGAAAATAACTTAAAAATCCAGGTAGATAAATGCAAATTTTTTGCAAAACAAACCGAATATTTAGGTCACATTTTAACACCAGGGGGAGTAAAACCCAACCCAAAAAAGTGGATGACTTTTTAAAATTAAAACTTCCTACTACAGAAAAACAGATAAAATCATTTTTGGGAATTCGGGATACTGTCGTAAATTTATTAGGGATTATATCAAATTCTTTGACTAACTACCGTAAGAAAAATAGTAAAATAAATGTAAAAGACTCTAATTATATAAATGCATTTGAGAAATTAAAAAGAGTATGAAAAGAGAGTTTATGAGAGTATTAAAAAGAGTATAAACAGATGACCCCATATTAAAATACCCGGACTTCAACAAAAAATTTCAATTAATAACAGATGCTAGTGCTTTCGCTATTGGTGCAACATTACAATAAGATTCTCACCCCATATGTTATGCTAGCAGAACTTTAAATGATCATGAGAAAAATTACTCTACAATTGAAAAAGAATTGTTTGTCATTGTTTGGGCAACCAATTACTTTTGACCGTATCTATATGGCAACAAGTTTAAACTTTTAACAGAACATCAACCATTAAAATGGTTATATGCCAAATCGCAAGGAAAGTACATTAATCCGAGATTAAATAGATGGTTATTAAAATTAGGAGAGTATAACATGAATATTGATTATATAAAGGGCAAGGAAAATAAAGTGGCAGATTTTCTTAGCCGAATAGATACAAACAAACAGGAAATAAATTTGATAGAAAATACAGAAAACATTAATAATTCTGACAACGAATCTCAAACAATATCTAGTACAAATTACTCTCTTGAAAACAATGTGGATTCATCTGACCTACAAGCTGTATCCGAAAACACAGATTATAATGATGAAATTCTATTTAAAGTAAGTAATAGCACCAATTATTCAATGCAAAATAATATAAACCCCTCTGACTTTGAAACTGTTTCCGAAAATGACGAAAACTTGAGCAACGGGACAGTACATTCTCAAGAAGAAGAGTTAAATGATCATTTTCCAATTCTAGATACAGTTGTAAATAGATTCAAAACCCAAATTATTCTCACCGATAATAAAAACAAGGACGTAGAAATAATTCTTGGTAATAAAAGCTAACTTATAAATTCAGATAATATAGAAAACAATCCTAGTGATATATGTAAAAGGTACATAACAAAAGGTAGAATAGGCATTTTCTCTGAACTGAATGACCATAAATACAATATAGTACAAAGGAAGCTAATTGAACTATATGGAAGGTTTCAAAACATAAAATTTGACTACAGAAGAGGAAACCTTTAAACAGATACATGAATATCACAAGAACGAAACAGGACATACCGGTATAAATGAAAACTATGAAGGTTTGAAAAAAGCGATATATTTTTCGAAATTTAAAAATTCTATTCAAAAATATATCAATAATTGTGACACATATACTCGAGTAAAATATAACAGAAAACCAGTAAGAAAGAAATTCCAAATGACAGAAACACCTAAAGACATTAAAGAAATTATACATATGGACATATACACTAATTACAAACAAAACTTTTTAACGTTCATAGACCGTGTTTCTAAATATGCTACCGCTTTCTACCTAAATGATAGGAATAATCAAACTATAATAGAAAAACTAAGAGAATTCAAAGCAAACAGAAGACATTGCAAAAAACTAATCACCGATAATGAATTTAAGAGTATTAATATAAAAATTTTCTTAAAGACGAACAAATTGAACTTCACTTAGTAAAATCTAACAATCACACTGGAAATTCTGACATTGAACGCTTTCAAAGTACTATTAGCGAAAAAATTAGAGTTCAAGGTATTGTTAATAAAGAACTTAATATTATCGAAAAAATGTATAAAGCAATTGAGTAGTATAACAACACAGTGACAAAAGAAAAACCTATTAATATTCAAGAAGGAAATTGTAATAAAAACAAAATTTATGATTCTTTGCTGACAGAAAAATCTAGATATATAAACCGACATAATTTAAAAAGAGAAAATTATACCGAAAACAGAACTGAAGGTTACATAAAAAACTATAATAGTGTTAGACATAAGGAACAACCCAAATTCATAAAATCTAAGCTTGGAAATATACATAAATCAAATATTAAGAGAAATTATAAATTTGCAGGTAAAATTAATATTGACAATCCTCTTAATGCTAGCAACAATACCGATACTAACCCAGGCCCATTTCACATTTGAAAAAATCGAGTCAGATTTGGGATACTCAGAAATCAAACTGGAGGATGTAAAATTAGTTAAAAATTATAATTCAATCCTTTAACCCCGATGAAATTTCAGAAATGCTAAACAAAATAGAAGATAATATAAATTTAGCAGATCTACAAAATAAACTAATTTTAACTCACCAATTAAATGTCGCGAGAAATAAGATTAAAACTCTAATCCCACACAGACACAAACCGGGTCTAGTAAATTTCGTTGGTACTGTTCAAAAATGGCTATATAGAACAATGGACGATTCTGACCGACAAGAAATCGAAGATCATCTAAAAATAGTTGACCAAAACAATCATAATGCAATAACAAACTTAAACAGTCAAATGACAATTAATAACAATTTTAATAACACTTTTATTAAACTTAAACAAATTATTGAAAACGACAGAATTTTAAGTAATGAAAAACGTAACGACATAACACTCAATACACAACAATATATAAATACCTACTTTACACAGATTTTGCACTAAAAATAAAAATTATACAAGATAACATTGAACACATTCAAGACAATATAGCATCATCCAGAATAGGAATAATACATAGCAATATACTAACAAATGAAGAAATTTTAAAATATGATATTGATTTAAATAAGTTACAAAATATTAAATTATCCACATTAATTGAAAATAAAGAAAACATTGTTTTTGTAATTAAGATACCAAATGAAACAATAGGCGATAGGTTAAATAATGAACTAATGTTTGAACAACAAAAAATTGTAAAATATTAAATAAAAACGAGGAAGATTGTAGTAGAGTAGACTGTGTCAACTCTGGGATACCCGTATGACCGTTATATAAACATTATATCATTTTTAAACATTAATTACTTTTGGCAAAATTTCAAACATACCAGCTTTATTAGCTGTAGTTTAATGCTCACATAAAAGAAGGAGTTGTATGGCAGCTACTCGAACCCTCTGCAGTAGACCAACCAAATTTTGCAGTAACTTTGGCCATTACACTAAACTATTTTTGGCAAAATTTCAAACACCCAGCTTCAATAGGTATAGAGTAATGCTCATATAAAATAAGAAGTTGTATGGCAGCTACTCGAACCCACTGCAGTAGACCAACCAAATTTTGCAGAAACTTTGGCCATAAAACTAAACTACTTTTGGCAAAATTTCAGACACGCAGCTGTAATAGGTACAGAGAAATCCTCATATAAAAAAAGAAGTTGTATGGCAGCTACCCGAACCCATGGACCGAAACGGCTGGATTTAAATAGCGATGACGGCTATTGCAAAAAAACGGGTTTACGAAAATTTCAAGATCCTAGCTCCTTTCGTTTTTGAGTTATCGTGGTGACGGACGGACAGACGGACGGACAGACGGACAGACGGACAGACGGACGGACAGACGGACATACATAGCTAAATCGATTTATTTTTCGATTCTGATCCGATCCATACACTTGAGTCTATATCTATCCCCCCTCCTTCTCTGCGTCACAAACGTAATGGCAAATTTATTATACCCTTTGACTATATAGTCATACGGGTATAATAAAAAAGATATAAGAGACTTAGTAAAATCAAAAAACTGTATTTTCAAAGGAAACTGTTAAAAATTTTCAATAATGTATCAGAAATAATTATTTTAAAAATAGGATTAAATTTAGCAAAAAATCAGATTAATGTAAATTTTAATAGTACTTGCGATGAACTAAAGCTCAGAATAAATGGGAATTATATTTTTAATTTTAATAATTGTTCAATAAATATAAATGGAAATGTTTTTAAAAGTAATTTTAGAGAGTTCAAACAAAGTTTTACGTTATCAAATTACTTAAATATAAAAAGTGATATTGATGAAAATAATGATATAATATTAGAACAAGTAAAAAAATATTGATGAAATAAAAGAAATAAAATATCATAAAAATAATCAATACATTTATTTAAGTCTCATAATTTTTATAATTTGAATAGTAATAACCATAACTATATTTTATCTATATTACTAGTATTCTTTAAAAAATTCAAAATATTTAAATTTGCGACTCGGGAGAGTCTTAATCTTAAGGAGGAAGGAGTAACGTCACAGTCGGTAAACCCCACCAACATAATAATAAATGAACATACAAAAGAGAAAACTCAATTTAAAATATAAAACGAGGAAAAGTGTAGTAGAGTAGACTGCGTCAACTCTGGGATACCCGTATGACCGTAACATATACATTATATCATCCGATTAATTACTTTTGGCAAAATTTCAAACATACAGCTTTATTAGGTGTAGTGGAATACTCATATAAAAGATTGAGTTGTATGGCAGCTACTCGAACCCTCTGCAGTAGACCAACCAAATTTAGATGTAACTTTGGCCATTACACTAAACTATTTTTGGCAAAATTTCAGACACCCAGTTTCATTAGGTGTAGTGTAATGCTCATATAAAAGAAGGAGTTGTATGGCAGCTACTCGAACCTTCTACAGTAGACCAACCAAATTTTGCCGTAACTTTGACCATTACACTAAACTACTTTTAGCAAAATTTCAGACACCCAGCTTCATTAGGTGGAGAGTAATACTCATATAAAATAAGAAGTTGTATGGCAGCTACTCGAACCCACTGCAGTAGACCAACCAAATTTTGCAGAAACTTTGGCCATTTAACTAAACTACTTTTGGCAAAATTTCAGACACGCAGCTGTTATAGGTACAGAGTAATGCTCATATAAAAAAAGAAGTTGTATGGCAGCTACCCGAACCCATGGACCAAAATGGCTGGATTTAAATAGCGATGACGGCTATAGCAAAAAAACGAATTTGCGAAAATTTCAAGATTCTAGCTCCTTTAGTTTTTGAGTTATCGTGCGGACGGACAGACGGACGGACGGACGGACATACATAGCTAAATCAATTTATTTTTCGATTCTGATCCGATCCATACACTTGAGTCTATATCTACCCCCCCTTTTTCTCTGCGTCACAAAAGTAATGGCAAATTTATTATACCCTTTGACTATATATTCATACGGGTATAAAAATATCTACAAAAGAATAATTTCACATTTTTATTTTTTGTTTTTCTTTTTATTCTTCTGTTTTTCCATTTCATACAAAAATGTAATTATCTACATTTTTGTATACTAAGCATATTTACGGTCAATTGCATTTGAACCACTTTCAACTTTTATTTTAAATAATATAACGAGGAAGAGTGTAGTAGAGTAGACTGTGTCAACTCTGGGATACCCGTATGACCGTAACATATACATTATATCATCCGGTTAATTACTTTTGGCAAAATTTCAAACATACAGCTTTATTAAGTTTAGTGGAATACTCATATTAAAGAAGGAGTTGTATGGCAGCTACTCGAACCTTCAGCAATAGACCAACCAAATTTTGCTGTAACTTTGGCCATTTCACTTAACTATTTTTGGCAAAATTTCGGGCACCCAGCTTCATTAGGTGGAGAGTAATTCTCATATAAAATAAGAAGTTGTATGGCAGCTACTCGAACCCACTGCAGTAGACCAACCAAATTTTTCAAAAACTTTGGCCATTACACTAAACTATTTTTAGCAAAATTTCAGACACCCACCTTCATTAGGTGGAGAGTAATGCTCATATAAAATAAGAAGTTGTATGGCAGTTATACGAACCCACTGCTGGAGACCAACCAAATTTTGCAGAAACTTTGACCATAAAACTAAACTACTTTTGGCAAAATTTCAGACACGCAGCTGTAAAGAAATACTCATATAAAAAAAGGAGTTGTATGGCAGCTACCCGAACCCATGGACCAAAATGGCTGGATTTAAATAGCGATGACGGCTATTGCAAAAAAATGAATTTGCGAAAATTTCATGATTCTAGCTCCTTTAGTTTTTGAGTTATCGTGCGGACGGACGGACGGACATACATAGCTAAATCGATTTATTTTTCGATTCCGATCCGATCCATACACTTGAGTCTATATTTACCCCCCCTCAATCTCTGTGTCACAAACGTAATGGCAAATTTATTATA